>HG995292.1:22693567-23293987 GCA_905332915.2 Hecatera dysodea
AAACTAAGCACATCTATTGTAGAAGACGAAGCTTATTGGCTGAAACCCGCAGTACTTATTGGCAACAAGCGTCAGAGCCTCATTGATCATTACGGCCGGTAAAACTGTTAATTTATGTATTCCGTGCGGATGATCGCCGTCGTCTGCTAATTGACTCGGAAGTCGGCCGTGAATAATACCGAACTGTAATCACCTTATAATTGTACGGGAACGATAAATGCCCTCTTTGTGACTGTTAAGTTGTGCTGTCGGTTTGCTTATGGGCTCAACGTGAGAAAGTGATACTTTTGTTACAAATTAAAAGAAGTTATGACCATGGTCCCTTTGTGGTTCCCAAGTGTGAGTAAAGCAGGGTAGGATAGGTATCATGAAATAATATAAGCTTTAGTAAGTAAACATCACAGGCCAGTCGTTGGCGTCTAAGCCAAGTGTTTAGAGCTATAAAAGAGCGATAAAGGCAGCTCATGTCCAGTAAATTCTTCCTGAAGAGACCCTCAACGATATAAAAGTGCGTTTAATTACACCCCACTGACACGTAACCACCATTATTAACACTAAGGAGCTCATACAGATAAACGGGACATTCATCCGCGTCGCCCGCTGCTACAAGGATACTGCGGTCGGGCGCCGCACAACGTACATTGTTCCTCCACCAATTGTAACAAGAGCCGGGATGCTCATACAGCGAGCAATGTGGTTTGTTTAAAACAATAGAGTAGAATGTCGAGGGACGTGTAAGTAGCTGGCGTCTTCATGAGACTCGAGCGGTGGAACTAACAATCTGAAAGCGTCTGAACTTGTGAATGTGGGGTCCATTACTCTCCGGTCCCCGGTAACAGTGATGACCATCAGATGCGAGGACGCAATGGATGACGTATAAGGCGTATAGTTCGCAGTTGCGAGTTTTAGTGCGGGGTCCGGAAACGGGCACGTCTCCCGGTTGTGGTAAATGGTTTCGTGGAGGACGCTTGTACATACGAGTTCTCAAGCTTTTATGTGCGCCTTTAGATCCCGAAACTCACGAGCTGCGCTGTAACGATGTTAAATGTACGCTGGACTTAAAATAAATTTGTGCGAATGTACGCACTGCCGAGACCGGCAAGCTTGGGAGTTTTAGTGTTAGTTGTCTGAGTAAACACTTAAACAGCCTAGGTTTAGAGGATATTTTAATAACTTTGTTGTTTAAGTTCATGAATCGCTTTTATTTTAATCAAAGGGTCTAAATAATGAAGTCAACGACTCACCTTTTACTATTGAAGATACTTAACTGAAATAAGCTTTTTAAAGACGCAAAAAATAAAGACAAGAATCGAAACTCCTTCCGATTACCGTAATCGATTCTCGTAGATCGCTAAACTGGAACACAGTCGCAATAGCTTCACAAACACAGTGTGCACGCGACCGGTATCATAATCGAGAGCCGGCTTCAACGAAACGGTTTCCGAATGAAGTTCACTTATCGGTGCATCTCCATTTCCGGGACGCCTGTTCCGAACTGAAGTCATATGTTAGAAATTTCCTCCGTAGGTGAGTCTACTGGGAATTGAATGATTACATTATAGTAAAATACTTATGCAAAGTTTGACGATATTTACAATCCTAACTTATCTATACTAATGTATAAAGCTGAAGTGTTTGTTTGCTTGAACGCGCTAATCTCAGGAACTACTGGTCCGATTTGAAAAAAATCGTGTCAGTGTCAGATAGCCCATTTATGGAGGAAGGCTATAGGCTATATATAATTACGCTTAGACCAGTAGGAGCGGAGCACCAATTAAGAATGTTTCAAAATTGGAGAGTCAGTAACTATTCCACGCGGACGAAGTTGCAGCAGAAGCTAGTGTACAAATAAAACTAATATTATTATAAATTAGAAAGTGAATTTATCCCTAAAAGTGACACCCCTAAACACACACCTAAATCGCTGACCGATTATGATGAGTTTTGGATTAGAGATTATAGGGTACTTTTCAAAAATCTATATCAACGTGAACGAAGCGGCAGATCATAGCTAGTGAGAATAAAAAATCACCAAACGTAGTTTCCTCTTAACCCTAACATATTTAATTGAATTCATTCCCTTTCAGTCCAGCAGGACACCGTGACAGGTTTGAGAATTGATGTTAAAGGTCCCACACAAACTAATCAACAAATTTACACGCGTGAAACCTCCCTAATCTCCACGAAAATTCTAAGGCGTTTAGGGTTGCCACCAAACTAAAGTCTTAAGTCGTGTCAGGGACGTACCGGGGCTCGGGGATGACAAATGGCCGCCTTGTCCGCGCCAGAACCTACCATTGTCTCGAAATATGACGGAGCTTTGTACTGCCTTCACCTCCATTACGAGCACCGATCAGCGATACACTGCAGACTTAGCGGAGACGCAAATGTGACGTCGTTTGCGTACACTGTTTTGTATGCATTTGTCAAGGTGGCTTTGTTCAGCGTGGAAAGTTCCTCAGTACCTATTGCTATCTGTATTGCATATGCTGAGATTGGAACCTTATTGGCCTCGCACACTTACATTTAGGTACAAATTGATAGAAAATTCTATAATTCTATCTACAGCATTTAATAATTTATCTTTCTAGTAGTTTTATTTTATTTTTTGTTTGTTTTATGCGAGACCCAAATAAACATTTTTCTTTCTTTCTTTCTTTCAGTACCCATTGCTATAGGCATTTGCATTTACCAATAGCGTTATGCGACGAAATGATCGCATGGGGACGTACACCCGGTATGACAATCGTATCCTGTGTCCAGGGAGTCCAGAAAATGGCCTGTTCCATCACAATCCACTCGAGTCATTGCGGGGAGATTGATTCGAAAAGATTCAACATGTATACTTTTACTTTTATCATCATATAAGATCATATAAGATCAGTGGGATAGCACTGTTTTAACTTGGCAGCTATCCCACAAAAAGCACCTATATTACTCATTAAAACAAAGCTACCTTCACTCTTTTAACAAATATTAGGTAATATTGTTTAACATATTAATTGTGACAATTAATTTACAGAAAACTGTTCTTCAAGATACCGGATTTTCCTAGTTTCAAGGTCTTACTCATTATGAATGAAACATACCAATGAAATGATTACTTACTTACATGAAGAAGTATTCGCTATATTTTTAAGGAACACGTTCTTTTCATACAAAACTGCCCGTGTATCGTTATTTTTACGATCATGTCTGTGGAGAAAGAGAGAGGAGATTGTTTTCTACTCGTACAATAGCGAGGTGTGAGAAGTATTTGTACTTGACTGACACGCACGAGATTATTGATAAAAAAAAAACGAATTGTTTAAACTGATGTTACGCGCCTATGTTAAAGCATTCGTTACCAGCGTCGAGTAGTAGAACTAGTAGTCAAGACTTTTCTGTGCTAGAACATTCTAGATACCTGGTCAATTGCAAAAGCGAACATTCTAGACCTTTTTGTAATAGAAGGTTCTGAAATTGACGCTCTCCATAGTCCGCGACCGAGTCAATAAGTATTGCATTTGCGATACGAGTGAATACTTCGGGGCCGATCTTTAACTACGGTTTAAATTGATCAAAATTGTGTTTTGTAATTAGTGTTTCAAGTTGTAATTTGTGCTGTTTAATTAAAGTGTCTATTTTAGTTATTTAATCTGTTGTTTTTAATATCACTAACCCTAAGCTCATAACACTAATGACCAGTCACATAGTCGCAGACGGAATTATCACCCAGTACCGGACGGTTTAACAAAGTAAAATATATCAAAGTGCCGAAAATTAGTGTATTGGACAAACAAAGATACAGTTCATGCGGCGCGCAATATGGAAATTAATAGCAATATATATATATATATATATATAGACAGACAGACATATAACTAACAGGACGCATGGCTGCTTTATTAGGATTGGCATTTATGTATATCGCATCGATATTTGATGTGAATTTCACTGGTTAAATGGAATGTTAAGTGACTGAGCACTGAGCAGGTCTATTAAGTTTGTACCTAGAATTAATGACACATACTAATGAATATATATATACAGATATCTCATTACACTTTTCGTAAGTAATTTATTACTGCCTACAAGAAAATATAGGTCGTTTGCGTTGTCCACAAAATACAAGTTATGTATTATATAATTCTATATTATATATCTTGTTGGGGTAAGATCACAACTACTATCAAAAGATGAATTATTTATTATGTTATAGTTATAAGATTATGCTGTGAAAAGAAACTTTATTATTCTGTAATTCCACCAAAGACTCTGGTTTTTGTCCTAATATAAAAGCATTTTTCAAGGAATAAAAATTAACCTAATTCATACAAGCAAATTATCTTAAACTATTTCCAAATAGCTTCACATGTGACAGTTTACATAAAAACCACAAAGTTATACTTAACAGTGTTCAGCCGTCCATCGCGGTCGCGACCATATTCGGTAGATATTCCAGCGTATTCCGTAGCGTAGGCGGGCGGCGCGCGGGCGGCGGCAACGCGGCGGCACCGCGGTGGCCACGCAGCAACAGATTGTTGCACAACAATGTTTAGATGAATTTTAGCCACGCGCCACTGTGCCATGTTCCGCTAATGAAATTCAGCCGCGTTCTGACTGTGGCGGCGCGAGTGATAGAGTTAGTGCCAATGTTTTGTTCGAGGCTGGCTTAATTCTGAACATGCCTGACTTTATTAGGAATTTTACACGGGGTTAAGATTAAAGGAAAGTTGTTTATCTTCTCATTTCAATCATGACATTAGAAGGTGGAAGTACGAAAATAACTTGTGATGTGGTAAAAAGTTGTCCAGGCAGCAAGGTTGGTAGTGAGGCTGACAGCTGAACTTAAATATGATCATTTCACAGAAGCATTTTATTGCATTCAACAGCAAAATATATTCATCGTAAAGCTCTCCAAGCCATAGCATCCACAGTGAAGCGTTACAATAAATACGAGCGAAGCATTCACTCACGAAGGCATTCGAAAATCTGTAGTTTATGCGGCCGTATACAGGGTGTTCAATGTTGGGGCAGCCGGCGACGCGACGCGCGTATATCGTGACCGTCATAAACAGAGGTGTCGCCAACCTTGGGACTTCGGATAAAGGTGGGTGCGACGTACCTACCTACTGGCTTAGCTGAGACTTACATGTACACAATACGCTGCTTTGAAATCTTTGTTGAACATGGGTCGTAACTAAACTGTTTTGTATCTAGAAAATAGTGATGGAAAATTCCTGAAATTATTAAGGTTGTAAAACGGTGTTGCTGAATTAAGTATAATAGCGACCCCTAGTGCAAATAAATAAACAAACATGTCTCTACCGCTCTGAATCGTATCAAAATCCTTTGCGTGGTGTGGAAGAAATAGGAAGCTAGAGGCAGACTTTTTGGTGGGTATACTAATTAGGGATTTGAGCAAAGAAAACGACACAGCAACCGCTCAACAGCCACCAGAAAAATAAGGATGACCTTAGTTTCTGTACGAAAAAGGAGAGCAGTAAAACACAGTTCAAAGGCACTTGGTTGATGTCAAAACTTTTGCATTTGCTTGTAACTTAATACTCACAAACACGCGAGGTGACTACTGCAGTAATTAGCTACGTCGCTCCGCTAAGTACGGAATGCAATGCTCACTACCCCGGCTAAGTCACTTCTTCACTGGTGTCACTCGTACCAGCCATTACTACTAATAAGTAGCAGAAAATAACAATAGCTCGCAGCTAAAGGAAGTCAATTATTAACAAATACATCTAATTCAAAGAACAAAAAGAATCAAAAACATTTCCATCATAACAACGTCCCTTTGGTGACATTTTTCCGTCCAAAGGCGAATTGTTCTCAGAATTTCAATTCGTGGAACATCGAGAACGATTGCTTTTATGACGGTAACAACAGAAACCGAATGATCGCTCCGACTCATAGATCCCGCGGAGCGCACACACGGAAAAAATACATCGCCATCGGTCCGTAAAAAAAGAGGGAAAAACTCCGTAGCTTTAGCAATAAAAACCCCGCTAATACCAAAACTGGCACAATAATAATAATTTGCATGTGAAGAAACGCCCTGCCTAAGCGAATTTATTCACTTTTTCAGCACGAAAGTGGGAAATTCACACGCCTCCAGCGGCGGCCGGCTCCAACCAGTCCTCTTTTATTACGGACGCCAACGAACTAGTAAAACTGGGCTCGATTTTATTTCTGGACAATAATGTGGCAGAATACAGATGTCATTTTTGACGCCGGGACCCGAGTTTGTTTCGCGAAATGCTTCTTTGTAAACATGACGAGTTTTGTACTACTCATCCGCGTTCATATTCGTTCTAATTGCCATGATATTTTATACGTATAACGTAGTTATTGTATGTAATAAGCAATTCATAAGTAAAGCTAATGGATTTCAGACTTCAACAAAAGGGGTTCATCAATCACAAAAGCACGAATTAGCACGAATAAGTTCGACAAAAGCAACTAATTTCATTTGAACTACGACTTTACGGCGAAATTAGACTTAATAGCCGTACGCTAAACGATTCCACGACCACTCACCTAACTTATAGTCACTTCCTTTTCTTTCGATTACGTTTCGATCAGACTTCAGGCTCTCCTTACTAGGAACTTTGTCTTCCTTCATCCTTCCTGGGTCCTCGTTCTCTTTAATAGCCTCAAATCGTTTAGTATTTTGAGCTTTATTTTCAGGTTCATAAAGTTCTTGGGTATTTTCTTTTATAGTGTTATTGCTATCGGTTCTTTAGCCTCCCTCCTTCCTTCACACATCTCGGTTCGCCTTATACTTTCAATTTTCGCAATGATTCAGCTCCCGCGTTTATTTCCTCGCCTTGTGAGCTTGGTATTGGAACTATTTTTTTACTGGGTTCGTCTGGCTGCGTGTCCCTCCTTATGGCAGGGTTGGCTACACTCGCTACATTCACAGGGTGGATGTGCGCCTGTTTGTACACGTCACACCGTGACGATGACAAAGTGAACTAAACGCAAGCGACGTTATTATAAATGTTTGGGACACAGAACATGTCTCGGTATTTGCAGTGTGACTTCAGTTAGTTTCTAAACTATGAAAACTGAGTATTTATGTGAAGTGTTTTTCATGGAAAATAACGTTGAGGAAATTGTGTTTTTAATTTCAGAGCTCGGTAGGCAGTGGCGCCTTAATAAAGTTAATAACTAAGAAATTAAAACGGGCTTTCGTTTAATTTATGCTTACACAAATAATACTAGTTTACCGTTTGTCGTAAATATTCGTATAATGTTTCGTAGAATGTGTTCTGGTAAATATTAAACGATTGTTATATTTCCCGCTGCACTATGCACGATGTGACTTGAATGCCGAGCGAGCACGGGCAGTACACGCAGCGGGTTACTTGCTATAATTCTTCAACGTGCTTTCTTAATCATTTTATTCAAATAAGAACATAATAATATTTTGATGTAGCTATTATTATTATATATTTATATTATTATTATTTATAAAGGCATGCTTTATTTTTATGATAGGTACATATACTTCGTAACTGCTAGTTTCACTCATTTGATTTAGTGTCGTTTATTCAAACAGTTCCGCAAAGTTAGCCTTGTGCAGCGGCTTTGTCCACGTGGAAGTAAAAAATAACCACGGAAACATACTGCCGAACTATTCGTGTGGTCAAGTACCATTCGAACCCATCAGTAGTCACGAGATCATTCAAACATTCAACCTTCTAGGCTTTCACGTTTGTAACATTACTAGGATTTCCACAAAGTCGGAGTCTAACGTAACTAACTCCACCAAAACTTTATAGAACCAATAATATAACACACACGCACCCACATGAGTGATATTCTGTTGGTAATACAATAAAACTTGAAACTATCGCGACTGCTATAAGCCATCCGTCACCAGCGCACGCAGACCTGACGACTGGCAGCCCACCTGATGCTTCACCATTATTCTAATACGTTATGTGGATGTCAGACGCATACATAAAAACCTACTTTACGTTACTAAACTCATGTTTATATACAAAGTAATAAAAACAGACAAGTGCGAGTCAGACTAGCACCGAGGGTTCCGATAGAGTCTTGATTTTTTCTGAGTATACAATACCTAAGGAAGTTCATAAACTATAAAAGCAAAATGTACCAGGTAAAATTGTAGGACATATTTTGTTGAACAAAATATTCTCTCATACATCAATGTACGTCACGGGCAATACTTCAATCGAAAATATAAGTTTGTAATCAGGCCACGCACATGAGCACAATATTCTAATCTACTTATTTAAGTTTAAAAAGTATTATGTTACCAAGTTCTTATTTAAAAGTAAATCTTGCAATAATTTTCATTGATGCTCATCTGCTATTGGTCGTAGTGAAATGGTATAGAGCCTATTATAGCCTTTTTCGATAAATGGGCTATCCAATACTAAAGGTTTTTTTCTAAATTCGAACCTCTTTTTTCTAATTACGAAATTCGAAACAGTAGTTCCTGAGATTAGAGCGTTCAACCAAACAAACAAACTTTTCAGCTTAATATCAAACATAGTATAGATAATGATATTCTTGGTTACCTATATGTGCAATTCCTACAATATATAAAAAAACTTTAAACTGCCAGTAATCTCTGAGTAATCTCTTCACATCCAGATAGATGGGCAAGACAAAGTTATAAGGGTTCAAAATTTTCCAAAGCGACGGAACCCTAAAAACTGTAAACTCCATGTACTTTCTGTGTTGTAAAATGTAATAAGAGTGTACTCGGCTGTACTCGGCGATATTGCTTCGTGAGTTCGTGCACTCACCGCAACAAGAACCTCTACTTTGTTGGACTTTTAAAAACTGTTTCGGTTGCAGTTATTGGGTTTTGTGAAACGAAACCATTTGTTTTTGCTTTAAATGAAAAAGAAAGTTGTGATGAATGATTATTACCATTGTCATACAGTTGGGCTAAAACTGAAGGCTCACGTTGCTAATTGGTACAAAAACAATTTTCATTTCGATCTAATCTAGACAAAACATTACTATTTGAGGGCTAGACACAATCAAAAACTCATGATGCCTAAAGTAATCAAACACTCTAACGTAATACAGAGCCGTGAACTTTACATTACGTACCTAGGATTAGACAAGCATAAAATACAAATGCTATCCAAACAAAACTGAACAAACGTTCACCCTAGTAATTTATACACGAGTAACTTCTGTTACAAAAGACAACTACTGCGCTCCACAAACTCGCACATTCAATCTCACCGTATTATTATAATTCACCGACAATTTGCTACAGCCATCCAAAATGAATTTGTCTTTCTGCACACGCCATTCAAAACGGCACTCAAGTAAATGAAAACGTAATGATCTCTACGAACGAGACACTCGCTGTAACTTGTTGAACCATAAATTGGCGAACCCGCTGCGGCGACTTGTCTCGCTGTCACCCTCACACAAATATACAATTCTGACATATTATGATATTACACACGTCAATGATACATTTTGTTATGAGTTCTTGCTGTTTTTATGTCTTCATACAGTTTGGTGGCGCTTCCACACGCGATGTAAACCCACATATCTCCATTGATAAGTGATCTTTATTTGTCTTTGTTGTATTGTTATAAGTAGATTTTTTTATGAATGACAGTGATCGAAGGCTTTTAATGAAGCCATTCAAAGCTACGTTTAAATATAGCATGAAATTTATCTCACACAATTATATACTGAAGTGATAAATACACGAATGTAGGTTTTGTGCACATGAGTTAAACCTTTTGGTTTTATTTCACGACACAAGCAAAACAGTAGTCAGTTCTCTTACAGCAATTGTGTCACAATAAGTAAGGATGTGGTGCGTTTTGTCGCAATCGTTCTCCGGCGCCGCCATTCGTTGCAATCCCCTTTCACCATCGCACGCTCGGGAACCGCGCCTTAACCATTTGAATGTAGCGTCACACACAACACCTGAGCTCGCGATTTGTGTCATTTTTTCCCCGAGTGACGCCCGTGTCGCGCTGTTGATGAATGTACCGACGAAAATAAAGGTGAAAAGTTTATTCTCCGCAGAATTGTACGCTAGAATTTATGGAAGATAGTCAAAACACTAAAACGGAATAGGCAAACCGTAACAATAAAGGTTCAGTCGTTAATAAAGCTTCCTGATATTACGAATGTATAATTGGACCCGCAGTTACAACATCTAAAATTTGGACAAAAGATATAAAATGTCTCCCTTCAGGGGTCCAAGGACGCGGTGGCACTAAAATCTACGGCGAAGGGGTGCGGCGGGGAGGGGCGGTCTATTCAAAAACTTTCGCTCAATTACTCGCGCGAGACTCTAGTTTAATTCTGAGTCCGTGTAATAAGATTACGTGTAATACGATTAGGTTTATTACGCGGCGTTTCGTTTAGCGGCTTAGCGCCCTCTATTGTGAATGTGGCGAGATAATCATCTGTTTGTCGGCCATCATTCCGAGGACGACACTTTGCGGGTAATGTGTGAGTGCACACCAACACGTTCTCAGGTAATTTGCTTGTAAATAATCACGCCATTTTATGGCTCCCGTTCGTTGCGAACGTAGATAAAAGTTGAGTTGACCAGATTTTCTCGGCTCCATAAAAGAAATATAGTTTATCTGGAATGGAAGGAAAACATAACGCGTCAGCTGGCGGCTCCCACGCAGTTGTGAGTGCCATTGTGGACGAACACAAGGATATTTTATCGGAAATGGTGAACAACATGTTCTGTTGCAATTTTTATAATCAATAGTATCTACAATACCTTTTCTGTGCGGCACCACACACACGGCTTTACTAGTCGAAAGAGAAGCAAATCTGGAAGTCGTGATCGTTTGTTAAACTTGTGTAACTTCAGAATGGTGACGAGCAGTAACACAGCCTCGTAAAGTAACATTTGGGTGTAAGCCTAAATTAAGGCTCGGCTACCTACGCCCTTTTTTTTTTTTTTTTTTTTTTTTCTGGATGGGAAATCATCAAATGACCCCTCCCGCCCTGGGTGGAGCGGTAGGGAGTGTCAGACTTTTACTGACTAAAACCCACCCGTGATCCTTCTTGTGCCCTATGCGTTCCAGGGCCGCGGTAACTCTTTCGAACAAATTCCGCAACCCTAGCAGGCACCGACCCTATGGGGCCCCGTCCTCGGTGCTGACGGCTCCTTGAGGCGCGCGTGGAACACAACGCGTCGTCGACTCAACCTGGTATCGGACGGCCAGCCACCCACGCTCACCGTCCCCAGGCATCAGCCACTGCGCGATAGCACAGCGGCCGACTTGTCTCTGGAGGGGGCCGAAATGGGACCATTACTGGCACTCCATCTCAGCACCCTCCCGAGTGTTGGGAGCCGCAGCACCCGCAGCAGAAGCGGCAGTGGCGGCGACAGAAGCCGCGGCGGCGGCAGAGGCGGCGGTGGCGGCGGACCTCTTGCCCCTGGTCGGGGCGGATGGCGCGCAGGCCCTTCCCCCAGCCCAGTGCTCGGCCGGCTTGCCAGCAGCCGCACATGCACTGCAGTGCGGCGTGGCATCGCACGAGCCGGCCTTATGACCGGGCTGACCACAGCGGAAACAGAGTCCGCTGCGGTCGACCTCCGAGGGGCACATAGCTCCCGTGTGGTTACCCACATGGCAGCGGTAGCACCTCAGAGGTCTGGGTTCCAGCAGTTTTACCCGCGCAGACACCCATCCCACCAAGAGCCTTCGGCCCTCCGACACAGTTCTGGCCGCCGTCACGGGGCAGCTCACCACAAGGGTTTGCATGCCCGTGTTGTCAGGCCGGAGGGTGCCCGCCTTGACGAGCTCGGCAGAGCACCCCCCAGTCCTGGCGACGGCGGCCACAACCTCCTCCTCCGTCACGGAGTCGTCCAGGCCCACTATGCGCATGTCGATGCGCTTAGTCGGCCTGGACACCCGGACCTCGTCCGCGGGTAAGACCGCCCTCAGCCTTTCGGCCAGGGCGTCCGCGAACGGGCCACTCTCCGCTCCGGCGAGCTCGAGCTTGCGGGCACCGGTTAAGGTCCTCCTGACCCCGATGCCCCCGCTGATGCCCAGCTCTTGGAGGCTCACCGCCTCCTTCGCCCGCTTCAGTACGGCGAGATACGTCACGCCCCTCTGTTCCGCTTCCGGCTGCAGTGTGAGCACTACAGCCGCGGATTTCGGGGCGCGAAGCCTCGCCGCAATGGCGTTGGCCTTCCGCCGCTGCCTCCTCGCCTTGTTTTTGGCCCGCCGTTTCTGGCCAGCAACCTGCCACTCGGCCTCGGCCGCAGGAGGGTCCGAGGGTGGGGGTGGGGGCGGCTGCGGCACCACTGGCGCCGCAGCCTTAGCCGCTCCTCCAGCCTTCCTCCTACCCCTCTTCGCCGGGGCCGACTTGGTCGTCGCCGGCGTCGTAGTCGCCGGCGTCACAGGCGCTGTCGCTGGCGCCGGTGCGGCTCCGCCCTTGGCCTTCGCCTTCGCCTGGCCAGACGTTCCCGGGCCGGCAGCCACGGCGGCCGCGTACGAAGCCGCCTTCTGCCGGCCCTGGGGCCTCTGTGTCGCCGCTAGTGGGGGACGCCGAATCATGTCCTCCAAAACGGAGAACTGCTTCTAGTAGGGAGCCAGCTCCTGCCGCACCAGGCTCCGCACCTGGCTCAGCACTAGGCTCCCCTCCAGCGTCGCCGGACTCGGCCCCCCCTGCGGCTCCTCCGAGGCCGCTCTGGCCATGCCAGCCAGGTCCCTCCGGAGCGACTCATTCTCTGCAATGAGTCGCTCCGTTACGGCCGCGAGGCGGACGACCTCCGCCCGCAACTCTGTCGCCTCTCCGGACCCGCCGACGTTGGCCGCCGCCGCCGCCATAATCGAGGCTTTGGCCGCCGTAATGGCCTCCCGCTTGGAGGACTGCTTTCGCTTGAAGGCCACAGCGCGGATCGCGGCCTCCACGACCTCCGCAAACTGGGCCTTCTTCTCTACGACAGTGGGACGCACCTCTCCCGGGGCCTCCGAGTCGTCGGAGTCGAGAGCAGGCGGAAGAGTAGAGGGAGCCCTACGACCGCTCCCTCCAGGGCGACGCCCCTCCTCCACCAACCTCCCGGCCCGACTCTCCACCTCCCGGGTAGAGGGAGCCAGCCCCCTCCCCGCCTCACAGCCCCTGCCCCGCCTGGCGGTGGGGATCTTGCGGGCGGAGGCAAACTCGCCCTCAGAGGACGACCCGCTGTCATCCTCCCGTCTGGGCCGCTTGCGGAAGAGCTTGACGCCCTCCACAGCAGCCCCCCCTCCTCTGTCTCCAGAGCCCGCCGAGCTGACCGTTACTAGGTCTAGCGCGGAGCCGGAATCCGACTCCGCACCACCCCGGCGCTCAGGCGAACCCTCCTCTACGCAACCGTACGCCATCAGCTCCTTAAAGGAAGCGGATTCGGATGACGACGATTGGGAGCCTCCTCGGCTCGTGTTGCCACTGGCAAGCGGAAGGCGTTTGGTGCCCACCCCAGAGTACGGAGGGCAGCCCGCCGAAGCGGGGTGGGATTCCCCGACCGCTGAGCAGTCGGGACCCACCTGGGGACTCATTTTACATTCGCCTTGTTTTTTCATAATGTTCCTTTAAAGGGTGCGGTCCCTGTTCGCTCCGCCCCTTCTCAGGGCCCTCTCTCCTAACTCACCTCTCCACCTGCTCGCTGCTCCCACAGTCACGTCTGATAATCAGACGCGTACCAGAGAGCAGCGAGCAGGCGTGTGTCTCTCTTGGTCTGATCCCTCACTTGCGACCTTCCGGCATGAGTGGCTCTACCGGGAAAGCTCGCAAGATCATTGGGACACTCAAGCCCCACCACGACGACAACGTGGAGACACATTCGGTGGGGGGCTACCTACGCCCTAACGTATAAAATGCTAATTACATCTCTGTAGAGATAATGACGCCACATTTATAGGCGTTTGCCAAACGAGTACAGTTTGGCATCTAAACCAAAGTTTCATTTAAACTTTTAAGTGACCATTCAAACAAGCCGAAATCGTGCCACAGTCGCGTTAAAAATATCCGTAGAATAAAACTAGACAGAGTTGCAGTTATCGTGATGCATACGATAACCGTAAACTATTGAAGCCGTCTCGTGTATTCATAAAACTATAACTGCCTCCTATTCTAGCTGAATGCACACAACATCGAATTATACTTTGTGAAATACGCTCCAGTTACTTTTAATTTTTCTGTGCTATGAATGAGTTTTTGTGAATTTTATCAGGTAGTTACAATAAGGGCTTTTGGGACATTGTATGCTTTATGCTCTTCAGGTGACCCACGACCGGTGGCGTGTGGGGATCATCGCCTTTCTGTGGCTGCGACACTGCAAGTGCTTGTTAATTACTGCAAAAGCTTGCAGACACACTATAAAGTGAACTTTACTAGTTTCAGATCCAGGTTCTGGAAACATGAAGTTTCAGTCAGAGTAAAACAAACGATGTTACACGAGACAGCTCACACTAGGCTTTCTAAACTTGTGATGAATATAACAGTGCTCACTTAGTTCTAAATATAGTTCTTTCAAAAATACACGGATCCCAGACGTAGCCTTCCACGACTATAGAGCCAGACGTGAGATATTCATGTTAGGTACCTACACTATTCAAAAGTACACAAGTGATATTTCGTCAAGACTTTATAAAGCTTGTACTTATTCATTCCCGTCTGGTCAACTTTTTGTTTGGCAAGTACAAACAGGAGTAAAAAGAATTTATATCCATTCATGTTATATTTACTTAATAGTTTTTTGAGTCTTTGACCAGTGGCGTAGCTTGCCTTAGATGGGCCCTGTATCAAGATGTGTTGAGGGGCCCCCCAAAAGTATAAAGTTTTTTATAAAAAAAAAAAAAACTAAAAATGCTCCAATTGATTTAAAAAAATAACAATATTAATTTAGAAACAAATAATTTTAGTCTTTTTTTTATCTAATTTGAATTATATATTATTTAAATCGGTGTATTGTGATTTTTATACTAAATGTTTGCACAGCATACAGCAGTTATATTAAAAAATGTTAATAACCTATAAACTATTATGGATAATGTTTTAGATTTTTTTGCATTTATACATTCGGGGCCCCTGTAGCCTGGGGGCCCCATATAATTGATACGGCTGATACGGCGGTAGCTACGCCCCTGTCTTTGACAATATTGGAACTGCGGGGTCCCGATGCTTCGTAAGCCTCGTACGCCTCCTTTTGGTAGGCGTCGAAATCGGAAAAAATCTTGACGAAACACCACTTGTGTTCAATTGTTTTACTTACTTACTTAATTACTACTTTTTTGACGTGTTGACGAATTGGGAATGTGACGAGTCGGGAAGTAGCCATCGATTGACAGAATGTATCAAAATATCATGTTATTTTCGTATCTTGAAATTCAAGGAATATTTTGAAATAGCTTGTCAAAAATTTGTAATATTTTCTCTATTAACATTATCTTCACTTTTATCACAATTTTCGATTAACAAATGGCTGGACTTGCGATGCTCGCTTAACAGCGTAAATGACATTTCAATGATCGTCCTCACCACGACCTGTGCGGTATAGATTACCCTAATGGCTGATGACGACAGCACTAATAGCAGAATGTGCGTCGTGCCCTTGCGTCAACCCTTGCATGCGATCTGTTATCAGTCACCGTTCCCGTATCTTGAACTTTACGACTCAATCCCATTAGACCCCGCCTGGAAAAAACCAAATTACAACTTAATTATTGTTTCGTTGGAAAGTTGTTATCTTTTTAATTGTGATTTAGGGTTGTTTTCACTTTCGCAATCTCTTTGTTTGGTCACCCCGCCGGTTCTTTCTTGAGCTGTGACGGGTTAAACGTCGGCCATCACCTGCAAGTGTGTTTAGGATTGTTTGTTGTTTATGCTTGCGTTAACACTAAAATATTTTATTTATATACGACCTATTTACTTGTTTTTCCTAATCTCTTATAATATTTTCTACCTTAAAAAGGTACGATCTGCGATATTGTCTAACTGAAATAGGTTTTAGGTTATTTTTTAAGATTTATTTTTGGGGTTCCGTACCCGAAGGAACGGAGGTCTATTACTTAAGCCGTCAGCTATCCGTACATTTGACTGTCAGTGGGCCGTATCTCAAGAGTCGAAATAGGTATACAATTGAAATTTTCACAGAGTGTGCCTTTCCACTGCCGCTCTAACAGCAAACAATTTAATCAAATTAAATTAAAAATGAAATTTCTCTCACACAACAAACGTGTTTTTTTAGATTTTTAGTACGCAACGTTTCGTATTGTGAATCCGACTCACATTGCCAGTTCTTTTTTCTGGTTTCGTATTCGATTACAGCTTGACATAAAATTAATATTTAGTGGACTTATTAATGCCACGAACACGTATTCAGCTCTGTTGTTAAAACTACCAGGCTAACATAAATGAAAACATTACCACCCAGAGCATTAGCGCAAAAGAAGCCACAAACTGCACAACTACAAGATGCGCTGCAAGTCGTTGAAGCAAAGTAGCACAATTAATTAGCGGCATTATCTTTTCAATACGGAGCCTCAGTTAAAAGTTCTTCGTAACTAACTCCGCTAACTGCTTCACAGAAGCCAGTTGTGCCCGTGCATAACGGCGCAGTTAATTTTCTCTAAAATAACTGCCAGGCCGTTGCCAGAAATAACATGTATACACAAACTCGGATTGTAAAGGTATTTAGTTAGAATGAAGCAAACCACGCTTTAGTTGGAAATATCTGGCTTATGTGGGTGCAGGGATATCGGAAAAGGAATCACTACAGTGGTAACAGAGGCTCATAAATACATTTCTGAAGTAGGTAACTAGGTGTCGGTGCAAATAGAAGACTTGTGCATGATATGTTATCCATAGATTCAGCCAGATCAATTAATTGATTACTGCGCAATGATAATCGTCTTACATTTTACACAATTCATGTTATGCAGAATGAAATTGACATGTCAAATATGAGACAGCTAGTTGTCGTTGTTATGAATGCATACATCTCCACTACCATTTAAATGAAGTTACAAAATATTCAGCAACAAACATTATTCAAACGACAAATCCGTTGTCAGATTGGAATCAAAACACGCGTGCGGCGCGGCGCGGCGCGGCGGCGCACCTCTCACAATATTTCGTGTCGGCTGTCAGCGCAAACTTGCCACTATTTATCGCTTGGCAAGTTTCCTTGTCTCCTCACCCCTTCCTCTCCCTCGCTCCCCTTGCAACCGACCGGAAAACTATAGCGAGTTCCAAACTGATGTCTCACTTGATAGGCGACGTCAACAAGTTCGCTGAATGCTGCTGAACAGCGCTGCAAGCCGCTGTAAGTTGCTGCACTTAGTGTGAACGTTTAATTGGACGCTTTATGAGTGGCGTGCACCTCTTGGTAATGAGGGCCGCCGGCTAATGTGAACATGCAGTCTGTGCACTGATTACTGCGAAATGGAAAAGTCTTGTCCAACTTAAGTTCTATTAGGAGCACGCTAGACTGTAGGCACAGCAAACAATCTTGGAACATTTAAGCCGCCATTATATCAATATCGGGTAAATTCTCAGTAGAATATTCAGAGTATTTTTGAACCATTTCAAATAAAATATAGTATACAGTACAGTTATTATACAATCCAAAAGCGAGATTACAGCGACAGATCCACATAAAATGTTTCTTTGACGGCGCTCCAAAGTTTTCAATATAAATTCCTATAAAGGCTTATCTGGCGCTGAATGTAGGCCTAATCTGGCTTATATATGTATATAAGAAGAGATTACAATAATGTAGTGAGCTATAAATCGTAAGATCCGATATGGCTATAAAGTCGGTTTACGAGCGAGCCAAGCAGTCGCGGTACCAAACATTTTACATTTTATTGTTTTCTAATATCTGATTTATTCCGCTATAGAGCTATTTAAACACTTCCCGGATTTCGAGTCGAGTTCTTGTAATACGAGCGGGATTGTTGTATTGTTTGGTCGCTGTTCCAATTTAGGATTTGGAATTTGAACCAAAATTGAGGGAATTTGCTAATGCTCTCAAGTGTTTAATGGAACGCAACAATTTGGTGAAACTCGCCCGTTTTGTAGTGATTCAAAACAATACAACTGCAGTACAGCTAACTTGGTATCAGAAAAAAACTTAAAAGCTCTTGCAGTAGTCCCCTTTCTTCTCAAGCAACTTAAAGGTAATAAAGTTCGCATGCATGTTCTTACCGAACATAAATTTAAATAGAAAAAGGTGTTCAACCAAATTAATTTCCTGGCCCGCGCGCCAAGTATTTTCCTAGAAATAATGTCTCGGTTCAACCGTCGACGTTTTTATAACATTTTGTACACTGAAAAATGAGTGGAAAAACTGATTCACTTTAGGATTAGTTTGTTACAGTCAGATATAAACTGTTATCCTCCTTCTAAGCTGAAACACTGACGGTCAGATAATCATTAATTTGTTTTCTTGCAAATTCAAGACAAGTTATCACATTGCGGAAACTACTGGCTGCATTAGACATCGTACAACACTCTGACGCGTAAAACAACTAACTACAGATCCAATAAAATGCAAGTAGTTTTAATGAGACCCTAAAGTTAATGCCGAAGTTAAGATGAATGCAAGATAGTCCTTACAGACAATAAAACTGTTTCACTGCTGGCATTAAGATAATCTCGATGGCCGGATTTAGGCTCGGTGTTATTTCGTCGATTTCGGGCCGTTTTCCTTGTTTGTGTAGTTTCCTATTGTTGGTAAAGAGACGTGTGGCGTTTGTTCGTTTGGAATGAAGCGCAATTTTGTAGAGAAAGGAATTTAAGGTATTTGTGTCATGCTGATTAATTTTGGGGAATTTCTAGTCAATTTTGTTTCGTTTCCTACCTTCGAAAAGGGAGAGATTTTCGTGGCTTACTAGCTATATTGCAAATATGAAACATCTACGTTGCAAACTCTATATTTCTATAAAGGAGCAAACAGTTCTTTCTAACATCCAAGTATTTGAATCTAACATAAAATCCAACTCAGTCATAAAAAGACACAAATCAAAACCCTGTAAAAATCAAATTAAGTTAAAAATCACTGCCACCAGTTACAGCCGGAACAATTTCCTCGACTATAAATCAGGGCGGCGGCGTCGATACGAATATTACCCAAGTTACTCACAATCTGCCCTCGCCTAATTACTGTAATTTCTAGTTCACCTCACACTCACAGCGCGTTCGATTTCAAACAATTTGGCTCAACTATGAACGAATCTGTTCAACTTGGGACGGATCTGCTTAACTTGGGGCGAATCTGCGCAACTTGGGACAAATCCGCGCAACTATCGGGCGAATCGTAAAGTTGGAGACGTATGATATGGTAATGAGAATCGTGAATGCTGAGTGTCAGTTACAAACAGTTAATGAAGCGAATATTTTGATTAAAATTCTTGTACTTGCAATTATCTTCGTCTCATACACAAGGAAATGAAATTTTTTATAGCTTGTAAAAAATACACAGATTTTATCAGCGTCTTTTTATGGGATTTATTTGCTCACACAACCTGACGAATTTGGGTTTCTAAGACTCGTTGATTACTGAACATGACTGCGATGCTCCTGTTCAGGACATGAGCCACACGTTGGAGTGCCTCAAGTGCCCATTGCCTGTACTTTGGGGGATTTTATGAATGCCACTGACGCTGCAGCCACCTACTGGACCGAAAGAATCTAGGGAGTTAACCATTGACTCGAAAAGAAAAAGATTTAGTCAATAAGGTTATATTCAAAAGCAAAATCTCTGCAGTTCGGTATCTTGTCGCCGTTGAATACTAAAATGCTCACACTTAATTTTTACTAAACAGTATTATGCATATCATTGACCGATAGCTATGAACAGATAATTTGACATATTATGCCAAAAGTGTGCCACATTACAAACACTAACAGTTCTCCACAATGATAACAATAATTGTTCTCATTTTCGTAACTGAAAATATTCTTCTTCGTTTTTATCGTATACCTGTAGTATTCCGACTCATTCAGAACTCTGTCATTACAGTAACTATCAACTTTTAGCTGCTTCATAACAACGGACCCCTATTACAGAGCTTTATCACATTTTAGCGTAAAAAAACGTAACACCTTGTCATTTTACGAAGTGCCCATTTAAGATGTTTTTACGGCAGTCCGGTGATTCCGGCTAATGTCTTGAAATCTCTGTTCTAGCCGACCTTACGGCCTTCGTAATTCAAGTTATATTATAATAGAAGCGCCCCGCGGTTTTACTCGCGTTTTTCCCGTTCCTCTGGGAATATGGGGACAAAATATAGCCTATGTTACTCAGGGTGATGTAGCTTTCTAATGGTGAAAGAATTTTTGAAATCGGTCCAGTAGTTTTTGAGTTTATTCGTTACATACAAAAATACAAATCTTTCCTCTTTATAATATTAGTATAGACTAGACTAGCTTGCTACGAGTATCGAGTATTTTGCCGAAATCAAAACTAGCATAATTTTACATTCGTAATCGAATCGATACTTCCTTTTTACGAACTTATAATGATCAAACATTTAACCTGTTTAAAATATAAGCTTTGTATGGCATTTATTTCAGTGGTGACAGCCACTTCCTTGACCATTTATTTTTATATGTACTAGCAACAACGCTTAAAATATGCAAATATGCGGGTATCTGCAAGTCTGCAAGTCAACGGCATAAATGCAACATAGCTTAGCGCATGCCTGTACAACTTACTTATACTTATGTAAATAGGGTCAAGGACCTTACACACCTCTAAAACTCACTTGCTTAGGTTCTACATTCACAAACAGAAGATAAGGCACGTCATTAATTAGTTGTATTTATAATACACAGGAACAATGCCAAAAAATGCTACAGTCGTGATGAAGTTTGCGCTATATTGATGCACTGATTTTACTGTTATCTGGTAGATTTACGTTCTTATCGTTTGGTATCAACAATCAACGAAGTCTTGAAAGTCTCTCATAATGTAGACCGATGGCTGTGTGTATGGATGGCTGGCCGTGGGATCCCAGATGCACAGCAGCGACCGATGTGGCAGCACTTAGGTGGTGCCTATATCCAGTAGTGGTCGTATTTCGCTGAAATGGTGATGATGATAGTAGCTTCTCCAATAACTCTACGTAGTTTTACTATCATATAAAATATTGGTATTCAGCTTACAGCGTAGCTTACTTACGTTTAGTTAGGTGGGAAGTTACACCAACATGGTTGCTTAAGGCTGAAGAGATAAAGATGTGGACATTGTGTACATAGGAGTAAAGATCAGCCTTTTGATATCAATCTGTATTGCTTAAAAATTACTTTGTAAATCTATAATAATATTATAAAGAGGAAAGATTTATATTTTTGTATGTAACAAATACACTCAAAAACTACTGGACTGCTTTCAAAAATTCTTTTACCATTAGAAAGCTACGTTCACCCTGAGTAACATTGGCTATATTTTATCCCTATATTCCCACGAGAACGGGATCTACGCGGGTAAAACCGCGGGGCGCTGCTAGTCGTCAATACATTAAAAACTTGTCTCACCCGGTCTGTTAGCTGAGTTACTACTCGGCTAATAGACCGGGTGACACTAGTGTTGCAATGAGACAACTTTCTGATTTATATCGCCGAGTGCGGGCCGACGGGAAGAAGCAGTTACTTGTGTACGTAATGGAGAGGTGGATTGCCTTATTGAACCTAATGCTTATTCATTTTCTTTCTTTCGACAACACGGCGCATTAGTTAAGCGTTCGGCTGTTGCGCCACGTGTCGCGGGTTCGATCCCCGCATGGAACAGATATTTGTATGACCTGCAGATAATTGTTCCGGGTCTGGGTGTCTTTTGTATGTAAGTTTACATGTTTGTAAACGCACCCACGATATAGGAGTAAATCCTTGATAATTCACATTTAATAATTACCAAGTTAAAGTGACAGTGGGCAAATTGATCGTAAAACTGATGGTTAATGGGAAAGCTTTTGAAGCATTGAAAGGATTCCCACGAAGTGGACCGGTAAAAGCCGCGGTGGAGCGAGACTGGGCAGTGCCGGTCGATGTGGCGAAGCTGGAGGAGCAACTTTCATCTGATAATTATGAAAATCATGATATTGAACAAGAAGGAAAATAGGCTTCGTTAACTGGAAAGGGAGGATCTAATTTTATATAATGGAGCTAATTTTATTCACCCTATCTCAATCTATTTAATAGTACCTAAAATTAAGTATCCAGTAGGACTTGCGTCAAGTTATTTAAGGCTCCTAAAATATGTTATTCTTAGTTTCATTGAAATAGGATCATACACAGCACTCTACAAAAGGTAACTCTAATTTAAAGATAATTACCTAACCACTGACCCCAGTGTGATTCTTCTAAGCACCTCTCACCGTCAATAGTGGAGCACCTATATATGTATGGGAAATTCGCGCCACACATTCTCTCCTGAAACCCAGAAGCAACTGTGGCGACCACCAGAAAATCGCCAAATCAATGAAGTCCCGGAGAAACGGTTCAACTGTCTGGGATCCCGAAACGAAATTAATCAGAAAAGAACAGCGGAAGAATATGAAAAAATATAAGACAACGTATCCAAGACAAGTACTTCCTTCTGCAGGCACTCGCGCGGCCTCCCGCACTCCCGAACTCCGAGCCCGTGAGAGCAGATACAAAGGAAATTAATTTTCCGCCTTGTTACCTTGCGTTATGATAAGCGTATGCATAGGTTCCGCTTAAGTCTTGAGATTGTTTTGTGCCAATAAACGAGGTGTGGAGAAATTAATAGGTACCACTACATACAGGCAATATTCTAATAATTAAGATGCAGGCTTATGGTTGAAATCTGAACACTTTCGTCACACGTTACTTTGGTATCTGAGACGGCTCTGTTCATCATGCCTCTTGTGATCCAGTCTCTTTGGAGCTCAATGTCTGACTCCACATAGGTATTAACTTGATGTGCTATGATTTAGATGGACGGTCGAACAGAATAACAAATGTACTCAACACTCCACATAAAGTTACCTTACAGACAGGCGCTGTAAAGGGCTTCAAACTGAAACTAAACCTATTTTACTCCCTCAAGAATAACACGGGCGTCATAACTTATTATTTTCTAGAGTTTCGTACCTGATTTACTTTTTCAGTTCTCTTCAGGGACCCGAAGTAAGCCAGATTGAGCTGAAGTCCTTGGAACACTGATTTAAGTTTAATCTTTAATTTACATGCAAATCTAGGCGCGAACGAGTTTCTTAGGCTTCAGGCACTTACCTGAAACTTACGAAATATTATTTTACAGTAAGGAGCGTTCTGTAGTACGTTATCATTTTTAAATTATCTGAAATATACCTACTGACTGTGCAACAAACAAGTTCAATCAATAAGAAGATATATTTGATATGTCTTTAATTCTATTAAAAACTTCTAACTCTACAACCCACGCTAAAGTTTCGTTATTTATCAAAGTATTTTCAAGTATTCACGACTTTCAAAAAACGATATGTGACTTGGAAAATATTTTTTTGGGCTAATGTAACAAGTTCTTCAACAAGAAATAAGTAGCACAAAAACTAGAAAAGATTAGCTGAAACCTGAACATAGCTCATGAAAATATTGTTATAACTTGAACAGTTCAAGGTAACAATAGGAACAACCTCTCTAACATATTATATATACCCTTTAAATATTTTAATTGTTCAAATAAATTCGTAACTTTGTCGGCCATGACACTTTGGGACTTCCACCTATTTATTATTATATTTAGACACTTAATTTTTGTACGTCTACCCTAAATATGTTTATGTAGGTATGTATGTCTAGGTAATTTATGTTCTAGACTTTGTTTAGGTAATGTGATATACCTAGACTTGCTTAGGTACTAGAGACAATGTAACTTGCCTCGTCTGTGGTCCCTGAAGTCAAGTTTTTGTGAATTTAATATTTCAAGTACCTATTTATGTTATGTAAGTGAAGTAGATACTTTCTTGTACTGCTGCATAGTGAATATTAGAATTGGACGAGACGAGAAATGATTAAAGAGGAACTTGTATTCTTCGTATTTCCTTCTCTATGTATTAATAAAGTTTTATCGTAGTTTTTCCTCTAAAGTCTAAACTAAGCTACTCTGCTGGTGACACGTCGGAATTGAACGCGGACCTCTAGTTTCCTTGTGCTATAACTATTTAATGTACGTTCGTTTTAAATAATCTCAGGTTCTCGAGACATTTTAGGACAGGGTTAAAAAATTACTTCGCATAGCTATATTACCTATGTCATGAAATTAAATTTTTGTTTGTATTTTTCCAATATTTATTTCGTACTGGTTGCGGCCGTGGCTCCGTTTGCGTATACTTAGTACTTCCCATTTGATTTAAACCATGTTACTGAAAGCATTGTAGTAGTACTATCATACTATACTTATAACTATAGTAAATGCTTAGTATTGTGTAACATTACCTATATAACATCAAGCCAGTACTCCGAGTCCAATTATTAAGCAGAGCTGTAGGTACCTGAACAACATGAAGGGTGTCAACATATATTCACACGGATCAACCGCGCCTGACCTCAGCAAACATTTAGCAAAAACAAATAGCCCCAAAACATGTTGTCTGTAAAGATAAGGGTATAACCTAAACAAAGAAGTTAATTTTCTTGCCTTCGGAATGCGGCTAGCGTGACTTTATTAAATTGTTCCAGCAATTAAGCGCTCATTTAGACAGGTTCATGTCTTCGGAAATAATGCACGGAACTAATATCACTAGCTGTTTTTTTTTTTTCGTGAAATTGAAATTAGGAACTTTATATAAAAGTAGCTGCCGATGCGGTATTCCATTTGCATTTTCTATAAACTATTTCGGGGTAAGACATTTGTATCTATTAAAGTAGTCACTAGAAGATCCCTATACCTTTTTTAAGCCACTAAAAGCAACTCGGCTGATTATTTCTTGGTACCTAACTCTTCTGAAATGTTACCCAAAACATGTGCATAATGGTACGCATGCACTCGCGTCCCTTTGTAGCACAAGCACGTAATAGACGCGTCACTCGCTCCCTCTGCTAATCCCGCTACTAAGAAATATGGCCACTAAACTTGCCAATACACGTGCGTGCAGCCGATGAGACTATTTACGACTCTGCTATGTAAAAGTGTAGTATACAGTGAACTGTACGGGTTACAGCGAACGTAATGCTAGTCAGTTCGATTCAGAGTGCGATAACTTTTGATCATAAAATTTGTCGTACCTGATCATGTTTTCTTTGCTAACATTATCACTCTTTTCAAAGAAATGCCAAGCTAACAATAGCAACACAAAACTTTTTTTCCTAAGCACTACCACATTTTAGGCGATGTAAAAAATAAACAGAAACAACAATTTCATGAGCTAAACATATCCTGAACACACACTGTTAACAAAACACAAACGCTCGACTGAACCACCTCTATACAGCGGGACAACTGAAAGAAAAAGTAAAAAAAGAATATCGTAGCTCGTAATGCCAGGCGGGAAAAAACGGTTCAACAAGCCGAAAGTGATTTTTCATCCAAGTTAAGGCGAGAGACATCAAAACATAAACATAAAGAACAAAACACCGCTGACTGACTGTAGCGAGGGGCGATAAGAGCTACCAGGAGCGCAGCCCCTGGAGGAGGTGGCTCGGAGCGGTGGTTATGACGTAAGGGCGCAGGCGGATCAGCGGAACAACGGGATCTGGATAAAGACGTGATTTGGAACGTAACTGCTATTGTGCACTAATGCAATGAAGGCGCCTTGTTTCCCCAAAGTTTCTTTAAAAAATATTCTGATAAAAAGTTCTACGATATTTTTTCCTGTAGCCTCATATTTTTTAAAAGCAAAAATGCTTTAATAACTTAATCCGGCAAAAGAGAGCCTACTAAGTCGTCCTCTACAAAATTTATCATACCCCGCTTCACCCGAAAAGATGTTGGCGTTTTCAGTTATAAACCGTTTCTCGTTTCGAGTAACGGATTTTCTGAACAAGAAAACTAGATCTTACTCTTTTTTTCGTATAAATCGTGGCGACTCATAGGTTGAGTCGACAGTTCCACTAACAACCCGTCAACTATTCGCATACGAGTTAAAATTGCGACACAACCCAGACGGTAACGGGAAAGTTCATTATAAGAAACTTGAAGCAAAAGAAAAATATATAGTGGAAACACTTCCACTGAGAGCTGCCATGCTCGTACACAGAGTAGTTTGAACCAGAGCCGCGCAACTTTTTGGTGTAAATCTCTCGAGTAAGGATCGCTCGTCGCTACAGCTCCTTATATATCTGTACGAGTTGCAGACCCAAGCAGGCGACAGACGTGACCAGCCTTCCCTTCCTTTATTTTCGTTACGTTCCCGGAATACGGAAGCAAAACGTTTACGTTACCCTACCTTGTTAATAAAATGCATTTTTACAAAATCATAAGATTGTTATCGCACAGCATAAAGTTGGTAAAATTTTTGTTGATGGTGCGATGAATCACGCGACGAAAACAGTGCACGTAAACCTTATAATTGCTTGGCAAAACACTATTTTTAATATCTCAATTAAAAAGTGGTAATAAAATATAAACAAATGGCGGGGGCGGCTCGGTCGTAGGTCGTGATCGCGAGCAGTCCATCACGCGAGCGAGCGCCGCACCGCCGGCCGGCCGCGCGCGCGCACTCGCGCGACCACGCGCCTGCTCGTGCAAATTCATGACTCTGTGATTATGTGAAGGCTCGTAAAGGGAAAATAATAACCCGTCAAGTATGCATACTTACATTAAAAGGAAACGTTCACTTTATTAATTCAAACTTTAAAATACACATAAAATGTACTAAGCTCGTGCGTTTCGTAAAGTTTGCACGAACGTGTTATAAAATTGATATTATTAGTACTGTTACAATATTCAGTTTTTTATGTCAACACGTTGAGAAAGTTAAGTATGAATGCAAATGGAATTAATTAATCGCAAATTGTGCATTTCAATTTTAAAGTGATGAATTTAACTCGATTATTAAAAAGGCAAATCGAATCAAAAATTATTTTTGTCGCGGGACACGTTTACAAAGCAGGAGTGATTTTGTGGACTAATTGTATCAACGAGGCGTCAAAGGTAGACTCGGCAGGTAGGCAAGAATGCCGGCGATGTGATGTGGCAGCGGGTCGGACTCATTACGGCGGGTTCAGACGCCGCCCGATAATTTCCCGAATGACAATGAGCGACAGTCGGCCTTTGTATTAGTTGCGTCGAGCGGCGGCTGCGTAATGGCCGAAATTACACCCCCTCTGATTGGTCCGGCGAACTGATTGTGAGCGATGGAGTGTCACACGTTTCTTGCTAACGTGCGGCCAAATCAAACGGCACCAAACACGATGTGGATGTCGTGTTCGGTGACTGTGCATAGTAGAGACAAGCAGTTGAATGATGCTCATTTTGATTTCAGTTAAAGACAAAATAGGGAACCCAAAGCCATTTTCTGTGATAGAAATAACAAAACTCACATCGTAACAAGGCAACAGCATCTGTTTACTTTTTATAACTACTAGGATTTTTTAAAAGGACAACAAACAAGATAGTAAAACAAGAACGTGTTCTTAGAGAGTGTCTGGTAGCGGCACAGCGCCTGTGGGTGCAACTCGTCACGTGCGTGGGAGACAGGCCACACAGGCAGCTGACAGCTTCCATATTTGAAATCTGAGTAGGTACAGACAAGTTTGTACTCTACTTTTATTTATTGACTACTTCGTCCTACGTACTTATGAACAACCTCTTTTGCAAATTCGTAGTTCTTTTAAAAAGTGTTAAACCAATTCTCAATTTATTATTTCGTCAAAATTTTGTTTACCTACTTGTTATTGGCAATCTGTCAGATTTATGAAGCTAAGGTTTTCTTATATCAAGTTTACGTAGATCATGCCAACTGTTAGATCATATCATATGGCATGCTGGAAACGGGGTTTTATTTGATTAAGAAGTTCTAGCAGCTCATATACTGGGATGACAGCACGTTCACAATAAAATTACAGTTCTTAAGCTGGTAATAACTCCTTACTAATACAAAGTCAAAACCATTGTATTATTTGTAAATTGTAGACTAAACATATTTTTATTCACACAAATAGTTTTCGATTAGGCTTCAGGGACAGCAAACGAATAATAAGGCTTACCTTAGCCAGTTAGTTTCACTAATGAACAAAAAAAACCAGTGCGGTGTAGTTTAACGAGTCCAAACAGACTAATGTGCTCATTACCTTTCACCGACTATCGTGGCGTGGAGATATAGCCGTGGGCTATTTCTGAACTGAAGGAAATTAGGTTAGCCTAGATAACTAGATAAAACCTTTAGTGATGGAAGATGATTACAAATCTAGAAAATTACATCTTTACAATCGTCTACTTAAACAACTAGAACATATTGACGGAATATTGTATCGAGCCGTATAGCAACCAAAACCATGTGTCAGACCCGTCTAGACACTCTAATTAGATGTCATTTAAAATTGACATTCGAGAAGATTATTCTACTCGATGTGCACATTAAAATAAATGACGCACAATTTACGCACATCAAAATTCAAATTTAAAATTCCAAAAACTCTGACGATTAGTCTTACCGTCAGCCTCCAGCCTTATCTCAGTGGCGTGTTGGTGGGGGTGACCTAGCGGGCTACTAGCCGGTGACCTAGCGGGCTACCAGCCGGTGACCTAGCGGGCGACACCAGGGCCGCGGCAGCTCTGTAGCTATGCAATCGCCGTACAATTAAGTCCGCTCAGTAATTCACTTAAGCTTACATGTATGTGTCGATTTGCGCCACAATCTTGGCGCATTACGGCTAAGTTGGTACAATCACGCTACTTAGATTATAGCCCGTGGCCAGAGGGCTTTGTTACAAATTGTATGTTTGTGTGATTTTCTTGTAGGAGCGTAATTGAACACTAATTGGATTTAGCAGGAAAAGTCGGGGAGGGTCCGAAACACTGTCGTTAAGTTGATTTGATTTTTCTTGTTCGGTATTAATTCAATCCTGGATCGATTACATGTTCTACTGGACGAGATCTACTTTTTAACCGACTTCCAAAAAATGAGGAGGTTCTCAATTCGACTATATAATTATTTGTTTTTTTTTTGTGTGTGTGTTACGTCATTATTTTGTACCGGGATTTTGATGATTCTTTTTGTATTCGAAAGCTGGTGCTTGTCGTGTGATCCCATTTTTCTGATATCTGATTGAGATTTGAACTGACGACTAGTATTTGGGTTAAGCCTAATAATGCGTGGCTTTGACATGTAGTGATGATGTTCTCATTCGCTCTTGTCGATGTAAAACGAAAAAATAAAATTATATAAATATGATGGTTTGAAAGAGCATCTTAGTATTTCAAGGTGGTCCCTTTCTAGTTTGGTGAAGATCTGATGAAGAACAGAGATAGGAAACGGAACTCTTCAATAAATGATAGCAAATCTTTCGGGATTGCTGAAATCGCATGTTTGTTTATTGTTTACACCAATGTGATTGGTAAGGAAGGGTGTACCACTAAAAAGTAAAAAAATAAAAAAAGAGTTCCGAAAAAAAGTTATTTTATACTTTTTTTGTTTAAAAGTCGGCTGCTTTTGATGTAAAAAAAAAAAATTTAAAGGCTGACTTTATAAAATTATATTTTTTAGCCTATTTTTCCTCATTAACATATGGCATATTTTTATTAAATTACATTTTCATTTTACAAACAGAGGCAACCCTCCACGCTACTTTCCCTCGACGTGTGAATAATGAACTGATGTTTTTATGGTAAATACGCATATTTCATTTTACTTGATTTTAACTGAAATAGGGATGCGTCAAAACAGTTTTTGGAATGAACTTCTAAGATGTTTATTTCACATGCCTACTTAATCTTTGATAGTTGAATTGTTACAAACAACCTTGGACAAAGGATAAGCATTGCCATACAGCGTGGTAATGCTGCCAGCCTTTTGGGTACATTACCAGTGGCCAGCGATGCGGAGGAATTTTTCGACGCAATGTTTTAACTATTTTTAGTTTTAGTTAGTTTAGTGTTTTTTTTTTTTTTTAATTTAAATGTATATATAGTAGTGATTATTCTTATTAAATAAACTTACAAAATCTAAAATTGGATTTTCTAAACATGAACTACCTAACTCATAGGAGTCTGCACCAGGCTCCATGATAGAAACCAAAATAAGTAATTTAGGTGAATCGATCACGTAAGAACGTGGCCGTTGCCGAGAGGATAATATATTTCATTGACACCCCTCAGAGAATCCCTCTTCAATAGAAATAAAAATTACACAGTCTAAATCTTTTCTTTGCGTAAATATAAAACTTCAATATTCTTTTATTGCTAATTTGATATTTTTGCCAGCTGAAGATTCAGTATTTTTTAAAGAGCAGTTTAGTCTTCGATTTAAAGAAAATGTTTTGTTGATCGCTATATTACATCATATCAAAAAGAAATAGCACGTTTATCTTGAAAACTTCAGCATTTTGTAAACACCGCTAATAAAAGACAGTTCCGCCCTTCATGTCTAGACAGAATACATAAAACAACAATTCTAACATGAATGTAACCCCGAAATAAAAACACATGAACCATAATATATAATTATGTAGGTAATAATGTTAGTAACATTTGCTACTAACATTATATGGACGAATGATGTCTAAAATAAAAGATTTATGAATAATAATATATCGTGATATAGTTATTGCAGTCCATTACCGGCAATACTCCGCAACTGTCAGCATTGTCACCTATTAAACGCGCGTTGGTTAGGCTCGCAATCGAATCGCTCAAACGCGGACGGTTAATCGGTGAACGCCCATTGGATTTACGGACGTTAATTGATTAATTATTACCTTTGGGTCGGCATGTTCTTTGAACACAGGAACTATAGTAACTATTGGACTTAGGTTTCTGAAACATTACTCGCAAATATTACACGTTGAAATGAACAATTAAAAAAAAAAAGTCTTTTTCCAAACTAATGCATGTTGATTTTCAGTATATACATTCTTACCTGGTATAAATAGACATCAGGAATTAGGTATTTTTATCTGCTTTGTTACAAAAACATTCCTATAGAGTTCTCTAGCTACTCAATACTGTCAATTTACTTAGCAGTTTAATTAGTATTTAATTTCATGTATTTATAATTAAAAATACAATGGTAAGTTACCCTTTTGTGGTTGAAGATCTACACAAAATATGTTTCAACAATTTATCGGATATCACTTACAAATTTTACAACTAATATAATGTAGGTAGATATAATAGGTAGACATTTCAATTGCAGATGGATACTAAATAAAACTTTGTCAACCAAAAATAATCCTACACAGTGTCTCATAAAGTCAGAACAAACTGGCTGCAAAAAATATTTAGTTCCGACTAGCAAAGTTAGCGGAAGAGCGATTAAACGAGCCGCTCTTAACCGCGACCACCTCTCCATAAAATCCAATCAAAGCCGCGTGCGGGCACACTGCTCCATGCATGCAGCCGCTCTCCTCGTGAACAAACAGACAAGCGATATTGAAAACTTAATATCCTGAGCGAAATGTTTCGCAGTTAGCAAGTTACGGCGTGTTCGAGTAGGCAAAATGCCCGTCTATCGGACAAATATCCGACAGTCCGACAGGAAGGGATAACCTAGTTCTGCAGAGATTTGTTTCAGCCAGTTTGCAGTTGCGCCCGCGTGGGGTGCCTATAACAAAGCGTCCTCGCGCCCGTACCACCGCTGCTCGACAGCAACTCGATGCGCTCTCGCGCTTGCTGACCAAATTCAATGGTTGTTGTTTCACGGTATTGCAGAATTGTTTTAACTCAAAAGAATATAATTAGAGAAGAAATATTCTTTTTTTTTGTATGTGGATTCATCTGTTATCTAATTCTTTATGAAGTAATCAAAATTTGAATCGTTATTGTATACTTGCCGACACAGTTACTTACTCAATCATGAACTTGAGAACTCAGTTAGCCCAATAATATATCTAAGATAAACAGTTACGTAACACCGTCTGCGTGAGTACGGGGTGAGGTCGGGAGCGGTGAGAGTCCGTGGTAGGGCGCGGGACAGTTTTGCAGTGTCGCGCGCTCCGCTCAATCTGATCGTTTTGAGCGAATCAGCCAAGCGAAGTTTTGTGTTCTAAGCGCGGGATTTACTAAATCCAGCTGTATTTCCATATACTGCACTCTGAATATGAAATTCTGTAACTTATTTCTACTATTGTTTTGTGGAAAATATCTGATTCAATATAACAGGAGGAAAGTTGTGCGGAGTTTTAGCGAGTCGGCGCCGGTAACATTTTGTCAATGTCGTTTTTAAAATCCTGTCAAATATAATGTGAATCTTGGTACAGTGCTTGAGGCAATATACGCTCGAGGAAAAATAACAGACATTATTTTAAGGAAACGGAAAATCTTTGGAGACCAGAGGAAACGTACCGATGAACTGAGCCACAGCAAATTGACCTGTTATAATTAAATAGTAAAACAAGCGTGCGGCGGCACTGCAAACGACGCCGCTCAATTAGACACACATCATTAGACAAAGGCCGCTAATGCGATTATAAGCTGAACGCATATTGTTACAGGGACAATGGCCTGATTGTTTGCCTGTGCCGCTGACTGACACAATTACGATGCTCCCGTAAGATAATCCGCGCGTAATCAGTCGGGTGCACCCGAGCGGCCCGAGAGTTGCCGACAGTTGCCGAGCGCTGCCGAGTGGTGCAGCGGTGCACGCAATGCGTACAATAGTGCGTGTTGATTACGACTGAGTGACTTTGTCACGAGGTCCGCTAAGTTATTATTATGCCGGAGGCACATAACTCTTTAAAAGCAGAATTGAATACCAGTGAAAGCAAATGCATAAAAAACACGGAATTATAAATGGATCTGACAAAGATATAGCAACTAACATTTAAACGTAAACATTTCTGAAAAATGTTATGTCGCGATCAATGTTTTTTTTCTCAGAATTCTGCAAGCTCATTTAAGTTAGCTCTTCAATTTCTTTCTTAACAAAATGATGACTTTTAATAACCATTTTCCGTAAAAAAACAGAGCAAATGTGTGAAGCTTATCTCTGCAGAGAACATATGGAAGTGGGTTAATCCCGCGCCGTACGTCAGATAAGTAGTCTCCTTCCACTTTATGTTGGCCTGGTAGCTTCGAAATATTAACGAGTTCACCTTTTTTTATGGGTAGGAAATCATCAAATGATTTCTCCCGCTCTGGGCGAAGCGGAAAAGAGTGTCACGCTCTTACTGACTAAAACCCATCCGTTAATCTCCTACTGTCCTGGGATGCGGTGACTCTTTCATACAAATTCTGCAATCCTGCCAGTCTTCTATGCTGACAACTCTGTGAGGCTCGCGTGGAACACAACGCGCCGTCGTCCTGCGCCTGGCTCTGCTTTGGTTCTGCTCTACGTCCGCAGCCCCGCGCCTACGGAGGAGCCAGGAGCGAGCGCATACCTCCGCGCCCCGGACCATGAATTGAACAAGGACGAATAGAGGGCGTTACGACGCACAAACGGGGCAGATTTCCACCATACCTATGTTCCATCGTGTCCTCCGGGCGATCCACACAGTGTTGACAGTGTCCTCCCACCGAATCCGACACAGATACCTCCCGAAACGTTTCCGGTGAGCATCTGCGTCAGGCGGAAGGTGAGGTGAGGTGTGGCGTCTCTCCAACCACTCCTCACAGAGGACACTTATCGCCGCAATGGTGGCGTGCCCACAGTGAGTTTACCTACGTGCTGAAAAGCACAAGAAATTTGAATAATTGGCTTTTATTTACTTTTAATTTATTTAATTAAAAATATATATTTTTTACAATAAAGTCAATATGATATTTTTCCTTTCCAGTAATCAGTATTGTTTGCGGCCGATCCCAAGCTATTTTCTTTGGTATCGTTCGTCAAGTTGCCGACCTGACGATCATCGAGAAATGCTTGCACTGAGTGAACAGGTCCACGCAAACCAGTGTGGTGCTTTCTCCAAACTACAACCTCAGTGATTATCTTGCATAGTTTTCATTATGATTTCACCGTTACATTTACTGAATCCGATCCCTAAGTTAGTTTTGGTGTTGGTGTGGTGTTGTCCCTAAGTTAGTTAGTGGCCTCATCTAGATTAACTTGACAAAAAAGATATTACGTTTAAGAATCATTTGTAAAAATAAATATCATTTAGCATACAATACTCCTTAAATCTATACTAATATTATAAAGCTGAAGAGTTTGTTTGTTTGTTTGTTTGAACGCGCTAATCTCAGGAACTACTGGTCCGATTTGAAAAATCTTTCAGTGTTAGATAGCCCATTTATCGAGGAAGGCTATAGGCTATATATCATCACGCTAAGACCAATAGGAGCGGAGCAGTGATAAAGAATGTTTTAAAATCGAGGATTCCACGGGGACGAAGTCGCGGGCAGCAGCTAGTATATAATATACTTCCATTAAATATGACAGAGAAAATATGAGGCCACTTACAAAATTGGCTGAACAGTTGATTGGTAGGCTTTTAAAGACGGTTATTGGTTACACATTACGATAAACTTCAATAAATTTTCCTCCCATATTATTATCATGTGGTGGGGTTGGGTGGTACATGACCCGGAGAGGTGGTTATTGGTGGCGCTCGGTAACAAGTGGTTGGTTCCACCACGGAGGGTGACCGCGATCGATGGGGCTGTTTCATACATAATTGAACAGCGGCACGTGAGGGCCTCTGATCTTAAACCTAAGGAGCTGTAGATCATGTGGGAATAACCCACGTTATAAAATGACAGATGTTTAGAACTTATAGAATTTGCGACTAGGTTGTAACAAAAATATTTTCAGAGTAACCAAGTCTCGTAATTGTTTCAACACCATACAGATTTTTAAATAAAAAAAGACCAATTTTCTCTAGAAATATTGCACAATATTCATCTAAGTAATTTATTTTACCAGTCAAGAAAAATTATAATACTTTAAAAAGGTGTGTTTTGTGTTTCTTTTTAAGAAATATTTGAAAATGTATTACATTAAAATGCGACTAGGTTGTAACAAAAATATTTTCAAAATAACTAAGACTCCTAATTGTTTCAACAACAAACAGATTTCCAAAAAAAAAATTACAAGGGACCAATTCGTTCTAGAAATATTGTACAATTCTTCTAAGTAATTTATTTTACTAGTCAAGAAAAATTCTAATACTCAAAAGGGGTGTTGATATTAAGAAATATTTGAAAATGTATTGTATACAAATCGCTGTAAAAGAACAATTTTACATTCTCTAAAGAGGCGTGATTCATTTAATTTTGCCCCGCTACCGCTCATGGCTCGCGCCACACATGATCTCGTGTTCGGCGATTGTTAAACCTGCAGATGGACTGTTATTTGTTCGCAGGCTCTCTGGCTAATGAATCGTGCGTTATGACGTCACAAGACACGAACACTTCAGCAGATTACACGCCATCATAGAAATATTTCAACGGTTTATGGTATTAAGCGTTGGCGTGATATAGGAACGAATTTGTGGGCTTAAGTGATGAGATTCAAGTACGAAAGGGTTTTTCTACTTGTATTTAAAATGTACCAAAATACTTCGGTATATTATGCTACGGCGTAGCAGCATTCATTGCTACGCTTGCAGCGCGTCCGTGTAACGCGTAGTCAATCAGCTACGAATAGAGTTTTATATATACTAAATTCAATTCAATTCACTTCGTGCTCACTCCATCTAGAGTGAGTACGAAGTGAATTGTTTTGACGGTGAAAGTTTGCACGGTGAGAGAGTGACAGAGTAGACCGCGACTGTTTCTTTCAAATTCAATGGCAAATCTTTAGCTGGGAAAATCGACATAGCAACTGTACAAAACAATTTAGTATTACGAATATTGTGAGGCAAACAAAATATAATTCCCAATATTCATAATAGAAAACCATGTGCTGCCGTACACATTACTAAATTACCACAAATCCCCAAACGCCAATACATTACAGGAAAAAAAATCCTCAATGTATTAGCACTAAAAGCGTATTCACATTTGATCGCATAAACTGTTTCCCTTAGTATTTTTTCGCGGAATGCATTGTCCAGCGGACGGATTAAGCTCCAACACGTTCAATACCCGATGCGGACGTTTGCGATGTCAACAGAATTCGCTTCAAAAAGCTTTGTTGGGAACGTTCGTCGGACGATTGAGGCGAGTGTACGGCGCGCGGCGGCGAGCTTTGTAAATGTGCAGCACAACACCGCATTATGTGCTCCACTGATAGCAGATGAGTGTTTGTGCTGCCATCATCCTGGCTCAAGAGAACTGACAAAATACATTCACACCTTTACTGATTGTATGTAAACTTATGAAAAAACTATAGCTACTATTATCTCAAAACGATAACTACTACTAAGCAGTAAGTTTCGTAAGTTTGCGTACTGGCAAATATTTTCGTTTAGGTGTTATATAGATGTAACTAGGGTTGATATCGCTGTAAAAAAAGTTGAATAGATCGTATCCTATCTATTGTACCTATAAAGAAAAGCGACTCAATCGCTCGACTCAAATCGCGGCGCCTATAAGAACCGATTCGATACTATTACGCATTGATACAATTATGTAATAGAATATTTCATCCAAAGGAACATTTTACTTCAGCTTTCTTTGCCCCTCTCTCTCAAGTTCTGGAGAACCAAGCGGAGTCTTCTCAATGCCGAGTGTATGCTTGTTATCCCGGCGGGTGTCTGGCTGGCTCGGCGACGCCATTACCTGTTTGTTTCAGCCCCAGCCAGCCCCCAGCCAGCCCCCAGCCCCTCGCGATCGATCTCTCTACAGCGGAACAGCTCATTATGGAAAATAGTTGGCTTGCTTTCTATTTAAATTGCTCTTGAAGGAGGTTTCAATCGAGGGAGCGGAGATATGTTTTCAGTAAACATGTTTTGTTGGCATTCGTCTGGTGTTTTCTAGAATTTCAATGAATTTCGTACTTCCTGTACGTAATTTCGTTGTTTTGACTACGATCTTTGTGTCTTTATCTGTTTCAAAATTCGGTATTATAATAATCTGAATCTCTTATTTGGATCAGTTGCTAGATCCACATCTACCTCTGACTATTTCCTAAATGTTTATTCTGTAAAAGCACATTGCAGAATAAAATTAACATATTTATTTACAGGACAGCGGCGGCGGCGGCGACCGCGACAGCTAGCAAAATTGACACCAAATAACAGTTCTGTAGTTGATTTCGCGACATTTTAAATTTTCCCGCCACGTCGTTATTCAGTTCCATATTTGTCAACCCCACCAGGGAAATGGTATAGATGTGTATCAAATTACATAAAATAACAAAATATGTATTTTTCGCAAACCGAAATGCCGAGTAAATATGAAACTCGACGTCACGACAGACTACATCCGTCACTCCGGTGTCGTATTACTGCAATGTTCTGTGTCACACTATTGACATTCACAATTATGCAGCACATTTGTGAGAACTCGCGTCAACTGATATTTGTGACCAAATACTTATTCTGTGACCATTGAAATTTACATGAATGTGAATAATGGCGCATGTCATGTTGTAAGCTCTGAATGTACAGACATAAAGGGTTTAATGGAATTTTAATGGTCATTCTGCTTTTTTCGTGGCTATAATTTTAATATAACCTAAATGAAACGCTTCGAAACTTTCAATGGGTTATTTTGAGAGTTGATTTGAGTAACAAACTAATAGCTTTCATGCTAGTTATTTTCGTGGCGCATTAATTAAACCACGAAAGGGTTATTGTTTTTGCTAATCACTTCATGTCATAGTCATTACTCACGTCAGAGTTGAATTAAATTTCAACAATCTGCGTTTAATGTGATTGCAAGTAATGCTCCACTAATTGTAATTCTGCTGAGCTATTATCTATTATTATTAGCGAATTACTAATCAAGATTGGAATCTTAATATCCTCTTATCGCTGTGACCTCAGCTAGTCAGATGACATTACGTCTTTGATCTAATGGTCTAAGTCGGGCGATGTTCTCTAGATAAATAATAGGTAAACGTTCGTTGCGGGTTCCAAGAATCTGTTCTCGTAAAGACGTCAACGAACCGTCAATGTATGAGTGCCGTGCGTCGTTTGTCGCGCTCGCCAAATATTTAATTCAGTGCTCAGTGCAGTCGATACCGCTCTAATGGAGCCACTCTGCACTCATGTGGCATAGTTTATTTACTTCACGTTTACTCTTGGTGTTTTTCTTGCGAAAATTGTTTTAACACAACTCCCATATTTTGACGTATCACACAATTTACCTAATGTTACGCAGACCAAAACTTACACGTGTCTCACAAAATTCGCAGAACGATTACAATATAGAATGTTACACAAAGTGAACAACAACTCGCGGCTCAAGTTTCACAAACATTAAATTTAATGTAATCTAAGTACAACATAATACATGCACTACTCCACAAACAAACATTAATATTTATGCAAATATCAATTAACATATTAAAAGGAGTTTGTAAGCAAATGTAGCGAGCGGCATAAATCGGGCTGCGGAAGCGGCGATGTATCATGCGGTGACGTTTGTGAAGGTACACGCTACACAAGTACACACCGCCCGCCGAACACAGCACACGTGTACTTGTGTATTGTGTTGTGTGTCGCCGTGTCGTAAACTTAGGCCAGCGTTAGGGGCGGAGTTGTGATCGTGAACACTGGGCCCATGTGTTAATCATAATCTGATAGGGCTGCATTATGGTTTACTCGTGTTAATGTTGATTAACTTCATTAGTGGCGTTAGGTGACTTTTCATATATTACATTTGCCTTAAGTTGAACTGTAGATATTCTGATGAATGGATGGCCCTGGATTCCAACTAAGCCAATACTTTACTGAACACGGAGAGGTCTCCGAATATAATGGACTGACCTTCGATCAATAATAGCACGGACTGACTGAATAAGACAGTTGTCAAAACGCGAGCATGTGGTAGCTAAGCCACGCGTCCCTACAAACTAACCAGTCACTGCTGCAATATTTGTCTACATTTGAATCCTTACTGCGTCTTCCTGTTCCTGTATCTCCTGGCAAGGAACTTACGACGCTCGGAGCCGCATACGACGCCGCGTGTGTGAACTAGTGTGAAGTTCATGATATATTGCATCTGAACTTTGTTGTGTCGACGTGTTGCAAACTTGTCCCGTGAACTACTTCCACGTCGGAAGACAAATATTCGTGTCTTAAAAGCTGTGTTAGAAGACCCTCTATATGTTGTGCTTTTGTCTGCGACTGTTTACGCCTGTTTTTTTTTCGTTCCCGTAGGAATTTCGGGAAATCCTCCGTTGGCAGAGTGTAAGTCAAATTTCAGCTTTCTACGACCAGTAGTTTCGGCTGTGCACTGTCTATCAATCAAACAGTCAGTCAGTAACTGAAGAATTTTATATATATTGATGAATCGATGATATTTGGGTACCTACTTACGTCTTAAAACTTTGGGCCAACAGCCCCTGTGTGTTTTTAACTTTCATACATAATTATTATTAAAAATGCGAAAATTGACTTCTTGACATCTAGGTACCTGTTTGTTACGTCTTTACATGTATTAAAGACTGAACGGGTTTGGATGTAACTTGGCACAGGGGTGGACGTGGACTGTGTCCTGGAATTGGATTAGTTTGAAAATGAAAACAATATATCTAGTTTTAATTTCCGCGAATATTAGTGGGTTGCAGGTATGCACCTCCCTCCCGCCCGCTATATTATGCACATGCGAGATTACTGGGCAAATGCAAGGATTTTAAGCACATGCAGGAAGGCAATGCAAAACCCAACACCATTACCGACACGTGTTTCGCCTCTCCACGAGGCATCCTCAGGGGACGTGTTGACTCGCTGACCGTTGAGTTGCGACTGAGCATTTAGTACAAGGCAACCCCCCTTTTATACACTGCCACCGTTGGTTATTTGTGTACAACTACCCACAAACATTCGCAGTAAAGGGGAAGAAACCAAATTCGTCTGGTCATTCAACAGTGCAAAATTATTATTATTACTATGTTTAAAAATCTCTAATTGTTCTAAAACACACAGCCGGAAACCCTTATCACAAATATGTAGTATATTAAAACTATTGTTGTCGCGCAAAGAATGGCCGGTATCAATTAGATGTTTCGCGAAATTCGATTTGTCCGAATGGCCATTTCTATACGCGGCAACATGTTCCCCATACCTTATGTCAAAGTTTCGGCCCGTCTGACCCACATACACCCCGTTGCATTCATCACAGACCAGCCTATACACCCCAGACTTTTTATTATTTTCTAAAATATCTTTTCCGTTACAAATACGGCGTATATTCTGGTCCGTTCTGAACGCTACATAAACGTTGTTTTTTCTAAGTAAATTACTAATTCTATCTGAAATGGGGCCCATATAGGTCAGACTGGCCACATATCTATTAATATTAGTACGCGGACATGCATATAATAGTGAGGTGAGGATGCCTCGTGGAGAGGCGAAACACGTGTCGGTAATGGTGTTGGGTTTTGCATTGCCTTCCTGCATGTGCTTAAAATCCTTGCATTTGCCCAGTAATCTCGCATGTGCATAATATAGCGGGCGGGAGGGAGGTGCATACCTGCAACCCACTAATATTCGCGGAAATTAAAACTAGATATATTGTTTTCATTTTCAAATTTAAAATGGATTTCCGCAAAGTAACGCCTGACTCAATCAATTTTATTGGATTAGTTACCAATTTAACTTTTCGGTGTGTGAAGCTGTTCGCAAAATCTCGTAAGCAACATTCGGGGAACAGCATGGTTTAGCTGCCTAAACCTGTAGGTGCCTATTTATACTAATATTATAAAGAGGAAAGATTTGTATTTTTATATTTTTGTATGTAACGAATAAACTCAAATACTACTGGACCGATTTCAAAAATTCTTCCAACATTAGAAAGCTACATTCACCTTGAAAATTCAAAATTCAAAATTCAAAAGTCATTTATTCAAACTAGGCTGATAGACAGCACTTTTTGAACGTCAAATTTTACATAAAGACAGTCCCCCAAAACGCCCACCCGTCACCACTTCCTAGTGTTTTAGCTGGGAAGAAGAAGTGGCGCAACAAACTCCCCAGCAACACATCTGTCTATTGCGTTTTAAGAACTTGAATTTATACAATAGTATGCAAAGTCATTGATACATGACAAAGGTAGAAAAAAAAAATATAATTATCCAACATGGAAATCATAAATCAATTCACTAAATTATAGAAGCTAACTTATAGAGAAAGAACATGATAAAATTAAATAAGATATTGTCGTGCGTTCAACACAGCGACCAACTATTCTTATCGTCTAAATAGTCATTAATAGAATAGTATGCCTTCAAACAAAGGTTAGATTTAACTTTATCTTTAAATGAGTTAAAAGGCAGGTCAAGAAAAGAAAGTGGAAGTTTATTGTAAAAACGGATACCGAGCCCCACAAATGAGTCATGGACCTTACGAAGTCGGTGGGAAGGAGCATGTAGCTTGTGCTTGTTTCTGGTGTTAAAGTTGTGGATGTCGCTCGTTTTACAGTACAAATTTATATTTTGCCTAATATATAAAATATTTGCAAAAATGAATTGAGATGCTACTGTAAGAATTCCAATGGTTTTAAAAAGTTCTCTTAATGAAACTCTAGGCCCTAGCTGATATATTGCTCGCACAGCACGTTTTTGTAGGACAAATATATGTTGTATGTCGGCAGCTTTTCCCCACAATAGAATACCGTAGGACATAACGCTATGGAAATAACTAAAATAGACTAACCGAGCTGTCTCAACGTCAGTATACTGTCTCACTTTCCTGACAGCGTATGCGGCAGAGCTGAGCTTGAATAACATAGGCTATATTTTATCCCCATATTCCCACGGGCACGGGAACTACGCGGGTAAAACCGCGGCGCGCTGCTAATGTAAAATATATTGACTGACCGTTTACGGTACAGCGACAGAATTTCTATCAGCGATAAAGATAATCAAACGTTCAAAAATTAGGGATCAGCAACGTCATACTACGGTGGCGCATGTCGAACTAAAACATCTCTTAGTCCTTCTGACACTCGTTTTCGCCAGTAGAATGCCATTTTGGCTAGCACCCCTGATGTGACCTAACTTGTTAGTAACAGAACTTTGATACTTATCTTATTATTTGTAAGTACTTACAAGTTACGAGTTAGAAGCTTCTAGTTTCGTAAGTCACGAGAAAAGTTTGTAAATTGTAAGTAACTAACACAAAGCAGAAAATTTTGATAAACAACTATTGAGTCAATTTCCATTGTTTACTAAACGAACGGTACCTAGTTTTCCTATATTACTAACTAAGATGAGATTCTAATTAGGCGTTTCGCGGAATCGATTTCAATTTCTTGTTTTATTGGAAGATATAAAGTTACTTTGCCTACAGCTATCTTATTATTCTTTTGTTTTCAAGCGCCGTTAACATGATGTGATATTTTTTCGGAAAAAATATTAGAGTTCTTTTATTTGAAATTGGCTTGGATCTGCAATATCTGTTGTAAACTTTTCGGTAATTATTATATGACTCAATGATTTATTTATAGCCCAAAACTTTGCAATGAACAAAAACGAAATCGGTGGAGCCATTTTAGACTTTTTGCGATACTATGCGACGGCAAATGATGACTTATTACAGTACCGAAAAAAAATCAGATATTTGCTCATTAGTGTTCATCTCATAGAACTCCACAAATACTGACATGATGGTCTTTATTCCTCTGCGAACACATCACGATGATGAAATCCTCCAACCACCACCCAGATCTGAGCTCCTGGTACCATTTCCTCCTCCCCCCACTGCGCGGTAACAAATGACAACATTCATCATCCGCGCTGTCTTACAGCTTGTGGCGTTTTCCGCATTTGCATCCATATCTGAAGGTGGTTTGTTCGCGGCGGCCATTTGTAACAACTGACGAGTATTAGCGTGACACGCGTGACGTGTGACGTCATGCGGTGACGTCACGCCACAGCACTCATCTAGTTACAGGTGTAATTGTTTTGGATTTGATTTTGATTGCCTGGTTTTGCATTTGCCTTATCAAGTAGAACAGAATACTCTTTCATTAATATGTGCACCGTATAAGTTACAGAAACGATCCAAACCTTTTTCGTATTAGCCTTTTTTTTTTTGGATGGGAAATCATCAAATGACCCCTCCCGCCCTGGGTAGAGCGGTAGGGAGTGTTAGACTCTTACTGACTAAAACCCACCCGTGTTCCTCTTGTGCCCTTAGCGTTCCAGGGCCGCGGTAACTCTTTCGAACAAATTCCGCAACCCTAGCAGGCACCGACCCTATGGGGCCCCGTCCTGGATGCTGACGGTTCCGTGAGGCGCGCGTGGAACACGACGCGCCGTGGACTCAGCCTGGTATCGGACGGCGAGCCACCCACGCTCACCGTCCCCAGGCATCAGCCACTGCGCAATAGCACAGCGGCCGACTTGTCTCTGGAGGGGGCCGAAATGGGACCATTACTGGCACTCCATCTCAGCACCCTCCCGAGTGTTGGGAGTCGCAGCACCCGCAGCAGAAGCGGCAGTGGCGGCGACAGAAGCCGCGGCGGCGGCAGAGGCGGCGGCGGCGGCGGACCTCTTGCCCTTGGTCGGGGCGGATGGCGCGCAGGCCCTTCCTCCAGCCCAGTGCTCGGCCGGCTTGCCAGCAGCCGCACATGCACTGCAGTGCGGCGTGGCCTCACACGAGCCGGCCCGATGACCGGGCTGACCACAGCGGAAACAAAGTCCGCTGCGGTCCACCTCCGAGGGGCACATAGCTCCCGTGTGGTTGCCCACATGGCAGCGGTAGCACCTCAGAGGCCTGGGTTCCAGCAGTTTTACCCGCGCAGACACCCATCCCACCAAGAGCCTTCGGCCCTCCGACACAGTTCTGGCCGCCGTCACGGGGCAGCTCACCACAAGGGTTTGCATGCCCGTGTTGTCAGGCCGGAGGGTGCCCGCCTTGACGAGCTCGGCAGAGCACCCCCCAGTCCTGGCGACGGCGGCCACAACTTCCTCCTCCGTCACGGAGTCATCCAGGCCCACTATGCGCATGTCAATGCGCTTAGTCGGCCTGGACACCCGGACCTCGTCCGCGGGTAAGACCGCCCTCAGCCTTTCGGCCAGGGCGTCCGCAAACGGGCCACTCTCCGCTCCGGCGAGCTCGAGCTTCCGGGCACCGGTCAAGGTCCTCCTGACCCCGATGCCCCCGCTGATGCCCAGCTCTTGGAGGCTCACCGCCTCCTTCGCCCGCTTTAATACGGCGAGATAAGTCACGCCCCTCTGTTCCGCTTCCGGCTGCAGTGTTTAAACTACAGCCGCGGATTTCGGGGCGCGAAGCCTCGCCGCAATGGCGTTGGCCTTCCGCCGCTGCTTCCTCGCCTTCTTCCTGGCCGCCTCTTTGGCCCTCCGCTTCTGGCCAGCAACCTGCCACTCGGCCCCGGCCGCAGGAGGGTCCGAGGGTGGGGGTGGGGGCGGCTGCGGCACCACTGGCGCCGCAGCCTTAGCCGCTCCTCCCCGAGCCTTCCTCCCACCCCTCTTCGCCGGGGCCGACTTGGTCGTCGCCGGCGTCGCGGCCGCCGGCGCCACAGGCGCTGGCGCTGCTCCGCCCTTGGCCTTTGCCTTCGCCTTGCCGGACGTTCCCGGGCTGGCAGCCGCGGCGGCCGCGTACGAAGCCGCCTTCTGCTGCTGGCCCGGGGCCCTCTGAGTCGCCGCCGTTGGGGGCCGCCGGACCATGTCCTCCAGGGTGGAGAACTGCTGCCGGAAGGGAGCCAGCTCCTGCCGCACCAGGTTCCGCACCTGGCTCAGCACTAGGCTCCCCTCCAGCGCCGCCGGACTCAGCACCCCCTGCGGCTCCTCGGAGGCCGCTCTGGCCATCCCCGCCAGGTCCTTCCGGAGCGACTCATTCTCCCGAACGAGTCGCTCCGTAACGGCCGCGAGGCGGGCGACCTCCGCCCGAAGCTCTGTCGTCTCCCTTGAGGGAGACGCGCCAACGTTGGCCGCCGCTGCCGCCAGGATGGAGGCTTTGGCCGCGCTGATGGCCTCCCGCTTCGAGGACTGTTTCCTCTTAAAGGCCACAGCGCGGATGGCGGCCTCCATGACCTCCGCGAACTGGGCCCTCTCCTCCTCCTCAACCGTGGGACGCACCTCTCCCGGGGGCTCCGAGTCGTCTGAGTCGAGAGTAGGCGGAAGAGTAGAGGGAGCCCGACGCCCCTCCTCCACCAACCTCCCGGCCCGACTCTCCACCTCCCGGGTAGAGGGAGCCAGCCCCCTCCCCGCCTCACAGCCCCTGCCCCGCCTAGCGGTGGGGATCTTGCGGGCGGAGGCAAACTCGCCCTCGGAGGTCGACTCCCCGTCTTCCTCCCGTCGCGGCCGCTTGCGGAAGAACTTGACGTTCTCCGCAGCAGCCCCCCCTCTTCCGTCTCTAGAGCCCGCCGAGCTGACCGTTACTAGGTCTGGCGCGGAGCCGGAATCCGACTCCGCACCACCCCGGCGCTCAGGCGAACCCTCCACTACGGAATCGTACGCTATCAGCTCCTTAAAAGAAGCGGATCCGGATGACGACGATTCGGAGCCTCCTCGGCTCTTGTTGCCACTGGCAAGTGGAAGGTCTTCGTTGCCCACCCCATAGTACGAAGGGCAGCCCACCGAAGCGGGGCGGGATTCCCCGACCGCTGAGCAGTCGGGACCCGCCTGGGGACTTATTTTACTCAGGCCTTTTTCCATATTGTTCCTTTTAGAGGGTATGGTCCCTTGCTCCTCCGCCCTTTCTCCCTCACAGGGCCTCACCTCCTACCCGCTCACTGCCTTCTCAGCCACGTCTGATGAGCAGACGCGTACCAGAAGGCAGCGAGCGGGTGTGTCTCTCTTGGTCTGGTCCCTCACTTGCGACCTTCCGGCATGAGTGGCTCTACCGGGAAAGCTCGCAAGATCATTGGGACGCTCAAGCCCCACCACGACGACAACGTGGAGACACATTCGGTGGGGCCATTTCAGCCCCCTCCTATCACTAACAATTAGTGTACGTAATATGTAATTAGCCTTTTAATTAGGATAAATACTGTCCTCCATTTACGATATGAACTCTCATATTGTAAATGGATAACCTTCATATGTAGTTGTTTTATAAATGTATTACCACTGTATTATAATAACGTAAATAACAGTATTTTATTATTTCAGGGTACAAATTACCTAAATACCACTCCCTACCACTCATAAAATTACATTTCACAGGACATTTAATGATAAATGATAAATGATAAATGATTTATTTCTGTAAGTAGGTTGTAAAAAACACTTTTACACGTCAATCTTTTTTTGGCCGTTATAAAAACTAGATGAGGCCGGTGTTTCCTAGCTGACTACCCTGAGAAGAAACACCGAAACAAACTCAGAGGTCAAGGTCTCTTTTGAAGTCCATACAATTGTACTGGTCAAATCATATGAGAACCATGTAGGTTGGTGTCTGAAGTGGTCTTTTGAGGAAAGTACCACACAGATTTGAGTGGACCTGTCCAAACAGTGCAAGCATTTGTCAGTTATCGTGTAGCTCAAACTTAGAACTTTAAGGAGCTCAACGATTTGACGAACAATACCAAAGTAAGGACATTTGGGTAGGCCACGTAAGGAACTCAAACCGCCAGACTAATATGAATGAACCCCCGACGTAGCGATCTACATGGTCCTCATATTCACAATACGTTATATGAGGACCATGCAGATCAGTGTCTGAAATGGTCTTTTTAAGAAGGAACCACACCGTTTTGAGTGGACCTGTCCAGTCAGTGCAAGCCTTGGTCAGAGACAAGTAGCTCAACTTAGAATCAACAAGGAGCTCAACAACTCGACGAACAATGCCAATGAAAGGACATTTGGGTAGGCCACAAAAATACTCAAACAGCCAGACAACGTTAAAAAAAAATACTTTGAAGGGGAAAATGCTAATAATAACCCATATAGTCCTCATATTCACAATAGGGAATAAAATTAAAATAATTAAAAAAAATGATACTTTACAAAATAAGTATTCATGTCAAAATAAGAAATTGTAATGAAATAAAAAGAATACTTTAAAAAGTAAACATTCATGTCAAGAGTAAATGAAAAATTAAAATATAAAAATGTCAAACTGTATAAATATAAACAAAAAGAGAACAAAACAGGAAAAAAAAAAACATTAAAACATTGGGCCGTGTACAAAACTGAAGCAGCTCACTCCCAAGCCTTCTTGTCCTCAAGATAATCTTTCACTGTATAAAAAGCTTTCTGGCATAGCTTACGTTTTATAAATAATTTGAATTTATTTATGCTTAGTTCTTGAATAGGGCTAGGAAGTTTATTATAAAAATGTATACATTGGCATCGAAACGAACCACCTATTTTTTTGAGCCTGGTTTTAGGAACGACATAATTGTGTTTGTTCCTAGTATTTATGCTATGGATATCACTGTATTTTTTAAACAGATTAATATTTTTATGTGCATACAAGAGGTTTTCATAGATATACTGGGATGGCACAGTCATAATATTAATCTCTTTAAATTTGTCTCTGAGGGACTGTCTGGGACTTAATTTGTAAATTGCACGAATAGCCCTTTTTTGTAAGACAAATATTGTCTGAATATCGGCGGCATTTCCCCACAGCAGAATGCCATATGACATCACACTATGAAAGTAGCTAAAATATACTAAACGGGCCGTCTCTAAATCAGTTAAGCCACGAATTTTCCTAACAGCATATGCTGCAGAACTGAGCTTTTTTGATAGTTTGTCTATATGGGGGCCCCACTGCAGCTTCGCATCTAAAGTAATGCCTAGGAACACCGTGGTATCTTCGGGTTTCAACTCTTCACCCTTTATCGATACAACAGTGTTCACTTGTCGCACATGAGGTAAGGTAAACTTTATACATTTTGTCTTTTTCTCGTTTAGTAAAAGATTATTAGCATTAAACCAGTTAACTACAGTTGCTAGGGCAGAATTTACATTGTCAGTAACTATCTGCTGGCGTTTTAGTTTAAACAAAAGCGACGTGTCGTCTGCAAATAACACTATATCGTGTTTGTCTTTTATGAGGTACGGCAAGTCATTAATATAAACGAGAAACAAGAAGGGACCTAAAATTGAGCCCTGGGGGACCCCCATCCTGATTACAGATCCAGGAGATCTTTTGCCGTTGACATCAACTCTCTGAATCCTATCACTCAAGTATGAAGTAAGAAGATCTAGAGAGGTGTTTCTGATTCCGTAATAGTGTAATTTCCTGATCAATGTCTCATGGAGAACGCAGTCAAACGCCTTGGACAAATCGCAAAAAATCCCCAAAGCATCGCATTTGTCCTCCCATGCATTATAAATGTGTCCTAGAAGTTCAACACCGGCATCAGTTGTTGAACGACCCCTTGTAAAACCAAACTGCTTATTATGTAAAAAATTATGTTTATTAAAATATCTTTGCAATTGATTTAAAATCAGTTTCTCAAAAATTTTACTAAAAGTAGGTAGTACTGAGATGGGTCTATAATTGGAAGGGTCTGATGTACTACCTGATTTAAATAAAGGTATTATTTTACTATATTTCATTAGATCAGGAAACTCACCACGGTCTACACAATTATTAAAAATAACAGCTAAAGTAGGAGCTACAATGTGTATTATAGACTTAGCAAGGTCAACAGAATTACCCCATAGATCTGCAGTTTTTTTAACATTCAGTGAATTAAACGTCTTTACAATATCAGTAGAAGTGACATATTGGAATTTAAATTCAGCATCACAAACTGGAACGTTTTCTTTAAGTAAAGCTTCTGCAGCACTGGGTGATGAATCTAGATACTTAGTTGTCGATACGGGAATCTCTGCAAAGAAATCTTCAAATGCCGCGGCGACTTGCGAATCTGATTCAATAATACTGTCATCAATAGCAAGGCTATAATCACTACTTCGATTGACAGACCTTCCTGTTTCACTATTAATAATATTCCATGTCGTTTTAATTACATTACTACTATTTTTAATTTTTGAACCCAAGTACTTAGACTTGGCTATATAACAAACCTTTTTAAATAATTTAGTATATTTCTTAACATATAAGTTAAACTCTACTGTATTAATATAAGTTCTTTCTTCATACAGCTCATAAAGCCGTTCTCTACTCTTATAAATACCAATGGTGGCCCAGTCACTGAAGGTAGTGTTACAGTTAACTGAAATGGTTTTGGGAACAAATGTTGTATCAAACTCTGCGCAATACATTTTAAAGAAATCATTATAATATTGATTAGGGTCATCATTCGTTGACAAAGTTGGCATTTTATTTAAAAGTTTAGCCTTAAATGTTTCTAAACGAAACTTTGATTTTGGGTTAACAGTGATATCCTTTTTTGTTTTTGTTTTATTCATATTTGGTATAGAGATAAATTGTCCACAGTGATCTGAATCTATAAATCTGAATTTATTATTAACCAATAACTAAAACACAGTACACTGAACATATAAACCCGAAACTAAACAAATACCAAATATAACACGTTATAATAATGCTATCAATAAATACTCGAATGTTATGCATAACCATAACAAGTGGAATAACACTGTTCGGCCGTTGCCATCAAACACGTCAAAGCACGCACGTCGGTTCTACATAACATTATGCTAGAAATATTATGTCATCTCATCAACTATAAACTTTTGACATAATTATAGCGTAGGTATGCATATATAATGATTCCACTATTAATAAATAGCATCCCTACCATGACGTCATAAATTCATCATGATTCCTGTGTCAGAAAGGCTGATTATGCTATGCCCAATAAGAGCGGTACATCAATGAATAATGTTGCAAAAACGATGATTTTTTTCTCTCTCGTGTGAAACAGACGAAGATGCGCGAGTCAGCTAGTCTATTATAATAATCCATATGTTCCAGTCTCATACTCCGCTCCGCTTCAACAAATCAAATTTCATATTAAACGGTACAATAGGTCGACCCTTGCCTGCCTACGCTGATTCTCTGACATTTGGCATTTTAGCCGAATGGTATGTTCGTTGCCTAATAGACTAGGTATTTCAGGCATGGCAGGCAGATTTTAAATATAACATAACATTACGCGTGACTCCCCGAAGTATAAGCAGATGTGTACCTATAGACAACAGACCCACATATCACCGTCGAGTCCCATATAAAAGGGAGAGAGTCTATTGTCATCAAGGGGGGCACTAGCCGTTTCTGAGAAATTCTAAATGGAAAACCTTTAAAGGTGCGTGCTTATCAGTAACGATTGCGAGGAATGAGGCAGTTCTACATGTTATCCTAATTTGTAAATTATTATTATATGTAAATACGAAAGTTTTGTTGGTTAAACTTTCACGCTTAAACAGCTGAACTGATTTTAATGCTTTTTGGTACAAAGATTGGTGGGGTGATAAAAAAAGATTTGCAAACAGTAACCATAAAATTTCTTACCCGTTTTTCTGCGAGTGGACAACTAGAATCATAATGATCATTAAATTTATATTCAAACTATTCTGACATTTAAAAGTGTCTTTTAGTGATCTAGTTGAAATAAATAAATTGACTTTGACATTTATCTTTTTTTTTGCACAATTCTATACTAACACGAGTGTAGTGCGCAGGCAAAAGCTAGTTTTAAATACGTATTGATTGATTTTAAAAACGGTTTGTCTATACAATATGTTGTTAGTAGAGACAACCACAAACGGATCATGAATAAGAAATGAGAGCAGACCGTACGCCTAAGCTCTGATAGATTAATTTTAATATTAAACACGTTCAACCAATAAGCAGGATTAGCTAAAACCGTGCTCACTAAGTACTAAATTATCTTCGTAAGTGATAGCTTATAACAGCTATGTTGAAGTTTATTGCTTAATCAGAAATGTAAACACTACTTCTAGGATATACGTGGTTTAGCTCTATCTACTGTTTATGTAGCGGTTACTTAGTATCGAATAGAATTCGTCTATTTTAATGGCTTAGTGCTTGCATTAATATTCAATATCTTAATAAAGTTAACGATACAAACTCTTCAATTTCAGTTCAGAGATCCTTTTTGTTGTACTTCAGCAGTTTAATTTCTCATCTCAGTAATCACTAATCAGACTCCCTCTTTCTTCTCATTTCATATTTGATACTTCTGTCGTTTATTTGGTCTTCCCTCCTCTCAATATGAAAATTCTCTCCAATTTATTATGCTAAAAATGATCCTAGAACAAGACATTTAATTTGAGTGTTAATTGTTAGCTGTGTCGCCAAACTTAGGTGGCAGTGGACCTGCTAGGGTTGTAGACTTTGTTCGAAAGTGTCACCGCAGCCCTGGAAAGCAAAGGAGGGGTTTTAGATTGTAAGAGTCTGGCACTCCCTTCCACTCCGCCCAGAGCGGGAGAAGTCATTTGATGATTTCCCATCCATCAAATCTGGGCAGGGCAAATTGCTCACAGAACATAACCCATAAGGTGGCCCAATGACCTTATTTATTGTTTTCGGGGGAAACCTTCAAAAGGCGCCTGGACTTTTGGGAAAAGATCAGGGAGTGTGGGATTTTTACCTCACTAAAACCACTCCGATGATCACCATCAGCACGTAGAAGGGGGCCCGTTACCTCTTAAAAGACCACTCCGGAACCCCCTCTGTGCAATGCCTGTTAGGGCACATCCCTGGGGTGGCCCAATGACCTAGGGAACACTATGGAAACCCGCTGGATGTGACACTCAAGGACCGGTCGTCACTTGCTGTGAAAACGGTTTTCTATCTATACTTCGATACTATAATACTATAAAGAGGAAAGATTTGTATTTTTGTATATAACGAATAAACTCAAAAACTACTGGTCCGATTTCAAAAATTCTTTCACCATTAGAAAGCTGCATTCACCCTGAGTAACATAGGCTATATTTTATCCCCATATTCCCACGGGAACGGGAACTACGCGGGTGAAACCGCGAGGCACTGCTAGTAATACTATAAAGAGGAAAGATTTGTATTTTTGTATGTAAAGAATAAACTCAAAAACTACTGGACCAATTTCAAAAATTCTTTCACCACTAAAAAGTTACATTCACCCTGAGTAACATAGGCTATATTTTACTCCCGTATTCCCACGGGACCGGGAACTACGCGGGTGAAACCACGAGGCGCTCCTAGTCCTGAAATAAAGACGTAATTATACAAAAAAATCTATTATCATAGTCTCCTTATTATTAATATGTATTGTATAAACTAACATTTAACTCGACAATGTAAAACAACAGCAAGGATCTCACACGCTTTGTCACATAAACTATGAAACTATAAACATCGCAATAAATTCATATTTCCCGTGACAATAAGTAACATTGATTGTCCTCACAACTTGTCTGGCATTGTGAGGCAACAATGTAACTTGTTTGCGTCGCTCAGCTGATGTGCTCAGACACGCGACTAGTGTCGCACTTGTATTGATGATGTCTTATGAATAACTTGGCTCTTGTTAGTGTGGGGTCTTTTACTGAACGTGTCTGTGATTAAGTAAGTTTTTCAGGCCTTGTAGGTCTTGAAAACTGTTGCAGATTTTGTTTGAAATAGTCACCGCAGCCCTCGAACGTGGATGTGGGAACACCGCTGGGTTTTAGTCAGTAAGAGTCTGACACTCCCTTCCGTCCGCCCAGAGTAGAAGAAGTTATTAAAAAGATCTTGAAAACTGGTTAATTGATATAAACCGGTCAAGTGCGAGGCCGCACACTTAGGATGATGTATCCCCTTTAAGGTTCAGTTTTAGGGTTTCGTACCCGAAAAATAACCAACGGAACCTTATTACCAAGTCTCCACTGTCCGTTCGTCCGTTTGCCATCTGTCTGTCAGCGGGCTGTAACTCACGAACCGCTATAGGTAAACAGTTGAAATGTTCACAAAGTGCGTATTTATATTGCCTCTATAACAAAAAATAGTAAAACTAAAAGAAAAATTAGGGAGCTAAAAAAGGGAGGTATTTTATTGGTTTATGGCACGGAACTCTTCGTATGAGAGTCCGACTCGCAATTGGCCGGTTTTTATTGTTGTTAAGTACACATTACTAAGTTTTCAACTGTTTAACTGTCTGCCTGTTATGGTTCGGACAGTCCACTTACCGACTGACAGACGGACAGACGGACGGGTGAACAGCGGAGCTCAGTTATAGAGTTCCGCAGATAACCCTTCGGTAAAAGAATATAGTTTTGAAAGAAGAATATTGCACATCAAATTTTGTTAGTAAGTTCCTCTAGAGCAGCTACCCTATTTTGAGCTTACCAACTTTTACATATTTTGTAACAAATTCCTCGAATGTAGTAAGCCCAATTCACTTCGGCAAAGTGTAAAACCTTGTCCACATTTTTCAGTTCTAGACCAAAAAGAAAGCTGTGAAAACTAACAATAAGAAACGTTCGTTCATATTTAATTTGTTGAAATAATAAAAGCAGATATTTGGTGAAATCTTTTAATGATCTAGAAATATAGCGTCAGTTGATATTTTGTTCATTAAAGACACAAAAATATCCCTCAGCAGGTCGTGATCTGATACTATTGTCGCTTCTACCACTAATTGATTCGCAGAATTATTGAGGACTAGCTTCTGCCCGCGACTTTGTCCGCGTAGAATAGAACAGTTACTAACCCCCCAATTTTGAAATATTTTTTATTGGTGCTTCGCTTCTATTGGTCTTAGCGTGATGTTATAGGTAAGTATAGCCTCCATAAATGGGTTATCTAACTCTGAAAGAACTTTGAAATTTATCCAGTAGTTCTTGAGATTAGTGCGTTCAAACAAACAAACAAAAGTTCGTGATAAAGCAACAAAAACAAAATGTTGTTTATACAACGACAAGCTGACGACCTCCAGACGACAGTGTTGATGTCACCTCGTAACAAGCCCCACACACGATGCATAAATTCTTTCATCAAGCCGCCGCGAAAACATTGTCAAATATCCCTTCCATGTTTACTACCGAACAAACAGTTTGTTTGCCTCCAGTCGAACGACCCCTTCGCATTATTTACGATGTTGCGAAAAAATTACCGCGAGCAAGCGTACATTTCAGCTGACAAAAGCTAGTAAAAAGGAGCTTCGAGAATTACTGAAAAAAATCTAATAAGACGCAGGGAATACACACACGCTGGTCTTAAGAGACGCAGGTAGGCCTCGGAGCGGCGTCATGTTTAAATTTGCAATTCAACGAGAACTTCTAACTACGAGTGCGACACCTCCCTCCATCTTTGATAAACAAATATGAAAATGAACACAACAGAGATGTCTGCTTGTATAATGGAGCTGCTTCAAGCGGTGGTCGATGCGTGGATGTGCCTTACTTCGTGTAGTCACAGAATTATTGAAAAACTGGCCAAGGGCGAGCCAAACTAACACACGGAGAGTTCCGTAACATTATCTATAAAAACGACAAAAAATCATATCTGTTGTATGGGAGCCCCATTTAAATTTTAACTGTATTTTAATTTAATAATTTATTTTTAAAGTGATTATATAAGTCAATATTCTGTGAATATTTAAAGCATCTATGTACCTGTTGCCGTTGTCAATATTGGGTAAAAATGAGCATAAAAATCACGTTTGTTGTTTGGGAGCCACCTTAAATATTTGTTTCAACTGCCTATCTATCACGGTTTGTGAGATACAGCCTAGTGGCAAACGGGCGGACAGTAGAATCTTAATAATAGGGTCTCGTTTTACCCTTTGGGTACTGGGGTAATGGGGGGGTATTGGGGGGAGTAATGGGGTAGGTTTAATATTTAACATTTAATATTCGAACTAAATAACTGGGTCTAATAACATGGTAGTGTTATGATTACGTGGCCCTAAGATTTGTTGGGTTATTGGGTTTTTCCACGACTCCATATTGCACTTATTTCTGCAGACACGAACTATCCCGTTTATTATTACAGTCTGGATAAGCTGATACATCGAATTGACAGTCCAAAGTAACTAAACATAGTACTTTTTACTCATAATTTATTAACAGAAAGTCTTATAAAATACCTCTTATATGTACATTTAACTCAAGATAAATGACCCCCTGTACCCGGATATAATGAAAAACAAAGTTCTAAGCTAAGTTTTAAGTAATAGTGGACCGAGTGTGGAGTATCAGCCCCCGCGCAGCTTCCGAGATGACGAACATAATTATTATTTTATTATTATTCAGAGAATCGACGGAGCAGCAGTAAGCCGATTGCCCGATAAACCTGAATAATATTCTGACTTAGCATAAGATGGTAATTTGCGTTGAAAATAATCAGTTACACGATTGCAAAACAAGAGTAAATAGACAGAAATGTTTATAAAGCTCACAGAACCTAGCAAACAAGCTTAGTTTTTGTTACAACAAACAAAATCTGGGGTAACGTCATTATTATATTCCTAGAACGGAACTTTATGAGGGTTTATAAGTAAAGAGAATATTTTAGCAGTAGCCGAGTAGCTTACTATTTACGATATCATAAAACAAACTACATTATTGTTCGGCAAAACAAACTATTCCATACTCCATACATATGTGATTTAGTTATTTGTTTTTTATAACTATAGTAAAGTCTTATTGAGCCGTGCTCGTAAATATCAAGATGCAAGCACTGATATGCGCCGTAACGTGCCATTTGTGCCGTTATGCACCGTTATGTGCCGTTCTGCGCCGTTCTGTGTCGTGCAAGTCGCCGGTGGATGGCACTCATACGACTCGCTACATTATTGCCCTGTTGAGTTCCGTTTCGAATGCCGACATTATTTGCTTAGGTACATGTTTATTGTATGTATTCCAAACCGAAATTATAAGATATGTTTGCATGAAATATTAGGTGTTGCTTATAATGTCTGCAAGCTGTTTCAACTTTAAGAAACAACTAGGTAGATCATTAATAAGGATTTTTGTGACCCTTTCTATTATAGTAGCAAGCCAACTACAATTATTATCGATCGACATATCAAATAGTCTATTACATAAATGTACATACTACGATATTAATGTATAATTATCTGACATCGTAATATTGGTAAAATTCTCAATACCTGTTTTTACTTTGCGTTTGAATTAGATATATGGTTATACTCCTGATTACACAAATAATTTTACAATCCAATACCTACACAACTAGAAATCACTACACTACATATTTTTTAAAGTAGAATCAGTTAGATCAGAAAAAAGCTTATCTAGTGTACTGTGATTTGATTAAAAGCTATCCGCGCGCAGCTACTTCGCGGAGGGAGCTCAGATCGTGCTGCTTCTCTGAACTTGCGCTAGCCTTTCTTTTTCATAATAAATCCCGTATGAAACTGTATGGTGGCAGCCGCGTCGTGTTGGACGTATTAAAAACAAACGAGTTTGTTACAATGTGTGCGGGATTTTTATACGAACTTGTGCTGAAATATTTTGATGGGAATGTTGAAAAATTTACAAAACTTTTAATAGATGTTGCTCACAAAAGGAAAATCAATGGGGTCGAATCAGAGCGTTGATTGAATACATATTGGAATTCATAGCACTGGAAAGCCTCCCGCAAGGTGAAACGATGACCTGATGAAGGTCGTGGGAATCCGCTGGGTGTGAGACGCACAGCACCGGTCGATGGGGTGACACTTGGGGAGGCCTATAACCCTGCTGTGAACGTTTTTCGGTTGAAATTTTAATAATGATGAATATTTTGTCTTACAATCTGATGTGTAAATCTGTAGGTACACAAACGGTCACGATATTCTGTGATAGGTGGATCTCCCTAACCTGAACATGACATCTTTTGCCGTTCAAAACGACAAGTACCCCTTGCAATCACAACAGCGATTCACCTATCACGATTCGAGTACCAACATGTAGTAAAAAAGCATAAAACCTGCATGCTCACACCTCCGCCGCCTCCCGCAGCTCGGGCTCTCGGCTCACGGCTCAACACGTCGAAACAATGTTTAACTGTGAGAGGAATGCTCGCCGCCATATTAGAATGTCGACTTGAATGGCGCCACTGACAAAGGACCACTGAACGTCATTCGCGCTACGCAGAATACGCGATGAGCAGTCCCAGGGAAATGGTTCACGAGCGAATGAGTGAGTGAGTGTGCGCTGATTAGCAGGATTTTGGATCGGTCCTTTTAGTCGATCGCTGTGAATCTGTTCTGCATTCGCATTTTGTGATCAAATAAAAGGTGGATGAACTATGGATCAGAATGTGTAATGAACGCTCCGAGTATCCTGGAATATACAAGATCTGCTTTTTTAATTTCTAGAACGCATATTATGTTATTTATTTCTTTGTGAAAGATAAATCGTCTATAAAAGTGCAGATCCGATTATTATTTCAGTGTTAGAAAACAACATATTATCACTGAGTATTATGGGGTTCCTGAAGGCTATACAGGCTATGGAAGAGAGTCGCGCACAAAGGCTAGCCATATATGGGCCTGCGGACGGGGCGGTGGCTCACCGTCCGATAGCAACGAGGCCCGGGGTCGACGGCGCGTCGTGTTCCACGCGCGCCTCAAAGAGCCGTCAGCAAAGAAGACGGGGCCCCATAGAGTCAGTGCCTGCTAGGGTTGCGGAATTTGTTCGAAAGACTCACCGCGGCCCTGGAAAGTAAAGGGCACAAGAAGGATCACGGGTGGGTTTTAGTCAGTAAGAGTCTGACACTCCCTTCCGCTTCACCCAGAGCGGGAGAAGTCATTTGACGATTTCCCATCCAGAAAAAAAAAAGGTTAGCTATACATACGGTAGGTGTATGTCCAGGGGCAGGCAATGACATAGTTTTGGTATCTGGTAATTATACACAGTGAAATTGCCTACTCCAAGTTGATGTGTGATTATTTATCATTCCATCCATTGAGTGATCTACAAACAGTATAACGACGAGTGTAGGGTATTTGTAGGCTATAAATTATGTACTTACATTGCCGATGACGATATTTTAGTCAATTGGAAGTAACAGCTATTCTAAAACAATTTACAATAAATACTCGCTTAATTACAACTAGACAACAGTTATAATTATCCAATTAACAATTCAGTTAAGTCGGCACATTAATTATAATCAAAAACGTTAAAAACACACAAGCGACGATTTGAATACTAAAATAATATCCAGCAGAACGTTATAACAATATAACGTTTCATCGTATAAATAAAATCTCTCGTTACTTTTTTGTATTTTTACTTTCCCTTTTGAATTTCCCACGTAAGCGGTCACACATTAAAATCATGGAGCATGTGAGGTTCCGTGTGATTAATGGCCGCACCCGACACTTAATACCGCCTGCTTATTCTGATGCTCGCGAACATAATGTGCCCAACGAACCCCATACAATACAAACCTCATAATGTTATCTACATTCATACGATTTTTTATTCAATAACCATATGTACAAAGTTGACAGTCCTATGTCAGTTAACTTTGATATGGGTTAGGCAATTTTGATTTTTATTTGGTGAATATTAAAAGTCATAGTTGTAGCTGTACATAATATTGGAAGAAACTTACATAGGTAAATAACCATGTAAGGAAACTAGCGTATGCAAAGTTTTTATGTAGGTAGACAATCTGCCAGGGTTGCGGAATTCATTCGAAAGAATCGCCACGGCCGGCCCTGGGACGCAAAAGGTATTAGGACGAAGACGGATAGGTCAGTAAGAGTCTGACACTTCCTTCCGCTCCGCCCAGAGCGGGAGAAGTCATTTGATGATTTCCCCTCCATAAAAAGATAGATATATCTATACTTATAATAAATTTGTAGAGAGGTCAATTCTGTACAAGGAATATATTTTCAAAATAACTATCAGGGGGTGATTAGTGATCGATACTGGTGCCAAAAATGCAATCAGTAAATTTTTTGTCTGTCTGTCTGTCTGTCTGTCTGTATGTTCTTTATAGAAACAAAAACTACTCGACCGATTTTAACGAAACTTGGTGCAATTATTCTTCATACTCCTGGGCAGGTTATAGTATACTTTTCATCACGCTACAATCAATAGGAGCAGAGCAGTGAAGGAAAATGTTGGGAAAACGGGAGAAGTTACTCCATTTTTTAAGCTTCCGTCGCGTAGCCTTAATGGTTAAAGTTACATAGAAATCATGTATGACGGAAATGTTCTACATAAAATTATCTAAAAAATATCCCGAAACAGCATATGTCTATCTTTTGTCAATTTTAAACCGATCGGGCTCAGAGTTTCAAAATCGGGGGTAAAGTAACTATTCCACGCGGACGAAGTCGCTGGCAGAAGCTAGTAAAACATATTATGATGAGTCCTATTTAAAAAAAAACGTTTTGACTATTTGCGCTCGGTACGTTCACATGGAGCGCCCGCCTGCGACAAGGTACCACATAGTAAGACTAGTGTCAGGTTTTCTGGACTCTGACTGTCCGTAACGACTGTCATAGATATTCTCAGTATACAGGGTTATTTGTAAAACACCAACAATCTCTTAAGAGGTCATTGTACTCATCATTATGAACAACTTCAGAAAAAATCAGCTGTCCGCTACATTTTGATGAGTTATACGAACATAAATGTAAGGAACAGCTGATTTTTTTTCACGATATCAGGTGTGGTCCCATAGTAAAAGTTGTTCATAATAATGAGTACAATGACCTCTTAAGAGATTGTTGGTGTTTTACAAATAACCCTGTATAATGGATGGTCACCCATCCTCGGTAAGAGTCGCTAAACCTGGAAGATTGGCCGGTGATATTTATTCTTAATTACAAGCTGAGCATGAACTTAGTATATGGTTAGATTTTTTTTATGAAAAGGCCTATTTAAGTAAAAAGGTATTTATATTACAAGCATTTATTAAATTATTTACGCACCTGTTAACGCCGTGCGTAGGTTTAAGCCCACGCTACCGACGTGATACCATTAAACATTTTTTACATCAAATTGCGAAAAACATTTAGCAAGTCAGAAAAACCTTGTTTATCATTGTTTAGGTACAAACCTACTGTTTCACTTCAGCGAATTCAGTTTAGTAATTTATTCAAAGATATATTTAGCGGAGTCAGCGAACAAGAGTTCAAATGTGATCACCGATGACTCCGCTAAATTAGAGTTAGTTAACTCTGACGAATTAAAAACATCTTGATTCTCATGTGAGAGAGAGACAGAGCTATACAGGTCGAATAGTTCTATACCTTTCTCACAACGGATAAATGTTGGTGAAGGTACTTCTTAGTACTGCCGTTTGAAAGAGAAGAAGAAGCTCGCTGATGTAAAACAATGTATTTGAATATGCATCTTGCATTTAAACATCTTTTCGTCAGATTGGCTAGAGATCGTGTAAGACAGAGCGGTTTGCAGGTAAAAGGGTTTGCCCAGCAGTGGGACACAAACTAGGCTAGATAAAATCATAATTTCAAAACTCCAAACGCTCCAAAACAAACGCAGTGATTTTTGTAACTATCAAATTATGAACTGTTTCAACTATTTTAATCTTCTTCATACTTCTCAGACGGCCCTACTTGTTGCTGACCTACTTATAAGAAAGAAAGGAGTTTGTCAAGAATTAAATTTAACTCAAAAAGGTTTTTATTAACCTAATTCAAAGGGCTTAGAGCGTAGAACCAGCAGTTTATTACAATTAGGCCTGAGTAATTCAATGTTCCGGCTCAGAGATTTTATAAATGTTTTTATTGGTTGAGGGATCAGAGTTAAAAGAGGGGTATAATTCAATAAAATTATCATTTAACAGAATTATAATAAGTGCCAGTCGACTAAAAAAAAGAATGTCCGTTTGAATTTGATTCTTATTGTCTACGATATCACAAATGATAAAACAACACGGACTATGAATGTTCCACTTTTGGTACATGATTATTGGAATAAAGATGGCACAACACATCAGTTCATGTTGAACTATGTACTTACGATTTACTGTTGACACAATAAAAAATGGTAAAATTTGTAAGCCCTGATTCATCATATAGGCAACTAGCAGCGCCTCGCGGTTTCACCCGCGTAGTTCCCGTTCCCGTGGAAAAATGGGAATAAAATATAGCCTATGTTACTCAGGGTGAATGTAGCTTTCTAGTAATGAAATAATTTTTGTAATCGGTCCAGTTGTTTTTGAGTTTATTCATTACATACAAAAATATAAATCTTTCCTCTTTATAATACTAGTATAGATATATGTATGTAGTTGTCCAAGTCAAGCCAATCACGAGATATTTGAGTTTTTTTTTTAATGATTTGGAAGCTGACTCCAGTGGCGTACAACCCTTTAAAAACGGATGCCCTTACGCCGGGACTTAATAAAAACGCATAGGAATCAATTCGTTCTGGCTGAACTTCACCGGGCGGCGCAAACGATGCGTAGTGTAATCGGTCGCTGTGATGCTGTGAATAAAACGGTCCATCCGTACTGAGAACATTTGGGTACTTACGAATATTAAAACATTTCCATTTCTCATCTAGGGATAAACAAAGATGGAGTAGTGAGTGGGACCATTGCATGGAACTTTAATTTAGGTTTATAATTTTGGTTGTATATCAGTTCTGAGACGGTAAATCCTATTTTTGTTGTATTTCAGTTCCGAGACGGAAAATCCAATGTCATTTAAAATAGGTTAGCACTTGTGACATATGGTCGGTTTTTTGTTAAGCCCCTTATTTCCTCCATAGTTAAATGTTTACATCCAAACATGCTGGTGTAAACACTTCCCTACTGGGAAATCACCAGCGTAGCGTAATATTATGATTGGGAAACAAACAAAGATTTTCTTGTCGAGATTCCGGGAGACCTTAAAATCTAGGCAAACTCGTAAAAATCCCAATATCTGGAATCCTATCAATAGGGTTGGAGTAAAGGGTGGTTATTTTGTTTTGGAAAAAATGCGGGATATTTTTGTCAGCGACAGACGAGCGTCGCCGCGGGCCGCACTGTGCCGGCGTCGAATGATAGACGGTAATAATACGAGATATGTGGCTCGCGAATATTTACGAGGCCTTTCTAGATTATAGACTACCCTCAAAAGCCCACCTCAGAGATTAACGTGTATGGTTTTTTATCAATTTGTCTGTATTCCTTCTCAGGGTAGTCCCGCGACCGTCATCTAGTTTAACTGTGATTTTAGCGCTATTTGTAAAATAAATGTAAAGAGGCACGCGTTATGAGACTTATTAATATCACTAAACCTAGTACATATCTATTGTATTACCAGCAGCAGAAGCTGAGATGATGAAGCTGTACCACGTTTGCAATTACAACAATTGAAACTATCTCTTTTTTTGCGTACATGTTAGCTGATCCGTACTGTAATTGTTATATATCAAGAAAAAAACTGCTGTAATATATACATACGTAAAGCCTCTCCAACAATGATTGAAAATTTCGTCCACACGTCAATCTTATATGAAAGAAATCTGGGTCTTCCACACAAGCGCGCAGCGGACCTCCGGCGCGTCGTCCGTCACGATACGTCACGCGTTATCTCGCGCGTCACGTCGCGATACCCGAGCAAACTTTATTGATGACCATTGTGCACGCCTGTCCGCGGCCGCGTACGACTTTTTCAATGTGAACAGATTTTAGATTTGATGTGATTGTGTCGTAGAAGGAAGTTTGTTAACTGTGTGTGGAGTTATTGTATGTAGTTTTGCGTGTTATCAAAACATAACTGTACGTGTTTCATGTACTAAATTATTATTTTCTAACTGAGTTGAATAAACATTTCTCGAGTTGTTTCGTGGTTGTTCAGACTAAAACAATATTTATCAATCTCCAAACGAAAATCAAAAGAACCGAATGATTTACCTAATACATTTCCAAATAAATCGTTGTTCAAAAACAACATCAGGCCCAAGGCCAAGCCCTTTTATCCACAACATAACCTCTCGCCAATATTCAAAGCTCCTTTATTCTGAGTGTATTATATTTTGGAGATGTTCGGTAAACACCACATGGCTACGTTTTTCTTGCTACGCGTGGAGCTACGGGCGGCGTAGCCGATTGTGCTACGCTTTAATCGTCGGCCTTCAGTGATAAGATTTTTTTTTTGTTTTGTATGGATTGAACCTCCATGGTTATTTTATTTTTATGTTATGGTAACCAGTGTTATTTTGTATATCAAACTGCTTCGTTAGTCTCGCGGCCGCAAGGTGTACTGCTGAACTTGGCGCGATCCCAGGTCGGGCAAAAAATTGTCATTATGTTTTTCCATTACGAAATTCTTCGAGTGAGCCCCGAGTTTGGAAGTTAGTGGTGCGACTTCCGTGTGCCTCGGAAAGTAATCTTAAGCCGCTGGTGCTGTCCCAGATCTCTCTCAACATGACATCGAGAGTGATGGAAGTGTGCATTTATGTTTACGCACACTTGTGCACTGGAATTGGTCGCTATGGCCGAATTCGGCCAAGAGAATTATTTTAATAGAAAACTGTCCTAATTCCGCGGTTAAGTACAATGTTAGATAGTTTTTCGTGAACAGTGTGTTCTGTGTTGTTGCAGCTTCGACGTGCGCGGCAAGCACCTGTCGGAGGCGCGGCACTGGTCGGCGCCCGAGGTGTTCGGGCCGCGCGCGCACTTCGCCACGGCGCCGGCGCCGGCCGCGCTGCTGGTGCGCGACGTCAAGCGCCGCGACGAGGGCGTGTACCGCTGCCGCGTCGACTTCCGCAACACGCAGACCACCAGCTTCCGGTACAACCTCACCGTTGTAGGTACGTACATCGACGTGCGTTGTTTTTTGAGCGGAGTGTAGTCAAAAGCAAATAATTACTAAGCAGGTGGCGTTAATAGTATTACTATAATTACGGTTGAAATATATTAAAAAAAAACATTTATCCAAATTCTTGCAATGGAAATGCAAAACTGTTGCAATATAGCTGGTATAATTATTCTTCAGCTGAAATACATAGAAAACGAATGGCAAAATACTTGCCGAACAGGTCGTGTTCTAGTTTTTAATCTGAACTTGAAATACAAACAAAAAAAAACGTTTGGTCGTCAACAGTATTGGGAGTACCCAATACTGTTGACGACCAAACGTTTTTTTTTTTCATCATTTGTACTTTACCTTACTAGGTAAAGTACAAATGATGAAATCGTAATTGGTCGGAACGATTGCTCATCTTTCCGTGTCACGTACATTTCTTCCATACGACTTTTCCAGGCCAATGCTCCTTCCTTAACATCCACTACTACTACTTAAAGTTCAACCAAAAAAGTCGTAAGTAAACATCCCTCTAATGAACTCCGCATCCCTTCAACACAAACAATTAATCAGTAGTCATCAATTTAGCGAAGTTGTTTGCCCATACGTAGTCGTGCAGCTTAATTGTCTGACGGTACAAACGCTGGTGGCCGGAATTTACGCGGCCCGCATTGTTCCCAGATATACGGCGCAGCAGCCTGCAAGGTGCCTGACTTACACGATAGACTTACTGCGGGCTTTATTGCCCGTACTAGTGACTAATGTTGCGCTGATAGTCGTCTAATGATCTGACAACTGCTGAGCTGTTCTGTTAATGGTGTTAAGACCTAGACAGCGCTGGCTCGTTCTGATCTCAACTAAGAATCGTTATAACATTTTATGTAGTGAGCCAAGAGTAAAAGAGAAAACAAAAAGTAAACATTAATGTTTTCTGTCAGCCGCACTGTCAACGCAACGGAATTAACGTGACGTCTGCTCGAGACATCATAATTTGAATTGCGAATATTGCCGAGCACGGCTTCTCAACGTGTCGGTACTGCGCTGTGTGCCGAGCTGCGGAGCCCGGTGTGGCGCTGATCGAGCCGGCTTCCGAACTTTTTGCAGCGAACTCTAAGACGTGGCGAATAATCGATTGTCGACAAACTTGTGGAATGTTCAATCAATGTTCGCAGTGTTCGGGGATGCTTCATCATCGCTGTTAATTAAATCGATTTATTAATTCTATCAGAGCGCGTCACTCAGCAGTTTCGATGTGTGACACCGACTTTTCCAATCGAGTTGGAGAGTTTACTCATTTAAACGTTGGCAAACATGTTTACTGAAATTCGGCGAATGAAGTTGATCAGAATCAGAGAGTATGATCGGCGTCCGTATTGTGTTTGTTTTTACATGCGACACTTAATTTCGGTAATGTATTCTCGCTGTATGACACGTTCGTGTTCGACAGTTTGCTCGGAATGTTTTTCTTTTACATTTGAATCTCTGAAGTAGTCTGCGAGTTCTGTTAATGATATGACACAACTTTGTTCTCAATTTATGAATATTTTACGCTTTTCGAAATAAGGGTAAAGTACATAGTGATTCATAAAATAGAACAAACAAATATTTCGACAATCATTGCGTGATTTCATAAGATACAACTCAAAGCTGAAATATAACTTGGTATAATTGGGCTCATAACTTTTTCTAGAAAACGCACCAGACTCGTCATGAAAGTGGGGGTCCTAGATACCACCACGAGGGTTTCTTCAACAACACAATGCACAATGTTTACAACGCCCACGTGCTGCCCGATAACAGCAATAGCGTGGGAGCCACAGAACTGATGTAACAGCTCACTGACCTAGAAAATACGCGAGTTTGTTCAAGTACGTGTAAACAGTGTGAGTAATTGTAACGTGGCAGGTAAACAGGTGCCCTTCACAAATGCCAAGTAAATGCTAATCGTCGATTGCTCACTAGAGCCGCTGAAGGTGAGCGGTGCGCGTAAAAATGTCAGCCATGTTTATATACCCGCGTGCACGTCGTAACTCGCATCAGCCTGTACGTGCTGCGCTGTACAGGGTGCGGTAATGTCGGCGATAAAATTCAACTACCTCCTGTATGTAATGCTTGATAATCAATTGTAGCGCTTAAAGTTTACGAGTGTGTACGCAAATAAATAATTTTAGGATCTATTCAATGAATTATATGAATTATTGATGATTAAAAAAATTGAGTCAACAGGAGGACTTTTACGAGTTTATCTCAGTCCAGATGCAGCAGATTTAGTACTAATCACTACTAGAACCAGTTTCGATAGAATGGGATAACCTGTCGAATTTATGAACTTGTTTAAAATGTTTAAGCCTGAGGGCTCTTCATCGGAGAGCAAAATTGTTTAACAGTAAACATACAAAGGCCTGTAAACATGGAGCCGTCGCTTAGCTAGGTACCTGCGAGATTACTTCGTCAGATAACGCAACACCTAAACCACTTGGTCTATTTTTTCTGATAAAGCTCTTTACATAAAAAAGCGAACCATATTTTAAAAAAATTGTCGCCTAAACATATACTTTGTAGAATACGGGATGAAATTTTCTATAATAATAAGCTGTGAATAAAATAAGTATCCCACGGGGCATACAATATGCTTTATAATTAAAAATAGAGCAATTCATATTTTCAAGGCCAGTCACAACAAAGTTCTGCGTCCCAGTATCGTATTAATATTGAAGTGGAAAGCAATTTTTGCGCGCTAAAGTGCGTAATTATAATCGAATGAGGCTTGTCCCTCGCACCTAGATAACGGCCATTCCCTCACAAACGACACTCGAGGCCCTCCGCTTACCCAAATATCTTACAACGCCCCCTTGACAAACAATTATGTAGATTTTATACACTTTTGGGCAGTTTTAGACGTTGAACTTGCTACTTTTACAAGTACTTCGCGATTACTGCACAAGTTTAGGCTGATAAAGAATTCATTTATTTAGTTTTACAGTGAAAATTATAAGCTGTCGGGAACTGAGGAGATATGAATTTAATTCAATTGGTCATTTCACTGCCAGGGTTATGGACTATATGCAAGAGGAACTTTTATTTTAGTGTCTTTGGGAAGGTCTTCACAAATATTCCCACGTTTTCAGGACTGAAAGAATAATAAACAGATTCAAATTCATAAGACTAGCAACCTGCCCCGGGCAGCCTCGCAAGGGTGCAAATTAAACCCACAAATCTTCCTCGTTTGTTGCTTTTTCTATTAGTTGAAACCATAACAGAATCCGTTGCATGGTTTAAAAGAAGTTAACAGAAAGACGCCCACAGTGTTATTCTATGTAGAGATAAATCAAAATATTCAAAATAATAAAACAACGTAACACAAACCATGTTCAACAAATGAAATTCAACTACACAAAGATAGACCAACAAACTGAGATACAAATATTATTACTTATGTGTACTCGCCCTAGTAGCTCCCGTGCAAGCCGATAGATGTCGTGTCCACACACTCACGACACTCACGACACACGCGACACACGACGGACAAAGCTAGTTATTACAGCTGGAGGGTATTGACCTAGATCTGTATTGTATTTTCTTGGAATTCTATTGGTCCTTGTAGTCGCAAAACTTGGAGGAATTGGTACTTGATGGTGACGAGGTTGAGCAAACAGAATTTCTCAACAATATGTTTAGGCAAAGAAAATGTTTAGGCATTATCATTTATAACTCGCTAATCGACTTTTTCATGTATTTACGAGCCACACAAGTAAATGGTTACATTTTAGTCCTTCTTCTGAAAAACATCACATCACATTGCTTAACTAAATGGTTTTTCCAAATAGTTTATAAATAAAAAATCTTTTTACAAAAAAATACAACCGACTTTTACACAAAAAATCAAAAAAGTGCAAAATAACTTTAATTTCGGAACTCGGTGTTTGTGGTTGCTTTTTCGTTTTTTGAACACCGACTTCCGAAATTAAAGTTATTTTGCACTTTTTTGATTTTTTGTGTAAAAGTCGGTTGTATTTTTTTGTAAAAAGTTTTTTATTTTCACGTTTTAGTGGTACCTACACCCCCTCCCCTCCCCCACCTAAACGAACCAATCACATTGGTGTAAAAAAACGTACTGCTCCTTTGCAGAGTAAACTAAGAGGTCGTCAATGTAGATATTTTTTTAGATTATTCGAAAACCACTTGGTTTATTTCGATAAAATTTTCATGGGACCATTTGGGAAGTATACCCTTTAAGAATTTTTCAAATCGGTTGATAAGCGACGGAGTTATGCGCGAACAAACTAAAAAAAAAAAACATACAAACATCCGAATTGAGAACCTCCTCCTTTTTTAGAAGTCGGTTAAAAAAACACCTTTACATGTCAAATAAAAATCAGGGTCAAAATCTCTTTTGAATTCTAAACAAGTATATAGTACAGCCACTCTTTAATTTTGACAGTCCTCAATACTCACTACCCCGCTATCGACGCAGCGATCGTGCGACACAATTAGAACGCGGTGCCCAACGCTAACCCAAATGTACATATAACTGAATAGAAACAAAACTATCTCTGCTAATAAAATGCAATGACTGTATGAAGTCGCGTGATCAAGTTAAATATAATGAGCGTGGATCGTATGATCCCGGCGGAGCGCGTGTAATCGTGCCGAATATGGCGCGCATTAATTGGATCCGTCCCTTCCCGGCGCCCGATGTTCCTCATTACGACAATCGAGTTTAGTGCCGATTCTATTCGATATCGAAAAGCAATCTCATCTGCCCTCTCCACTCACTGATGAATTAAAAAGGAACAGAGACTCTGTATTATATTCTGCTGTGACATAAATCGCTTCAGAGGAGCGAGAGTGCCGTCCAACTTAGTTTTCGTGAATAAAACATTAGGCAATAAGCTATAAACTGTCAGTTAACTTGTATAAGCTAGTTCACGCTAAAGTAGGACAAATATTTACAATCTTGAAGCTCGGCGCATTTCGTGCAACTTTGGAACTCGTATTAGAGGCCGGTGGGCCGCCTGCGGGCTGTGGGCGCACACTGCCCCTACGAGCCACTCACCGACACACCGACCAGACGTACACAGAGCGGTATCGATGGCCGCGCAGTTCCATTTCACGGCAACTTTAGCAGGCTTGTTTGTCCGTCCGTCGCCTGGAACGTGTTACATTCGTTATTGAACGCGATCGTCTCACAATTGAGTTTTAAACTTTAAATCAGTTTGCTGCGCGCCTGTCGCCGGCCCCGCGATCCCGGGGGTCGAGATCTGATTACAGACTGTTGTCTTTCTATTAGCCTCCGTCGTTTTTGCACAGTGTCGAACGAATTTCAATGCAGATTATGTCACTGTTCGTTATCAGTTTAAATTGATTTCAAACATTTCTAGTCCTTATCGTTTTAATTTGCTGCTCGCGTACTTGAAGGCTTGATAGCTTTTCCTCCTTTAATCTGTTCACAATAGAGCTTGTCGGATAAAATAAACCTAAATCTGAAAGAGCAATTTTGTTAGAGGATTTAATGAATAGCTTGTATCTGACAAACTGATCGCTAAAGGACATATTTTGTTGGGAATTGGGGACTCGAATAAAAAGCGCTGTAAAGCTGGCAACGGTTTTCAGAGACCAGAGTCAACCGTTCAGTCCAGTATTAGAGGCTAAAGTTAGATTGGACGAGCCCGCTGCCGCCGCCGCTGTGTCGAATGTAAAACCCAATTGGGCTTTGATGCTTTAAACGGCGCCGACCGAAATAGCCCACCAGCGTGGCGGAATGGACAAGCCTTCTAATGCGTTTCAGCCGGGTGACTTTGAACCTTATGGCGTTAGATTAGAGGCTTCGTTGTTGCAGCAGCGTGGCGCGCGGCGGCAGGCCGATGCTAATCGGACGGAGCTGTTAGCGATCACCTGCGTTGTATTGAACTGATTAATTGCTATTGGTTCCGGCTCTCGTCCGATATTGTTTTACGTTTGATTTAATTAATTTGCGCAGTTAGATACATTATGTAACGTGCACCTAACGTTAATTAATAGGGTGATCAGTTAATTTTATAATGAACTATCGCTGCACACTGAAAATTAAACCAGCATTTTGATGACCAATTATTTAAATTAAGAACATAATTTTAACTGCGTTGCATTTCCAATGAAGCTACATACATCTAGAAATTACTGAATAGTGTTCTAATATTTACAAACTCACGAATAGAATATTCCGGGGAAAAATCTAGCACTAAGGAGAAAATTGTGTAAGTGTAAAAATATCTGCGCTAATATTAATTCAATTAGAGGATTGTTATTTACTTTATTATCTTTTCCGCCGAGGGAATGGCTTCCCGTGTTGACTGCTTCAGCAGCGGCGTGGACAATTGTCCAGGTTTTCCTTCTTTTAAACCTGTCTGACTGATTTGGTGAATCACAGTTGTCTGGGAGCTCTTAAATATAGTATTTTGTTTACAAACTAAGGACTAAAGGTTTCTAATTTGGGGTAATATCTTCATTGCGAGATTTTAATCCACAAGCTACAGAGTCTGATTTTGCTTATAGGTACTAAAAGATTTATAGGTATAGAAGAAATTTATTAGTAGGTAATAGAAAAAAAATATAATTGATCTGTTCGAAATTGCATACTATTTCAAGAAATATTCCTTCATTCTAAAAAATAAATACCTAATTATAGCAAGTCTCATAATGAAACTTGCGTGGTAGAAGGAAAACCTATTTATAACATCTTAAAGGAAGCTGTTTAATCTATAGGTAAAAGCCGCACCTAAGCAACCTTCAATATCTTGATCTCAGAGAGGCTACAACTAGAAATATTATAGCAGAAAATTACGAAATTTACGTAAAAGGTAAACGCTACAAATTACTTGACACAACTTTTTCGTAGCGAAGCTTAAATTGTTTATGTGTACTTAAGTGAAAGTCGTTTTTATATAATCCAAAGTGAAGTTGGCGGCGTGTGGCGGCGTGAGTGGCGTGAATGGCGTGAGTGGCGTGGGACTTGAATAAACCCTCCTTAGAGGGGCTCAAGCATAGATTGTGGCGCAGGGCAAGGGGACAGGGGAGGGGGCCGACGAGATTAGTTCCCCACAGGAATACAGACCTCAAGCGTTTTTATTGATCTACTGGGAATCAAAGCAATGTCCAAACAGGACCTTAAGATGGATTGCTCCGGTATTTTTAGAACCACACGCATTATAAACGTTAGTTAGCTGGCGTGTTTGCTACAAAGTATTATTTATCTTTATCATTTGTTGACATTTCGGAGAAGAAGGCGAAGTAATAATAGCCGCACGGCTCTATGTTCAAAGATAAGCAACGCTTGCTGCAGCCGGTCCTCGAATGTGACCATTCATTACATCGGCTGTTAATTGAACACCTTTGACAGTTGTCACGAATTGTCAGAAGCCAATAAATCGGGCACGAGCCTTGCTGAGGTGTACTGACTACCCATTTTCTGGATTGCTGGTGAAGGCGGTGCTCCCTGTGAATTACTGTCAGCTTTATCCGGTTAGACTGAAAGCCTCAAGATCCTAACACAGTTGAGAAAAAGCTCGATACACATAAGACACTACGTATTTTTTTCAGTTTTCCTAATATGGGTCATTCTTTTGCAGTTCCTCCCGAGAAGCCGGTGGTGGTGGACCGCTGGGGGCGCGTCATCAACACCACCACGCTGGGCCCGCACGAGGAGGGCGACGACGTGCTGCTCACCTGCAGGGTGCTCGGAGGTACCACCTTCACTTGTTGTGCTGCCTGTATCGTTAATCTAGTATGATTGAGCCAGTGAAGTGCTCAATGTAATACCCAAGATATTGTAGGTAGAGAGGTATTTCCATTAGGAATTTCTCAGAAGCAGCTTTGAGTCAGTATAAATTTATGCTCGGTGATTGGTTAAAGACAGATTCGCCCGTTTCGCTTAAGCACAATAAGCAAGTGTGGGTGTTCGGCCCTGAAGGGAGTCGGAGTGTATTTTTGATGTTAGGTGCTGAGTTATCTAATTTAGTAGTCACCAACTTAAATTAAGTTCTCGTACTAAACTTTATTACTCACATAATTTCCAAAACCATTCCGCATTCAAGGTACTTCTCACAAATTAATCCACTCAGGAACGAAACTCGGTATCTTATACATCTACCGTTGTTTATTATCTTAATTAATCCAAACACAATGTACCGGAGGCCTAGCCGAACGGCGGCAGTTTCAATCAGTTCCATCTCGCAAATTTACTCAGATCTAATAAATTATGATCCTCGCACAATGGATTAGCCTGATGAATTAATGTATCCGACTCGTAGGATGCCGTGATGAATTCCTAATAAATTGTTTGAGGAACAGGTGGCCGTGTTCCTGCCACCAGCGGATTGTTCCTGCGGCTGTCGGCTATACATTTAGTTACATCACTCAGTGTTCATTTAGTGTTCCTACTCTGATTATTATTTCGTTCTGTTAACCATCTAGCACTTCGAAACAATATTTACTAGTGCTTGTGAATTATTAGACTTGAAAATCAATCAGGAGCAATGGCTTGTACAGACAAACAAGTAATCAATATAACACACCTTTGTGTGTGTATTGGAACTGCGTCAATATTGAACGCAGTAAACTAAGGACGTGTAAACACAGGCTTACGATACCACGATACACCCTGGACCAATAGCGACAGTGTGTGTATAGCTCAGTTATTTTAGTAACTTAGAAGTCGGTACTTGATTTGATTTACTACCAACCTTTGGTAAACTTTTATTGTAGCACTTATGGCATCATTAACTAGCCGACCCGCGCAACTTCGTTTGCGTCACATTTTTCATGACTGCCCCGCTTCTATTGGTCTTAGCGTAATGATATATAGCCTATAGTCTTCCTCTTCTTCCAGCCGATAAATGTGCTATCAAACAAATAATTTTTTTTTCAAATCGAACCAGCATTTCCCCAGATTAGCGCGCTCAAGCAAGCAAACAAACTCTTCAGCTTTATAATTATATATAGACTAGCAGCGCCCAGCGGTTTTACCCGCGTAGTTTCCCGTTCCCGTGGGAATAAGGGGATAAAATATAGCCTATGTTACTCAGGGTGAATGTAGCTTTCTAATGGTGAAAGAATTTTTGAAATCGGTCCAGTACTTTTTGAGTTTATTCGTTACATTTAAAAATACAAATCTTTCTTCTTTATAATATTACGTATAGATATAAATACATTTTTTTAAGTAAGCGCAACGCAATTATGTCCTCAGTATTATTTTGCTAGCTATATTTTCTTTCACGTAGATCATCCATCGCTTCTTTAATTTACATTCATATTCAACTACTTGCAGAACCTAAATTTACAAACCGACATCTTATCAGTCACCGAGCCACTTCAAACGTTCTCTATTCATTTAAACTTTATGTACAATAGTGGTACGTGGGCGGACTTAATGCAACAAGGCATTCTCTACCAGTCAACCTTTGGGTTAAAAAGACAACACTGTGGTAGGTGTACAACAAATAAATAAAATTTTGAATCCAAATTTTGGGGAAAGAAATCACAAATAATATATATAATACTAATAAAATACATATAAACTAAAATAATAAACTAATAAATATGATGTTTTATAATAATCTTTATGCACAAGAGAACTTATAATAATTATGTCGAAGACCAAACTAAGAATGAAAGGATTTTAAGTAGTGTTTCTAATCTCTATTAATGACTTTTCTTTACTATGTAATCAAACAATACTCAACTAAATCACGAAAGAATATTTTGTCATAAGCAGTGATTATCTACAATCACGCAAAAAAAAAGAATCTTCATTCGTCCTATCTTTCCTGTGGACTGCAATTTGCCTCTCTGAAGTGAACCTTATTTTTAGCATAAAATCCATCTACATTTAGTTTTTCTCGGAGACAACCATTTTATGTGGTATACAGGAAAATAATACCTGTAATGTTGGCATCATTTACGTTTTACATAATATCTGGAACACAATGGCTCATAAGTGCGTTATGGTATGAGGAACGTTATGAGCGGCAGGCAGTTCGTACAATAACTGTATTGTCTGCGTAACGGCCATTACGTGGAATGACCGCAGCCTCGGGCAGAGCTGTAAATATCCGGCGTTATGTGATCGTAATGTGACGCTTCGTCTAGCACCTGAAGGTGAATGCACACTTGGGACGCTCGGCCTATTGGCTAGCTGGGATTTTGTATATCTTGGTCCTTCCACACTGTATTTCGTAGGATAAAAGGGGTTTTCTTTCTTTCATAAAGTTTTTTTTTCGACGTAATCTTAAAGGTTATACGATTTTAAGTTCCGGTATGCTCTAAATTACGCAAGTCACAGTTGTTTAAACAGTCAACAAGTAAACAAATAATTACAACTGTTACTTTTTAAGCTTAGACTACAAATGTTAGTAAGATTTATACAAAACCTACTAATATTAAAACCTATTACATCAAATTGAAACGAAACGAAAACTCTGTTGTTATTATAAAACTCCTTTTCAAATTGTATTTCCACGAGCTAAAAACTCAACCGTAACAGAATCTCTAGCGACCACTTTACGTTCGAAATAAATTTCAAAGCAGACTTAAAATAATTCAGGATATAACATTTGTAGGCTACGATAATGTTCATCTGGAGCGTTGAATAAAAGAGCGGTTGCTCCACTCGGCGCGTGGCTCGTGGCTACATCAACAATAATATGCTTCTTGTGTTTATGACGTCACAGCTCCACAATATCCACGCATATGTGAGCAGCACTTTAAGGTGTGTTTCAAATTTTCATTCGCTCTTAGAATTAAGAAATGCGACGTGTACGGTAAAAGTTATGGGCGTCGATGATCGTAAACTCGTGCTTTTACGTCAATGTTGGTGCTGCCATTTTTAAAGCGAAACATGAAATGTCTCTACTATGTAAGTAGATATAGGATGGATGCTCCTGCCACCACGGCGAAAACAATAACCTACAGCTAGATCTACGGATAGTTTGAATCTTTTATGACCTATTTATTTAGCACTTTACACACACAACTGTATAGAGGCGAACTTAATTACATATCCATTCTCTACTAGTCAACCTTTGGGTGGTCCAGGGAGAATTAGTCGTAAGTGCAATATGGAGACTAAAATGCTAATCCTAGTCGTCAACATACCACTCTTCTTCTTGAGTTGACAGTTATCTTTCCAGATAATTTGGGTACAGTAGATGTCAATATTGACGTCAGCTTCACAAGCGTTTATTTTGTGGATAGGCAATAGGGTAGTTGACAAAAAAATCTAATAAGTCTGTCAGATTGAATGATTCCCAAAACACAATGGACACGTATTTTATCTTTCTTTACGAAAATAAAAAACGAAGACGATGCAGACAAAGGTCTGCATCGTCTTCGTTTTTTATTCAAAAAGGAAAACTCATGTGACGTCACTATGTGCTATATTTTTTACCAACACGTGACGTCACAAGCTCCCCACTTGATTGATTAGAAAAAACAAAAAAAAATATGTAAAACACGCCTTCCATGTAAAAAAGTGAATTATAAACAAAATGTAGAAATAATATTTTCATTGCAGTCGGGGGAAGTTCCACTGGTTGAATAGTTCTTTACAGGTCAGTCGCGGGACTGTTTTTTATTTGATAACTTTTATGCTATGTGCTATGCAAGCTATAAACGATGAAAATATAAGTAGTTTAATTTTCATGAAAACAGAAGATTCTAGTTTTTATTTAAATTCATGAACCTTGAAAAAACATAACACTCCGTTTTTTGGGCATTCATGTAAAAATACAATAAAAGTCCAATATTTTACGATAATCCTATTGACGAACTAAATAGAATCGTATTTTTAACCGACTTCTAAAAAGGAAAAGGTTCTCAATTCGGATGTTTGTATTTTTTTTTATGTTTGTTCGCGCATAACTCCGTCGCTTGCCAACCGATTTGAAAAATTCTTTTTTCAAATTGGAAAGGGAAATGGTCCCATGAAAATTTTATCGAAATCGAACAAGCGGTTTTTTTGTTAATTTCCATAAATTATAGCAAATCTGTCGGGATAGCTGAAATGGCATGTTTGTTTATTGTTTATACCAATTTATACCACGTACGCTGTGATGGGTATGTTTAGCCGGGAGTGAACCACTAAAAATTGAAAAATAAAAAAATCTTTTTACAAAAAATAAAACCAACTTCTAAAAAAAAGAAAACAAAAAGTATAAAATAACTTTAATTTCGGAAGTCGGTGTGTTCAACAACAAAAAAGCAACCAAAGACACCGAGTTCCTAAATTAAAGTTATTTTATTCTTTTTGGTTTTTTTTTTTTTTGAGTAGAAGTCGGTTTTATTTTTTGTAAAAAGATTTTTTTTTACTGTTGCTTCAGTAAAAAAAAATCTTTTCCCTATCCGGGCACTCCTCCAACAACTGTATTTTCCCTATTCAGATTTCTCACCGAACATAAATCAGTAAAAGTTCTAAGTCTTATTCCAGCACCAATTCATATCGATACACTGAAGTAATAGTCTCTCGCAGGTCTCGCAAGGCGCCCGTCGCCGCTGTTTGCCCACCTCTACACTAGGGTACATAAGAACGCTTTTATCGCCCTGCCCGCTTCTTACTCAGATTTATAAAATTCTCGCGAGAACTCACGAAAAACATGCTTTGTTTACACTTAGTTTGTTACTTGAAAAGCTGCAGTGGCTATCCTGGATTTTATACGTAATATGTAGATGTGTGTGTGTTTTTGTGTGATCTGAGACCTAGCCTACATAAGCTTATGATTTTCAAATCGGTGTTAATAGTAATCCATGCTCACATATTAATATAGGAAGTAACTCTGTCTGTTTGTAAGCTCTTCACGTATAAACGAATTCGGAATTTTGTAACGTTCTCGATTGCGCTAGCGTATCCGTGAATTTATATTGAAACTGAATAAGGGTTGTCTGGTGACAATAAAGGAAAACTTTTTTTTTATACAACGTGAGCGAATGTTAACGCTAACGCTATCGAGTACGTTAAAAACTCGCTCTACGGTCTTTGGCACTTCGGACACCATGTCATGTAATAGGACATAGAATACTTATTGTATGTGTAATTTTCTATATTCATACGGGCGCAGTCGCCGGCAGAAGTTAAACAACTATTTCCCTGTTTCCACAATCAGTGATGTACCTACAAGATAAACTTAGAAAACAAATCCCGTATTACGAAAACCAAAACAACAATACAAAACAGAAACAGAAAGTTTCATATCGGAATGATTCAAGATTGCATATTGTACATTCATAAAACGCTCACAGCGTCTGTCTTCCACAGCGATTGAAAATTTTAATTCCATTACAAAAATACAACTGGCTCAAATGGAAGGAGAAAAGTCAAATATACAGAGTAACATTAACTCTGCCAAGCCAAGTTTATTTAACTCTGTCATTATAATTTTGTGGTAAAACTTAGTTTTTGCTCGAAGTATGTAGGTAGGTAAAGATGTCGGTTACCTTAACTTAACTCGTTCCCAACAAAAATACCGGCAGTACGTAGTAAGTGCACGCCGAGATCTAGTGAAAGGGCTAGGTTTTCTTTATAGCATAATCAGCCTTTTAAGGCGTTTCCCCGACCAAATGACCTTGAGCATTCGTTCCCTTTGCAACCCGCATCCTGCGCACGCCCTTTTATCATAGAATTCACACAATTTTTGGAATTTTAAAAAATGAGCGATCTTTTGAAATGAAATAAAACGTGTAGAATATAGATTTTTAAATTATCTATCCATTAGTGTAATCCTCAAATGATTAGAGCGTTGCATTTAGCAACAGATGCATAAAATCAACAATTTTAGTCATTTTTTAAAAGTAAATTTTAAATTTATTTATGACACATAAAAATAAATTAGAACGTGGAATGTGATGATAAGACATCGAACATTAATAATGTGCTTTTACATGTAGATTATTTCTCATAACTAATGAGTTAATAGTCTCTAAATAGCGAAGAAAAACGCACTATCGCAAGGTTTTGGTCGGGGTATCGCCTTAATGTTCCGACTGCTGGGACTTAGGCCTCCTCTCTAGGAATGGGAATGTGCCGTAATCCACCACGCGGGCCCAGTGCGGGTTGGTGAATGTTACATGTCTTTAAATTTTTGTCCTAGAACATGCGAGTTTCCTCACGATGTTTTCCTTCGCCGTTTTGAGAGCAGTGGTGATGAAATTAATTACACAAAGTAATGCGCCTGGCTGAGTTTGAACCGGCGACCTACAATTCGTAAGTCAGGGCCATTACCACTCGGCCACCACTGCTCCTCCTTATAATATCTTTATAATTATTCCTAAATAAATCCTAAATAATTAACAGTAAAATCAATATTACGATTTAACGATTCTATTTTTTTTTTCTTCATAAGGTAGTCGGAGCCCTAAAAATCCTTTAATTACGGATATTATGATGTATGTACTTAACAGCGTCGATTTTAATAAATTCCTAACAACTAGTACAAAAGTGTTTGCTTTAATTCTTGTAAGTCTTGTAAGTTTTTCCCAGTCCGATTACGTTATTTGGCAAGCCGATCCCCTGGGTTGAGCAAGCTAAATATCTAGGTGTGATCCTCGATCAAAAGCTTACTTTCAGAGAGCACATTAAGACGGTGCGCAATCGTGCCGCTTTCGCTCTCAGTAGGCTTCATCACATGCTGAACGCACGCAGCAAGCTATCCCTGAAATGCAAACTACGCATTTTCACCACGTGCATACGCCCGATAATGAATTATGCGTGTGTAACCTTCGCACACGCTAAGCCCCGCCAGATCCATAGGTTGCAGGTTATACAAAACCGGTTTCTCCGAAAGGCTACGGGAGCCCCGTGGTACGTTAGAAATGAGCGTCTCCATGTCGACCTCCGCATCCCCACCATCAAACAATTCATGAAGCGTATTTCAAAGCGTTTCATAGAGTCCGCTGAAAGCACCAGAACCCCCTTATCGTATCGGCCACCCGATACACGCCCTCCCAGATCAGCAAGATCCGCCGACCGCGGCATACCCTTGTTGAGCCCGATGACCCCATCACCCTGACCCAAGAGAGTAGTAGGGAAACCAGCACTCTTAGGAAAAATAAACCCAGAACGCGTTCCGTATACCGACCTCGCCGACGAGGTCCATCGCGACGCCCCCGTCAAAACCCTCCCCGACTTTTGCCTAACGAGCCAGCCCGCGCTGCTGAGCCATTAGCGTTAAATCCCCTAAATAATATCAATCTGACCCAGCCTGTCCCTTGCTGCCCCCCCTCAATGACCCCGCTCAGCCGAGACCCGTGTCCCACAGGGGATGCCCTTAGCGAGCGGCCATTTAGTTTTTAAGTAGTTTTAAGCCCTGGCTGGGGGCCTTAGAATCTAAGGCAACCACAGGATTGCCCGGTTAAGCAGTAACCAGCCTTAATGTGCTGAACTGCGAGTAGTCCATGCAAAAAAAAAAAATCTTGTAAGTTTTCTTTTTTCCGTGACTCCATTCCATATTTTATAAATGAAGTTCTGCGTATACATTATTCATAGAGAACATTAACTAAAAGGGAATGTCATGAGCTGGGATATTCTTGGAAGGATCCATTAAGGCAAATACAATTTTGGATAAACAAAAAGATGTAAAAAGGCTGGCACTTTTTACTTTTTTATAAGACAAAGAAAATTATCGGAATATTCTATGATATTTATGTGTTTCATGACCAATATAAACAGCAAACAAATAAGAAAAATCCGATTGATTGGCCTGTAGCTATGTATACAGGGTGAAATTGAATAGATGCGACATATTTAAATATACAATAATACGTGTTGTCAAGAAAATTTAGAACATACCAAATGTAAAATTAATGAACTTTTATCACCGCTATGAATGTCAACGTTTAATAACGCGAGTACTCCACAACGATCATTGAGCACTGCGATTAGTTGGACGAGATTTTTTGATACTTTAATTTTTCTTATTTATTTTGCATATTAATTATTTTTCTGGAATACCGATAATTCGTACTTAAATAAAGATATTAACATCGATGGATCATTTTAAAACGCCAACCACGTAACTTTTTTTAACGATTTAGATTGTAGAAAAAACAGTTTATAATTACTATGTTACTGTAACTGAAGCTCCCATTTCATTTTGTCGCATCTATTCAAAGTCATCCTGTATATACTCGTATAGTTGCGGAAATATTTTATATCAAATGATTTTTTTCTGAGATTTTGTTCAAATAAAAAAGTGAAGCGTGGCTACAGCCAAAACCTTGCTGTAGTATACTTCAAGTAAGTAACCATATTTTTTTGGATTTGCTCATTTAATAGCCCAAAGTGTCGCTGTAACAAACACATTTTACTGTCACAAGTAGGTAATCTCAAAAACACTTTTATTAAAAATAACCGTAATAGCTACCATAACACAAATCTTCAAAATATACTTCCTTATAAAAATCACGTCACCCTCGCTGATTAACATTTTGCCTCTCACTCCCAGTGAGCGCCACTAAGTGCCACTGAGCGCCAGTGAGCGCCACTGAGCGCCAGTAAGCGCCACTGAGCACCAGTGAGCGCCACTGTGCGCCAACCTTGAGGGTATATTTTTCTCCCCTCTGCTCGACTGCAGACACTGAAACGCTTTTATCCGACAAAACACGTTTCCGTAGATACAGTACGTATCGTGGCGTATCAATACATTGTGCGGGGTTATTACGCCGAATCAAACGCCCGCCATTCAGTGATGACAGAGGGCCGGAGTGACGTTCAAGAGGCTTACCGATCAAAGCAAGCACCATATGCTACATAAACAACATGAATTGATTTCGTCTTTTGAAAATATATTGTCCTTGCGCCAATTTCAGAATATCCGCTGCCCCGAAAATTAAACATTGAACAGTTGACAGCGCCAAATGTTGCGTACACTTAATTAAAATGACGGCGCCTTATTTTCTTGTCATTGCAGACAATTTCCTCCAAAATAAAAGACAGTCTCATAAATATTTTTTCCTTCCTAATTACGGAAAAAATATGTTAATAATCATTTAAAAATCACAAAGTTAAAATCTCAATCAGAATGGATTTTAAAAGATTATTGCATACTGTCACAAAACGAAATTTGAACTGACGGAAGGCCACCAAATTTACATAATCGAGAAATTGATTGAAGCGTATTCCCTGAAAATACGGATGGGAGAAAAAAGATATTCAATTCTGTGAAGGCAGATGCCTTTCTAATGACGGAGGCTCCGAGAGAGACTTTGTGTTCTGACGGAGCAGAGGTTTATCGAAGAGCCTGTTGCTCCAGCACGGGGAGGGGCAATGTGCCGTCGACACAATCAATTTGGACACTTGGAGAGGGTGAATACTAATAGATGTTTATTACAAAATAATGTAAAATTTTTGTGACTTATTTAATATCCTCTCTCCAAAACAATTTGTAATAAAATCTACTCGTAGACCGGGAGCTCCGAGATCGAAAAACAATATTGTGAATTGCGACCGAGCGCCGCTGTGTGCTTCGACTTTAACAAATTAATAAATCTTGACGGACGGCGGCGAGCGCTCAGTTTGTACAGCAAACACCGAAATCCAATACAAAGAAGCGCCGACGTTGTTTATCAAAGGGAAAAACAAGCGAAACAATAAGCCGACCGGAAGCTCTCGCCCTACGACTTTTGATTTAGAAAACGTACCGCCGGAGCTTCGGAGCCGGCGATAAATTAGGCCGAGGGCACAATAGACCCCCTGACCCCGCCAACAATTCACCTTTTCATAATTGTGGAACGCCACAATTATGAAAAGGTGAATTGAAAACTGGATCAATTTACTGCAGACAGTGAGGTGCATAGTTTGTTAGTGAGAGTGAACGCTGAGCTAAGTTCGGTGTGGAGCGCGTTTCCCGAACGTGGATTTGCTCACCTCGGCTCCTGTGTGTAAGCAGCTGCTAGCGAGGTGAAAGCCAGAGAAGCTTCTCTTGACACGCGCTGCTCATCACAACCAATCCCAGCGCTAAGCGCACGTCAGGAACACGCAGCAACAGCTCCTCTCAATGCCCTCAGATCGCGACCCGCTAGCGTGTATCGTGTATTTAGTACACAAATCCAGATTAAATCCATTGACATTTCAAATTAGATCTTCGTGCAGTACTCGCAACTTGAACTAATTCAATTTGGCCAAAGTGGATCCTTGGATAGTGGCGCGGTGTCCGGGCCCGAACAAAAGCGCACACACTACAAATAAACAAGCAAACAAAGGACAAAGGACCACTGCGCTGAAAGAGAATGCCTTCACTGAAATTTATTTACGTACCGGAGGACCAATGAAAGCATTGGAAATTGCGTTTGACGTACTGTAATCGTTATGTTTGGGGTTCGTAAAACGAGTGCCTCTAAGATGTTTCGTTTTATTTAAAGCACAAAGCCTTGTTTGTAGTTGCGGATTGGAAGAAATGATTTGTAGTTGGAACCCTTCCTTTACCTCTATTCGATGAGGTATTTTCTTCAAATGTACATATGTATGTACTTATTTACAGTGAAATCTTTTCTGTTGTGATCTCATCTCATTTCACCAAGGACTACTATAACAAACGAAGTTGAATACCTCATAATACCGTGTTGTTTATTGAATTAATTTGTAGTAAATAACATACAAACAACTCAATATATAGCTTCGTTCGAACGTTTAGTAATGCGGGTTTCAACTCGATTAAGTTGCTACAGTTTAAGGAGTATCATTGAAATAAACTACAATTTATGCTTTTTTTTATTATCTGTGATACCCATTTCTACGTGCTCCTTGAGCAGACCACCCTTTTCTTCTTTCCTTTCTTCCCGGTTTCGACGGAGCAGACTATTCCTGTCTGTAGGTATTCAGCTCGTCCTACCATGTCTGATTAGACATCCCACTTTCCCGCCGGACATTTTCCTAAAATTGTTAGAATATAATTATAGATGATGTTGATAATTAAACAAATGATGTTCCTACCGTCTCATTCGACTGGATCGACCAGGGGCTCTAGTCCAAATGCCAAAATGCAAGGGATTGATCAAATGATATTTCAACAGCGTTAGTCAATCCCATACATATACCATTATTTTTGCTATACTAAAGTTTTTCGCGATCGCCTTATCCACGTGTCCGCTGGCTGAGAGTCTGAGAGCTCCCAATTTATGAATGCATTTTTTTTGTCTTATACTTTTTTCTGTTCGCCTACTGGTTCAATATTTGTAAAAGTTTGGTAGAAATTTACCTATGCTAGTGCTAGTAATACTTTGTTCTATAACTAGTATACTTGGTGCATTGTCCTCACCTATATGAAGTTTTTTTTGTATAGGTACCAAAAATTGTAAAACATTTATTTGAAAAGAGTAAGTATGGAGTTTCTTGTCCGTTCTTCTCCGTAAGACCTTCGCGAATAGACGCTAGAGTCACTTAACTATGATAACTTTTAATGATGACGTTCAAAAGTGCCGTTTAATGGCCTAATTTAAATAACCATTTTGACTTTGACCAATCCGTTGGCTGGAAAACGATGACGTATCCTCAAGCCTGAGCCCTGACCAACCAACCCGTCTCCTCCCACAGGTCGACCAGAGCCCTCAGTCCGCTGGCTGGTAAACGGCGTGCTGGTAGACGAGGAGTACGAGCACAACACAGGCGACGTCATCGAGAACCGCCTGCTGTGGCCCGCCATCCGCCGCGCTGACTACGCCGCCGTGTTCACGTGCCAGGCCACCAACTCGCACCTCGTGCCGCCCAAGGAGCTGTCGCTGGTGCTGGATATGTTTTGTAAGTAACTAATGGTATTGCTTTTTAGCGAAAAATTAAGCAGGATTACGAAAAAAGTGAGAGGTGATTGTTGCACATGACCGGTTCTGTAATATATTAAATCGGTAATGAATGAATGGCAGAGCCACTGCTGATAGAGCACCAGATCGCTTTTAATATGAGATTCATATTTTAATGGCCGTTATCGATTGTTAGTCTGCATTTTCAAAACGTCATAATTATTTAGAGCGACATACCATTGGTTGTCAATGGCAGCCAGAGTTAAAAACTCTTAAACTTCTAACTCGCAAGACAAAAACCGTCAAGATACAGACTTATCCTGGTTTGAACCACCTGGATTGTACTTATTTGTATGTATAAGCCGACTGACTAGTTTCTGTGGAAACTACACTGACAATAAGCCTAGTTTTGTAATCAAAGAAACAATAACCTACTTTGTTCTTAAGGAAACATCTGGCTAAATTATTCTTCCTTTTACAGTAAGACCTCTGACAGTGGAGATAAAGAAGCCAGCGGAGACGGGTGAGGGGGGCGTGCTGACAGCCGAGCGGCGCTACGAGGTGGCCTGCGAGTCGGCCGGCAGCAGGCCGCCCGCGGTCATCACCTGGTACAAGGGCAAGCGGCAGCTCAAGAGGATAACGGTAAGTGGGATTTGCTGTATAGGAAACCTAAAGGACTTACCCTGATAAGTAATCTTTATACAGGATCTTTATTTGTGTTGTGTGGTCTCTCACCTGGCGAGCCGAAATCCTGGTGAAGGCATTGTAAATCCGCTGGATGGCGCATCTAGCACTGGACATCTTTCGGCTGAAATGATAATTTAGATGATTCGGCCCACAATTTCTCACAGCTGGGAAATTAATGAACTTCTATAGGTACTGGACAAAGGATCATTCTACCAGCAATTTTCTCGAACCTTCTACAAAGGATTGATCACGTGACGCTTCGTCAGCGTATGCCAATCCCGTACATTTTTGACGTTTAGATAAACCACGCCACCGCTAACAGAATGTCACTTGTATATTATTATAGCGCTATGCTGTTTTAATACAACAAGCTTAAATTACTTAAATTTTCATGATTGTAGCAAGTAAGCCATAATAGTTCTACAGAATTAGATCCTGACTAGCCACAAAGCGCTTATAGGTGATTTGAAATTGGCCTCAATTGAAAATCAGGCTAGAGGGATCGATCTATTGTTTAATACAAAGAAATGGTGCCGGAATTGTTGGCGTTATTAGGTACGTGATCGACCAGCGTTAAATAACTGGCCCGTGTAGATAATTAGACTAGTCCTCATTCCCCGGGTCCGTCCCTACGCATCGTATTCTCCAGATAGGCGCTCATTCCGCGCGGATCACTGCCCACTAATTGCTAGCTGTAACTCCCGGCGCTGCCCGCATTATCAGATTACTGCAGGCTTACACATACATGCTTGTGTGCGCATCAATGGCTGTTATGTCAATGTTATTGTTATTCTGCAATAAGCTACGTTTATTGCCTTATCTTGACTGACAACAGAGTTCTTTTTTATTCTTCTGAGCTTGATTAAATTGCTTTATCGTGATTTGCCTGTTTATCAGAGCTAACCTACCGACGACGTTCAGAACTATTAACTGTGTTGTAAAATTACATTTTGTGAACATCGTGTATACCTACTAAACATAAAGAATAATTTATGTAGGTCACAGTTATCTCTTTTTTCACGGAGTAACAAATCTAGGGACTAGATTTAGTTTCCAAGCCACTAGATTACGTGACTCATGCGTAACAAAGATATCGGATTTAGGACAAGAATCTTTGCAAGAAATGAGGTTCTTTGAATAAGTCTATAATCCATACAAAGAAACGGTAGGAGGTTGCTAACTGAGATGTCTAAATTCCCGCAAATCCGCCATAATACCGGCCACCTGGATGTAAATAAATCACTTTTTCATAAAACAAACTTTGCGTCAAGTAGGTCAGTGGCGGCTGTTAATTGGCGCCGATGCCGCTAATCCAGCCCTCCCCGGATTTATGCGCCAACTAATAGAGCAGCTAAACACCGGCGTTCCAAAAGAAGTTCCCAGCGCGGAGGAATCGGGAACTTCGATAGTTCGGCCGAATGCCGCCTCAACGAGCCGAGTTGCTCCACGGAATTAATTTTCTTTAAAAGATTTAGTTTACTGGTAGATTTATTATGCTTGGTATTTTGAAACGAGTATTTTTAGGTTATTATAATTATATTCGTCTACTATTTTTTCAAATTAAAATCCAAAATTATTTATTTTGGGACAACTACATCCACCGATTAGTCAAAAAACTTTGTACAAAAAAAATGTATACGGATAATTTATTAGGAACTAATAGAGCTGTAAATTTACCACACATATATGTATAAAGAGTTTTAATTTATGAACTACCATCTTCTGCTCTTACCTATAGTTGCAGTGATAAAAACGTATTCAGAAACCCACCTAGCTACTTAATTTAGACCATATCTTAACTATTTCCTAAATACCTCACGATAAAGTTATAAACGGTGGCCCACTAACAGCCAATCAAAGTTGGAGCCCATCCCCGTACATGATCACCGGATAATGAATCCCCTGCAGCGCTGGCTCAGCGGTGTAACGTGCGCTGCACTGAACAGCGCTGACAGCGGCTGGACGGGCGCCGGCTGAGTTTCAGCTAAAGTTTGGCCATCGATACATGGTGCTCGAGCCATGACACGAAGTAGGCACGATTATATTGTTTCTAAGTTATTCTAATACATTTGTTAACAGTATATTTTTGCCCCTTACGCTTTATTCGTAAAACTAACAAACTAGAAAGGATGGGATTAGTTTAAATATTGACAAACAGATTCTCTACAGAAATTGTTGATTAAGTATCTGCTAAATCAGTTCCTATGTCATGCTTTTTTTTATAATAATTTCAAACGATCGTTATTATTTACCGAACACTTATGGCTCTTATGTATGGCATTATTGTCTAATTAATTATTTTAAAATGTTTTATTGAACCAAATCCAGTTCTAATATAATATTATTATAATATATAGGAGTACCTATGGTTCAGTTATACAGTAATTCAGCTGAATCCAGTTTGACTGGGAGCCGATCCCGGTATAGTTGGGAAAAGGCTAGGCAGGTGAGGATTACCTATACCTACACATAAATTAAGTAGTGGGCAGAGAAAGTCGTGAAAGCTGGCTGGAGGCAAGCGAATCGTCGCCCAATAGAATCTATTAAAAAAAATACGAAAATCATCAACTAAGAAATGATATTCGCTAAAACGACTAAGTTAACAAGGAAATTTTAACTTTGTTTCCATAATTCTGACAAAATGCAAGCACGATACCAAAAACTTAGTATTAGCAGTATGATAGGTTGGCACTGGTGCCGCTTGGAGGCCGGCCAGCGCCGCCGGACGTCCATCACGGCGGTAATGACCGGCGTAAGCGCGGCTCGTAAAGACGGCGGTCGGCCGGGCGGCGCGGCCGCTCGTTACTCACCGGGGTCAGCCGGTGACGTCACGGTGACGCCGCGTGCGCCAGTGATACCGCCTTCATCACCCGGATCATATCTGCACTCTATTTATCACTGTATCTGAACTTTGACGTTCGTCAACGCGCCATGTTTTTTGTCGATCGTTTTTCATCTTATTCTTAGTGAATAATGAATATACTAGAGCAGTGGTGGCCGAGTGGTACCGGCCCCGACTTACGAATTGTAGGGCGCAGGTTCAAACCCAGCCGGACGCATTACTTTGTGTAATTAATTTCATCACCACTGCTCTCAAAGCGGTGAAGGAAAACATCGTGAGGAAACCGGCATATCCTAGAACCAAAAATTCGAAGACATGTGACCAACCCGCACTGGGCCCGCATGCTGGATTACGGCCCATTCCCTCTCCTAGAGAGGAGGCCTGTTGTCCCAGCAGTGGAAACGTTAAAAGACTGATTATGCTAATGAATATACTTATTCCAATACTTTGTTTATTTGGCCCAATATTCAGTTTTAGCAGTCATTAGGTCCTCGCGTTTTCAGGTAACAGAGCACGACATAATATGATGATTGGGTCATGGTCAGTGCTTTGTTCATAAGCTCTGATTATATATAATAAGTCATATTCGTAACATCTGTTAACAGATATCTTGTCAACACTAGGAAGTGGTGCTGGGCGGGACGTTAGTGTGTCGATATTTTCTTTTTTGTTATTTTTACTTTCGTATCATCATGATCTGCCTAGCCTTTTCCCAACTATATTGTGGTCGGCTCTCAGTCAAGCCGGATTTAGCTGAATACCAGTATTTTACGTGTATCGGCTGCCTCCCAGACCTCCACAGCCCATTAACTGGGGAACAAGGTACTTCTTGGCAAGCACGCACGCACACTATTTTCAGAATAGACGTTTTCGTTTTCCTACATTAACACGTGATTGTAATACATACAAAATATATCATAAATCCAAATGAGTATGTACTCGAAATAACGACCTTATTTCGAGTATCGGCTTTACTACCACTAAACTCATTTAGGAAACTCATCTTAGTTTAGCGAATAAATAAAGTTATAAGTGAAGCTTAAACGTTACAACATTTAAGGCCGTTGGGGATGTAGGAAAACTATTTTAATAGCTTGAATTTAGCAGCTTAGCTACGTATGCCTTGGTGAAAACTTCAAACCGGTACTATGGGATAGTCATGCCCATTTTGACAGTAGGAAAGGTCACCTCAAGACCTTAATTATTAAAAAAATTAGAGGCCTTATAATAAAAATTAGAGGGTAAAAAAGGATAGATCAAAATCAAAATTCGTTTATTCACATTTTTCACATAAGGCTGAGAGGCCCCACTTTTAGTAAGTTAGTTTTACAAAAAATCTCCGATACCCATCACCATTTCCAAGTCACTTATGGCAAAGACTCGAGTATTGCCAATTTCTATAGATATTGGTGGCCACATACTATTAGCTGAGTCTCCTACAAGTTTTCGAATTATGGCAGAAAAGACCCACTGTTCGATTTTCAACTTGGTTCAACACAGACCGTTGAAATCCAGCAATATGAAATTGTTCAAGCAAGTTTTGATGCTGGCCTTAATAAGACTCATAAAGAAAGAACAATAATGGGATATTTAAACAAATCTTGCTTCATGATTGGTACTGCAGAAATGTCTTAACATCCATACAGCCTTTTAAAGTAATAACGAAAGAAAACTGGTTTATTCCGCCATAGAATAACGTTACAATTAAAACTAAAAACAATGTCAGAACCAGACATGACAGCCATGAGTCTCTGGTCACACCACAGAAAAACAGAAAGTCAATCTAGGTTCTTAGAATGTTAGGTTGCATACAACCCTACTGAACCAACAGCCTCCTAAAACCTCTCGAGCCCATTCAAGCGGCACAATATGAGTGTCAAGAACGGCGATGCGTCCTCAGATATTCTTCATACCTGCCGCACGGGCGCACGTGCTCCTCAACTCTATTCAAATTGGATCGAATAAAAGTTTTATCGTATCGATTATCGATTTAGTCGCATAGCGTGGCTCGCAGCGCCGCCCGCCGGCTGGAACCGCGCCAGCCTTCTTCGCTGCGTTATAATAATCGAAGACTGTATTCATGATTATTACCTCGCTTTAATTATTATTGCGCACCGTTTTGTGCTATTCTAGTCAGATATTTTATTGAACTGAGATTTGTTAATTGCAGATAATGCGGTTAGTTGTATTACACGACTAGCTTTTGCTCGTGATTTCATACAGGCATATTCCGTTACTCGCGTTCCCGTAAGAATTTCGGGAAATCCTGTGTTCGTGCTTTCCTATAATCCCTAAGTACCTAATGACTAATAATTTCTGTTGTGCGTTGGCTGTCAGTCACTCATTCAGTAACGGAAGAGTTTTAATTCCTAATAATTATGTCACTGGAAAATATCCCCTACTGGATATATTGAAAACTATTTAAATTGGAAACCACTTAATTTTTCATAATATATAGAAAGATTGTAATGTGAAAAACATTTGATAAAATCTTACGGAATCTGCAATTTTCCGCTAACAGAGACATTTATTGATAACCGTTAGGTATTCATTGAGAGTTTTCCGCTAACAGTTTTATTAATAACCGTTACGTATTCATTGATTTTGATTTTCTGCATGTACCTAAGCAAGTACCTCGAAATTTCTGATACGGGATTTTTTTTAACTTTCACTATAAATCATTTCAGCCGGTGGTCATCAACTGGATAACAGTAGCATACCAAACTTTTATACACGAATCTGTACGTAGAGAGTATAGGTACCTAGTTTCATCCTTTGTACAAAAAAACATGACTAAATTAAAACGATATTCTCCTAGATATTAAGGCATGAGCACACCAACCAGCGCCTGGTATGGCAACAGTCGCGGACAGCGGAACAATGAAACAAAAACTTATAACCTTTATTTAAATGAGCTTCAACTCGCTGTTTTAGTATAACCAACAATAACACGTTTTACACACATTGGTAACCACGAATTATCATGCATGAACAGACATACTTTCCGACATTGGCCTGTACTGTGAGCTTGTGGGAAAAACAAGTTGAAATGTTTCTTTTTATATCTGGACGTGGGTGGAAAAGGTAGCAGTCTGTGTAGGTACCTACGACTGCCAGGGTTGCAGAATCTGTACGAAAGTATTACTGTGGCCCTGTAGCCCTACCATGACGGCTTAAATCCATCATGCGTTCTGTGTCAGAGAGAGACGGAGTTACACAAGACGAATAGCACTATCCCTTTATCACACAGATATCATGATAGCATTGGCACTTCGTGGTACGGCCCTGAAATAATAATAATAATAATAAATTTACTGGCATAAAAATGCAAAAGGTATCAGGAGGAACATGGCTGGATTTTAGTCAGTAAGATTCTGACACTCCCTTTCGCTCAGCTCAGAGCGGGAGGAGTCATTTATTAATTGCCCATCTAGAAAAAAAGGCAGTTACCTACCTACGCAGGAATTCTCGGTAGTCACTGAACATCTACCATCAACGTTGACACTCTGTCAGCGGTATTGTCAAATGCTTTCCAAATGTCACGTGATAATAAAATAGCAGGGCATTTTGTCATTTCAACAGTTGCATGTCGTATCTTTACAAAGTATAATACATAGTCCGACTGTCCCTTTTGCACGCTTAGATCTTGTAAACTCCGCACAAAACGGATTTTAATGCAGTTTTCATTGGTAGATGATTGAGATGATTCAAGAGGTAGGTTTTAGCTTAATATTGTTTTGTTATTATCTCAATTCCACCCGTGCGAATTCGGGGCGAGTTGCCAGTTCACTAAAAGAATAACAGTTTATCTAGAACCTGAGACCCGTTGATAAATGAAGTAATAATAACTTCGCCTTACACTTTCGTTGGTTTTGTAAATAATCGTATGTTTAACAGTAAACTGCGATAATCCTTATACTTTGTACGATCACTCAGCAGAACGGTTCAGGTTGAAATTTAACAGTCTTCTAAAAGCCACTAACCATTCCCGAACTGTGTAATAGTGAGGCACCGTACGAGCGGATCGGTTATTACCCGACCCGGGCCTGGCTGCCTGGCGGGTAATATCGCACTCGTTAAACCTCTGCGCGGCCTGAGCTGCATCCCAATGCTCCTCACTCCCGAAGACAAACGGCAGGCTACGAAAATACACCATTACTTTGGCTAGAAACGGATTCTTTTAGAACGTGAGAACTTCTTCGGTTTTATAAAGAACAAGGGCATTCACCTTGTCCACTCTAAAACAACAAATAATACTATGGAATACAGATAAATCCAGATTTATGTACGCACCCTGCTGTGTCTGTGAGATTTCGTTCAAGCGTGAGCTGCCAATTACAGGATTATTTTTTATTCAGTGCACATATGTACATATGTACTTTGACAAATTAATATTACACGAGTTTTGTACAAAAAATATTTTTCATTTAAATACACATACATATGTCTTAGTACAAACAAAAAATAAATTATCTTTAGCGAAAGATGTTTACTTTTTTCTGTGTGTGTTAAATGTTTTTATGGTTACTCGAAGCGCTGCGCTCAGCAAAGCGTAACGCGCTTAGCTACCCACCTATCAATCGTGCCTATTTACGTAGGTAACGATGTAGATCGCTGATTTTATCAGGTTCGTACTAGAGTTTTTTAAGTTTAGGCCGTGAACTGAAGTTAAGTGAAGTGTGATTCCAATTTTCCCTTTATACTGCCAAGGGCTTAAGAACGAAAATAAAGCATTATGATCAATTAAGTTATGGCACCTTTATAACATTAACAAATTCAAAATTGATATTACCTTCTTAATCCATTATGCATAGGTACTTCTGCATTGAGGCCGTGTACAAGCAGCCTTTGAGTGACTACTCAAATAGTCCTTTAATTAGGGAGCGCGGGGTTGTGAATCCCACGGGCGAGCTGCACGTACATTTTCACCACTTAACAATTAATACACTAACAGCATCTCATAAAACTCGCGGTTACTAAACGTGGCTTGCACTGGAAAGCGATAAAACGCTTCGTTATGGCAGCTACGTGTGTGCGCCGGTAGCTGGCGCCGCGCTGTTGTTATTATGACGAATAAATAATTTTCCATATTTTGCCGAAATAAAATGTTTGAACAAATTATGGTTATGTGTTCTATTACTGACATGGAACCACCAATTTTTTTGTGCACTGCAAATAAATATTCCTGTACGATTAAATCAAATATGTACACACGTTTTGTTACTAGCTATCCAATTAGAATTCCATTTTTCGCTTCATCCATGCGGTCTATCCATAATAAACATAACCTGATCCATGAAGTGCAATCCCGGCGAGTAAATACAATGTAACAAGTCTCCATACTAACTAATGTTATTAGTTAGTATGGAGACTTTGCTAGCTTGTTCTGTAGTTAAGTATCTATTTAAGTACTCAATTATAATTTGAGGCATTAACAAAACATAAACATACCATTTTTTAATTGATGTAAAGGTTTTCCCAAAATCAGGAGTTGTCTGTGATGAAATTATTTCTTATGCCTTCTTGGTACTAAAACTTGAATAACTTAGTATTTTAACAAAGCCAATGTACGTATGACAAGTTCCTAAATCCCCTGATTGACGAATAGACTAGTTTGTTCATACAACTTGTGTGGATAACCAACCAATATACTCGCTCCTTCAACTCAAGCATCAAAGAAAATATGAGAAAACGAATATCTCACATAGTTGTACCGAATGTTTGTGATCCCTTCCGGACTGATTGATGTTCTCAGTTATGTTGACATACTACTGATGAAAACCTTTCTTGGAACTAAGTCTGGGTCAAGAAACTTTGCTTTCATACAAAATAGGCTTCGAATAATAGGCATATAAATATCATGTCAATGGCATGGCTGAAGGATTGGCAGAAACTTATAGAAAACCTTTCAAAAAACATGAAACCGCTTTGTCTATCACTGTAAAAAATCTAATGCTTGGTAACCAAATGGCAGTAAATATGTAGGTACACTTTAATTGATAATTCTTAGAGCCTTCACATAGGTATTCGTAATACGTCTCTACCTAGCTATCTTGAAAACCTATAAAACTAAGACGTCAATTTAAAAACAATATCCAATCAAATTAGTCCAATCCAAACATCTCATTCAGGCCGGAATGACTTAAAATTAGCGCCTGAACGTAAGCTGATAGTTTTTCCCCTAGCACGGGGTTGCGGGGGCGCGGGTGTGCGGTGCGGTGCGAGGGCAGGAGGGGGGCAGGGGTTGGCTCGAAGCCAGCGCTCAGATAATTATCCCCTATTAATCTCGCAGCCAAATCGTTGCGAACGACAATAAAAAACGAGTGATAGCGTGCGCGGAGATCGCTCTCTATTGCCACTAAATAAACACTAATGTCTTGTACGGGCTTTTTCACTCAGAATTTCGGATGGGACTCTTTTGGTGGCCGAGAGAGTGGGCTATTTATAACTATATTACTGACACTCGTTTTACCAAGTGGGTAGGAAGTTTTAGGACACTTGCATTTTTAATCTTCTTTTCCAAATTATATTACTGCCGGTTTTCCTTATAATTAATTAAGAAGGAAGTCCTTTAAGATAAAGATACGCTGAAAATAAAGTTATAAGTAGCCTCTTCATGAAAATGAATAAGTACTTCATTATTATTATCGCCCCTAAAAACATAAACGGAGTTTTTTAAAGGCCCCGAGATAATGGAACACTTGTAAAAGATAATATTTTAAGTAGGGAGTGGGTAGCATATAAATACATTAAAAAAAACTGCTTGCAAGATGAAAGTGGCTGTAAGAAACGGACACAAACATATGCACATAAGAAACATACTTAAGTAGTTCATTCGATATTTTGGTAATAATTCTAAGGACACAATTATTATTTCTATCGGATATTACTGTTAAAGGAAATAATTCATTAGATACTTTAACGAAAAAACATAAGTGAATTGAAAATTCTTGTATGATCAAGGAAAACAGAACATGTTTACGCTACACACTTGCTGATGATAATAATATTGACTAAACATACATATTTTTCCATCATATATATGGATAGACTCAAGCCATATTTTATAAATTGAATCTCCCTAATTGACTTGATGGTTATTTCATTATAAGTTAATTAAAAAGATAGATAATCGGAATTTCATTTTACTTGCATTAAGATGGTTTAAAATCCATTGATCATTTAAGCAATATTTTAGTGTATGAAGGTAGTCAATCGCAAGTTTAATAATCAATTTGTAAGTTTCTGTGGGGTAGTTTAAACAACAGTGAAGCGGTTACTACGTAAGCTTCACATTATTCATACAAGCAATTTAGATAAGGCAGCGCCAATATTTGCGGTGTTCCGTCAGCGGCGAGCGCCGCTGCGCTGTCGTGCGGTGGACAGCGGAGTGGGACGCGACGAACCACTTTTTATCCCGTATCATTTCTTACGAGATTTTTCCATCAGAGCAAATATATATAAATAGGCAGCAAAACGAGAAGTCTCCTGATAGTTCAACAGGAAGCTATCTGCTTTTCAATCCGTTCTTTTCGAGATCGAAACTAATCGAGCAATACACAAACGATAGAACTAAGTGTTAACCCAACACTAGGGTCCACTTGCACAATCCACAAGAAATGCTCATGACTCATGATGTACTACGATGATATTTTTGAATAGGCAGATGGAAATACTTTTATTTATCACGCAGATGTAATTAAACCAAGGCAAAAAGAACGGAACGGTGTGGTGTGGAGCGGGGCGGAGCGGTCGGTTTTATATGAAAAATTGTGCAAACACGAGAGGGCGCCGGACCCGCTGATTTGGTGAACCAAGTTGATAGTTTGCTGTACACCCCATGGCGTAGAGTGATTTATGGATCTCTCAGCAAACATGATTTCGGAGGCCTTTACAGGTTCCGATAACTTTAGTGTGACTTGCGCTTTATTTTCTTAGGTAACGAGTGTTTTTGACGCAAGTTTGAATGACTGGTTATCTATGTTAAACGGGTTTACAGTAAATGGCGTTCTATAATTTATAAACGATGATTATTGTCGAGAGGGCCAAATAGCACGCTCTTTATCCAGAGTCCAAGAATGGAATATTCATAAAGAATCTGATACAGGAGGTGCTGTTTAGAAGAGTGCCCTTATTTGAGGAGCAGAATTCGTCATACGGTGTGCAAGCCCCCTACCATAACATGCTAATGCCATCATGATTCCGTTGTGAGAGAGAGGACACATGATACTGTCTCCTTTTCTAGACGTAGCGTACGTATAGCGCATTGACGCTTCATAGTAGGGGGCCAAGTATCTGTCCTCATACTCAATGATGATGCCATTCAATTTGTCATCAAGATGAAGTTTTTTTTGTCCCAAAAAAAACTCCAACAATATACATTAACAAGTAAACACATACGATTAGCCGTCACTAATGAGCGCATCACAGTTAATATTAATTAGCGGGAACATGCACGTTCCACGACAGCGGCCGATCACACTTGCTTCAATTAACTATTATATCGCTCTCAATTATCGGCGTTATCATTTTAACAGCAATCCGGAGAATATTAGCGATATTTGAGAAACTATAAAGAATCTGTGACAAATCTTAACCGAGTTAAGATGGGACTATTCCGGAAAAATACTCTTACAAAAAATAACCATCGAAACCGGAAATTGAACAAACATACAAAAAAGGTTGCATATTCAAAAGTCGAGTATATAAAACTCGGAGAGTAGTAGCTACTAAAGAACATTAAGTAAACACCGGTTTTGGTAACTCAAACCAGAAACCACGTTACAGGTTAATACATTTAATTCTGCATTCAAACGTATCATCCTTAGTTAAAAAATATCTAAAAAAAAAGATTCCGATTTTGCTGCAAAAATGTCAAGTTCAAGAATAGAAACAAGGGAAGCCGGTACGGATAATATCCCCGACAGGCGCACGGCGCACGGCGGCGGCGGCGCACGAAATGACGCCGAAATTGCTTTCTTAAATGCAAATGAAAGTAAACAGGAAAATAGACGAATAAATAATTTAGTCAGCGAGTCGCAACTCTTCACCCGCAGAGCGGCGCCGGAGCGGGCCGAGTGATGAGAGGTAGCGGGCAGCTTACGTAGATCATATGATTTTTTTGTAACTAATTAAAGGCAAATAATGAAAAGTTAAGACTGCACGTACATTTACTTTAAACTAAAGCTTGGTTTCTTGGTGAGATGCAAATAGCTTAGGACCTTTTTTTTTTTGTTTTTTTTTTTTTAGCTTAGGACCTATTCCCATCTTTAAACCGGGAACCAAAGTTTTAAATCAATAAATACTTTTTGAGCATTCTCAAAAGTATACGTTTTTACTGTGACGCAACCGATGACAGCCTGGTAAATCTCGGTTCTCTGTGGAACGCAACATCAGTGGTCGTAGCTCGCTACGCTACTGCCTACGGCGTAGCACACTGCTACGCCGTAGGCACGCTTTCGCCCAAATTCGAAACCATAGCCCGTCCCGGAATTATGCAGAAGCTGCGAAATGTTTCATGAGGCTCCAAGAAAAAGTTCAGGCCAACGCGTTACCTTATTCAGGCCTTTCAATGTTTTATTTTCATCGGCCGAACAAAATACGTGCGGACGACTTACTTCGCCCGATGAGTTGCACTTCCTCAGTCATTAATAAAACGTCTTTGGTGAGATCAAGTTGACCTGTTTGCACCTTGCAAAGTTGGGTGTTCGCTGAGTTGACTTTAGTTAGCGAGGAAGGCCGGGGCTATGAATAATTGTAGCGAGTAGGCACAGTTTCGGCACAAAGTGTTTGAAACTGAGAAACCCCGGAATGTTATATTTAAAAAGCCTTTATTTATTTGAAAAGAATGTCAATCTGTCAAACAAGTCGACACAGTACACTTTTCAATTATTCGTTCTCCGTCGCTACTACAAAAATGCGATAACGTTTTAATCTCCATTTTTCTCGAGCCATTTGGTGGCACCCGCGGCGTAACGAGATCTGTCACATACAATAGCGGGCAGCCGACAAGCCGCGTGCCCCGGCGGCCCGCCGTATCCGCCGCCGGCCCGCCGCCGGCTCGGGGCCGCCGCACTCCGTCGCAAATCTGTCATAAGATTATGTGGCAAAGCGACGTGTTCCGAGTGCCGGCCGGCGAGTCCGGGCGATACATTGAGTCCCGATGTCCTTCCTTTTCATAACCCCTTCAACCCCCGTAAGCCGCTGTATTGGAGGATCACAACAAGTCTATAGCGGACGCCGGTGATTGGGAGCGGTTTATTTCCGGTTAACTGGCTGCGTGTTTGACCGTGACATTGCGGATAAAAAGGTATTTGCGAGTTAACCGATCATCGAGCTCATCCAGAGCGTATTTGTGGCTCCGAGGTTCAAAGCAATTACTTTGTTTGTCGTTCAGTTTCTCGGAAGTATTGAACAGTTAATAGTATAAAAATGCTGAAGGAAACCTCCAGTAGAAAAAAGTCCATATCGTTATTATTTTACTCCAACATTTGAAATGAAAATGTGACCTGAAATCCCTGGATAAAATAAATCTCTTTCGGTTTTTTCCGCCGAATATTTTCTCTTACAATATGTGTAGGAATACTGATACCAGGATAAATCGTGTTTTTGGATGGTCGGCTAAAAGCATGGTGGTTGGAAAGCGATGTCCAACTTGGGGTCTGCCACCTGCCTCCCTAAAAGCGTGCCCTCACTTAGCAAGCCATGCTATCAACGCTTAAAAAAGTCTGGTAAAGTGTGGAGACGTTAAGATTTCGAATCAAATGTGTGGCATGTGCAGCACGTGCCCGATGGTATCGATTATATCGGGTCGCGGCGCGCACGTGTCGCGCTGGCGACGCGCCAGCCGGCGACACGAGGTGACAGGCTGCTGCGAGGTCGGAGCTTCCTATCAACCGCTATCAGTGACGTCAATAGCTGGGAACATCACTTATTGACTTACTTACATTCTAGAATTAAATACATAATAACCCAGTGTCTGGACGCTTCGAATCCATCTACCCTTGTCCTCAAAGTGCCGCTAACTCTGCAAGTTGTACGGAACCGCTGAACCGCGGCGACTCGCCCACAGCCACATGTTATTGAGTTAATACACTTTGCTCCACTAGCTGTACGCGTAATGCGGCAGTAGGGCTGCATGCGAATCTAATCATCTGACAAGATTGAATATTGTAATCCGCTTCCCGGGAACTACGTAACGTGGTAGTCTTCCTTTTTTCATATTTCTGAATATTATCATGGGATGCTGAATAGTTCAGCTTCCATAAGAAATCTGTTTAAGTAACAATATTTTCGATGAGCTATTGGATAAATTTCTGAAACAAAAGAAAAGAAGCATGAATGATGTGTCAACGAAATATTTCAGCAATAACAATTTTTTACTTACAAGAAAATGTCCTTTCCCACTAGCGTGCCTCCTAAAAACTGAGCTATATCATCGAGGGATCCATCAGACTTCACTAAAAACAAACGACGGTACGACCGCAAGTAAGCCAAGGTCGCGAGCACACAGGGGATGCGGTCTCGCCGCCGCGCTGTTGTGGCCGGGTCTTTATATCAAACCATTAAAAAAATAGATTTTATTTCTAACATCTAAATGAACTACAAATAATGTGAAATTATGAAAATTAAAAATATTTTTGATCATAACAAAAAGCCCTTTCATTCGATGAGTTTCAAAATTCAACTAATTCGGTCGAGTAAATTCCCAGAAAACTAACTGTGACAGACGGTCAGGAAAACACACGAGCGATTTTATTAAGTTTCTTAGTGCAAATTTTAGGAAAACCCTAATTATGGTTCACCGCTTCACTTCAGTGTTCTATCTTACCAAAAAACATTACAGCCATCAGTAAATCAAAAGTCTTTATGGGTATTTAAGTGTAAAATAATCGTTGTTACATGGGCACTTGTAACTTTTAAGGTACCTAGTTATTATTATATGTAGTTCATACGAAACACAAACCCGTAACAAAACATAAATACCTTTTGATGCCGTGTTCCCGATTGACACATTTGACACAAACTATTATCGTTATGTACAACTCTAACACTATCGCGCGTGTCTCATTTGAAGCTGACGTCACGCGTTAGGGCGCGTCCTCACTGGCGCGACACAATCACCCGCGCGACAAGTGTCCAACTTTTGACAGCTGTCGATTTCCCGCGGGCCGGCTCAGCGACCCGTCCTATTAACATACTCTGCGACGTAATAGACCACTGTTCTAACCACATCTAGCTCATAGAAACGGTAATATATATGAATTTGAATCGGTAAGGGCTGCTCTAGATTTCGGTAAATACGATTTCTACCACAATATTTGGTCCTTGAACAATAGCAAAGTTTCCTTCAAGTGTCTGCTGCTTCGTGTAGCTGTATTGAACTAGTAATGAATTAGTTCTTTGTAGCGAATCATCAGCGAACTACGACATATCCCCATTAAGTAGGTAACTACCTGCTTTGGCCCGCTTATTTAATATAAAATATGTAGCTCCATCTCCAGGGTCTATATATGCACCAAAATTAATGAAAATTGGTTCAGCGATTAAGACGCTAAAGCGTAACACATAAACAACAAACTTTACCTCAATAATTATATTATTTTAGTTAAAATAGGATGTCTGAGTTGTAAAGTTAAAATATACTAATAAATAACACTATGCATAAGCATAATCAGCCTTTTAATGTTCCCACTGCTGGGACACAGGCCTCCTCTCTAGGAGAGGGAATGGGCCGTAATCCACCACGCGGGCCCAGTGCGGGTTGGTGAATGTCACATGTCTTCGAATTTTTGGTTCTAGGACATGCCGGTTTCCTCACGATGTTTTGTTTCACCGTTTTGAGAGCTATGGTGATGAAGTTAATTACACAAAGTAATGCGCCTGGCTGGGTTTGAATCCGCGACCTAAAATTCGTAAGTCGGGACCAAATAACAATAAATTCTTCATAAACATTTCACCACTGCCGACAATGTGTAAGTCAAACTGTCGCAACTATGGCCAATCCGACATCGGCAAGTGTCTTGAAGCGTGTCGCGAATGTCGCTAGACCGCCCATCAATCTCGCGACACTCCATCGATAACCGGCGGAAGCGGAAACGTCTCGCAGATGTATGGCGGTGTCGATGGTAACATGGGCCCGGGATAAAAACACTATGTGTCTGCCAAGAGAACAATGCTCACTAGGCCTTTGTTAACTTAGCGATCCGATATGAGGAGTAAATGAGAATATCAGGTACTTGAAACAATACAAGGAGCTTCGTATTCGTCTGCCTAGTTACAATGCAATGCTTCTAAAATTTAGATATTATTTATATTCGAGAAATACATATGTATATCATCTTATTTAAGTACAAAACAGCTATATTAGTTAAATGTTTGTATGGATCCAGAGTACTAGGCGAGCATCAGTTCGCGGAAGTGTTAATTAGCAACAACTAGCTGCTTGAACTTTAGCTGAGATCTCTTCAAAGAAATGTTGAGGAAGTGAACGTGCATATCGTTTCAGAGCAAATGCAATGAGATGTATGAGTATTTATATAACATTTGTACTATTAGATGTTATAAATTATGTTCAAAGGAGTCAAATGGCAAAGTAAAATGACTACCACATTATACTCTGTCTTTGAATTTCACGGCTTGATTTCGTAGTAGTTTAATAAACGCTGCTACAATCAGAGTACCAGGCGGCCACACCCTCGAGGAAGTGCTAATTAGCAACATAAACATCTGTCGAGCTGCCGAAGAGAGTTGCACTGACTGAGACGTGACGTAATTGTGGCGGAGCGCGCAGCTTGTCATTAGGACGCGCATACCAAGCAGGCTAAATACCAGGCTAGCAGCAATCTGTTTAAAATGCTTAGTGTACGATGTACTGGCTAATGGTTAGGAGAGGTGCCTCGTATCTCGGTTAGCCGATCGTACTCCAATTTGATTAATTTAGTTCAATAATGAATAGTTGGGTGCACAGACGGTTAAGTACGCCTGTTGTGTCAGCGCCACAATAGCGCGTCTATGAGTTAGTCAAACGTGAGCGCAAGCCAACATGTCAATTTAATAGCCAAAACACAAACAAACAGTCTACAGATTTAATCTCAGCTGAAGGTTGTGTTCAAATGTTAATTAAATAAAACAAAGAAATGAACAAGCTGCTTGTTTGCGACCGAAATTAAACAAACCACAGTCAATAACCAATCGAATGGTTGATATTTTCCAATCGAATGTTTCAAGTTTTCCCTCGACAAAATTCTGTTTGCTACCAATACGGAAAATATATACAAAACTTAATACAATATACATTTTCCTCGTGGAAAACAATTGACTTCCTCGTGAACTCTTACGGAACGAACGCCGGCGCTGAAACTAGTGCTGTATCGTGCCGTTGAAAACTATCGCTACGAATGTTACACTAAACTAAAAGATGCTTGTTATTGGTGAAGTTACACACAATTACGGTTCAATGAATTATGTATTTATTTTATAATTTATGCACTCACAAAATCACCAAAAACCGTACCATTATAGTAGCAATTCTGAGAGCCATATTTAGTGGTTAACCTTTGTCTATAGGAACATTCAACAAATATTAATTTATTCAATTTTAACGGTGACCTTTAAATCGATTCTTTTCACCGGAATATCTGGGTTTATCCCTTACCTACCACAAATTAACTTCGGTCAACTCGAAGCCTGCTCACAAAACCAAGTAACAGATTCATAATGATGCAAACATTACCTCTCGTTTGATGAATGCGTTTGAAGAGGCAAGCAAAATGCGAAAGACAGAAAACGTGTATAAAATCTTGTTGTCGCATTGTCGCGCCGTGCCTTTCTGTGGGGGTCTTACCTCTTCATGCCGCCTCCACCGCCGTACTATTTACCTCCGCTGTTTGTCTTGCCACAGATACCCGATACGTAAATGAGCTTTAATGAACATTATATTCATGCCGATATCATTTCGAAGTTAATTAATTTCGTAATATCGTCTGTAGCTGCTCAAAAGGCCGTAAGTGGAAGCCTTTTTGTTCTCAAGAATTTGCTTTATTTACACGAGGCCGTGTTGTGTGAACGATTCCAGTTGTGCCTTTCATTCTTGTTAATTACATTAATCTGTGTTTAGATGTAAATATAATTATCAAATTGTTTGTTAAGATATAATGTAAACAAAGATGTTAATATAATTTTATGAGCGTAGAATGGCTATGGTAAATAATGCGAATATTACGTAAACAGAAGTTGTTCATGGCAGGTTTCTTATTTTGTCTTCCGTTATTTATTTTTTCATTTTTATAATCATTGCACCAATACAATCAACATCACCTGTGATTTGCTAATCACAAAAACTAGTAATTAATTATCTGTGGGAGCATTTGTTGTCTTGGAGGCCTATCAGATTAGGCCTCCTTGCCGGGCCTGAATCAATTGGAATCCGAACGGTTAAACCGGCGTCTATTTTGATCAAACTAACGGCCATCGTACCCGCCAGTGCTCACAGCCGGCGATATGGCGCGGGACCTTTTTTCTTTCTTTATGATTGAATTTATTATTGCTTTAAAATGGTTTCTATTTACATATGAAGACAGTGGAATTAAAATATAAGCTGATTTGCAATTAGTCCAAATATAATGGAAATTAAATAACATATTGCTATGTATGTTATTGCGAGCCACCGGGTCTTTCTCCCGTAACACACAGACCGCACATTATTCAAGACAAACAATATTCTATACACAGAAGGTACTCAGCGATTGTTCATGTTATTAGTTTGCTTTGAACTCTGTAAACGTAGGTTTAGATTTTTTGTCGTTTGTTAATCTTGTTAGAAGACACAACAAAGACAAAGTAAAAAGATGTAGCGACTAATAAAAATAAATAAATAAATATCACTCTTAGGAGAAGAACGATTCTGTCAATTACTTATCTTTTTACTACCTATGTTTACCTTGAAATAAGAATAGACTTTTGGTAGATAATAATAAAATTTTTGTCTGGTATAAAAATATCCTGACTTAAATATAAACCTTTTGAGGAAAGTCATTCGACGACACAGGCATTTCCCGCTATTATTTCTGGAAGATAACCCTACGGATAAAAATAACTTCTTATAGTGACATTTTTGAAAATCAATACAAAACGTCGATGTATAAATAAGAAAAAAGGTTCTTAAAAACGTTTAACTTTGTATCCATGTCTATCATAAACTGCCTTTCTTTTTGTTTTACCAATCATCAAATGATTTCTTCCGCTCTGGACGGAGCGGAAGGGAGTGTCAGACTCTTAGTGACTAAAATCCACTCGAGTTCCCCCTAATGCCCGCCACGTCCTAGTACCGCGGTGAATCTTTGAACAAATTCCGCAACTCTAGCAGGTAATCATCATAATCTGCCTAACCTTCAATCTATTTAACATCATTGTGCATCCTATGCAAACTTTACAGAAGGACCCTTACCGCTGCTTGACATATACCTACTTAGTAGCACAAAAAAGAAATATTAGAAACACTTCGCAATCAGCTGTTACCGTGGTGTGAGATTGACGTATTGCTGCGTGGCCATAAGACACGCGAATCCTTTTCTAATCCATTAACGGTTGCGGCCGGTGGGCAGCAGATTCTGTGGCCCGACCTCAATATTTAATCACTTAATGAGCCCCGCCGCAACTAGACGCACCGCTCTATCGACTACCTATGAAATAGGTCATTATTTTAAGTGCTCTTCCTGAATTTTGTTTCCATCTAATATTATGTTAAAGTACTTATGTACGTATTGGAGTATTTTTGAACTGGTCATTACGAGGTAAGGCGATGGTAGCTACACTATAACTTTAATTGTTACTAAACATACAATATGTATGAGGCGATAATTTACAACCGTATAACTATGGTTTGACTCAAAAAATAATACAACAAGTAATGATACCTACCTAGACATCTAGGCCTTTTTTTTCTTGGATGGGAAATCATCAAATGACTTCTCCCGCTCTGGGCGGAGCGGAAGGGAGTGTCAGACTCTTACTGACTAAAACCCAGCCGTGATCTTCCCTTTGCGTTCCAGGGCCGCGGTGACTCTTTCGAACAAATTCCGCAACAGACATCTAGGTCTATAAAATATACTTGATCTGCTGTTGCCATTTCACACGTGTATCTAAGTACATAGAGTGAGAAGTAGGCCAATACACTCGTGTATGTGCTCATGGCGGCGACTTAGTGCCGATACGAACGACTCGTGCGATACGTGCGACGCGTGCGAGCCGCGCGAGTGCTCCGCTGGAGAAAGCATTGACATCGTCGAGTTATGCAAGCGTTCACTGCAAATAAAATTGTTTGTGACTATTCAAGAATCGTTCTTCATATCTTCAATATGTTGAAATTTTATTTTAATGCCCATATTTTGGCATTTTATTTTAATGTTTACCTACGATTTACCTAAAGTTAAGTTACGTTAGTAAAATACGGGTCGATCCTCAAGCGGAAGGCATGCCAAGGTCGGTTCTTGGATGGGTGACCGCCCGTTACATACCAAAATTCCTCCGTGCCTCGATGAGTACGTTAAGCCATAGGACCCGGCTGTCATTTGAAGTCGAAAAATCAGATACGGATGGGCAGAAGTCAGAAAATCTGACACAAGTCCAAGAAATATCGTGTTATCTATTGAGTGGGTTGTGAAAGTCAGATAGACATTCGCTTCATGTTTCATGCAGTACTACTAATCAGCCGCATCCGGTTAAATTTGAAGCTGAACTCAATATAGCCGGGAAAAAGCAAGCAGATTTTTTGCGGAGGCATTTCTGCTCTAAATATTTATATCATAATTACCATCATCAAAACATACACATTACCGAAATTCATTCATCAACCGCATTATAGTTCTCAATTGATACTTTTATCAATAATTCTAAATCACTCGGTGGGTATAGCCGTGTATACGCCGCGTCCAAAGCGTTTGGAGGGCCCTCGATGACAGCTGATTTTTATTGCGCGTGTTCATTCTCTTAGCCTCTGTTAAAGGAACCAGAGAAAACACAAACAAATGAAGTAAAAAACACTTCCTGAAATAATTTTGTCTGATACAGCACGCAAAATGTTTTGAGAATATTTTAATTATGCCAAAAGCTTTGGAGTGACATTCCCTGGTGGTGTCTGTGTTTCCTGATAGCTACAACCTTGAGGGAAGAGGAACTTTGAGGGCTTTAAGTCAGGAGTGTAAAAGTTACTTCTTGGCAAGCGTTTTCCCTCTTCGACCACATCTTTGCAGATTGTGTTCAGAGTCGTGATCAAAACTCAAGAAAATACTACAAATATTTTATCCAATCAAGCACTTAAAATCCTTACTTATTCTATTCCACAACACATATGTGTTTTTATATCCTCTCCCAAGAAAAAGGTGCAGATCGGTTATTAATACGTCAATAAATCAGCCCCGGCCGCGGCGACGCTAGAGCGGCGATCGGCGCTCATTACACAATTAACCCCCACTGGACGGCGATAAAGGAGCTCACAACATGTTGCAGCACTATCCAGCCGGTAGCGGACGGGTTGTGTTGTTGGGAAATTGTAGGGTAGTGTGCAGCCAAGTTGTAGTGGGAGTTGGTAGGACTCTTTACTTTTGGTATCTATGGCCGTCAGTTTAAACGTGAAGTTAGCTTGTTCTTTGTTGTTGACGTGCTTTTGTTTTATGTGTTTGCAGTTGTGGAACCGATGCTATAGGTACTCTATATTTTTGCATTGAAACATAAAAATGACAAGCTTTCGATTGGATAAGCTGTGATGAATTACAATCTCTGTTCTAATTTAAAGTTGTTAAATGTCAATCATAATCCCAGTTCTTCAGGAACTGATTTGGTTAACTTTTACAACAACAAAAAAAGTTTTTCTTTCAAAAGCCATGAGAGTCCTTCCTGCTTATCACATTTTCAAACTGTGTTCACACTAAAACTCGCTCAAACAATTCAATCATTACCATCCTCATTTCTAGAGTCGAGCAAAAACAATGGTTTCCTTATTAGATGCGCCAGCTTTCCAGCATCACGTACGGTCGCACTAATTGCCGCCAATTGGTTATTAATATCGCCATAAATCTCCGCACCGTCATCGGCAAGCTATCTGTGGCTAAAGGTGGCCAGCGTTAGCAATAGGTGGCTAAGTCCCCATTTCCAAATTAGAACATTTGTTAGGTATGGAATCTAATCTAAAATACGAAAAAATAAAAAATAAACACGCCTGCCATGTCAAAGAGTGAACTAAAACAATTAAAAACAAGATAGATAATAATCTTTTCATTGCAGTCGGGGACTGCTCTTTTGAATAGTTCTGTACAAGTTTTAGTTCACTTTAACTGTTTTTTCTAATTGCTTGTTTTTATTTTATACCTTTTTGCTATGTGCTAAGCAAGCTATAGACGATGACAGTATACGTGGTATATATAACTTTCATGAAAACAAAATACCTTTTTTTAGTTTTTATTTACGAACCATAGCTCACCCTTTTTACCCGTGACGAAAAAAGACGGGTGTTATAAGTTTGACGTGTCTGTCTATCTGTATTTCTGTTTGTCTGTCTGTCTGTGGCTCCGTAGCTCACGAACGGATGATGCGATTTCAATTTAGTTTTTTTTTTGTATGAAAGGTGATTTACGGGCAAGTGACATGACATCTTAGACATGTTTGATGACTGTCTGCAAATGCACTCGACCCCCAACGCGACGTATTTTTTTTTATTTATTAATACATACTTTAAGATTGAGTTTTTTTTATTATTAATTACTTTTTAAAAGGGAACTTAGGTTTTTGTGTTGAGGGTTTTTTTAATTTATTTTTTAAATTTTTACTAGCCTATTACTAAGTCTCCGTCGTATGTACGTCCGGTCGTCTGTCAGACGGTCAGTATCTCATGAAATGTCATATGTAGCCCATACAAGAAAGGTGTTTTTTTTTCTATTTATTTATAAACGAAATTCTTTCTGTGCAAGTCTGACTCGCGTTTGCTCGGTTTTTTATAGGTACTCTGACCCCCTGAAAATCTATACTTATAATAAATCTGTAGAGAGGTCAATTCTGTACAAGGAATATATTTTCAAAATAACAATCAGGGGGTGATTAGTGATCGATACTGGTGCCAAAAATGCAATCAGTAAAATTTTTGTCTGTCTGTCTGTCTTTCTGTCTGTCTGTCTGTCTGTCTGTCTGTCTGTCTGTCTGTCTGTCTGTCTGTATGTTCTTTATAGAAACAAAAACTACTCGACCGATTTTAACGAAACTTGGTGCAATTATTCTTCATACTCCTGGGCAGGTTATAGTATACTTTTCATCACGCTACAATCAATAGGAGCAGAGCTGTGAAGGAAAATTTTGGGAAAACGGAAGAAGTCATCTACATAAAACTATCTAAAAAACATCCCGAAACAGCATGTCTATCTTTTGTCAATTTTAAACCGATCGGGCTGAGAGTTTCAAAATCGGGGGTAAAGTAACTATTCCACGCGGACGAAGTCGCTGGCAGAAGCTAGTGTATACTAATTAAATAACGTCACACTGTTTAGACTCAATCTATAGACGTTAGCTTCGTGCACACCAACTGTTCCTATTTGATCAGCTAAGAACTTCAGACTCGTGTCGCTCTCAAGGACGCTTTTGTAGTTTGTGTACTATAAGGGTTGGCCTAGACCACGCAAATTATTAATTAAAATGTATTACGCGGTTGGGAAATTGTAGCTCATGTTTACCTCAGTTTTCTGGACGCTGATATTTGCAGAACCTTTGGCAAAAATAAGGTAGAATACTGTAGCAAAATATCAAGAAGTGTAAACATTGTCAAAATACTGCCAAGTATTCTCAGTACGCTACAGTAAAAAATGTGCCTGTTTTAAAACCTACACGTGTTAGTGGGAAGAAAGAAATAGGATAAACACAAATGAAATGCGTCAGAGATCTAAACCGAGACATACACGTGTCTTTTTGAAGGACAAAGGTATAAGAACAAACGAAAATCTCCGGACTTCAGTACAATCGTGAGGCTTACTTGAAGGCCGATTGTATTTATAGTACGAGCGATAAGTCTCCCGGGCAGAGTGCGACAGTGTGTGTGTAGCCTTAGATACACGTGTAGTCGAAGGGCGCTCGCATTTGCATAGTGCACTCTCATGTCAGTCCGACGAAGAGAGGGTAGTTAATGTGGTGTCTCATGTTTTGTGACTATCTTCAGTCTTCTGTCAACGATGTGGGGAAATGGGCGCGGATAACAACCAATTCTACTAGTTTTTAAGCAAATAGAGAACATGCAATACTTTCATCTTGCTTTCATTTAAAATAATTCCGTGTAAAATAAACCATACAAAAATTAAAATTAATACGCTCTAATGTATTGCCAAAATTGCGATTATAAACTGACTGTTTTTCTTATCCCGCGAAAACGAATGATGAAGTGACTCGTGTCTGCCAGAGATCATGAACTGTCATGTATTAAAATTAAAGTTCGTCTTTTCGTTGTCATTACACCAGTGACGTCACTAGACGCTGATTGTTTACCTTCCGTTTCACGTTATATTAATTTGTAATAGTTGTTAAAAATCAATATTAACTACAATAAAAACATTTCAGTGACCCTTCCTTTATGCTGTTTTATCATTTCAATAACAAAATGTACATGAATTCTGTATTGCATCTTCCCTATTGCGACTGACATACAAATTCGAATGTTGCTTAAACATAGTTGAATTGGTACTCAGCTATTTAGTCAATCTTCTCTGTAGGAGGTACAGTTGTGGAGTACAAAGAAATAATCACAAGTTAAGTTTGTAGCTATATTAAAAGTTAAAAGTATAAGTAGTGATAGCGATTCTTTCTCTTGACTGGTGGAAGTGGTTGGCTCCACAGTTGATGCCTGGCTCGATCTGCCTTGCATGAAAAGCTCGATTTATAGCGTAATATTTGTGACGCATAAAATCTAAGTAGGTCACTGCGTTCGCTAAGTAAATGTATGGTAGATTTTCATAAATTTTTTCGACGGTGCATACTCAATTTTGAATCAAAATAGAATGCTTTATTATCTATGTAATCTGTAAGTATATGTATGTATTCATAGAAGAAAGCATAAGCATGCATAAATATTAGTTTTAGAAAAACAAATCATGTAATTATAAAAAAAAAACTCTAAATCAATTTAAACTGAGTCCAAGACTATAGTGGGAAAACACGGAATCAATTTTAACTATGTGATAATTATCATCTTTCAAAACAATCGGTCCTTGAAACAAAATTTCAAATTCTTATTACACGACTACCAAAAAAGGGAGTGTTATGTTTTCAGGGTTCATGTTTGTATGTATGTGAGTTTCTTTATTCCACCATAACTTATTAACAGCTTAACCGATATCAATGTAGTACATCTACTTATCTGGATTCCCCATATCCATTTCTAGCTAACCGAAACCACGAAACAAATCTATTTAATTTAGCTTTTCGCCGAACTTTATAATTTCAGTAGCATAGAGCACAGTTCCACTGTAGTTATCAAAACTAATGTAAGTATCTGGTTCTAATTTCATTTCCGAATGTACCTGTGGAGTGGAGTGGCGGAGTGCTGTGGAATAAGTCGGCGTGTTGGTTTTAAGTGCAAACTGGCCGCTCAAAGTGAAACCTATTAAAAGTTGTTAGTCACAGAAACATACTGATGTTATAAATGGCGGTCTCGTTTTATCATGTTTCACTCTGGAATTAAACTTTGATGTTTTTGTTGGTCATAGAAATATAAGGGACTATAGGAAAGTATATTTGTATGAATTATGTTATAATCTAGATCTAATAATAAGATTCACATATTCAGCACTCTTTCCAAAATAAATCAAGTGTCCCATATTGTACATACTAATAGGGAAATATGAATGTTTATTTTTATTTGCAATATAAAATACTTATTAACTCTAGTAAACATTTATGATATCATTTAAAATACCTTTCTAAACGATGAAGTTATAAAACTTCAAAGAGAAATCCGACACGAACTCTGTCGTCAAAGTCCATGACGCCTGAACTGCCGCGTAGAGAACAGCGTTTTCTCGAGAGGGGCGGATATTCGTTTAACATAGTTATGTATATCTCATATATGTTCTCGGTAAATTTTGATTCTATATTCACTGTTTTTGGAAACAGTATTTAGAGCGATTTATCATGCATTTCCACAAGCATCACTTATTGACATACAATTTTTGTCTTTATTTATTTAAACGTTATGTACAATAATAGTGGTACATGGGCGGACTTAATGCGACAAGGCATTCTCTACCAGTCAACCTTTGGGTCAAAAAGACAACACTATGGTAGGTGTACAACAAATAAATAAAATACAAAATATATTTTTTGGGAAAGAAATTACAATTTGTATACATACTAATAAAATACATATTATATTTTAAAATAATAAACAAATAAATATGAAGTTTTATTATATTTTTATGTATAGAAGAACTTATAATAATTATGACGAAGACCAAACTAAGAATAACAAGCTTTTAAGTAGTGTTTACGGATTTTACGCTTAAAGGAAAATTTAGACGCCTTCTGGATGTCAAAGGGTAGCATATTCCAGAGTTTAATGATAGAAATAGCATAGGAATTAGACATGAATCCGATGCTGTGAGAAGGAATATGAAGATGTAATTTTTAGGATACTCGAAGGTGGACAACTGTCCAATACTTTGAAATATTGTTTAAAATAATCAGGAGCACACGGATCGTTCTTTATCAAAATACGAACTTGGTGTCTCTGCAATCATCTGTCGAAAATCACCGTCGCCCATCCACAAAATATCCTGCCATCTACCACCGCTGCTTAACCTAGAAGCTCCATAAAATCGTAGCCGCTAAAAATACCGAACTATATAGAATAGTGGAAGTTAAATTCATTTATATTGGACTGTGGCCGGCGAGTGCTGCTCGCAGATTAGTTTGGAGCGCACAAATAGCCAGCGTTCGTCAAAGTTACGTTCCACTCGACGCGGTTTTATTTCAGCCAGTGATAACTTGTGTGTTGACTGTGCACTAACTTTATGGTATTCTAGCTTTCACTTCAAGTAAATAGCTACCACTGCAGTTTATAAAGAGTCGTTTAAATGGTGATAATTATCTTTTCATTCATGAACGCCCCATAAGGTGGGCGGATGAACTGAAGACCGCGGGAATAGTGCTGGATACGAGAAGCTCAGGGCTCGGTGATGTCCAGCCAACGTGCGGACCGGCCATGTTGATCAAGTTTAAGCAATTTACTTATGGCTACAGGCATCATAGTGACGACTAAAGTTAGGGAAATTTTGCCTAAAGCTTGTCCGTCAGAACACTCGACAGTCTAGAGAAAATACTTCAGTTAATGGAATGACGTAACTTTGATATTATGAATCAACACAAAGAACGTTGAAATACCTGACATTAATTATTGTTTGTTGCCTTGCCGCCCAAAGCTTACGCTCTTCTTCTTGAATCTTGACTATTGAATCTTGGGTTCTCACGCTCTCCTATGCTGGTCATCACCATCATTTAAACCGTTTCACTGATGGACATAAGGAATCCGATATAATGTCATCTCAGTCAATCTTTGACTGCTCTCATCCAGAATAGAATAGGTTACTTCTAGGCAAGCGTGCTCTAAAGTTTAACACATCATCGCTTTCTATCAAATGAGATTATGCTCAGACACAAGTCCATCAATAACATAAAGAAAAGAAAAAAACATCCAGCTGCTATGTTTCACGTTTACATCACGATACCAGTAAACAATTAATGTATAATTCGGCCATGAACATTAACTAACAAACCGTTCCAGTTTAGACCCCGCACACAATCGGCTGCGACCCCGCGCGTGTGCAGTTTGTCGGCGATACGGCGCGGCACGGTAAAACCTAATGACGTGGAAGTACCAACGCCGACAGCCACAGGTGAGCGGCCACGCCGCGCGGCTAACTGCCCTCTAAATTGATCTGATGGTATAGAGCTGCCTAAACAGTTCAGTGGCTGTGAGTGCAGATGACTTGTGTGTTGGGTTTGATTTCAAGACGTTTTTATACCTTCTGAAGTATAGTTTCCCAGCGATCATCTAACCTAGTCTTAAGCTTAACCACACAGAAAGCGACGGTGTGGTCAAGAATGGAGCACACTTCCATACGAGTAACCTATTTACTCTTGATTTTAAGACCTCCAGGTTATATGTAACAGAAAACACAAACTCGGACCTGGAGTTCAACTCCTTAGCTGTACTGTACGCACACTAGAATGATTCCCAGAACGTTTTGAGCACCATTACATCGGATAATATTGTTAAGAATACAAATGACTACAGTGAGCCCCAAATTAACATTTATTTTATTCTTTCTGTCAAGCTTTATGGTATGAGTGACTTCCTTTTAATTTAATTTCAATCCTCACACAACGCATCTGTCTTTGAAAACGGAAAACCTAAAAAACCTCAAAACTCATAAATGTAAAACATAATTTAAAGTAGATACAATAACGAGCCGCCCACAACATTGACTCACATCACGGTAATTATAAGAGAATCCTCCCAGTGTATCGCTAGACAAAAGAAAACATTATAGCAGTGGTTTTGTATTCAAGAGGAAATCCGAGGGAAATTAAAAGAGGTCCGAATCGTTCCCCGGGGACGCGCGAGGCCCGATGTAGCGATAAATTGCCCGCCTCCGTCGCGCGCTTTTTATGGCCCCACCCGAATGTCCCGTTTGTTACCTTCCGAGCGACGTCACTGACTGTTACGTTTGACTCGCGATGTTCCAGGAGGCAAGTGAAGCTGGTTGTGTCAGGGTGCCATGCTCGAAAAGTTGCTGAAAGAACTTGAAATCATACAAAACATTAAATATTAATAAATAAATCTATTCTAATATAACTATACTTCTGTAGGTTATTCTCGGCCAGCCGACTGTACTTGACTCATCTAGATTATATTGTCGTATAAAAGTGTTATTTTTCACCAAATTGCAAAATAAATTAAGTACGTCATTTATTCCCATAGCTTTTACACGACTGCCCAAAAAAAGAAGCATTATGTTTCCAGGGTTGGGTATGTATGTATGTTTGTGAGTTTCTTTATTCTACCATAACTTCTTAACAGCTTAACCGATATCAATGTTTCTGGTATCGTCAGAAGCTGAAAATTTTAAAAATAAAAAGGGGAGCATTCATAAATAAAAGAACCAAAATATTTCGTTTTCATGAAAATTAGACTACATATACTGTCATCGTCTAAAGCTTGCAAAAGAGGTATGAAATAAAAAACAAATGATTAAAAGAATTAAAAAACACGTCTGCCTTTAAAGTTCTTTTGTTGACATCAACAAGTGAACTTTTAAAATTTCAAACAAGATAGATAGATGATAATTTTTGCAGTCGGACCTGTAAAGAACTATTCAAAGGAACCGTCACCCGAGTGCAACGAAAAGTTCATTATCTATCTTGTTTTTATTTTTTTAGTTCACTTTTTCACATGGCAGGCCTGTTTTTTTTTTAATTATTTGTTTTTTTTATGCAAAGTGTCGTTAGCGTTACTGGGATACCGCGCAACCGCCCAAAGTAACTTCTGTTCAAGATTAATTTTAATAAACTTGTTTTACTTCTTGTATTTTAGTTTCGGGAACTATACACTAATGCTAGTCAAAGAGACTATTAAATCTACATTTGAACTGCTTTGATTATATTTCAAAGTACTTCCAATGCAGAATCCCACAGTAGAACTTTAAAGATTATCTTTCTTCATTTCAAATTTCTGATTAACTTTTCCGTTTACCCAAGTTTCTTGGCACCTTTTTATGTAAGGGCTATTCATTCCACTGTAATTATTGAAATATTTGATTGGCCCTGTTTCTAGATTATTATCTAGGTAATTATGACGTTGAACAATATTTTACAAAACTATAGTAGGTAGAATGTGTCACAACACATACATACTTCTATTATATAAAAAAACATAAATTTAAAAATGAATTATTTTAATTAAAGAAAAAGAAAGAATCAATGAAATGGCAGCATAGAAATGGGGCCTGCTAGAGCCAGTGCTTGCCAGGGTTACGGAATTTGATTAAAATAATAACCGCGGCCCTGGAACGCGACGGGCATTAGGAAAAACACGGGTCTTAGTAAGAGTATGACACTCCCTTCTGTTCCGCCCAGAGAGCAAGATTCGCGTAGTAAGAATAGCGCATGTTCTGTGCAGGGATGTAAAAGTCAACGTTTGAAAATAAAATATTAAAGCCACTCTTGTTGTTCATTCGCTAAAAGTAGAATCTTAAGGAGATGAACGACCGCGTCACATGATCCATATTCTAGCTGGGGATTCAGATCTAATTTGATATCTTTTCCATGATATGCTGACGTTGTCATGTTTTTTGAATAGAACTAAAATTGATGTGTGAAAGAACGCGCACGCACGCGAATTGTTGAGCAGCACAACATTCATGTTTAGTGAGTACCAGGCCCTGCACACGTGCGTGCCTGTGCGCATACTAGCGCGGCAGCACGGCAGCACGGCAGCCGGCCAGTCAGCAGAGAGCGGTTAATTAGTGCGCCGACGGGTTAATGCATACGCTAAACACTCCACAGATTTGAAATATTCGCGCTGAACCCTCCAACGCCTCCCCCCCTCTCGTGCCCCCCCCTGTCGCCGTCGCTATTCTATTGCGAGTTTAGTTCGCTCCAAACTTGGCCGCTTTTAAGCCGGGACTCGCTTGGCTTTAGGAAATTTACTAGTTTGAGCTATATTAGACCGGTATACAAGGATAAGTGCCCCCGCTAAACTGCTGAAGTTGTTAACAGGATTTCAAAGGTTTGCAATTTGGTATGCGGTTTCATTAAGCAGCTAAATACGATTTCCCGGCGTACTCATACATATGGGAGTATTTAGCATACCGAATTGTTGTTTCAAGAGACTGATCCACGTTCTTGTGAGCGCTGATGTTGTGAAATACAAGTGTTGTTTACTAGGACGATAAAGCGAACTAATACGATGAGTAAACACGATGAACGTGCAGCGAAAATAACAAATGAACGTTTCCTCCGTTGTCGCGAGGTGAGATTTATCGCCGGCAGGTGACCGGCGCGGCGGCGGCGCGCGGACCTGATGCGCTCGCTCCGGCGCCGGCACGACGACCAATAAAACATAACCCATAACGAACTTTAACGAACTGTCGATTGTTTTGAGACGGCGGCGCTTCCATTAAACCGACTCGCCAGAACTTCCCTGTCCCCAGTTTTAATTGAAAACGTCGTAAAATCTATCGCAGACAGACGGCAAAGTTCTGCCGGCCGGACTCCATATAGTTCTAATTACAAAATTCAAATCGCGCTTAAACCAACCGAGTTGATTACGCCGAGTGTCGGACTGTAATTTGGGCATTCCTCGGCAAGTCGGGCCCGCACGGCCGCCCGCAGCGCCGCCCGCAGCGCCGCACGGCCGCGCCGCACCGCACGGCGGCGCGTGGCACGTCGCTGGCTCGCGGCCAGCTGCGTCCGAGTGGCGCCGCGCACTCTCCCGCACCTCCGCCGAGATAATACCCATTCGCAGTTCTTTTTGCTGCATAACCTCGTTGTCGGATATTGTTATTAGCCTAGCTTGGCTCCCACTTGTAAGTAGAGACGATTATTATTCAAATTAAACTAAAACTTCTAAGTAGGTTCCGTCTGGTTCCGTCACAGTTTTCCCGTTTCGTCCGATACTAAGGAAGTAATGCAATTTCGATGTAGAGTGTAACGTAGAAAAGGAAATGTGTAAATGTTATTTTTCTAGTGGTTAAATTAAAGTGGTTTCCTCTCATTCCTTTCTGTGTGCATTCGTATCTCCGAATTAGTGCTTTAAAAAGAATCCTCTGCGAGATAAAGCGTTTAAAACTTGTCTGAGAACGCAGGAAATCTCACATGTTGCGCTGTTTTAAATAATTAAATACAGAGTCCGCAGCGCGGCGTCTTGTCGCCGGTCGCCTGTCTGTCCGGCGCGGTGCGGCGCGGTGCGTTCGGTGCGCTCGTGGCTCGGATAGCGATTCGTTTAAAGCTTGCAAAATCACTTCACTAATTACAGACTCAATTTTATTAATCCTTCATTTTAATCTAGAATTATTACTACAGGAATATTGCTACTCTCTTTGCAGGTATGAGTTGAAATTATTCTCATCGCATCGGTTTGATAAACTGTGTATTTTTTTTCTATTGTTGTTCATTTTTAATTATGACCTTTAAGAGTGTGATAAGTTCAGTATGGATGCAGACTGAAGTGTGTGAGCGGAACAGGCTCATTAGCGGCGTTCCATCCGGCGCGCGACACTGCGCGACCTGCAGCGCTGCAGCGCTCTACAGCGCCGCAGCGCCGCAGCGACACACTTAGCGTTGAATAGATCATTACTTAATAGGATCGTTTCATTAGACCTACTTACCGTCACAATGACATACGTTTCTTTGGAAACTTCATTAGCAAGAGGTAATAGAGAAACTTCGCAGTTTATTGCATTCCTAAGGTTGGCATCATTCTGTGCAACTGTGCAACACTTTACCCGTTTACTATCTGAGGACGTTCTCGGACACTCTCGTACTTTTAAGGAGCATTCACATTTGCATCAAAGTCGCTAATTCTCAAAAACATCTCTAATTTTATTAAATGATATTTCGTTCTCCCACATGATGTTCTGACACGATAATGATATGATATTGCTTGAATTCGAACGCTTTTAATTGACGCCCGAGAAGGGTGTAATGATTTTTAAATACGAAAATAATATATTCGTTTATTTATATAGATATACACAAAAAGCTTGCGTTCATTAGATATCTATAACATTATTTTTGTGTTACTACAGTGTATCTGGATTCAGCAGGTTATCTGCCATCAGAGTTCTGCTACGTATAAACTGATATGTTTCTTGCTCAATAGATAAAATAATATTTTTGATTAAAATTCATTAGATAGGAATGTCCGTTAGCCAGTATTTGTATCAAAATTTAATAAAATTTTGTGTTTTACGATCCAGCCAATTTTATTTTACAAAAATGTTGGTTCTATAAATATGAAACATCATGTTTTTCATAAAAAATCCTATGAACGCATTTAATATCGGTCGCTCGGTTAGGTTTATCGCTTTTATTTGTTTCGTGTCATTTGTTAATTCTCGATAAAATATTGAAGTCTAGATATTTGCATTTAACGGCAGGTACCTAGTAAGCAACTTATAATACTGAAACTATTTACATAGTAATGTTTGTAAAATAAAAAAAATTACTACTTCTGCAAGACGATTTTGGTTCATTGATGATATTGTACCCATACCTTCTAAAAATACTCGAAGTTTTCAGCAATAACAAGCAAAGTGATGATTGTAGCCAGTGTTGCGAAGAATGATAGATTTTTTTAAATATTCCCGGTCTTACATATTTGCTTGATCCAAAAGTTAAACACATGATCTTTAGTAACAAAAATCACTTTCAAACATTTACCAAAAACACAAATCCAGCAATGTACTCGGCACTATTTGAATCGCTACACTATCTACAAAATCGCTTTACAAAGCGATGTAAGGACAGCATTACAGCCCGGGCCGCGTGCGGGCCGAGGAATCTAAGGCGCACAATAAAGTTAATCCCCCTAGCACAAATATACCGAACACGGCAGACAGGCACACACTACTTACCTACGCTTATTATTTTCAGTAAAGAAAACTCGATGTTTACGACATCACCACTCATTTGAAGCTTTTTTATACCTTCGGGTGGCAAGTTTCAGACATTTTCTTGTAGTTATTTGATATTTATCAATTAAACAATGCTCAAGTAATGATTCAATATAATTTATAAATAAAGGTAATCATTTTCGTTTCCTAAACTACTGAATTCTACGAGCGCTCTTAGAATATATTTAAGGACAAACATTTTGTACGAAATAAATAGTAGCAGCCAGAAGCTAACATGCGTGTGTATATTATTATAGCAATACGCAAACGCACTGTCACTCCAGATACCAACTTTAATGAGGCTACCTCTTTAATGACTCTATTAGCAACGTACATATATATAAGCGAAAGGAAAATGAACATACACACTTTCAAAACATCCAGCAAAACATGTCTGCCCATTGGTTTATTCATAACAAGTCCAATTCCCAACAATTGATTTGCCAACGTGACGAAATGATTCCGCGGCGGATTGAATCCTCTCTCGCGGGGACCACCGCATATCGCGTGAATAAGCAATCAGCACGCGCGCTCGCACTTATTCAATACACTTTTTAATATAAGCCGGTTGGTAACAAAACTCGCTGGTTGCGCCCATCACTAAATTAGTTGGGAGCGGTCAGAGCGAGTGGAGTGGTGGGAGCTGAGCGAGCGAGCGCTCAACTCTAATACGCAGTTAGTATCGCAATAGTGCAAGTATGCGGCACTCGGACGCAACGAGGGCTTCACTTGCCTCTCAAGGGCTGCCCCTGGGCCCTGGTGTGCAGTGTCCGTGTGTCGAGGAGCCACGTTTATTAGCTTCTCACATGTACAAACGGAATTAGATTTACCTAAACAAACAGCAAAGCAATGTTAACTGGTACCGTCACTTTGATGCTGAATACAAAGGACCAGAAGGATTGTGATGAGCGGATTTGTTGCGAACACGAACTTTATCGTAGAAGAGCTCTTCGAACATATTGAGTTTCTGTAAAACATTTCTATGATAGCACTATACGGCGACTGTTGTATCGCGCGGCAACCCTATCGCGGAGTACTCCAGGAGCTCTCCGCGCAAATTAAAACCGAGTCTGATATTTATTTTTAAACGCTCCCCGCCGCCCGCACCCCGCACCGCACCGCCGCATCAGGCGCCACTATTTGTACATTCTCTACTTTTCTCTTATATTGTTTAATTAGAACGAACAAAAGGCCTATTTACATCTCAGTGAAGCCCGGGATTTCTTCATTTATTTGATGGCTTCAACCTGCAGCGTGTAATCGGTGCAGTTCCAACACTTATTAACTTTTTTTTTATTTTGTTGTATCTCTGCTGCTGGTGTAGTTTGTACTAAGTTTAATTCGAGCAAAGTTGTTTCAACGACGTCTTTTGTTTTAACGTGCCTCTTTTTCAATTCAGCTCTTCCATCGTCATCTGCCTTTCCCCAACTACACCTGTAATAAAACTAAATAACTTCATTGTGTGTTGCTTAAGATTATTTTTTGACAATTTCTTTGCCTTTGCCTTTCAAATGATATATCACAATCAAGTTCATAAACTTAATTGTGATATATCATTTGAAAGGCAATTTTGCTATGCCAAATAATATTTAAAAGTTTTAAAATAAATTTAATTTTCTAAGAGAATTATTGCAATATGAAGAAGTTGTGTCGTGATGATTTCTTCAATATTTTGTGTTACCCTGGCACTAATGCCTGCCTTTAAACGGTGTTTCATTGACCATGTTTCCGGAAAACGATCGCTCCATAACTCACATCCTAATCTAAATGATCGTGAACAAACTGAAGAGGTGGTGTGATTTACATTTTGTTTTAGCTAAGTGTTACCAGTTAAGGGAATATTTGGACTGACGACCAATTTTCATAACCACTCGCTTTTATAGTTGTTTGGCAGTGCTGAGAGCATTATTAAGTATCATTTGAGAAGTTGATGTCGTTTGTTTTTACATTCCATGATATAAGGTCAATAATCTTTGGTTATGATATTGAAATGATATACCACAAAATATACAATCCATTATCCTTCTAACAATCCATTATGACTTCCGAAGATCTCCAAATGACAGCCGTAGCCTTATCTTATCTTGCTATCCGAGGCACGGAGGAATTTCGGTATGTTAAGATGGTCACCCATCTACACTTCGACCTCAGCGAGTGTTGCTTAATCTTGAAGATTGAACAGAGACATTAAAATAGTTGATGCTACTGCTTCTATCAATTGTGTTATAGGAAGAAATTTCTTTTGGACCACACAGCGCATTGCGCACTGAACCGGATGCGCTTACCTCCCCTACACGCGAGTGGCGACTGTAAAGAGTGAGTAGTGTCGCTAATTTAGTGTCAGAGTGAGAGGACCCTCAGGATGCACTCCGCAGCTAACGAGTCCCGGCCACCTCGGGCGCGACACAGCACGCCACAAACAGAGGTGCAACTTACTAAAACACTTTACATTTAAAAGTTATAGCATCGTGCGTTACATGATGATTCTCAAACGATTTATTTATTTATTCAAACTTTATGTACAAAAGGGGTAAATAGGTGGAATTATTGCAACAAGGCATTCTCTACCCGTCAACCTTTGGGTTAAAAAGATAACACTGTGGTAGGTGTACAACAAATAAATAAAATTGAAATTATAATTCGGATTTTGTTTCGGAAAGAAAATACAAATAATATTCGAGCTCCTTAAATTTCCTAAGCTCGCTTTTAAAACCAGAGTGCCGTTCTGTCAAAAAAACCTCAATTTCCATACACTTTTGATAGAATAGGATACGAATGCAAATGTTGCTCAAAAGTTAGTCAAATTGGCACTCTGGATACGGAACGCTGTTTTGAACGATATACCTACCCAACCAGCAAAACAGTCTCAGAACACGCACTTTTTAAGAGTAGTAGGCTTAAAGCGCTCTTATATTTGTTTTAGAACATACCATGGATCCTATATTACTTTTAGACAAGCCGGTACGGCCTCAAGAATGTTCAGTCTCATAACCAAGTCTCATATATGTATATAAGAGCATTTACTAAGACTAGTTGCACTTGAGAAAAACTTGCTCTTATATGGGTATTTTCTAAGCTCGTTTGATTTTATATTAGACTTGCTAAATGCTATTGTAAGATGTCAGACTAATATCAGCATAGCTTAAGAGTACTGTGAGTACGTGCATTTCTGATCTTATTTGAAACTAATATAAGATCAATACCACTGGTTAAGTATGATATTAGAGTGATTTGGGTTCAACATATTTACAATATGAAAGACAAGACCCATATAAGAGCGTTTGATCTTAGATCGATTTTGGGAATAACTAATTTAAATAGTTTTAAGAGTAATTTTGCTGGCCATATTTTATTTTAAGTTTTTAAATTTAATTGTTATAATGGATTACAAAAACTGGAAAAGGTTGAAGAAAACTGGTGGCTACAGAAGGAAAATTGTAAAGAAGTACAATGAAATGTAAACACAAACTAAATGAATTATTATTTATTTTAAATCGCCCCCGCCATGCACCCGCGCCGACTTCGTGTCTTGTTTTTCTCAGTAAAATTGCGAAGAACCCTAATTTATTCCAATATGGAGTTATGTTATCTTTAGTATACCGAATGCTAATATTAGAGTAAACAATCTTACATTAGTTTAATAGTGCGCTTGTAAAATGCAGCTATACTAATGGCGACACTATCAATACAAATTAACAAATAAAATAATTAAACGAGAACAGGAAATACCTTATTTAACAAGGCGCATGAATTTTGAAGCGTAAAACGAGGTCTATTTAACAGTAAATAATAAATTCCAATACGATTACTTACCGTATAACTACTTTTATAGGTACTAAAGTGCCGTACCACACAGTATAAACATTAACTTCACACAATATTAACTTTAATTTGTTTCATTTAATTTCAAGCCAACACTCACACAAACTTTTAAGTATTCTAACCTTAGACCAATATAAGCCTATGCAGGCTTACATGATACTTACGTAAAAGCAATATTAGCCTAAGTCGGCTTAAATTAACTTTGGCTAGATTTCAGTAAGTGCAAACAGCATTCAATAAGACTGATATTAGAACGATATTAAACTAAATAAGCTTATAATTGGTGCCCAAATCCGGGCTTATATCATTATATAGGAGTGATTTAAGAGCAACAAAACAGTAGTCTAGAGATTGTTTTAAGCCTAGTTTTTGCTGGTTGGGTAGACAATAACACACTAATATATAAAAAAGCAAATCCAATATTCAAAAGTTCTTTTTAGAAAATTTATATTAAGAATGTGATAATCTATGGCCACACGAATTATAATGTTTACAATTTTATGTCTTTTTTATGCATAAAGCCTTTAATCTTTAATTAAACAAAACAATAAACACTGTCTTACTGTGTGGGTTGTGACAGTGGCTGGCATTGCATCAGCTAACTACTCTTATCTGTAGCCGCGACGTGATAAAGTGACAGCGACTGAATGACGTCACTCGGCTGCACGTGCTGAACAATACCTAACTACTGCAGCTTACTTTTCACACTTAGATTTCTATAAAGCTCAGCTGTCGCGTTTTTTTTAAGGATTGGAAATCATCAAACGACTCCCGCTCTAGGTGGAGCGAAAGGGAGTGTCAGACTCTTACTGACTAAAACCCATTTTGAACAAATTCCGCAACCCTTGAAGGCTTCCACAACTCTGGTAGACCGGTGGGTGAGACTCGAACTGAAAGCAGCTTCTAACGAGTACCTACTTGAAAATCCAAGTATTTTAGAGAGAAAAGGGAACTTCAGACCAAGAGTGGCCTTCATATTAAAGCTACATATTTGAACTTATTAAAATAACGGCCCTTAAGTTTAATTTGTCACCGTTGTTGCTAGAACTCGTCTGGGCCTAGCTGATCGATCATTACGTTTTGTAATAAATTAGGCACTCGGTCACATAAACCCTTCAAATGCCGTAAATAAAGTTTTTATTAAGCATAAAATTAATGACGAGATAGTGGCAATGTTCGACAGATGTCAGTTTAACGGTCGCTTCGGGGGAAGCTCGGTAATGTTATTTAGGGGAGTTCTGAAGCGACGCTAAGATATTACCTGCGCGAACAAAGCCGCCAAGTATTTGACTAATCTTAATTGGAAGGCCGGCGTGGAGTGCCTCGGGAAGACTCTTGTGATAACGCTGACTCAAGACTTTGTTATGATAACACAACTTCGTTCGGGAATAGGATGTGCGTAGGAGCTTCTACTTATTGCAGTGGGATTTATTTAAATAGCACCTTCAAGGCCAAATGACTATGCCAGTCGAATTTAAGATGTTTAGAATGAGGAATGATACAATCATGCATAGTTAACAATTGATTTTCTCAAATCAACGACAAAAATTAATGAGTCACTATTGAAAAATTGCAAAGAATAAGATTTAGTCATTTTTATTTATTGTACCTATTGTTAACCTCTGAAAGCACGTTAAGCCGTTGCTCCCGGCTGTCATTTGTAGATCTTTGGCAGTCGTTACGGATTGTCAGGAGCCAGAAAATCTGACACCAGCAATATAGTTGGGAAAAGGCAAGCAGATGATGATGTACCTATTATTAACCATAACGACTTCCAATTTCACAATTAGCGTTAATATTGCACAGGGCAATATCTTACAGAAAAAATTAGGATGATTTAGATTTATAAGCTTTTATTAAATATTGTCCCGCTGACCTTACTTCCAATACGTAAATGTATTCACTAGCTAGTGAACTGCTTCAGTCGCTAATAGTTAGCGGCACGTGGAGCACGCCACTGGGCACGCTGGCGCCTGCCAGTTCTGGCAAGTCTGGCACGGTGGCAACTCTGGCAGCCCGCCAGCTATTCATGGCGAATATTTAACTAATGTCCGCCTAATCAAGTGACACGTACTGTACAGCCTACACGTTGTTCCTAAGAGTAATGATTTCCTGGTAGCGTGGTGCGCCTGTATCGCTGCACGAGGCAAAGAAATTAATGGACTCATATTCATAAATTATTCTAGTGACGGCAAGTTTGTTTCTTGTTGTTGTCAACGGCGAGGGACGGTTTTGAGGTTTTAAGAACATGGCAGAGGCGATTTGTATGAGTGTCAAAACTTCAAGTCAGTCGTTTTGAAGCAGTATATAATCATTAGCGTATCTCTTTAACTCAGATTAGATTGCCGAATTTTTAAATTGTATTTATTGTGGGTGGGTAATGAAATAGTTACCAGACCACAAATTTACCTAATAAAATGGCAAACCAAAACAAGCAATAAGTAAACGAAAAGAGCTCTCTGGCGCGACTAGTGGAGGCACGCGGCGGGGGCCGGGACGCGCCCTAATTAAATTATATTTATTTGCGAGTACCGCTTCTTAATGAAAACGGCCGCAATTTGGAGCAGCCAGATAAAATGAAGCACCTCCGTGCATACTTTAATGCGTAACAAATCGCAGTAAAATGCTACTAGAGAGACAACAAACAAGTTGGCTTCGTCATGAGCGCGCCGACATCACAGCACTCCGCGACGCGTCGGAGGAAGAATTAAATTGAATAATTCACTCGAAGCTCAACTGTGAAATTACGTGTGGTAGCTTATTGTTCACTAGTAGCCGTATGTATGTACCTACTACACATTTGTTGATAGATAGTACCAACATAATATATGATAATTAAAACCATCTCCTCCCACTATGCAATGTTTGTTTCATAAGCGTGTTATTACTCGTGAAACCTCTGTATTATTTCCAAAGTCTCCATTTACACTCTCAAATACTTTCATTTAAAATAACGATGAAATTCTTTCACTGAAAAGAACACTATTTTAGTAGTAAAAAAGTTAATGTTTGGCTCTTCAAGTAACACTAATTGAAGTCATTAGAAGCGTATACGCAAATCTCTTTTCGCTTTAAGTCTGGTGGGTTTTAGAAAGAAGCATTGTTACTGAACGTTCTAAAATTTCTTTCTACATTTTCTTGATAGGGTTACAAGTTCTTTTTTAACTGGTTCCCTGCTGATTGGATTTCGTAGTAGATGTGAATGTGGCTGTGCCGGCGCGGCGGCGGCGGCCACTCAATGAGCGCTGATTGCAGCGAGCCCGCGGCCGCGCGACCGCGACCGACACAGCTCACAACTCGATTATCGCCGCGTGTGCAGGATTAGCTTCAAGTTATCCTGTAAAGCAGTCGCTTGCGACAGCTGACTGCTACTTGACTCACTTATGTAGCTGTTTAGGTGCTGGGAGTGTTTTTTTTTATTATAAGCCCGCTCTTTACCTCGAACTCGCCTGATCTGTGATGTTCGAGCGAATCTGTGCACTCTTGTCTTAAATTCTGACGGATTATACATGATAGGGAACAAAGTCTTCGGCAGATAGCCCCATACTACAGATACATAATTAAAAAATGCGAAGAAGGGTTTGGAAAAAATTGCAATTTTTTATTGTCTGTGGGACAAGTACTTCTATAGAAGTATAAAATGTAATCAACTGTAAAATATCTTTAAAAGTTTAATTTGCTTTATAGAAAAAAGGACCTTTATATCACGCTAACAAGCCGCCTTAACAAGTATGTACTGGTCGCGCTAGGACGCTCCTCAGGTGCGGCCACCAATTACGCGGTGTCTGTGTGCTACCGCCGCCGCCGCGCGGACAAACAGACAAACAGCGCTGTTTGCTGAACGCACCGCAACTATGCAGATTATATTCTATAATCGGTACACAAGTCTGAGTGTTGACTGCGATCACATTACACATTGAATGAAGGACTTTGCCATAGCTACCAGTGTAGCATAGATAACAGTGATGGGTGTCGCTCATTTAGTATAAGAACATTTGCTCTATTTTCAAAAGCTATAACGCGCAAATACCATTACGTTTGCTTCATCTAACACACACATATATCATTTAGTATATCGTTGAGTATATAACAACATAATGTTATAACAACACTTTATCTACCGTTTGTTTAATAATATATTATTCTTAATACATATATAACGTTGTTTTATCATAATATTATCGTCTTGTATAAACTTTTGATATAAAAGAGCAACTGTGCCTGCTCGGGAACTTAGGACATGAATAGGTGAGATCCCAATCATGTTGGGTTCCCCGTCACCTTCCCTGGGTCACGACCGTTACTTCAGCCAAATGAACTTTCCATAAAATTAGTGACCATTACATCTGTGACATTGTCAATTGCCCAATCTTATTCGAGACGGCAACTTGGCCATTATTACGCAGGATCTTTTACTAATTCCATGCATGTAATGTCGACAAAAAACAAATTATTAAAAAAAAATCCACGCCTGTCTTGTCCAAAAGTGAACTTAAAATTAAAAACAAGATACATAATAATCTTTTCATTGCATTGCATTTAATATTTCCTTTTTTTTGTAAGCTTTAGACGATGACAGTAATGTAGTCTAATTTACATGAAAACAAAATATTTTGGTGTTTTTATTTGTGAATCATTGCTCCCCCATTTTTTTTTTTAATGCTGACTAGCTTATGTTACCCGGGATAATTCAACACTTCTAACGATATCACATAAATTTAAAGCCGAAAATCCGTTAAGAAGTTATGGTAGAATAAAGAAATTCACAAACATACATAAATACATGTAAAATTTTCAGTTCTTTTTTTTTGGGCAGTCGTGTAAAAATATGAAGACAACTAAGTAATTTTGATCAGCTTTTGTGTCAGTAATAAGTAGGTATTTCACTAAGCCCAAAAATTTGATCAATTGAAAACAGCGCCCTGTGACACTCTTACTTTGAATTCCATCCAACACTCAGGTGTCCTACGTTGAACAGCAACACGAATTTATATCATGAAAATGTATGAATCGTAAGTTTCGGAATTTGTTCGAAAGAGTCACCGCGGCACTGGAACGCAACGGACATATGGAGGAACACGGATCGGTTTTAATTAGTAAGAGCCCGATTCTCCCATCCGCTTTCATTAACAAAAAAATAAGAATCATAAAGTGGCGTCACATGATATCGCACGGTATCGCTTGGTATGACACGGCATAGCACGGTATCGCACGATATCGCACGCAAACAACTCGCACGGCCGAACAAGCACTCAGCCGACAACGTTATGATAGCTGTGTGTTTAGCAAACCCTCGAGCGACGCTCAATTACGATATAGCAGTGGACTTCGTGTAAGTGGGATCGGATTATGTGCAAACAGATCGTGTGTGCTTCAACATCAACTGTTATCAGTAAACAATTACACACGTTTTCGTTGGCTATGGAAACTAACCTTCCTTTATTTTCAAGTCAGTTTTACGGTGATGACACAAGACATGTCAAGTTCAGTCTCACAACTTTTATCTTGTCTAAATTCCTGGGTCACCTGCTAGTCCAATATAAGAGCATCAACAACAAAATGACCAGAAACCTGATTTTTACAAAATTCAAAATTCAAAGCATTTACTTCAATTAAACCCTTTACAGGCACTTTTGATTGTCAAGTCGAAAGAAGTGAAGCTATCTGCACGATCCAAAGCGTAGATCTCTATGGAGAAGAACGTGCAAGAAACTCCACGGACACTCTTTTAAATCATGTTCTGTATTACATAACCTTGGTTAGATTAGATTGAAAGCCGAGGTTTGATCTATACAGTGAACGCTACTCAGCTTCTATGGTGAAGACTACAGTGTAGACGCTAGCAGCTATGACCTTCAAATAGCTTCGTGATATCTGATCTGTCCAGCCGGTTCTCAAAGCAGTTCTGTGTGGCAGCTGCATAGATGGCAGCTGTCTCTGCCTGCTTTTACGACTTTGTTGGTCAAGAATTGCTCCAAAGTCTTCTTCTTTGCGAAATTTCCCCATAGCTTGAGGGAATTTCCTCATAAGTTTTTGTTGGCATTCAGCGTTCAAATGTCTTTAAGGCTGGTCACATGATAGCATTTATTCTGTGAGTATTTTATTTATTTACTAGCTTCTGCCAGCGACTTCGTCCGCGTGGAATAGTTACTTTACCCCCGATTTTGAAACTCTCAGCCCGATCGGTTTAAAATTGACAAAAGATAGACATGCTGTTTCGGGATATTTTTTAGATAATTTTATGTAGAACATTTCCGTAATACATGATTTCTATGTAACTTTAACCATTAAGGCTACACACGCGACGGAAGCTTAAAAAATGGAGTAACTTCTTCCGTTTTCCCAACATTTTCCTTCACTGCTCTGCTCCTATTGATTGTAGCGTGATGAAAAGTATACTATAACCTGCCCAGGAGTATGAAGAATAATTGCACCAAGTTTCGTTAAAATCGGTCGAGTAGTTTTTGTTTCTATAAAGAACATACAGACAGACAGACAGAAAGACAGACAAAAATTTTACTGATTGCATTTTTGGCACCAGTATCGATCACTAATCACCCCCTGATAGTTATTTTGAAAATATATTCCTTGTACAGAATTGACCTCTCTACAGATTTATTATAAGTATAGATTTAAACTTTATGTGCAATAGTGGTACATGGGCGGACTTAATGAAACAAGCACATTTTTTTAAATTAATATTCCATTACATACATGTAATTCCATGGGACTAACAAACCAGTCCTCATGACCTGTTATACGGAGGTATTGTGTACTCTCCCAAACTCTTTGTTGAGGAACAACAACATATACCCGGGTGTCCTCCCGATGAGGGATCGTGTGACGGAAAATTAAACCCTAAAGTTGGCCACGCTTGTTCACAGGTGTTGTGTGTTTTATAAACTCCGTAAAAACTGAAACCGGGCGTGTGCGAGTCGCACAACCCTTCCATAATTTGATGTACCTCTGCAGTACCTAGATACGGAGCAAATTAACTGTGATAAACGGACAGAAAGACCGACGGCAAGAGTGATCCTATGCCTAAGGGTAGCGTTTGTCCATAAGTACGTTCGGAAACGTAGGTAAACTGTATTTAAATACATGTATTTTTTCGTAAGACCGTTCGATAACTTCGTGACCCGTCTATTATCTTAGGCGTTATTTACAGCGCTTATGTCCGTGAAGCGCCGGCAGCGCTGCGTCGCTCGTAAAGCGGACGCTGTAGCCATCAAACAGAAACCCTTCATTTCGCGCTTTATTGTTAAAACATAGTTAAATCTCACGATAAATTGTAAATCATAACTTTTTACGGGATTTTTTATCGTTAAAATGAGTTATTTTTTTTGACCAAGTGCTTGTAAAAACTCGGCGCCATTTTCATCGCTTTTAAGTTGAAACAATTAGGACTATGAAACAGTTGAGTCGACATTTAGCTAGCCGCTGATTCAAATCATTTGAATACATATTATGTGTCCATTCTCATTCACATCACCTATTATCTCACACGGCAAGTCAAGCGCAAAACCAGTCGTCTCCTGCGAGCCGGTCGCCTGGCGCGGCCGCGCGGGTGTCGCAGATTGATGCGCACGTCGCCGTTGATAAATGTGCCCGCACGTAATCAGCCGCCGACATAACAAACACTCCGGACAATTTAAAATGCAATTACCGTCCGGAAACGTCGCTAATTAAACGGAGATATTCGTTAATGGCCCCCCTCACTCCGGCCCGGGCCCCGGGCCTCACAGCCCGGCTGACCCGGGCGGACTTGGCTTCAATTTGTAATGACATTACCTTCGCAGCCTTTTTTGTTGAGGAACGGAACGAGCAATCTCTTATTGGAGTCGGTTACGTGAAATTGATGAGTTCCTATTACGGCGAGGCGTTAGGGCCGCTAATGTACGAGATCCCCTCTCGTGGAGTCGTATGTTGATCATGCTAGGTAGCGTTTTTAGTTAGAACATGTTGCCTTTTTGCTCTCAGCAAAAATCACCTTTTTCTATCAAGTAGTTCGTAAATCAGACTCCTTTAAACAATTTTCTCAATCCAGACCTCCAATCCCCCATAAGCCTTAACAGAAGGATATCCCGGCACTGGGCAACCCGTGACGTCACAGCCGAGACATCAGCGAACGGCGCACCAATCATACATTATACAGTGGCGGTTAAAGAGGATTACCTGATACAGTATTACAGTACTAAGTACCGCGAGCTCTGCACCTCTCATGTCAAGCTATAGATTTACCTAACGTTACCGACCCGACCCCCCGTCTCGGTTACGTTATCTTGTTATGGTCAAGTGTTTCTTGCCACAGAAACTAGCACATTAATTTGTACAAATGGCACTCACACATATTATGTGTAAGCGTTATTTGATATTTTTTTTCATCAGTTAAATGGCAATTGAGTCATCGCATTGGCTGTAAAACAAAGTGCACTCTGCATACCATTTGGAAAATGTTAGTAAGCAACTATAATTATCAGCAACTCGGTACCATTTAGTTAGAATCTCACCACACAGAACATAATTATGCATGCTATATAGACGTGAGTGTGTGTCAAACAGCTGCAGATATTGGCAATCAAACAGCGAGTACCGCTCTGAATAAACAGCGCCAAGTCAACATGTTAGCGACCGCACATAGTCGCGCTGCACCAAGTAGCTGTGACTACACACGACTTCTGTCAGCCGGGTGACTCGTATCACTTAAACATTGGGTGCTCGTGAACTGCCACACCGCCGACTACTACTTATATACAGGTCATCTACACTATGCTATCTATGCCAATATTATAAATACGAATGATTTGTATTTTTGTATGTAACGAATAAACTCAAAAACTACTGGACCGATTTCAAAAATTCTTTCCCCATTTCTATCATCACAAGTGTACAGAACAATCATCGTACGCTTGAATAAAGTGTATAGACTATCGTCGTACAAGAAAGCTACATTCACCTTGAGATACATAGGCTATATTTTATCCCCGTATTCTCACGGGAACGGGAACTACGCGGGTGAAACCGCGGGACGCTGCTAGTATCTAATACATCTAAATGCTAAGATGGTATTCATTTTTTCACAAACAATATCAAATCAAATTTATACAAGCTAATGCTTGTTGTGCATAGTATGTAACTATGTATACACGCAGTCTTAAAACGAAACTTGCCGAAAGTTAACAAAAAGCGTCCGCTAAAATTGTGTTCATCTAACAAGTTCAGACTGATCAGTCGTGTCCCGAACGACAAGGTACCTGCACTGTGGGTATATTGGAATCTTCGCGTTCTTTGCCCTCGTGGACAGGAACAGGAGGGGTACGGAATATAAAATGTAGCATAATTGATGCTAATTGAATGTAATTGGTGCGAGCGCTGAGGGCCTGAAGCCAAGGCGGAGACAATAAGCCGGGACGCGCGCTCTGCAGCACGTACACAACTTATACACAAGTATTATCATTTTAATTTCGATTTCCTCCAAACTGATCAATGAAAACGTGACCGTTTTCAATGCGCACTCCTCTTTATTTTATATTTCATACTGACATAATGGCAGATGGACGAATATTGGAAATTCAAACGATATAACAATATTTTGAGCTGTTTTTATCAAAGGCGGCTGGTCATAAGGACCTTGATTAAAGATGTAAAATAAAATGTAATATGCAGCTAACGATAGTATTTCCCATATTATTTTAAACGCCTTGGTAATAGTAACAGCTGATATGTAAGTATGGAAATATAGCTATTACTATTATACTCGCGTGATAAAATAATGCAGTGGGACTTAAAAGTAGCAGCAGTACAACTCGCCGGAACAGTACACAATGTGGCACCCGTCATAAAGTGTGGAGTTATGCGCGGCGGAGGAACGCGCGGGCCGGCCACTGCGGGCCACTGCGGGCCACTGCCCACACACACGCACCATGTGCAAGTGCACCACGAGGCAACAGAAGACGTACTCTTCACCAAACACGATGAAGTCACTGTAGAAACAAGCAACAGCATGATGCAGATTGCAGATTCTAACCATGCTAGTACGTCAACCTTCTGAACAAACTATTTATCTGTGCATCGCATCACAAATCGCGGCACTTGCAGCGCAGTCCCGAGCTGCTGTGTGCTCGCGCAGTCAGCGCCGTGAATCAGGTGTGTGTGTGCCGCTAGTAAATATGCGCTGTGCGCTGATCGCTTAGCTTAATAAGCGGCGGCGTTGGCCGCCAGCCAGACCCCCCCCCCCACCAGCATGCAGCCTGCAGACTTATGGAACTGCACAACACACGCCGACTCAGCTGTGATTAAGATTTTTGCACCACCGCCATCCCCCGAACGAATGGCTAGACCCGCTTCCTCTGAACGAATGGTTTTTTTATGACTACTTCCGTTGAGAAAATTAGTTCGTAACGTCTTAGCGAGCTTATCTCAGTTATAATGGTGATACTTCTTCACGCGACTCCACGGAACCATTATACGGGCGCTTTTAACTTTACACTCCACATCCATTCTTATATCTCACATACGACTTTTCCATTTTGGAAATACTGCAACACACTTCGTCCATTATCTGACGCTCAGTGGCTGGCTTACTATAGCCATGCTCTTAGAACATTCCAGAAGCTTTTGAAACGGATTCGATGAAAATGTAATTATGTTTAAAAAACATTTCCAAAACAATGAAATAAAAGAACCCTCAAAAGTGAGCTTTGGACTGAGCTTTCATCAGATGAGCGCTGCAATTCTGGTAAAGCACAATAAGCAAAAAAGACTGTCACATAAAAGTGGAGGAAAGGAACAATTCGTAGCATAATAACATCCATTGCGGCGCGGTGCCAGTGCGAGGGGGGAGGGCCGGCGGTACACACGCGGCGCGGGATTTATCGCGCGCGCGTGAGTGCGGCGCGGCGCGGTGCGAGGCGAGCGGCACGCGCTGTGACTACACTCCGCGAACATCATGCGCTGAGATGTGCACTGCAACGCTGGGCTATTACGTAGTTGGTAGTAGTAGTAGTCAGTGCTACGAAAACTTACTCAACGAATAAGCGTAGCCGCGGCTACGAAATCGCGGCAGCTATGTGCTACGCAACCATCAAAACTTAATGGGAGTATTTCAGTTCTAATCATTTTCTACTTTTAATCGTTATTAATCCTTCTAAGTTAGTATCGCTAATCCAAAGTAGGCGCGGTGTGTTAGCGCGTAGAACACGACATAATCGCCGCATTATTGATAATAACGCTGTCAATGTGTTTGTTCGCCATTCTCCGCCGTCGCACGCACAGCGACGACTCCAGAGCTCTGCGTAATCCCACTTCACTGCCTTAAGGAGGCTTAATATAAAATGTGAGTACAACCACTAAGAAAAATATTAAGCGACGAGAAATTCGTGTAAATGGAGTAGAAAGTTTTTGAATTCAAATTGGGAGCAAAAAATTATATTTACATAATTGTGTTTAGAGTTTAACGAGGCGCTGTTTTGTTATATTGGAAGTACCCTTTGGCTTAGATAACACTTACGAGTGTTTTATAAGTTTGCAGGAGAAAACTGCAGCGTTTGGTCAGGTAATTGGGCAGTACGGGCAGTGCTGTCTGCTGGCCGTGGCGCGGTGTAGGACGCGCGGGTGCAGTGCTCACTCGCGTCATTGTTCGGTTATCGCGCGGCACAGGCGCCGCACCGCACCGCACCGCGCGCTCCTCTGCGGCGCGCCGCAACTTAACCACTATTAAGCAAACACCACACAAATAGAACACTCAGAAGATCAACTTGGGCTGCACAATGGATGATAAATAAACATGTTCCTGTTCTATTTATAACTACTCGTATTTCCGAGACTATTTAGCAGTGATCGGATTGGGTACAACTATTACGGGCCAATTAATATGGACATGACCCCGGGACTCTGCGACTTACTACTATACTAATATTAATCTAATAAATATTGTTTACATTTCTTAGTACATTGATTGAGCCCTTGCCGCCTGTGTACAGACATCTAGCATTATTCTACATATATTACTATCGACGATTTATTATTCTATTATAGGTACCAATTTGAATTTTGAATAAAAATATATTATTTTATTATCACTTTAAAATTATCGAGTTTTATTTAATACATCGAAATAAAACATTGGATTAGTTAAGCTTGGTTTTTAGATATTCAAAGAAAATTATCGGAAGTATGAACATAATTTTGGCAATGTAACTCTGATGCTACGCGGTTTAGGCGAGACGCTTTACAAATACACACGAGGACATTACCGACCTTAACAATAAGTACCTATATTTTTTAAATCCCATCGAATCCCGGGATCTCAGGCATCTCCATGATATGTACACATGTCGCAAGTACCAGGAACAACTGTGCCTACTTCACTCTCTGGTAATTATAGATACAAAGCTTGTGGCACTGAGCGGTTTTGTAACGCTATATGATTTCTAGTGAGGTGCAAACTTTTTCGTCACATATTATAATGGTCGCAGTCTAATGTTATTTGGTTGCGTGCAGTAGTCTTACTGCGCGTATCTGTGCAGGCTCACCTGCGCGTATTAATTAAGCCGCGGTCGCACAACCGGACCCAGCCCAACGTACTATACTATTCTATTGAGGCTGGTCGCACTAACTGCGAATAGTGAGCAGCGTTATTATTACTACATAACACAGTGGCATTTTCCCAGGAAACGTATTCAGAAGTAAGAACACGCATTAACAAGAATCAGATGACAGAAGTTCCAAGACTAGCTGCAGAACTGATAAGTTTGTTAGATCGAGAAACTGTATTAAAATATTTCATAACAATATTCATGAATTTTAGATTGAATATCTTCAACTAAATAACAAAGTTGCAAGATCAAAATGAAGGGCGTATTGTGAAATGGAACTCGGACAATACAACAAAACAATGTTGAGCACTATTTATAATATCACTGAACAGTTGTCAAGATAATTTACAACAATAACCCTTTCAATGTCTAAACGCGATTTCTGTTCGGTGGGCAGGAAAAAATGCGAGGGAGAGGGCACCGGAGCACCGGTAGCGTTCCGGAGCCGCGCCGGTAGCGTGCCGGAGCCGCGCCGGTAGCGTGCCGGAGCCGCGCCGGTAGCGTGCCGGAGCCGCGCCGGTAGCGTGCCGGAGCCGCGCCGGTAGCGTGCCGGAGCCGCGCCGCGGCCGTTCGCCGGCTTAGTGTTGACTGAACACTTCACTCGCCACTTATTAACGAGTAACCTTCGCCTGCTACACGGCTTCGCGACCGGCCGCTGCCGCCGGGAGGACGCTCTCCAATCCGAAAAAATACCGATACCTTCTCCTACCACAATAGCTTTAAATCTTTTCAATCTACACTTTGCCTTTTAAAGTACCTACTCTTAAGTGTAGTATATTTACTGCCGTATTCCAACATGTTCAAGATGCGATTCCAATTGAGCTTTGGAGAGAACTGCCTACACGTCCACATATCAATTTGGCGAAATCTTTTGTTAGTGCTGACGGCGGCGTGGGCGTATTCATTATTCAACGTAGCGACATTCATTACGTGTTCGTAACGAGATTAAACTGAATAAATGAATTTGAATCGTAGCAAGAATTCAGTGCGTTGGAGGAGTTGATTGTGAAGACACAGACCACATGACGTCTGTTTTGATATAATATGCTTTAAATATATTTTAAAACGACGTTCATTCAATGTGTAATTCCTTGCCATCATGCTTAAATTTCTACTTGCATCGCCGCACGGTTTCACCCCCGTAGTTCCCGTTCCAGTGGCAATATGGGGATATAATAAAGCCTATGTTCACCGGAGATAGTGTAGCTTTCAAACAATGAAAGAATTTTTCAAATCGGTCAAGAAGTTTCGGAGCCTATTCAATGCAAACAAAGAAACAATCAAATCTTTCCTCTTTATAATATTAGTGTAGATTTAGATATCATATTTATTTTCATAAGTATTGTGATGTCACTAGTTAAACCACATCAACAAACTCCAAATAATTTCAGCGTATCATGAGTCCCCTGGCGGGCGAGTGATGAAGCGTGAACAGTGACATTAGCAGCGCGCTGACGCATCCCGCGCCGGACGCGTCACGCGTCAGTGTCGCGATTGATTCGTAATCGGCGCGCCACCGGCCCGGTCAGCCGGACCGCGCAGATAGCCGCGGCGCGGTCACGTTTAATGCGATTTAGTTTTGATTTTGTATGGTATACATGAGAAGAGTAGAGGGCCCGTGGTTAAATAATAACAGTCGTAGGGGTCGTTCTCGGTCGGTCTGTAAATGGGTGACCATCTTATTATACAGAAAGACCCGGCTCTCATTTTTTAATCTTTGGCAACCACAATGGATTTTTATCAGAGACCAGAAAATCTGTTACCAGTTTTACCAAGAAGTACAGTGGTACTCCCGTAAATGATTTGCGAAGGTCAGAGCGCTCCACATAAAGTACTGGTATACAGTTGAATCCGGTTTAACAGGAAACGGTCCCCAATATAGTTGCGAAAAGACTTTATTTGTTCATTGACAACATGACTGTTAAATATGGCGGTTTAGACGTTATGTTTCGTTGTGACAGGAGGAGCTGCGCGACAACCTGACGGTGAGCGTGATGAGCTTCGTGCCGACGCTGGACGACGACGGCAAGCCGCTCACGTGCCGCGCCGAGAACCCCAACGTCACCACGCTCGGCATGGACACGTCCTGGACCATCAGCGTCGTCTGTGAGTACACTGTAAAGCTTATTACTTGTCTACACCAACCATTAAATTACGAAAAAAGCACAGCTGTGTGTGCGTGTTCGCTTCAGGCATTTATTTAGTCAACCTAAGCGAACCTAGTCACATGCAAGAATATAGTTTTTGGGGCAGAAATAACTAGAGTCATCACAAGAAGTATTGCGCTTGTACACCTCGAATACAAGCAGACGTGAAGGTTAACAGCAGAATACAAAAACTCTCATCAAACGTGTTTCGGAATGGAAGTTCCGAACATTTTTGAAGTCGAAGTTTATTACTGAGAAATATTAACCAGGCGAATAAATCACTACATAGTATAATACACAGTCGCTTCCCACTGTCTGTCCCTATGTATGCTTAGATCTTTAAAACTACGCAACAGATTTTGATGCGGTTTTTATAATAGGTAAAGTGTTCCAAGCGGGAGATTTATATGTATAATACATGCATAATATAGTAGAGATTTAGTATCAGCATTGCACCCGTGCGAAACCGGGGCGGGTCGCTAGTAATATTATATGGATGACTGCTAATGAGATACATTAATACTAAACCGCGTCGCGTTAAATTATGTATGCGAAAAATTAACTTAACAAGCAATAATTATGAATAATTAAAATGAAATAAGCAGTGGGAAGCAGTTAATCTAAGGCAGGAACTAAAAATCCAAGTGTCGGAAATAAATTCTAAATTGGGCGACAAAAGAAATACTGAGTAGGCGAAAATATTACTGACCGAGTGAGCCAGGTAGCGGAACATAGGGCACTGGGAACTTAGGGCTCCCCGACACGGATAGTTTAGGGTAGGTTCCTTTAAGCCGTGTAGGCAGAAATAGGTTCGTCGAGGATACAACGTGGAAATTGACAAAATAAGAATTGTGATACCGATCGTTTTGAATAACTCTTACCTCAAATTCGTAGGTTTAAGTCCTCGTTTTCAATATTTATTTGTGTTCATCCTCAGTCTTTCGCTCATTTGGTATGTCAGTACGCCATAATAATTATTTATGAAACTTTTCGATTTAATTTATTTATTTATTAAAGGCAAACCAACAGCTTCTGTATACAGCATTACATAATGAATAATAGTAGCAAAAGCATCAGACTTATACAGTCGCCAATAATAGGTCGACCAATATTACAACATTTTGAATATGCATTTGCTTTATATATTCTAAACCGTAAACTCCAGCTCCGACATGAGCACGACAGTGGAAGCTTGTCTAATGACGTCATAAATTGAAGTTTTCGTGCTCGATCGATGGGTTTAGTAAGCACGGATTTGCATGCCCATCTCTCGAGCATAAGAACTTCAATTTATGACAAGCTTGATGTTCCGAATGAGTTGGAGTCAAGAGCAAATCGATCTCAAATAACAAAAAAATCGAGTTGAGTTTGAGTTTAAGTTATAGACAAATAGGCCTTATTTATTTTAGATTTTCGGTGCATTTCAAATTGCAACTCTTTCAGCTTTCAGTAGTGTTCTCGAAACTTATTTGTTTACCAAGCACGCATCGCTGCTGCTTTAAACAATGGTAATCACAGTGCGTGAGTCAGTCGGTTCAGGTGGTCAGACCGGTCGAGCGCGCCGGCCGCGCTGTGGCGCTGCGGTCGGCGGCCGGCCAGCGGGTGCCGGTCGGCGGCGCACGTGCACGCGTCATAACTACAAGTTTTACGTACTCAATGCACAGCAAGCTTTATATCGGACTTGTTTGACTTATTTTTCTGTTCGTAGTAATTAAATATTAAAATATGATTATTGTAAAATTTGTGCACTGGATCCTACCCTCTATGCTGATCTCTCTCTATCGAGATAGGAAAGAATATAATAATTTAAGATAGGGTAGGTTAGGGAAGTTGAGTTTTCTCTCAGCGAACCTTTAAGTGATAACTCAAAGGTTTGCTGGAAGAAAACTCAACTTTGAGTTAAGCTCGCCTTTGTACATTCACTTTATTATGTCCAATATAATATAAGTTGTTTTTTTGTTGGTGTACAATAAAGAATTAAGAAGAATCAAGAATTTTAAAAAATCCTAAAAGTTTACCTGATATGCAAAGTTCTTATTAATAAAGCTTTTTTCTTTGTGTTAATTCGGCCAAATAAGTAGGAAATATAAATGAACAAGTTAGAATTAAACAATTTTATATGTACTCTAGATTCACAAGTCACAGGAACAGTCTTGACGTCAAAGTGGAGACAACAAAGCGTTCACAAAGACCACATTCCCGGATAACAATTAGATGAAAATAAAACAACGCTAATGAATATGTTCTAGTAATGAAGCAGTTATTCTCATAGACATGTTTTTCTCAAAGCAAGCGCTGGAGCGCTGGAGCGCTGCGGGCCGCCGCAGCCGCACTCATTTAATTTATTGGCTACAAGTGTGCCTTATTTACACAGAGACTTAATTATTGAAATGAAACAGCTTTTACAAAATATGTTGCTCATTGTTTATCTCCCGTTAATGTTTTATCATACGAGGAATTTAAGTTGTTTCTTTGCTATTGTAGTGCAGATATGTATCTTTTGCCGAATTCATCTAGACACCAACCTAGGTATATCGATACAAAAAATGCGTGACATTTTAAACTAAAGTAGCTTTACTGAATATATGCGAACCAGTACATAAGGCAAGCAAATGCTCCATGACTTAACGACAATCAGATCCTCCACTTTTTTCCTACCGTTTGACCACTATCGCACCTGATAGTAAGCGATGATGTGGTCGACGATGAAGCACGCTTGTCTAGAAGTAACCTGTTCACTCTTGATTTAAAAACTCCCAGGTTGTAGTTATCAGGAAACACAGACTCTGGCAGGAATTCCAGTCCTTAACTGTACGCACAATTAATGAGTTTCCAAAACGTTTAGTGCGTGTGGGTGGGATGTCCACCATCAATGGTGCATTACCGTACATGTGTGGTCTGATGGAACGGGCTTGGCAGAACTAATCTATACAATTCCGTCGCATATTCCCCAAATGCAACCGATAAAAAGCCGACAGGCTAGCTACTTAGCGTCGATGCTCAAGACTTTGGAGCTTCGATTCGATATCATTGCCGACGATCCTCTTGGCTCGTTTCTCAATTGTTTGAGATTGAAAAAGTACCGATGACTTGGAAGCAAGCTAACGTGCAGCCCGTGCCCAATTAGTCGAGCTGACCCAGCAAATAACAAACCTATCTCGGTATACTCCGTAAGAGTATGGAACGCGCACTAAATGGTAAGCTCGTGGCATACCTAGAAGCTAACGATATCCTTAGTGACCGACAGTACGCCGCATGTTTAAGCGACTGCACTCGGCACCAAACCATGGACGAGCTTCGCCAGACATTCTTTCGTCAGGGAACACAATTTAATACTCCATTGTCCTCCACATCACATGCGTCACGGCGTTCGCGCATGTCGATGCACCAGTCGAAGAAAAACAAGTGGGCTGCCATCACAATCTGCTGACCTGTATCGCCATACCCGCCGGGTGCCTCTTAAACAGACTTCACTAGACAGTGGCTGGAATTGCCCAGTGGTGAAGAAATGGACACCCAGTAGCGGTCTGGATCTGTTGTCAGTAGAAAGTCCAAGCAATTGACTTCCGGCACCCTCGTTGCCCCCTGGACCAGCTAGGTGAGATTTAACGCAAGCGCTAGCTTGGTCTGTGTACTAGTATGACAAGAGCCAATATTTACTCTCAGGATAAAAACTGAATATCCTCTGCCCAGAACTTGTGGCATAAACCGGTCATGTCCCTAACGTCTGACAGCATGCAGATATCAATCCAGCTTCGAAGGACATGATGTTCAGTTTCGCGCCGGTTTTTAATCACATTTAATTTAAAGTAGTGTTTGCTAGCAGTTTCGCTCGCGTCAAAATAAATAATTGGGATAATTACATATCTATTTTGACGCAGAAACCGAACCACAACATTGCTTATTCTAGGACAAATTCTATCAGTGTGTCAAGTTTCAGCCATATCCTGTCGGTTGTTAGCCCATGAAGTAGTAACCAATAGGCAGACAGAGTTACTTCCGCATTTATAATATTAAGTATAGATTTCAGAAGTACGAGGTGGTATTAATTGAACCCGGAATATTTTACTAACAGTTTATGAATGTTCGCAGACCCGCCGGTGGTGCGGCTGCGCCTGGGCAGCTCGCTGGCGGCGGGCGACATCAAAGAGGGCGACGACGTGTACTTCGAGTGCCACGTGCGCGCCAACCCACCCGCCAGGAAGCTCAGCTGGCTGCACGATGTGAGTACCTACCCTTTATTAGATGATTGGCGAAGATACATATATGTACATATGCCATTTAATTTTGACAAAAAATCACAATAATCGTATTTTGTCCCTGATTTTATCTTTCGGGTGATTCGCCGGGATTTTTTTTCAGCGCATTATAGCATTTTGTCTCAGTGTGCGCTCCGTTTCGAAGAAATTTAAGAAGTATAAGTAGCGCGTAAGGTCGTAGTGCGTAACTCCGTAGCTGCAGCTACGCCGCGTAGCTGCGTAGCATTGAATTTTGACTTGCTATTTTCCTATGAGGCATAGTCATCAATAAAATAATTATTATGTTCAAATTACATGTACTATAACACTTTCAAATGCCACATTTACTTTATTATCGTAAAATCTCTAAAATAAACTTTTGTGTTGTAGGTTATGATGATGGAGAGTATACCATCCATAAAAATAATAATGATTACAAATGAATCTGCCATCCACATTAAAAAAATGCTATATCAGTTGAGGAGTTACGGGCAAACTAGGGGACAAGGCGCGCGGGTGGGGGGGGGAGATGCAGGGTAAAGTAATAGACGACGATGTACGGTCCGATAATCGCTTTGTACTGTGGTGCTCTGTTTTAATCAGCAATATACAGCCGAGCGGCACGGACCGGGACACGGGCGGGACACGGGCGGGACACGGTTTTTTTGTTCGGCTTCACCCTTTCAGCGGCAATCAGCCGCGCGTTGTTACACGGATCGCGACACGCATCACCGCGCGCGCCTCCACTCCACGGCTTTTTTTTCTCTGTATTGTTTTCACGTTTTGCTGTCGCTACACGCGGTGCGGCACGGCGCGACTCACGCGACCCACTTACCGTCCGCACCGCAACGCACCGTACCGCACCGCGCCGCACCGCGCCACACCGATCCGCTCGCAATGCGATTGTTCCTGATTCTGACGTCACGTTACATCCGAGTGACGTTGACGGGTGACGCGGTGCGTGCTTCATTCGCATTTCAATTTTCCGTAATACGTTTCTTTGTGGGGGCCTCCATGCGCATCGCACTGAACAACTAAACAGATTAAACATAAAATTAAATTGCAGCATCCAAGAATATTCTAACACAATATAATGTTACATATACGAACAAATTGTTCGGGCGGAGCGAGCAGCGGTTTTGTGGCGCTCGATACACAGCGGCAAAGCATGCGGTGAGTTACTGGCTCGACTTCAGCTGAGAAATATTTCGCGAACCATTCGAGAACCGGAGCGAGAACTGTTGACTCAAAATTTAGAAGGTCGCATCTAAACGAGAATTTAAAGAGTCATGTGGGCAGGGAAGAGCGCATAGCTCAATGCCGCATTCCTGGCATAAGGCAGTCAGATCTGTTCGTGTTCACAGCTAGCCACTGGAGCTGAGGCTGATAGCCGCAGTGATTAAATAAAAGCGTGCATCGCCTGCATTGTCTCGGTGACGTATGACGCGCGATATTATTCGCGTGATTTTTGTCGCGTCGCGCCGCGCCGCGTCCATTTGTCGCGCGCCGATGACACGCTCATTGTTTTATGTGTGATTGTTTTTGACAAATGGCGGACGCAGCGAAGCCGCGCGAATTAAAACGCACATAATTTACAGCGGTCATTTGCGACGACGCGGATATATCTACGTGCGCTGTTTGCGGTACCCACTCAGTATCATGTCGACAATATTCAGTTTGTTTTTATTTTATTTAAATTCACTGTCGTAAATATGGGTTATTTTTTTTCTCTTCAAATTTATTAACGACTAGCTTCTGCCAGCGACTTCGTCCGCGTGGAATAGTTACTTTACCCCCGATTTTGAAACTCTCAGCCCGATCGGTTTAAAATTGACAAAGTTTCATACAAATAATCAGAAAGCGCCGAACTGCTAAGCTATCGGGAGTTACACGTGTTATTGTGAGTCAACCATAAAATATAGACATATGCTGTTTGGGACATTTTTTAGATAACTTTATGTTTACATTTCCGTAATACATGATTTCTATGTAACTTTAACCATTAAGGCTACACACGCGACGGAAGCTTAAAAAATGGAGTAACTTCTCCCGTTTTCCCAACATTTTCCTTCACTGCTCTGCTCCTATTGATTGTAGCGTGATGAAAAGTATACTGTAACCTGCCCAGGAGTATGAAGAATAATTGCACCAAGTTTCGTTAAAATGGGTCGAGTAGTTTTTGTTTCTATAAAGAACATACAGACAGACAGACAGACAGACAGACAAAAATTTTACTGATTGCGTTTTTGGCACCAGTATCGATCACTAATCACCCCCTGATATTTATTTTGAAAATATATTCCTTGTACAGAATTGACCTCTCTACAGATTTATTATAAGTATAGATGTCTGACAGTTGAGTAATTTTTAGGCCTATCCAAATGTCCTTTCATTCACATTATTCGACGAGTCGTTAAGATCCTTATTCGTCCTAAGTTGAGCTACTCGACTGCTGACCAAAGATTGCCATGTCTGGACAGGTCTACTCAAACCTTTGTGATATTTTACTCCAAAGACCACCTCAGACATCAACCTACATGGTTCTCATAGCTTTGACGAACACAATTGTATTGATATCAAAAGAGACTTTGACCTCTGAATGTTTCTTCTCAGGGTAGACAGTCAGGCAAAACTGGCCTATCAAGTTTAAAACGAACAATAAAGATTAATGTATTTACAACCTACTTAAATAAATATAATTTATAAATGTGCCTCACTTTGAGCCTACTATTTTCAGCCATGAATGGCTAAATCCCAGACACATTGTTGGCAGTTCCACTCTAGTTACTTTCGGTATGGCTAAGTACCAAGAGTATATTATTACGGCCACGTTAAGCCTGTATCAGACTCCCACCACTTAGTTAGGCATTATGCTTTCACTGGAGTTTCATTTATTTCGCCAGTTGTATAAAATGTGTCATAATTGAAAATGGAGCACTCGTCTCGGCTGCTGAGCCGTGAGCTCCCGGGCTAGCCGCGCAGTATGAACTAAGAGACTCACACGCGGGCGGGGTCGCGGGGCGCCGCTAGCGAGGTATACATTGTGAGTATTTTTGTCGCTTGTTCTGGTAATTTATAAGGGAGGCAGTAATGGCGGCGCGCGACTAATGGCGCACGGTCATCTCCAGGCCGCATAACCAGAGAGCTTGCAGAAGGATTACTCTATGTGACGAATAAAAAAGCGTTTTGCAAGCCTCAGACCGACAGACAAGTTCCTATCTAAAATGTAAGTAACTCAATACCTACTAATTATTACCGTACGTAAAGCTACTTTCATTATATTTGTCATGTACACGTGTATGGCGCTGTTATCCCCCGGCGTACACCTTCTGCGCCGGCGCTGCACCGCGCGGCGGGCTCGGCGGAGATCGCCCCGGGACCGACTAAATTATTCATCATTAACGCTAACACTGTCCAACGTATTAAAAGCAAATTGACGACGGACCCACACATACGTATGTACCTACTATATTAAAATATATACACGTGCAAATGTGTAGCCAGTTTAGCCGGCCAATGTATGCAAATTAGGGAAAACGTCAATTTTGTTTGAACGCCACAATGGACGCGCCTCGATGCAAATTCTTGGGATATTCATCATTATGCCGTCGGATATTTTAGGTTATAATATTGTAGCCAAGTCCGGTACAGTCCCGGAGGGAAATAGTGGGAGCGTTCACCGCACCGCATGACACGCTTATTTGCTATGAATTTGATATAATTCAATATTTTCTATTAAATTATAAAATCTATGTTAAAGTGAGTTAGCATCTGCTCTGTTGATGATTCTCATGTCTGATACCAATGGTATTTTATTTTTTATTTTTTTTATTTAGGTCCACCAACAATTATTTACACTGATTACTTCTAAGAAACACATGCTTAAATATTAATTAACAGTGTAACAATTACTTATAGGTAAACACCACATGCATAAAATAAAAAATGTAAAGGTTAAGCTAACTTACAAAGTAATAAGCGCTAAGCAACATAATTTTATGAAATTATATGGTAGGTATCACCAACATACACCTTTATGCAAATATAACTTAATAGAAACAGTCTTAAAACAGTAGTTAAGTAGAAAGAAAAACCGCTCGTACCGCCAGAAACGACGCGCAAACTACACCATATTACAACAATATATTGAAAGACATATGTATGTACAACAATCGTGTCATAATCAATGCTCCGTTTGCACCCCCTTGCACTCCCCTGTCACCTGGCGCTGTTTGTTCCCGCCTTTATGCAATCGGCGCTTATTGTTCGCTAAACACAAGTCAAGTGTTCCCAGCGTCAGATGTTGTGCCGCGTTACGTCCGCGCCAGTGGCGGGCAGGCCCCGGAGCCCCGGGCCTCCGCAAATCATACAATAAGCTCGGTTGAAGTTTATAGTTTTGATTACTTTCGACTGCTTACTTCGAGTTACTTGTGGTTTTGAAAATGATATAAACAAGCACAGTAGGACCTGCCTGGAAAAATAGCAATATTAAAAAGTCCTGTTTTGTAGAATGTCTTTGTACATTCTCTGTTACGCGCCTTATTACCTGCGTGTTTATCTTTTAGTGTGTTATGTGTATCTATTTTCATTCTGGTAGTCTGGTGCACATTGTTTATAAATAACTATTTATATTAGGTACTCTTACGGTCTACAAATAATGAAGAAGAATCTAGTGCTTCAATATATGTCTGCATACTTCTGTGACATTTACAATAGATTCGATCACAGAATTCAAAACCGATGTTCCTCGAAATACCTAATACATAATTTATACCAAGAACAGTAAGTTCAACTGTCCAAAAATCAGAATTATTTAAACCTTTAACACAAAACAGTATCAACAAGAGATACGCCATAATATTGTCCACCTGACACACGAGTATAACAGGCCATAACACAGTAATAACCAGGCTGGCGATCACTGCGCCCGGACCGCCATGGCCGTTATCTGGCCGTAAGCCGCCCGGGCCAAGACAAAGAAATATGTGCTCTGGTCCATCAGCCGCCTTTACTGCTAAATAAGAGAGGTATTAAGATCTACTTCGAAGCTTCACACAAATACCTAACTACACGTTACTTATGTGCTACTGCCATAAAATACTGTGAGTTTTATACGACATCGAAGAAGGGATTTTCTTACGCTTCTATGCTTTTGTATATTTATTATAAGAAATACCAAAAATTGGCTTCTCTAAACTTATGAGAGAATTCCTCTAGGTTATTCTAGCTATGTTAAGCGTTAAGCGAGCTGGCCGGAGGCTTTAAATAAAACTACCGAACTCATTTTCGATTGTCAAGGATCTCTCAATTGTCTTATGGTCGAAGGTGTAGACACTTTTAGTTGCAACTATTTTTATTTTAATAACCTTCTAGACGATATAAATAATTGTAAAACAAAAGCTGCTTAAGTAAGATACAAAAGTACCACTTTTATTTGTTTTTTCAAAGCCACAACGTTAAGAGTATTTGAAAAAGAACTGGTGTATGTTCCTGTCTCATATAATAATAAGCATGAAGAGTTTAGCATGAACGTGAAAAATTGTAATAATATTATTTACAACTACCCCAAATAAAAAGGTGCCACGTCTGCCAACAAACTGCCAAAAACAAAATATTTGGTAAAAAAAGGTATTGCTGTGAATAAACACTATATTTCATTTCATTTTCATTTTTTTATTCAACGATAGCGCCGCCGCCGCCGTGAGTGGGCCTTTTCCAACACCGTTTTCTTATCTTGGGTATCTTTATTTTTGACTACTTCATCCATAAAATAACACACGCGTCGCGGGAGTCTCGCCATTGGTAGTTAAATTAATTGTCTTCCATTAGTCGATGCTTGATATAACATATTCATAAAACCAGACCTTGATTCTTGTAAATCAAACACACCACGTATAGCAAGGCCCGAAATAGTTCTTAATAAACAGCTAGTACAATGTAAGATATATCAGCTTTGTATAAAATAGGGAACAGCGGTATCCAGGTAATTACAGTATTATAACGAAGTTCATAGGAAGCCCCGGCCCGCGCCCCGGGGCACAAAAACCTCAAATATACGACTCACGGACGACCGTACTGAATGTACCCGCTATTACAATATACTGAACTGTAGTGGACATCGGTCGGCACATACGTTCAGGTACTAGTCTTGCTGCCAGGGTTGCGGAATTTGTTCGAAAGACCGCGGCCCTGGAACCCAAAGGGCGCTTGAGGGTACGGGAAAATGGGCACGCCACCATTAAGGCGATAAGTCCCCTCTTTGAGGAGTGGTTGGAAAGACGCCACGGCGTCATCACCTTCCGCCTGACGCAGGTGCTTACCGGACACGGCTGTTTCGGGAGGTACCTACTTATTTCGGATTCAGCGGGAGGACACGTCCGGGTGTCAACACTGTGTGGATCACCCGGAGGATACGGTGAAGCATATGGTGGAGGTCTGTCCTACCTGGGCGGAGCGACACTGTATCCTTGTTGAGGCAATCGGCGATGGCGAACTCTCGTGTCTGGCCCCGGTTCGAACCATGGTTCGGAGCGAGGAGATATGATAAGCGGTCGCTTCCTTCTGCAAAGCAGTAATGCTAGTGAAGAGGAGGCGGAACTCGTGCGGGAGAGGGAAAACTCACGCTCCAGCCGGCACAACAGAAGAAGACGCCCCGAGCGTCGGGAAACGCAGGGCGATTCCTGGCCACCATACGCGCGGACCTGCGGACGGCGAGCTATGGATGGCTCGCCGTCCAACGACAACCACGCACGCAGCCATGCACGCTTCAAAGAGCTGTCAGCAAAGAAGACGGCCCCATAGGGTCAGTGCCTGCTAGGCTTGTGGAATTTGTTCGAAAGAGTCATCGCGGCCCTGGAACGCAAAGGGCACAAGAAGGATCTCGGGTGGGTTTTAGTCAGTAAGAGTCTGACACTCCCTTCCGCTCCGCCTAGAGCGGGTGAAGTCATTAGATGATTTACCATCCATAAACTAAAAAAAACTATCTAGTCTTGAATTTGCGACATGCAAGTCTCCTAGAGGTAGCAAAATGTCCTTTGTGCTAAATATCTCAACATAAAAATAAGACAACTGTTCAAGTTAAAACTATTATATTTTCATCACAGGCATTTAGTTGTTTCTTTGTCTCGAAGGAGTGGCTCAGAATATAAATATCTTTAGTTATTTCCAAATTTAGGAAATAGACATGATTTCAAATCATCGGAAAGTTCCAAGTAAATTAAAAGAAGTGTCAATTGAGCTGGAGATATTATGGATCCTGAAAATGGAGTCTATTAGTGGCTTCAATGGGATGTCCAAATACTTGCTCCGTTTGTTTTTACATCCGCCGCCCGAATGTTTTCACACGAGTATTAACAAGATGTGAGTGTATTTAAACTAATATTATCACAAAGCCTACTGTGCGAACACACTATGTTACATAGGTAAGTACATAGTTATGTAGGCACGTGTGTATGTACGTCGTTTCTATTTATACGGGCTAGCTAACGTGTAGGTACTACTTTAATATTTCACTATATCAACTGAAAGGAACTGTGTAAACTTCTCCGAAATTCACTGCAGTATCCATTTAACTATGTATTTTATGTTCTAAGTAAATGGTGCGTTTTGAACAAACCTGGCACGAGAAAATATGCAGTGGCATGATTACGGTGCAGTGCTTTGAGTCGCAAACAGTTTTGTCGTCTGTGGCATCTTCTCGTTTTATATTCAAAGAGACTGATGAAAAAATCACTTCAAGCGTAACGTTACAAGCGTGAAATTCTATTAAAAGTACCAAAAAGTATCAAGTATAGTATATCAGCCCTACTAAAATTAAGTTGAACCAAAACCCGTACCGGGTAAAACTGAGTGGAAACAAATGCAGGGATGAATAAAAACGAAACTGTGTTTGTAATTTTCATTTAAAAATACTATATTAATAGTACCTTTTAAAAAAATAACTGATGAAAAATTTGAGTTTATTATTGCTGCAAAAATTCCAATTAAAGTATATTTTTATCGATATCCCTTGCATTTCTATCCACTCCGTTTTACGGTACCCATTGAAAAACATTTCTGACTTATCATCGTCCCGCGTTCGGTTGCCGATTTGTTAAGTTTTCACGAGCCGACAGCGAGCAGCCAAGTGAGACGAAGACCTGCCAAGTTGAAATAAAAAGTAACCATTAAATGAATCATGAGCTGTTTACCCTAAACAGATAGACAGAGGTGTTTTTGGTGAGTCTATTGAAATCAACTAAGCTTGAGACAAATATTGAAAAATTTCAAATAAAAACATTTTGACTGAACTGAGAATCGAACTTGGGACCGACTTGCAACCTCTCGACCGCCGGCAGTATATTTAATATTTTCCTCATAAATCTCACAGCAAACGATGATTAGACTGTCCTTGACTGGTAATAGGCTCGCACCTTCCCCGAGGGGTGGAGGGGGGGTCGTAAATGGTGATTAAGGGATTACATGACGCTTGAAGGGCAGCGGTATTATCTATACATGAATAATACACCGTGCCGTGATATCGTGGTCGTTCTGTTTTAGAAATTTTTACTTTTTTCAATTACAATTTTAAAACACTGCAGGATTATGAACCATAATTCTGGCATTTACATTGTCTGTGAAAACGATAAGTTAAAATATGGACGTAAAATTAACAACAAAAATAAATGTCACAACTCACTCCAAATTACGTCTACAGAGAAAAACAATACCTACAAAATAACAGGATTTAATAAAATTATCAAAACAATATTACTAAAGTGAGCTCTCAATCTGATTGGAGTATCAATATCTTCGGCATGGAGTGCCTGAGCTCGCGAGCTGCGTACTAATATCAATCGTAATCCAAGATGGCGCCGCGCCGTCAATCAAGTCGGAAGTATTAAAATTGGTCGCTTGAGGAGGTCGTGACTCGCATCTGTCAGTTAACTTTGTGGGATGTTGCAATCAGACGCCGCCATCCGGCTCGCTGATTACGGAAATCATTCTGAACTGGCTGAAAGGAAGAGTACTTACCCTTTTAAATTGAGTGCAAATGTGTGTCAAATATAAAGTAGGCTCGGGTCGCCTCCGTGTTTATGGACTTTTCTAGTCGTACTTTCTCTATAGCAACCCGGTCCTTGGTCACATGCAGTTTAGATATTTTAAATCTTTGTTTCATCTAGCTATGCACCATGAAATTCCTTTGCCAGTCTGTATGCCCAGTTGGTGTTCGTCGTTGTGAAAATATAGGCGTACATCATAGTTCAGGTTCGTTGCACATTCCGTGTTTAGTGATTGTGAGCCAGCATCCTCGATACGCCCAGTAACTACGGGTGCGCGTGTCGTTCCCTCAGGGGCAGGAACAAGTAGCTGTACGGTCACACACAGTTTGCAAATTGCAGTGTTAGGCTCCAGTTAAGCAACCTAATCCATTATGTGAATTGTAGTACACACGCTTATCTTTTCTAAGTCTTGTGCTTTATGAAGTCTACACTTTCTCAACATGCACGAATTACTTACACGTGTTATACTGTGACTAAAAGTAGACGCGACCATGTGTTGTACACTCGTTGTTTGGGCTTCATTCGATACTTTAACAGTACTTACCACGTGAAGTCAAAGTCAAAAAGTTTATTTCAATTAGGCCATGAAACGGCACATTTGAACGTCATCATTAAAAGTTTATCATAATTAAGTGACTCTAGCGTCCATTCGCAAAGGTAGATTCTTATGGAGAAGAACGGACAAGAAATTCCATAGTTAGGTACTCTTTTCAAATAAATGTTTTACAATATTTGTATACTCGTACAAAAAACACTTAATAATAATAATAATAACAGTCTTTTATCAGGCGGAAACAAGGTGCGCGCCTTTAACGGTTGGGTCATGCCGGTATTGATGTACTCTTTCGGCATACTCAAATGGACTCAGACAGAACTGGACGCCCTGGATAGGAGGGTCCGTTCACTGCTGACCGTAAATCGGATGCACCACCCACGATCATCGGTAATGAGGCTGTATATCCCGCGGAAGTGTGGGGGTCGAGGCTTTTTAAATGCTAAGACTCTGCACAACCGCGAGATATGCAGCCTTAGGGAATACTTCCTAGAAGCCGACGTGGGTATGCACCGGGATGTCGTCGCAGTGGACAAGGGCCTCACCCCACTCTCCTTGGCTAACGAGAACTGGCGCAAACCTGTGGTATTAGATACTAATGATCGCAGGGTGGTATGGCAGAGCAAGGAGCTTCACGGGCGCTTTTATCGGGTCCTACATGGGCCCGATGTAGACTTTCTAGCGTCCGTGGCCTGGCTACGTTTTGGTGACCTCTTTGGGGAAACCGAAGGTTTTATCTGTGCAATTACAGACGAAGTTATGATGACTAATAACTACCGGAAATACATTGTGAAGGACGGTACAGTTGACATATGTCGGGCATATCACCGGCCGGGGGAATCCATCCGCCACATTATTTCTGGTTGTTCTAGTCTGGCTAACGGAGACTACTTGCACAGGCACAACCTTGTAGCCAGGATTATCCATCAGCAACTTGCCCTTAAATACAATCTTGTGGAGTCGGAAGTACCGTACTATAGGTATGCGCCCGACCCAGTTCTCGAAAATGGCAATTGCACATTGTACTGGGATCGGTCTATCATCACTGACAGGACTATTGTTGCCAATAAGCCTGACATAGTGGTGATAGACCGACTAGAGCGTCGCGCAATGATTGTTGATATAGCAGTCCCGCATGACGAGAACCTCGTGAAGGCTGAGAAAGATAAACAATCGAAATATCTTGACTTGGCTCGCGAGGTTGTCGACATGTGGAATGTGAACACGGCAGTCATTGTGCCGATAGTCGTGACGGCTAATGGCATAATTGCCAAGAGCCTCGACCAACATCTTAAGAGGCTCTCGTTAGGCAGCTGGATCAAGGGCTTGATCCAGAAAGCAGTACTCCTGGACACGGCACGTATCGTTAGGAGGTTCCTCTCTCGGGAGCCCTGACCACCGGTAGCTTGGACCCTGTTCCCGATACCGGTGGGCTACTATTTTTTTATATTTTTAAATGTTTCTTTATTTTTTATTTAAATATTTAAAAATGTATTAAAGTATGTTTAGTGAATGAATAAATGGAATAATAATAATAATAATAACCTGGCAACCCACAAGCAACATAAGTCAGATTTTTTTTCAGTTCCTATATAAAATCCAAAAAATCTATATTTTTCAAGAAAATCTCAATTTAAACACACCTCCAAAGAAACCTGATTAAAAACTGGATAAGAACAGTCATAAATACATAAACCGGCCGATAAAAATAAACTATGAAAAGAAATTTAAGAAAAAGCCCCAGATGACGTCTGTCAACGACGTCAGAAAACCAACATGCACAATGGAAATGGAATGAAACGATGATATTATGTTGACCAGAGCAGCTACTCTTCGCGCACGCCATCCACCCCCGGGCTCGCCGCTCAGCTCCGCCTCGCCGCCGCCGGACATCGAATCGCAAGTGTCACCGGCGGTTGCAGTCGCGTCGAGCTCGAGCGACGAGTATTTCTCTCCGCCGACGTCGCCACCACCGGTACGTCGGCAGGGGAGAGGCCGGCCACCGAGGGGCTTGGGACCTAGGGGCCAACCGGCCCCGAGCCGGGTCCCCGCTACCGGTGGTTGTGTGCAGCGCATGAGATGGACTCAGTCTATGAACGAGAACGTCATGCGCGCATATTACGGGTCTACAGAGGGGGGAATTAACCTCACTGCGTACCGTGTTAGGATGCTGTCTCTGTTTCAGGACCTGGAACCAACTGTAAACGTCTCGGCCCAACGATTGTCGGATCAGGTGCGGGTCATCCAACGTAGTCACAGGTTGGACGAAGCCGCACTTGATAGGCTGCGCTCAGAGGTACTGAACAACCTTATCATCTCGACCCCGACACAGACCGCGGTACAGGCGCCAGGCAGTGGCGCAATCATACCGCGGCCCATTCATGTTTGTGACGAGGTGGTTGATAGGGTTGTTACGGTAAGTAGCCAGTGCAACGATCGACTGAGGAGCGCTCTGGAGGATGCGCTTCGCGAGTATAGATCAACTTCGACCGAACTTAGGCCCCGATTACCACGGTTGCCTATGCACAAAAAGAATAGGGCGCTGGTGTGTGCCTTGGACTCGCTGCTTAAGAACATTTTCGAAAGCAGCGAGAACCTCGTTGATACGCACTCAATCCTGTATTGCGGGGCTGTTGCGGCATGTCGTGTAGCAAACGTAAAGTTTTCAAATAGTGACGGAGCTACGCGACCAAAGAATGCACCAGCTTGGCAGTGCAGGATCGAGCGGCGTATTGATGAGGCCAGGGTACTCATCGGCAAACTATACTGCTTCAGGGAGGGCAATACAAGACCACGCGTGATGCGCTTTGTGAGGCGGGCATTTTTGGGGACTGAAATCAGCCCTCAAGAATACATGTCCCGTGTCACAGAGCGCATCGACTTCCTGAAGCAGAAAGTTTGTGCATGGGCGAACCGTATTCGGCGGTATAAGAGGCGGGTTGACCGATACTCGCAGAATCGCATGTTCCAGAGCGATGAGAGGTGGGTGTATAGAGCTTGGGAGCGACCTGAACAAAGTGTGACGGACGTGTGCCGCCCGGATGACGTTACCACAAATACATTCTGGCGAAGCATCTGGTCGGTACCCGTCTGTCATGCCGAGGGTGGCTGGATGCGTGATGTTGAGCGCGTGTGTGAAGCTATACCACAAATGGAAAAAATTACAATAACAACAGTAGATATAGCCACAGCAGTCCGTCCATTACCGAACTGGAAGTCTCCGGGACCGGACGGACTGCATAACTTCTGGCTTAAGTGGTATAGCAGCTCACACGCGCTCCTGGCATCTCAATTCCAGTCATCCTTAGATTCTGGGTCGCTACCACAGTTTCTGACAACTGGCATTACCCACCTGCTCCATAAAACAGGTAGTCCCGCGGAACCTAAGAACTATAGACCGATTACCTGTTTGTCGACGGTCTATAAACTTCTTACATCCATCCTGAGAGTGAAAATTAATGAACACATTGAGAGCAACTCGATTATGTCCTACTCTCAGAATGGATGTAGGAAGGGGTCCCGCGGAACTAAGGAGCTACTCCTCATAGACATGGCCATAAGCCAACAGGTTCGTCGCTCCCGCAAGGATCTGTCGACATGTTGGATAGATTACAAGAAGGCCTACGATTCTGTGCCACATACATGGCTCTTGAAGGTGTTGGAGCTGTACAAAGTAGATGCAACTCTACGCACCTTCCTTGAGTCATGTATGAGGCAATGGAAAACGGTCCTTCGCTATCCAGGATGTCGACCGATTCAAGGGAATGAGGAGCCTGTATGGATTAAACGGGGAATATTTCAGGGCGACAGTTTGAGTCCACTTTGGTTTTGCTTAGCTCTGAATCCTCTAAGCACACTGCTGGAGGATTCAGGTCTAGGCTATCGGTTGAGAAGAGGTGGTCAGACCATATCTCACCTTCTTTACATGGATGATCTGAAACTCTTTGCCCCCAACAATTTGCGACTAATGGAGCTACTGAAGGTGACTGAAACCTTCAGTAGTACCATCAGGATGGAATTTGGTGTGGACAAATGTGCAGTCATGCATGTAAAGAAAGGGGAGATTATGGAATCTGAGGGAATTCAACTCTCGGATTCCATACAGGTTAGATCCCTCAGCTCGACCGAAACCTACAAGTATTTGGGTATGTCGGAAGCGTTAGGCATTAACGGTGCTGACATGAAACAATCGCTGAAAGAGCGCTTCTTTGGCCGCCTGAAAAAGGTTTTAAATAGCCTTTTGTCAGGCGGAAATAAAGTGCGCGCTTTCAACGGTTGGGTCATGCCGGTATTAATGTACTCTTTCGGCATACTCAAATGGACTCAAACCGAACTCGACGCCCTGGATAGGAGAGTCCGTACACTGTTGACCGCAAACCGGATGCATCACCCACGATCGTCGGTGATGAGACTGTACATCCCGCGGAAATGTGGAGGTCGAGGCTTTTTAAATGCTAAGACTCTCCACAACCGCGAGATGTGCAGTCTCAGAGAATATTTTCTCAAAGCCGATGTGGGTATGCACCGAGATGTGGTCGCAGTGGACAAAGGATTCACCCCGTTATCCATGGCTAAAGAGAACTGGCGCAAACCTGTGATACCTACTACAGATGACCGTAGGGAGGTATGGAGAGGCAAGGAGCTTCACGGACGCTTTTATCGGGCTCTTTATGGGTCCGATGTTGATTTCTCAGCGTCCGTGGCCTGGCTACGTTTCGGTGATCTTTTCGGAGAAACTGAAGGTTTTGTTTGTGCAATTATGGACGAAGTTATCTTAACGAACAACTACCGGAGGCATATTATGAAGGACGGGACGGTTGACGTGTGTCGGGCATGCCACCGTCCGGGTGAGTCCATCAGACATATTATCTCTGGTTGTTCTCGTCTGGCTAACGGCGAGTACTTGCACAGGCACAACCAAGTAGCCAGGATTATCCATCAGCAACTTGCTTTGAAATACAAACTTGTGGATTCTGAGGTACCGTATTACAAGTATGTGCCCGACCCAGTTCTCGAAAATGACCATGCCACGTTGTACTGGGATCGGTCTATCATTACTGATAGGACTATTATTGCCAACAAGCCGGATATAGTGGTGATAGACCGATTAGCGCGCCGCACAATGATAATCGATGTTACCATCCCACATGACGAGAACCTCGTGAAAGCTGAGAAAGAGAAACAAATCAAGTATCTCGACTTAGCACACGAGGTTGTCGACATGTGGAATGTGGACTCGGCTGTCATTGTGCCGATTGTCGTTACGGCCAATGGTCTGATGGCCAAAAGCTTTGACGAACATCTGTCAAAGCTGGCGTTACACGGTTGGTTAAAGGGCCTGATACAGAAGGCAGTACTCCTCGATACGGCTCGTATTGTGAGGAGGTTCCTTTCTCTGGAGCCCTAACCACCGGTAGCTTGGACCCTGCTCCCGACACCGGCGGACTACTGCGTTTTGTATTTTTAAATGTTTTTTTATTGTTTGTGTTTTTTTTAAGAAATATTTAAAAATATAAAAATGTATGTATAGTTAAATAAATAAAGAGGGAATAATAATAATAATAACCTGGCAACCCACAAGCAACATAAGTCAGATTTTTTTTCAGTTCCTATATAAAATCCAAAAAATCTATATTTTTCAAGAAAATCTCAATTTAAACACACCTCCAAAGAAACCTGATTAAAAACTGGATAAGAACAGTCATAAATACATAAACCGGCCGATAAAAATAAACTATGAAAAGAAATTTAAGAAAAAGCCCCAGATGACGTCTGTCAAGGACGTCAGAAAACCAACATGCACAATGGAAATGGAATGAAACGATGATATTATGTTGACCAGAGCAGCTACTCTTCGCGCACGCCATCCACCCCCGGGCTCGCCGCTCAGCTCCGCCTCGCCGCCGTCGGACATCGAATCGCAAGTGTCACCGGCGGCCGCAGTCGCGTCGAGCTCGAGCGACGAGTATTTCTCTCCGCCGACGTCGCCACCACCAGTACGTCGGCAGGGGAGAGGCCGGCCACCGAGGGGCTTGGGACCTAGGGGCCAACCGGCTCCGAGCCGGGTCCCCGCTACCGGTGGTTGTGTGCAGCGCATGAGATGGACTCAGTCTATGAACGAGAACGTCATGCGCGCATATTACGGGTCTACAGAGGGGGGAATTAACCTCACTGCGTACCGTGTTAGGATGCTGTCTCTGTTTCAGGACCTGGAACCAACTGTAAACGTCTCGGCCCAACGATTGTCGGATCAGGTGCGGGTCATCCAACGTAGTCACAGGTTGGACGAAGCCGCACTTGATAGGCTGCGCTCAGAGGTACTGAACAACCTTATCATCTCGACCCCGACACAGACCGCGGTACAGGCGCCAGGCAGTGGCGCAATCATACCGCGGCCCATTCATGTTTGTGACGAGGTGGTTGATAGGGTTGTTACGGTAAGTAGCCAGTGCAACGATCGACTGAGGAGCGCTCTGGAGGATGCGCTTCGCGAGTATAGATCAACTCCGACCGAACTTAGGCCCCGATTACCACGGTTGCCTATGCACAAAAAGAATAGGGCGCTGGTGTGTGCCTTGGACTCGCTGCTTAAGAACATTTTCGAAAGCAGTGAGAACCTCGTTGATACGCACTCAATCCTGTATTGCGGGGCTGTTGCGGCATGTCGTGTAGCAAACGTAAAGTTTTCAAATAGTGACGGAGCTACGCGACCAAAGAATGCTGCACCAGCTTGGCAGTGCAGGATCGAGCGGCGTATTGATGAGGCCAGGGTACTCATCGGCAAACTATACTGCTTCAGGGAGGGCAATACAAGACCACGCGTGATGCGCTTTGTGAGGCGGGCATTTTTGGGGACTGAAATCAGCCCTCAAGAATACATGTCCCGTGTCACAGAGCGCATCGACTTCCTGAAGCAGAAAGTTTGTGCATGGGCGAACCGTAGTCGGCGGTATAAGAGGCGGGTTGACCGATACTCGCAGAATCGCATGTTCCAGAGCGATGAGAGGTGGGTGTATAGAGCTTGGGAGCGACCTGAACAGAGTGTGACGGACGTGTGCCGCCCGGATGACGTTACCACGAATACATTCTGGCGAAGCATCTGGTCGGTACCCGTCTGTCATGCCGAGGGTGGCTGGATGCGTGATGTTGAGCGCGTGTGTGAAGCTATACCACAAATGGAAAAAATTACAATTACAACAGTAGATATAGCCACAGCAGTCCGTCCATTACCGAACTGGAAGTCTCCGGGACCGGACGGACTGCATAACTTCTGGCTTAAGTGGTATAGCAGCTCACACGCGCTCCTGGCATCTCAATTCCAGTCATCCTTAGATTCTGGGTCGCTACCACAGTTTCTGACAACTGGCATTACCCACCTGCTCCATAAAACAGGTAGTCCCGCGGAACCCAAGAACTATAGACCGATTACTTGTTTGTCGACGGTCTATAAACTTCTTACATCCATCCTGAGAGTGAAAATTAATGAACACATTGAGAGCAACTCGATTATGTCCTACTCTCAGAATGGATGTAGGAAGGGGTCCCGCGGCACTAAGGAGCTACTCCTCATAGACATGGCCATAAGCCAACAGGTTCGTCGCTCCCGCAAGGATCTGTCGACATGTTGGATAGATTACAAGAAGGCCTACGATTCTGTGCCACATACATGGCTCTTGAAGGTGTTGGAGCTGTACAAAGTAGATGCAACTCTACGCACCTTCCTTGAGTCATGTATGAGGCAATGGAAAACGGTCCTTCGCTATCCAGGATGTCGACCGATTCAAGGGAATGAGGAGCCTGTATGGATTAAACGGGGAATATTTCAGGGCGACAGTTTGAGTCCACTTTGGTTTTGCTTAGCTCTGAATCCTCTAAGCACACTGCTAGAGGATTCAGGTCTAGGCTATCGGTTGAGAAGAGGTGGTCAGACCATATCTCACCTTCTTTACATGGATGATCTGAAACTCTTTGCCCCCAACAATTTGCGACTAATGGAGCTACTGAAGGTGACTGAAACCTTCAGTAGTGCCATCAGGATGGAATTTGGTGTGGACAAATGTGCAGTCATGCATGTAAAGAAAGGGGAGATTATGGAATCGGAGGGAATTCAACTCTCGGATTCCATACAGGTTAGATCCCTCAGCTCGACCGAAACCTACAAGTATTTGGGTATGTCGGAAGCGTTAGGCATTAACGGTGCTGACATGAAACAATCGCTGAAAGAGCGCTTCTTTGGCCGCCTGAAAAAGGTTTTAAATAGCCTTTTGTCAGGCGGAAATAAAGTGCGCGCTTTCAACGGTTGGGTCATGCCGGTATTAATGTACTCTTTCGGCATACTCAAATGGACTCAAACCGAACTCGACGCCCTGGATAGGAGAGTCCGTACACTGTTGACCGCAAACCGGATGCATCACCCACGATCGTCGGTGATGAGACTGTACATCCCGCGGAAATGTGGAGGTCGAGGCTTTTTAAATGCTAAGACTCTCCACAACCGCGAGATGTGCAGTCTCAGAGAATATTTTCTCAAAGCCGATGTGGGTATGCACCGAGATGTGGTCGCAGTGGACAAAGGATTCACCCCGTTATCCATGGCTAAAGAGAACTGGCGCAAACCTGTGATACCTACTACAGATGACCGTAGGGAGGTATGGAGAGGCAAGGAGCTTCACGGACGCTTTTATCGGGCTCTTCATGGGTCCGATGTTGATTTCTCAGCGTCCGTGGCCTGGCTACGTTTCGGTGATCTCTTCGGAGAAACTGAAGGTTTTGTTTGTGCAATTATGGACGAAGTTATCTTAACGAACAACTACCGGAGGCATATTATGAAGGACGGGACGGTTGACGTGTGTCGGGCATGCCACCGTCCGGGTGAGTCCATCAGACATATTATCTCTGGTTGTTCTCGTCTGGCTAACGGCGAGTACTTGCACAGGCACAACCAAGTAGCCAGGATTATCCATCAGCAACTTGCTTTGAAATACAAACTTGTGGATTCTGAGGTACCGTATTACAAGTATGTGCCCGACCCAGTTCTCGAAAATGACCATGCCACGTTGTACTGGGATCGGTCTATCATTACTGATAGGACTATTATTGCCAACAAGCCGGATATAGTGGTGATAGACCGATTAGCGCGCCGCACAATGATAATCGATGTTACCATCCCACATGACGAGAACCTCGTGAAAGCTGAGAAAGAGAAACAAATCAAGTATCTCGACTTAGCACACGAGGTTGTCGACATGTGGAATGTGGACTCGGCTGTCATTGTGCCGATTGTCGTTACGGCCAATGGTCTGATGGCCAAAAGCTTTGACGAACATCTGTCAAAGCTGGCGTTACACGGTTGGTTAAAGGGCCTGATACAGAAGGCAGTACTCCTCGATACGGCTCGTATTGTGAGGAGGTTCCTTTCTCTGGAGCCCTAACCACCGGTAGCTTGGACCCTGCTCCCGACACCGGCGGACTACTGCGTTTTGTATTTTTAAATGTTTTTTTATTGTTTGTTTTTTTTAAGAAATATTTAAAAATATAAAAATGTATGTATAGTTAAATAAATAAAGAGGGAATAATAATAATAATAAAATTTATTTTCCCAAAAAACTTAGTTCTATGTTACATAAACTGTTTAGCAGTAGTTATTTACAAATAAATGGATTTAGCTTCTGTAGCCGAACTAGGTAATACCTGTATTTCGGTTAACAGTGCCATTCCCCCGAATATTTTTTTTTACAATGATGCTAACAAACACTGAGGACTGGTGGAACTAATTTTATATTATTATAATACGTGTAGAACTATTTTTATGCTAAATTATTATACAATACTAAATGAGAATTCAATAAATGAGCAAGTTGTCTATGAGTGTGTGGGTGTGTGTGCATTGCGTGTGTGTATGTGTGTGTGTGTATATGTATGAGGGTGTCATTACCTGAGTGAAGTGTACTGAGAGGTAGGTATTTGTTAGTTTATCTGTATATATGTTAGTGTGAAAACATTTGGAATAAGTTGAAATTAAAATCATAACACAACATCAACACAATTCAAGTCACCGTGATACGTGCATCAGGAGTTCAGTCTCATCATAGGTAAGTTGTTGTAGGTAGTCACTAACTTTTTTCTTACACTGAACTTTTGCTAGAGGGTAGATGTTAATATTTTTATTCAATTTGTTGTATATGGTGGGTCCAAGGAAGGGAATGAAGCGTTTGCTAAACTTTGTTTGAAAGAGCGTATCTCTTTGGCAAACTAAGTCCTTCCTACGTCTTTGCAAGATTAGCGGATCATAAGTTTGCTTACTATGCTGTAGGAGTGTAATATTTAAGAGAAATAGTTGTCTTACTGTTAAAACCCGACAAATCTGGTACAAAGTCGAAGTGGGGAAGTAAATAGGTTTAAAGTGCATGACCTTCAAAATTGCTCGCTGGGCGATCTCAACAGGCCTCAGTATTGTCTTCAGCGCTCCTCCCCAGGATGATATGCAGTAGGTTATAAGCGATTGACACAATGCAAGGTATATTTGTCTCAGCAATACAGCATCGGAAACGTGTCTCAGGTTTTTAAAAATATAAATCATTTTTCTCAAACGACCACACAGTATTTTTATGTGGTCTTTAAAACTAAGCTTACTAACTCCAAGATATTTAATTGAAAGGACACGCTCGAGCGATGGGCAGGTGCAGTTTACTTTTGATTGACAATCATGTGATATAATACTTTTAGAAATATCAGAACAATGCAAATTTTTGATGCCAAAACAAACATATTTGGTTTTATCCACGTTCAGCGTAAGAATATGGTTCTGAAGCCACTTTCCTACGGTATTAAAGCCCAACTGAGCAGCCTCTAGAACTTCGTCCCATGTATCGGCAGAAAATAAGAGAGCAGTATCATCTGCGAAAGATATTATTTCGCCCTGGATTAAGTTTAGACTTGTGAGTTCGTTTATATAAACGAGAAATAAAGTGGGTCCCAGTATGCTGCCTTGTGGTACTCCATGAGTGACCGTAAGGTCATCACTCTTGAAGCCACCCACACGCACTGATTGAGTTCGCCCAGAGAGATAACTTTTGATAAGTTTTAGCTGAATTCCTCTTATTCCGAGCCCTTCTAGTTTTTCAAGTAAAATGGAAACAGAAATCGTGTCAAACGCTTTTGCCAAATCTAAGAAGATAGCAAGACATTTTTTCTTACTATCTAATTTAGATGAAAGATAATTCACAAGTTTATTTACTGCTTGATGCGTAGATTTTCCTTGCCGAAATCCAAATTGGTTTTTAGAAAGTAAGTCATTTTTTTCTAAATAGCCCATTAATCTAGCGTTTATTATTCGTTCCAATACTTTCGATAACGACGGTAGGATGCTAATTGGCCGGTAATTTTCGACACGATCTCTGTCACCACTCTTATGAATGGGACATATTTCTGCTTTTTTTAAGCAGTCAGGAAACACTCCAGTTTGCAAACAAACGTTAAAAAATTTTGTAAGCGGTGGTATTATTATATTTTTGTAGATTTTTAGAAACTTAGAGCTAATGTTATCCCAACCACTGGCACAGTCTATTTTCATATTACGGATTAAACGTTCTACTTCGTCTTCAGAGGTATCAAGGAGTACAAACGAGTTGGTAGTTTCATATTTAGTGTTTTTATCCCTTATGTTGTGGTTAGGTGTGTTTACTTTTTTTTGGTATATTTTATTAGCTAGTGAGCTTCCTACATTTGCAAAGTATTTGTTTACTTTGTTTAGTGACATTTCTGGAGACCTTGTGAGCTTCAACAGTTCTTTAGGATGACCATTTATTTTAGATGTGTGTGTTATGTTTTTAATTGTTTTCCACATTTTTTTGTTGTCATGTTTAGCAGCTATGAGTTGATTTTTTTCATATGTCCTTTTTACTTTTTTTAGTATCACATTGCAGAAGTTTCTGTAACGTATATATGTTATCCTTGCTATGTCATTGTTTGGTGATCGTTTTGCTTTTTTATGTAACTTATCCCTGTTTCTAATACATCGCAGCAATCCCTGTGTAATCCATGGTTTTATTATTTTGTGGCGTCTAGAGAGAGAAATTTGCTCTGTGTTGTTAATAATAGCTGCTTGAAAACTTTGTGTAAGAAAGTTCATGGATAAATTTGGATCGGTTATATTATTAAACTGGCTAAAATCTATTTTTTGAAGGTCTTGCTCTAAGCCTATGTGATTGATTTTTGTAATTGATGTGACTGCAAACTTTGGCGTATTTTTTTTAAAACTCATTTTCAGTATGACTGGATAGTGGTCAGTTAATGATGTGTGCGGTACTATCGTAGAAACAGGGCAGGTTGATTTTATAAGCGCATGATCCAAACAAGTGTTACTTTTACTTCGAGTAACTAAATTGTGTGCAGGTAACAAACCATGGGTAGCTACAAGTGTTAGATAGCGTTCGCCGTTTATATTAATTTTATCGGGAGTTATGTCTATGTTAATGTCCCCCATTATAATTATATGTTCAAATTCTGTTAGCGTTTGTAGTATTTTATCTAGAGACGATAGAAATGCATCGATACTTTTATACGATGGGGAACGATATAGGGAGATAATAGCTATACGTTTATCAATTTTGGCTACCAAACAATTACATTCCTGCATGTCTTGTTCATCTATGATAAGGCTAAGATTTTCATCGTAGTAGACTATAACGCCGTCATTCTGCTTAGGGTTTATTTTAGTTCCCACCTGACAGTATCCTGCAAGGTTTGGAATTACAGAGGTGTGAGGAAGCCAACATTCTGACAATATGATAATATCACATTTGACTTTTAACCTCGCAAGTAGGACTTCCAGCCCTGGCATATTACAACCAACACTGCGTATATTCTGAGTAAGTAGAAGCAGGTGATCCGATGGCGGGAACAATAATTTATGGCATTCATCAATGTCTGCTGTTTGCGAATGTGATACTGATATGCTGTCAATATTTTCCGATAAATCAATTAAATCATTGAATTTTAAATGAGAAAATTATATTTTTGCAATAAATATTAGTCCGCTTTAAAAGAATCTCGTTAAAAGCATTATAGTAAGTATTTTTATATTCCAAATGAGACATGTTAGTGTGGTGAGGTATTGTGTACTTGAAAGTGTGTTGTTTAGGAGTTGTGTAGAGTGTACTATTTGTGAACCAATTACAGTTTAGCTTTTTGTTTAAGATAGTAACATGCAAAACAAATACAAAAAATAACAATAATACAATCCAAATTTTACAAAATTTTGCGAATACAGACACTAGTCATGCTTCATTTCTTAATTTATCCAAGTCGGAATCATTATTTATGCGGACACGAGTAGAAGCTTCGGTTTTTTTAAGGTAAACAATTCCGTTAGACGTCCAGCAGAAATTGTAACCATAACTATTTTTAAATTGTCTTGCCAAGTAGTACAACTTTTGTGTTCTATGTGTTAAAGTCTCAGCTACGTAAAGCGGTTTTAACGGGTACTTTGGGTTTAGATGGGTAGTATTCAGTTTTTCTCCTTTAGTCTTTAATTTGTTAAAGCTTTTGACCGCTCCAAGGATTTTATCTTTCAACAATATGGTGGTGAGATCCACAACTACCGGATTTGAGGCATCTTTTGATTTTAGGCGGTAAATATCTTTTAAATTTTGGTATTCAATATTGACATTAATAGTCTTTCCTAGTTGAAAAACTTCCTTTGCCAAGGATTCTTTAGTCTCTCCATCTTGCATGGGTATATTCCGAATTTCAAAGCATGTTCCTCGTGTCTTACGCTCAGCTGTTTCAAGCTTTTCTTCTAACTCTTTAATCAAGATTTTATCCGCCTTTCTTTCTTTCTCCAAAGTGGTGATCTTCAGTAAAAAGTCATCGTATTTACTGGACATTAGATCCATGCTCTCTCTAAGTTCTTGAAACCTTTTTTCCTGTTCTTTCGAAAACGACAAAAACATTTCTTTGATGAGCGCCTTTAAGTCAACACTCTCTTCATCATATTTTCTTTTTTTTCTCTCAGTGACATTAAGTGCGAGTGAGTGAAGATCTGGCTCCGATTCGCAATGGTGTAGTGGTGAAACATTAGTAGCTGTGGTAAAAGTTAACATACTTTCCCGTGCGGTCTCAGGTCTCATCGGAGTTGTTTGTGCAGCTGGTGGCGGCGGTGTCCGATTAAATGGCATAGTGGTGTATTCTGTATTTCGTAACAAAGACTAGATCGAGTTCTCGCAAAAGAACGCAATTATGATTGCAGACTATAATAAATAATAATTACCCGCTAAATCGCTGTCACTTGTAACTTGTGGCAAGCGGCGAACGTGACGTATACGGATGACGTATCTGCACACGCTCAGGGTAGCTGCGGCCGAGCGTCGTCTTCGCTTGTGCTGTCCTGCTTACTCGAGTACTCCGCGTGCTCCACTTAGCTTATGCGCGCCTAGTACTTTACTTTAATATTTTTGAGTAATTTCGACAAAAAATTATTGTCTTCGATCAATAAGATTATTGTATTTAAAAATAAAAATAATTTATTTATACGGAACGAAGCACGTCTGTACGCTTACGCGATCCGAGGGGAAGGGATATATGTGAGGACGATGCATCAAGTATACTAGTTATAGAATCAAGTATTACCAGCAGAGGTAAAATTCTAAATAAGCTCATGTTACTCACATAAGTACAAATATTGAAACAGTAAGCGAACAGAAAAAAGTACCTACAAGTTAGACACGTGAAGTGAGCTCCGATAATCGTTAAGAACGTATGGCTGGCTGCAGCCCCTCCGCCTGTACTTGCCCATCAGAGGCAGTCCCTCCGCCCGCTATCATAACGACCGATGAGCTGTCACAATAATAAGACGCCACATAAATTCTCCGTCTTAAGCCATCATAAATTTCAGCCGAATTTATATATATTATAATCTGTACAATTACTCAGGGCGGGGCTGCGGGCTGGCAGCCGATGACTTATGTGCCCTGCCTAGGAGCCCAGCTGCCGACGCCATGTTTTATTGTGCACCCGAGCTCCCGACCGAAGGGAACGGAATCAGATCACTCTGATTATTTCAAATTAATGCTTCTTCGCTATGTTAGGGGTTCATTTCATGTTAGTCAGGCGGTTTGAGTTCTTTATGTGGCTTACCCTAATGTCCTTTAGTATTGATCGTTAAATCGACAAGCTCCTTAAAGTTCTAAGTTTGAGCCACTCGGTAACTGACAAATGCTTGCACTGTCTGGACAGGCCCACTCAAATATGTGTGGTACTTTCCTCAAAATACCACTTCAGACATCAACCTACATGGTTCTCATATGATTTGACCAGTACAATTGTATGGACTTCAAAAGAGACTGATCTTTGAGTTTGTTTCGGTGTTTATTCTCAGGGTAGTCAGCTAGGAAACACCGGCCTCATCTAGTTTATAACGACCAAAAAGATTGACGTGTAAAAGTGTTATTTACAACCTAATTACAAAATAAATATCATTAATATCCACAGTTGGCTTCACAACCTTTCGGTCTAGAAGCTGCCACATAATCGGTTGTTTTCATTGGGCTGTTAGCACTAAATTCGTGCCCTTATTTCAATTTACTAAAATAATAAAACTTGGCAAAATCTAATTTAACTTAATAGCGGCTGTTAAAATAAACGGAATAATAATATTAGGTAGGTATGCCTACAATACAGACCGATAATTCTATTGTTGATGGCCAAAATCGTTTACTATTGTTCATGGTGATACAGTGACTCGGGAAGATTATATAGACGGTATATTATCAACACCAACAAGGTGATGTCTAGTATAGACGCCAGATACCATATCCCTGAATACTAGTCACAGCAGTTCCACTGATATTCAGCAAATTCACAGCCCAGCATCGGGAACGATATGGGAAGAATCATAGACCATAAAAGTCGGGCATACGGCTCCACTGGCCGCCCGCTTATATTTACTCCGCGCTAAATTCCCGGTCCGGGCCCCACTAGCGCCGCCCGCCGGAATCCGGATCCGATACCCAGATCTCATTTAAATAGTTATTACCGCCTAATAGTTGTTATAAAGTTACATTGAATGCCGAACGTAATTTGAATAGGTGGCTCGTCCGATCGGAAAGTCACGACTAGTTGGAGCAATTATTCCAAGAATGTGAATCGCGGTCTTGTTACTAACGTTGTCGACGAGCTGGGGCTAGATCGAGGCATCATTATGTGAACAAGGATGTGTACATGTATTAAACTTGTTATTTACTAACTCGAAAACAAACTGACTTTAGTTAGTTTTGTGTATAGCATAATAAGCATAGCATAATCAGCCTCTTAATGTTCCCACTGCTGGTACACAGGCCTCCTCTCTAGGAGAAAGAATGGGCGTAATCCAGCACGCGGGCCCAGTGCGGGTTGGTGAGCGTCACATGTCTTCGAATTTTTGGTTCTAGGACATGCCGGTTTCCTCACGATGTTTTCATTCACCGTTTTGAGAGCAGTGGTGATGAAATTAACTACACAAAGTAATTCGTCTGGCTGGGTTTGAACCCGCAACCTACAATTCGTAAGTCGGAGCCGTCGGCCACCACTGCTCACAGTTTTTTGTAATCGGTAAATAAATTACGACGAAATAATTACGAAGCCTATGTCGGTTTCCTGAATTACACCGGCCGGTGTATTCTGTAAGCATGCCACAGAGAAAACCACCTTAATGTGATGGATGTACAGCTCACTTCATTTCACGAAAGTTTTCACGATGACATTTTTACAGTATCGCACTACAATACTAAATACAGCACTTCACAAGTCACATACATCAATGCAGCACATTCTCACACTTCACAGACGTGTCCCACATGTGGACCGGCGATACTGTTAGCAATAAAATGGCGTTTTAATTTCCGCGCCGTAAAGAAGTGCTTAAATTACTATTGAAATTTATTTCTCACTTTACTATCTGAGCCAGAATGTGTTTAAAGCGAATAGAATGGAGGAACAAAAGTGTGCGGAGCCGAGGGGGGGAGGGGGGGTTCAGTTGGCCGTGTTCAGGTGTGCACTCATTACGGCGTGCAATAAACTCACGACGCCACTTACCGCGGTCACCGCACACACAGTTATTTTCAACTGGCGTGGCGTCCACTCGTTACCACTTTACCACTTTAGGTGATAGTGGACAAATAAACTTGTTGTATCCCTGTGGTAATTGAAAGGTGTGAAGATAATAAAGTTTTAACCGAACTAACTTACGATACACCTTAATAAATGTCCTATTTGAGACGATATTTAGCAATAATACTAAAGATAGCCCACTGTCTGTACAGAGCGAACGCAATGTTCGTAATAGGCCATGTGTAGCACGCGAGTGGTTATTGTGTTATTTATGCGCCCATTTAAATTGTACGTGACGGCCGCGCCCCGTGCGCTGTGCGCCTCACAGTCTGATGATGTAGGTACCGCCGTCTCAAGCATTCCACCCAACAACAGAGAACACTCGAACTGAACGTAAGCAAACTGTGTTATCAGGTGGAAAATACCTCTCTTTATTCGTTAATGGCAGCTATTTCCAAGGAGCGGCGGGGCGCGCGGGCGGCGGGCGGAGGGGCTCCCTCGCGACCTCCGTGATCATCCACAAGATTGTGCTCCAATGAAACTCGTCTGCCTCATAATGGACAAGCCTGATTGAATCAGTCGCTCTCCATTCATGCGGGATGGGTCTCGAGATCAAGATTTTTCGGAGCGTTTCCTGTAGTGTTGATGAGAAAATCGCCTATACATGTATACCAACATGTGCCCCTTTATATACCAATCAGGAACACATTCCTTTATTTCGTCGTGCTCGTTTCTCATGATATTACCTATAATAGACCAGAGGGGAACTGCTTTCGCATCGTAGTTGCTAACTGACAGATAACAAACATTGTTTGTCACTCAGATGAAGTGGCCACTTGAACTTAAACACTTTTTGATTCCGAGAATTAGCCTTCAGATACAAGCTTTGCTTGAATATACAATTATACACATTGTAAATTACTTGCTCCACTAACAAAAAATAAACAACCGAGTACTCTCTAACCAAACCTCCAGCCATGCGCTAAAATATTCATACAAACCAAACGCAATCCTAAATGCAACAAAAACATTTAAAAAATAACATCAAACAAAATAAAAAAAAAAACAAACTCTTTCAGTTGTCAACTCTCAAAACGATCTCATAATTACAAACACACATTCATTTAAAGTCTCAGTGTGAGGAGACACAAAGAAGGGACGTCATTAAAATGTTTGTCCACGAGGGGATGGCGGCCGTCCGGCACCCGGCGACAGCGTCCGCTGATACCCGACAATTAGCGCCGGACCGGCTCAGATAAATGTGGGCGGTAAGCTGAGCACCACACTTTCAGCGGTTTACATCTCAGGGAGGTCACAGGTAATGTTTTAAAACTTAGCTTATCGAGGAATAGACTACCTTCTGCTGCCTCAGCCCCGGAGTCAGTGCCTTAAAGTGGGACATCCAATCCAATCCATCCAAGAGTGCCAATTCCTGTGCAAAAAGTGTTAAAAAAACTTTTTACAAAAAATAAAACCGACTTCTAAACAAAAAAACCAAAAAGTATAAAATAACTTTAATTTCGGAACTCGGTGTTTTTGGTTGCTTTTTTGTTGTTGAACACACCGACTTCCGAAATTAAAGTTATTTTATACTTTTTGGTTTTTTTGTTTAGAAGTCGGTTTTATTTTTTGTAAAAAGTTTTTTATTTTTCACTTTTTAGTGGTACCTACACCGCCTCCCCTCCCCCACCTAAACGAACCAATCACATTGGTGTAAAAAAAACGTACTGCTCCTTTCCGGAGTAAACTAAAAGGTCGTCAATGTAGGCAATGTAGATATTTTTTTTAGATTTTTCGAAAACCGCTTGGTTGATTTCGATAAAATTTCATGGGACCATTTGGGAAGTATACTCTTTCCAACAAAAAAAGAATTTTTCAAATCGGTTGACAAGCGACGGAGTTATGCGCGAACAAACAATAAAAAAAAACATACAAACATCCGAATTGAGAACCTCCTCCTTTTTTAGAAGTCGGTTAAAAAGCCTCAATTTCTATACATTTTGGAGAGATTGCGACTGAGATTCGGATACAAACGTTGCTTAACATTTTGGTAGAATTGGCCTCTGTTCGCCTCATTCTCGTTCATGTAAGCCAAGAGAGTGGCTTAAATAATGGGATTGAAATGTGTGGGTCAGGTTAATTACTCAATGTAAGGCAAAGTCTTGCAACAAGTGATATTTGTTTCTTTATTCAACATGATATAATAATATGTTTTGTTTTAATGCAAAATAGTTCTATTCATTTTAAAAGAATACTTCCAAGCAGACGGGAAATAAAAGCCGTTACAAAAGCTGAAATCCAAAATCGGTAAACCAACAAATGAAACAGGTACGCGCGTACTTCGGACACCGCTCTTCATTTGCTGTTGTTCTTAGTAACACTGTGACTGAAAAGTTGTGTTGTTGTCCACGTGTGACGACACTTCTGTCCGCTGTCGAGTAAGTACTTCACGTGAGAAATTGTTACTATTTCATGTGAAATAATCTAAGGCAGCATATCTGTCAACGATTACATTTTTCATGGAAATAACTTTAACAAAAAAAAAAAACATAAAATTGATTGAGTCAGGCGTTACTTTGCGGAAATCCATTTTAATTTGAAATTGAAAACAATATATCTAGTTTTAATTTCCGCGAATATTGTTTTCAATTTCAAATTAAAAAAAAACATATTTAAGCCATACCTACCTGAAGCTTTCTTTAGATACAATAACTTTAAAGGTACAAAATATGACTCACTCACTTACTTACGGAAAATGTAAGCCACCTCCGGAACAATCGCAGGTATTGACAGGTATCAACTCATCTTCGTTTATAATCATAAGGTACTTATCTCGGGCGAAAGTACGTCATCAATCATCGCAGATACCCAGCACTGAAAGCCTACGAGCCAGCGCCGGGGCCCAGGCGCCCGGGTGAGGGGCCCAGGCAACCGGGTGAGGGGCCCAGGCGCCCGGGGCCCGCAACTTTTCCAATTTCCACCATCTCAAGCCCGACACTAAGATTATTGACTTACACTGCAGCTCGTGGCGAACCTCCGTACTAGTCAATTATATCAGAACTTAAGTAGGTACTGTTGACTTAAGATCTACTCGATACAAAAGTAAGAGGGATGAGGAAATCACTTTAAGAAGGTGTTAAGAAGCTGGTGCATCGGAAGCTGCTTTGGTCCACAAGTTTTTTAATTCTTAGGGCTGAGTGCATGTGGCCATTACGAAAGATTTGAGTTACTGAGTGCATCAAGTTATTGGCAATTTTAAGAAAACAGTGACTGCTTCATTCGGCGGCTAATGCTGTTTGTTGCGCGAAATGAAATGTCCGTTTCACCCTGTGTTCCAAGAGATGGCTGGCGGCCGCATGCGGCGCCCGCACTGCACCCGCAACGCAACGGCTCATCGGCTACCGCCTCGTCAACAGTTAAAAGCCATTTAAAATCGATGACGAGGTATTGGAAGTGATGAGAGACAATGAGAAGGATTCTCATTGTCATATCAATTTCATATTTAGATTTAAAAAGAAGAGGAAAATTAATTACATTACACCTTTTCCCTGTCTAAAGTCATAAACGTCAGAATTAATAATTAATATAACGAGTACGAACACACTCTGCTGAAAGTTACTGTGGCCGTTAAAAAGCACGTTTTATATGTTTCTGTCTCATAATCTCTACATTCCAGTGAAACAAAGTCCCGACACAGCTACGTAAACAAGCATCTCTCCCCAAACTGTACTTTGTACAAGCTCGCTACAAAGGTAAAGGCGAAATTATGTGTTTTTCATCAGCGCCAACAGGCTGTAGTACTAATTTCACGCAGCTTTCAAAATGTCTCTTTTAATTTCCCCTTTTGTAGTGAAACAACAGAGTCATCGTCAGCTAAACAGTTTTTTTTGTTCGCCTCTTTCGGCGACTTCATTTGTAAAATTACATTTGGTGCCGTCCCGGTGGGGAGCGGTGTACTGCGACTGTGGTGAGGTGGAACAGCTTGATGATATACGTCGATATGACAAATTCCAACTTTATACAACTTTCTAGTTTACAAAAACTTCAGAAGTTTTAATGAGAAAAAATCCAGGCAATAATTTAAGCTTTTGCAATCCATTATCTAATAAATTAAATTGCCTTCTGTCGACGGTGATGGAATATCCAAGTCCAAATCCCTTCAGAATAAAGTAAGCCTAATCAAGAACGATCTCAGCCCACAGCTAGGGAACACGTCTCCACTGATACTAAAAATCTTTTTGTTAGAAACAAAAAATATAATCAGTCCTCCGTACGACGTAACGAGTACCTTTGTCCGCTGGAGTGGCGCCTTTTGTAGGCCGTGGTAATGGGCGGACCCTTTGTGTAAATATATTCTAGTAATTGTACCCCTCGCTCTCTCAGCCCCCAGCCCTGCTCGTAGGCCCTCAGGAAGGAACATTTACGGCATCATAATATTGCAGGAATATGTTTTCTTGTTACGTTACATCTTGATCGACGTGGCTTGTCAAATGTTACTGTTCCCCTTTTTTCTTTAGCTTTAATCCTGTTTGACATAGCGTTATTCTACGAACCTAACTTTGCATTAAAATGGATCACTCATAGGCGAGTAGTAAATACAAATGTTGAAGTAATACCTACCGCCATTTATTGTTGTTCACAACGGACAGTGCGCTGCTGTCGTCTATAACTCACATAGTGTGAGACCGGTTGGTCCAGTGCCGGCGTCCTCTGACTATAAGTTTATTCACATTTGTATATTGTCGCAGGACCGGCCGCTGGCGCACAACGCGACGGCGCGCGTGTTCCACAGCAACCAGAGCCTCGTGCTGCAGAAGGTGACGCGCCACAGCAGCGGCCGCTACGCCTGCTCCGCACTCAACGCGGAGGGCGAGACGGTGTCCAACGAGCTGCTGTTCCGGGTCAAGTGTAAGTGAATAGTACATAACTACACCTTCCAGATTCAATTCAAAAGAAACCTCTTAGAATACTTCGTACTGGCACTCAAGCGCAGTCTGGAACGAATATTAGTTAATTTAAATTTTTTAAAGAAACACTACTTCCGATCCTCGATCCATTTAAATCGTAAACATAGCTTTCAGATAAGGCAGACAGAGATATCGTGTGATAACGTTCATCTAACCAATCTTTTTTATTTCCTTCACCTCGCTTCTCTAACGCGTAAAGTACATCTCAAGGAACGATCCCAGCAGCCGGTGAATGGGGATATATTCTCATCTCATTGATAGTATTTTAAATTCAGTGTTGGCTCCCTAAATCTCCGAAGGATTCGACAGTTTCATGCAATATTCACGCGCCATTCGGGCCGTGTCGTTTCGCGTCAAACAGAATTATGCAAGAAGATAAAGTACCCATATTGGAATTTACCGAAACTTACAGACAAGTATGTGTCGCGATTGAGCGGAGCGGTCGGAGCCTGTCGCAGCACACTCGCGCGGCAACTTCCAACACAACGTCGACCTTTCTTACATAACGACCGCTTCCGCATCTCTAGCGTGTCGACCGCAAGCCCTTCTCCACCGCGACGTATTCGTAGAGCACGCTCTACCACTCCCCGCGGAGTAGGTTCCTACCACACCAAGTTATTCTGTTTGCTGCAATCCAGCTATGAACCGCAGGCGAAACAGATCATGTTTTGGCGCTAAAACAAACTTAAACAACAGCCGACGCCGTGAAAGTTTGGCGCTAAATAGAAAACTCGTGAAGGGGCCGCGCCGAGTTCATTACGGCACCTCTCGAAGCTCATTCAAAACAATCGGCACAAATCTGGAACAATGCGAGCCACCGACCCACACTTAAATTGCTCAGAATTAATTAATCGCGACGTCCGCGCATTGTGTCGCCACAAATACGCCGCGCAAATTAAGAAGCATTGTGGTCGCGCCGTGCCGCACCGCGCGTCGCCCGCGCGTCGTCGTCTGCTCGCGTGTGGCGCGCGCGGCCGCGCGGCCGCTCGGCTCGCATCTCGGCGTGTTACCGCGTCTCGCCCTCGGCCGGGAAACTTTCCACTAATTGTTTTTTCTCCGACGTTTGCCTTGATGCCTTCTGAAAAGAAATACTGAACGGATAAACTTCTTGTTTTGCGATTTCAGATTAAATGGAGACTGTACCTTTTTATTCGAGTTTAACGACCTACTTACTTTCTTATTTTTTACGAGTATCAAAGATTTCTCGTCACATTGGAGACGCGTTAAGCGTTAGGCTATTCAGGAAACATTTTTGCAGAATGTTCGAGGTAATTCATAATGTCGTGAAAGGCCATATCCGCTGCGGTGACGTGCTTACCCGGTCTTTGTCTACTAAAGATAAAGTTGCGTCCATTCTCATACACATTGAGGCCATGACCGCGAACTGCTCCTGATCTGAACATATTTCGTTGGGAAAAGAAAAAGTTAATTGAAACGGAATTGTTGAAAATGTTGACAATCTTGTCACCCCCTCCAAGCGCACGTGGAGCGCCCCTCGGTGCTGACGAACAATAGCGACAAGATACTTCCGGCGACAATAGAACCTGATCGCTTTACCGGCGAGTGACAGTCACCGCCGATACTCAATTAAAACGGATTGGATTGCGCCGATTAAACTCGTCTCCTTGTCAAACGATAAATAAGCGACTTCAATTAAACAGGAGCCTGTAGTGCTGCAGTGGCGCAGGTGAGCCTCCTTGGCGGCTCGTCGCTCCACGTCGACCATCCGCCCCGCGCCTCCCTCCCCCGCCCACGCCCCACTAATGGTTGTCGATCTATTTTGCCAATTGTAAGATATGGCCCTGACAAAATAAGATGGGTATTTTTAATGGCGAACATAACTGCGAGTAATGTCGCAATAAATTGTGTTTCGCAAGAAAAAATGTTTTGTAATGAAGTTGTTGTTATTGCTCGTTACGATCGGAGCAATTTTATTCATGACCCGATGTCGTTAGTCTCCACTGGCTTTTGTTGAAATAACTTGCTCGTATTCGAAGGTAGATTATCCTATTACGTTTCACATTACCTATTTAATGGATTTTGTCTCGGATTAAATGCTTCGATATTTCGCTATTGCAGCTGTGCCTCGCCGTTTTATTTTGAGGCTCATTGACGTTGAAACAGATTGATCTGATCAGAATGAATGTTGTATCGACTAGTTGTGTCGTTAGCTGGGGCCCTCGTGTTATCTACTGAGTAGTTCATTAGTGTGCGGTGCGCGCCGCTTGTCGCTCGGTGTCGCGGGGTCGCGGTGTCGCGGTTGGCTGCTGCCGGGGCGTCCGCGGCCACATAATTACTCCTTGCCCCTAATTCCCGGCTGACGACACCCCTGACCTTCACCCCTTGCCACCTTTACGACGCTACGATTAACTGTCGCACGTTTTGTTACGAAGTGTAAAATTTGCTATTGGTGACAATCTAACTTTAAACTGGAATGTCAGATAAGTTAAAATACTACCTACCAACTCCTTCTTATTGGACCATACTCTATGTATACATACTATACCCGATACCAGGTATGTGATGGCTGATGGTGTACAGTGAACATTACTGTCGGTCCGTCGTATCACGCGCCGTCACGCACCCCATGACCGGCACCCGAACGGTACAAGATTTGTGACCCCGCTCTGCGGAATGGCCGCCATACCTTACGCTGAACTCCACTTAGCCGAGTTGTTACTAGCTAACTAGTGGCCCTCTAAAAGTTCATTAGATCACGATAACTACACGCAGTGAATCTACTGCGAACCAATCACCTCAATTATTTACGACAAAACCTCGCCTGTCAATCCTCTTAGAGTAAAAAGTATGAATAAGTCTGTAGATATAAGTCTATATAAATTGACCTTTGTAACTCATTTTATTTGACAGTTTACTTATTTCATATATATTTATACCACCATCAGTTTGTCCGCATGTTGATGATGACGTCATGATTGGCAACCTTATTCAACCATCTCTGACCTCATCTCTTTTGTGCCATGACGTCTTTAACGTATTCACAGCCACCAGTCTGTAGGTTTATCAAACAAACGCTGGCGTCGAAAGGGCATTTGACCATAACCTGTGTTCACTACATCCTGTGTGAGGTAGTGACTAGTGCTCCTGTACTGACTGATGCTGCCCTCCCCCAGACTCGCCGTCGTGCCGCACGGGCGGCGTGGCGGTGGTGGGCGCGGCGCGCGGCGAGTCGGTGGTGATCGTGTGCGAGGTGGACGCCGACCCGCCCGCCGCCGTCTTCAAGTGGAAGTTCAACAACTCCGGCGAGACGCTGGACGTGGCCGCCGACCGCTACACCTCCAACGGCAGTGCCAGCAGTCTCAAGTACGTGCGCCTGCTATGCCTCCAAACTGTAGTCGACTAGCTTCTACCAGCGGCTTTGCCCGCGTTTAAGTTTAAAATTATCTTATTATCAAAACTATTCTGTGACGTATTCCAAGAAATGGTCTCCCCGTGTGCAATATGTGAGGAGGTAATAAACAAGCAGCCAGAGTTAATTTGCATGAGGATTATTACGATGGTATGGATTATTTACAGTTTGATTCTAACCGCAGATCCAACTAAATCGTTTTTTATTGACCTTGTTGCTGTAATGGGTTCAAGGGAAAAGCAAATCGTTGAAATGAAACATTAGTTAACGTCCGTTCCATTTATACTTGTTTAGTGCACACACATACATTCGGTCAGACCTACCAGATAAACTTCGTTTGTTAAGAATGTGGCAGCCTTTAAGACTTAAATTCCTTATATATTTTAAACTGTGTGCACTAAATCAATATGTTCTCTTTCCCTGCTTATCCTCGGTGCTCTGCTTCAGATACACGCCGGTGGCGGACCTGGACTACGGCACGCTGTCGTGCTCGGCCTCCAACGAAGTGGGCTCGCAGCTGACGCCGTGTGTCTTTCAGATGGTGGCCGCTGGTGAGTTCACTATTCCCGACCACAAACAGTGACGACCACCACAAAAACGCCGAAGCAATGAAGCTCGACGGGTTCTGATAAACTATTCAGCAATGTTGAATATCAGTTTCCCCAAAACGCCTACCCATCACCACTTTCTAGTGTTTTGACAAGGAAGAAAAAGAGTAACTCCCCAGTAACACATCTCGAACGATTCTTATTATACTTATTCACACAGGCAAGCCGCACGCGCCGCGTAACTGCACGCTGTGGAACCAGACGGCAGAGTCGGTGGAGGTATCTTGTGTGGCGGGCTTCGACGGCGGCCTGCCGCAGCGCTTTCTGCTCGAAGTCTACGCCGACAGCAACGTACCCAGGTGAGGCGGTCGCTCTTAGAACCTCTGCGGAAACTTGAACAGCTCAAAGGGCATCTTAGTAATCGTCTTGAACGTATCTAATGATTTCAATATAAATGCGTCATGCACCAACATTACAGCTCCAAAGAACAGAAGAAGTGCAATCGGTAGCAAGATGGCTCCGTGTTCGCGCGCGGGTTTAGCATCTTGACGGTTGTCTCCTTTTTTTGCTGCTATTTTAGAGGACGGATAAAATAAAAAAGAAAATATCCAAATTTTTTATTGATAAATCATCAAATGACTTTTCCGCTCTGAGCGTAGCAGGAAGGGGAGTCAAACTCTTATTGTCTAAACCCCACCCGTGGTCCTCCAAATGCTCACTGAGTTCCGCGACGTCGATAACTTTTTCGCAACTAAACGTACCCTTACTATCAGTGTAACCCAATATCGCAGACACCGGCTCCCCAACCCAATGTTTCGGCACTCGTAATGACTGTATCCGCGGCTAGTGATGCGGAAACTCGTGAGTACCCGCTGATGCCTGCGATACACCCCCGGAAGCCACCGTGTCACCCCCCAGCTAAACGCTACCTCCCCCCCCACGGCCTAGACGCTCGTGGGAATGCGATCTACATACATTGCCGAGGTGAGCTTACTACCACTCTATTACGCGGAAGCCGGTCACAAGGTCATAACGGAGTTCACACTTATTGCTGGTTGAAATTATACTCTTATTGGTAAAGAAATCTTGCATTATCTTTGAACGACTTCAAAAAAAGTAGGAGGTTCTCGATATGTTTGTGCAGCGATATTTTCGACAATAGTCAAACGATTTGAATGATTCTTTTTTTTTTGTTTAAAATAATTTTTTTTTCGGACTCATCCCATTTAAATTGAGTGAAGATCTAATGAAGAATTTCAGAGTTAGGCTACGAAACTACTCAAAAATTTATAGCAAATTTCGGGATTGCTGAAATCGCATGTCTGTTTATTGTTAACACTAGTTTATAACATAACATTACGCTGTGAAAAGGGTTCGCAGCTGTATACAAGTGAACCATGTTTTTTGAGTTATATATTCGATCATAACTTTATTGCTAATGATCTAGATATTTTTTTTTGCGTTGAGTTTAGTTAAATATATTGAATTTACAATTGACTTTGAACTTCAATGATAATCTATTGATCTCTTCAACTTAAAATCAGTGAAATCAAATAAAGTGAGATATGGTAAAGTTTATGCCAAAGCAAAGTAGATATTTAATTATGAACTGGTCTGGACTTGAAACGCGAAGGATCACAAGGTAACTCCATAACGTTACCGTTATGCAGTTACCTTGTGATCCTTCGCGTTTCAGCGCAGTCACTCACTACCACTAAAAAGTCGGTGTAAAAAAGCGTCGACAGACACAACCAAGAACACCGACTTCCAAAATTAAAGTTATTTTACGCTTTTTTGAAATTTGGTAATCTTATCTATTTAATAAAAAGATTTTCTTAAATCACTATCCCCGGTTTACCAAATGCTGGGAGCAATTTTCTGGTTATGGATACATTGTGTATGTGTCTTATGTTGATATATTTACTATATATTCAGGCTTTTTTTTTAAATAAGACTAGCTTTTTTTTTTTCCTGGATGGGAAATCATCAAATGACTTCTCCCGCTCTGGGCGGAGCGGAAGGGAGTGTCAGACTCTTACTGACTAAAACCCACCCGTGATCCTTCTTGTGCCCTTTGCGTTCCAGGGCTGCGGTGACTCTTTCGAACAAATTCCGCAACCCTAGCAGGCACTGACCCTATGGGGCCCCGTCTTCTTTGCTGACGGCTCTTTGAGGCGCGCGTGGAACACGACGCGCCGTCGACTCGGGCCTGGTTGCTATCAGACGGCGAGCCACCCATAGCTCGCCATCCGCAGGCCCGCGCCTACGGTGGCCGGGAATCGCCCTGCGTTTCCCGACGCCCGGGGCGTCTTCTTCTGTTGCGGCGGCTGGAGCGAGGGGCTTCCCTCTCTCGCACGCGCTCCGCCTCCTCCTTCGCTAGCATTACTGCTTCGCAGAAGGAGGCGACCGCTTCCCATGCCTCCTCGCTCTGGACCATGGCCCGAACCAGGGCCGGACGCGAGAGGTCGCCGCCGCCAATCGCCTCGACGAGGACACGGCGGTACTCCGCCCAAGCAGGGCAGACCTCCACCGTATGCTCCACCGTGTCCTCCGGACGATCCACACAGTGATGACACCCGGACGTGTCCTCCCGCTGGATCCGACACAGGTACCTCCCGAAGCAGCCGTGTCCGGTGAGCACCTGCGTCAGGCGGAAGGTGAGAACGCCGTGACGTCTCTCCAGCCACGCCTCAAAGAGGGGCTAGCTGTGTCCCACGGTTTCACCCGCTACATACATACATTCAAAAATATTATTATACATATATATTTTTCACACAAGCATTGTCTATTTATCTGTTTGTCTGTGCGTTTGTGGGAGCATAATGCAATAACCACTAATGGGATTCGAAAGATAGATTCTTAAAAATATTAAGTGTTATCCCGCGTTTTATCTAGAGCGTTTATTTCATCATCAAAATCGACGCACAAAATCAAAAGATATTATATTTTTAAGTTTAGTAATACACTTCGTCGAGCGCTGAGCGTCGCGTCGCGTCAACGATTCGAAGTCCTGCAGCCATCACGTAAAAAGTACAAAACCAATATAATACATAAAGGTTTTATACACAACAAATTTGCGTAACTATGAGTAGTTCCGTAATGAAAATTATTTTTTTCTTGAACACTTTAGTGTTCTACTAGATCGAATTTTAAAATTATTTTAGTGTTGGATAGCCCATTTATTGGAAGGCTGGGATAGGCTATATAACATGCAAGCTACGATAAGTAGGAGCGGAGCATCAATGAAAAATGTTACAAAAACGGTATTTTTCTCTCTTTCCTATGTGACGCAGACGAAGTTGCGCTAGTTTGTAAATATGTGAGTACCATGTCCCTTACTTGCAAACTTGTTAACTTTACCTCTGCCAGTATTTCTTTGTTGTACCTATCAGTACTATTATATTTCGACGTTTCATTCTTCAGATATATAGAACAATGTAGTAATTTTTATCCTACTGGCAACTTCGCACTAGTAATTTAGTTACTTTTTTTTTTTTTTTTTCTACCTCCGGGTAGGCGCTATGTCGGCTCGTCATTATTTTTTCGTGCGTGGCAACAAGCACACCCATCTCCGGAATAAAATAAGTTTTTAAAGAAAAATATAATAAAATGCCCAAACGAAGTGCTGACGATAGAATACGATACTATAGTGCAAAAATAAAAAAGTTGAAAAAGCAAGGCAATGAAAAAAGGCGTAGTCGCCTAATAGTGTACTCTACGTCATCGGATTCCGAGGAAATACAAGGTGAGTTTATTTTTTCCGCATTACAAAGTGAAGTGACGAAATTGTTGTATAAAAAGTGGAATTCACTTAGGCATTCAGCGTCTCTAAGCTTCCCTGGAGGATCAACTGCGGGTTATCACGATGGGTTAGCATGACGCTAGAAAATATCAGCCGGGAGGTTCAACTGCGGGTTAACACAAAGGCTTAAACACACAAAAATAGGGTACCGTTGGACCCTGTGGGCCAGGACCCTATAAAAATCTATGATACAAGGATTCTTCCTACCAATTTTTTTTGTTAGCTACCCTCAAAAAAAAAAAAAAAATTCAGATAACGGAACGCAAAACGTAGAGGTACACATTGATGTCGATGAAACACCACCAAATGTGCCATCAACCTCCATGTCACCCGATCACCAGCCACCAGCCTCCGAACAAGTAAACACTGAGCCTGAACTTGCCCCAGAGCTACTAGAAGCTTTGGGCGATGCTGTTGTCGATATTCCCGTGTACGGCCCAGACATACACGACAAGCTGGCTCAACGTTGGTTACCAATTCTTAAAAAAGGTATACAAAGCGAAGCCAAAGAAACGCTTTTGAAAGGATATGCGATTCCTAATAATTGCAAGCTACTCAAAGCACCTACTTTGAACGTAGAAATATCGGCTGCTGTCACTGATTTAGTAAGAAACAGAGACAAAAAGCTTCAAGCCAAACAGGACCAACTCGGCCTGGGTATTTCGGCTATCAACAAGGCAATGACCCTGCTGCTGACCGGTGAAGACAAGGTACAAGCTGTAAAAATTTTGTCAGACAGCTGCCGAATACTTACTGATCTCCACTTTACCGAGACACAAGTAAGAACTAAACTTATGACGCCAGGTTTGGACAAGTCTTTCTTAACCTTAATACAGGATCAAGACAGAGATGAAACCCTCTTCGGAAGTAAATTACCGGACAAAATCAAGGCCTCAAAAGCGATCGAGAAACAAGGGCTTCAAATTAAAAAAGCACCTATTCCAAAGCCGTCAACATCAAACATTCCGACGTCGAGTGCTCGTTTTCAGAATCAGGGAAACTGGTCGGGGCCCCCTCGCTTCCCGTCATCGAGAAAGGGGGGGCGGACATCTTCGTACCGGGCACCAGCACACCAACCTTACCGCCGGGCGCCGCCTGCGCCACCGACGACAGCGCGAGCGAGTGCGGCCGCGAGCTCCAGCAAGCGTGCCCCTACGAGGCAATAACTCAGGTACATGCTGGTAGACTACAATTTTACTATGATTGTTGGCGTGGCATTACAAAGAACACAGTTATTCTGAGTTGGATTTATCACGGCTACCACATACCTTTCTCGCGTAAAGTTGTACAGAGTACTGTTCCGCGAAACTCATTTTCCGTGGAGGAAAAACGGGAAATGAAAGTAGCTATTCATAACTTATTAGATTTAGGCGCGATTACGGAACGAAAACCTAGATTTGATCAATTTGTATCTAACATTTTCTTGACACCAAAATCGAATGGTAGTTATAGATTTATACTAAATCTTAAACAATTAGCATGATTGAGCATTGAGCATTTTAAGATGGAAGATCATAGAACTGCATCAAAAATGATACCAAAAAATGGTTTCATGGCAACCATAGATCTTAAAGAATCGTACTTACTTGTTCCTATAGCTAGATCTCATCGCAAGTATTTAAGATTTCAATTTGAAGACGAAACATTTGAATTTAACGCTTTGCCTTACGGGCTGTCTTCCGCACCGCGGACTTTCACAAAAATCATGAAAGAAGTTGTAGGTTATTTAAGACATCGTGGATTTAAATCTGTTATATTTCTTGACGATTTATTATGTCTAGGAGATACCTACGACGAGTGTCATACAAATGTTACCGAAACTCTTAAATTACTGAATTGCTTAGGTTTTGTAGTTAACTTTGATAAAAGTAGTTTACACCCACAACAATGTTGCAAATATTTAGGATTTATGTACGACTCTATAGACATGTCAATAACATTGCCGTTAGAAAAGCGACACAAAATATTACAATTAGTGCAAAAATATTTAAAGTTACCGGTTTGTACTATCAGGGAATTTTCTCGCTTGCTAGGGGTTCTGACCGCAGCATGTCCAGCCGTAAGATATGGCTGGCTCTATACAAAAGAACTAGAGAGACAGAAATATTTAGCTCTTAAAAAGTATCAAACATACGAAGCTAAATTTAGACCTTCTGCTGTAATATTATCTGACTTACAGTGGTGGATTAAAAATATAAATTTCACGTCAATACCCTCGAATCTAAAAATTTTGTTTTAGAAATCTTTACTGATGCTTCTAAAACAGGTTGGGGTGCATTTTGTAATAACGAACGTGTCAACGGTGGTTGGAAAGACAGCGAGCGCAACTTTCATATTAATTATTTAGAGTTGCTTGCCGTCTTTCTTGGTCTGAAATGCTTCGCTCGTGACCCAAAGTACAATGATTGTAATATTTTGCTACGCGTTGACAACACCACCGCTATTAGTTACATAAATAAAATGGGAGGTATTCAATTCCCCCATTTAACCAACTTAACAAAAACTATCTGGCAGTGGTGCGAGAAACGGAATATCTGGCTGTTTGCGTCGTACATAAATACAAAAGATAACATAGAAGCAGATCAAGAGTCGAGAAAAATCAATCCCGATATCGAATGGAACCTCTCTGACTCGGAATATCAGAAGGTATTGGCATTTTTTGGCGAACCAGTAATAGATCTCTTTGCTTCTCGCACTAATGCAAAATGCAAAACGTATGTCTCTTGGAAACCAGACCCTGATGCCATGACAGTAGACGCATTTACAATAAATTGGAAACACACAGGGTACTTCTATGCATTTCCACCCTTCTCTTTGATTTTGAAATGCATACAGAAAATTATTAAAGACGAAGCAATAGGTATAATTATATTCCCTTATTGGCCGTCACAGCCTTGGTTTCCATTACTCAATAAAATACGTCAGTCTGATATTTTATACTTAACGCCTGATTCAAATATTTCCTTGTCCTCTTTCAGGACTCTCCAACTCCCTCTGAGACAGTTTACCCTGGCTGCGGCGGTGCTCTCAGGTCTGCCTTCGAGTCCAGAGGAACGCCAAGCGTTGCGCTCGACTTAATGATGGCTTCGCTATCCCAGAATACACTGTCTCAGTACAACGGTACCTATAAACTATGGTGGCAGTTCTGTGAAGCAAATAGTGTTAACCCTTACTTTGGTTCACCATCAGACGTTATGTTATTTCTAACTGAACTATTTAACAAAGGTGCCACTTACGGATCTCTAAATTCTCATCGCTCAGCTCTTTCCTTGCTGTTAGGCAGTATTGTAACTTCTAACGACCAAGTTAAAAGGCTTTTAAAAGGCGTTTATAAATTAAGACCTGCCACTCCAAAATACACTTGTACCTGGGATCCACAAGTAGTTCTAAATTTTGTCGCAGAATGGATACCCAACAGAGAACTGTCAATTGAAAAAATCACAAAGAAGCTAGTAGTTCTCCTAGCACATTATGTACAGCGCATAGAGTACAGACGTTCTCTCTAATAAAATTACAAAATATTGTGGTAGGTCCATCTGGTATTCAGATAGGTATTTCAGATGTCATCAAAACATCCGCGGCTGGACGCGAACAACCTGTACTGATATTACCGTACTTTAATGAGAACAGGGCAATCTGCCCCGCCACTATAATAGAAGATTACATGTTCGCCACAAAAGATGTAAGATCTGAAGCGACCAACAGCCTTATATTAACTTATAAGCGTCCGCACAAACCAGCGACTGCTCAAACCATCAGCAGATGGATCAAGCAGGTGCTGCGTGCGAGCGGCGTGGACGTGTCTGCGTTCAGCGCGCACAGCACGCGGCACGCAGCCACGTCCGCGGCGGCCGCCTCTGGGCTCTCGTTAGATGCCATTAGAAAAGCAGCTGGCTGGACCAGCACTTCTCAAACCTTCGCAAAGTTCTACCACCGCCAAGTAGTGGACGAAGGTAACTTTGCTCGGTCAGTATTACAGACAAACAACAATACTTTGTGATTTTATTGGCAAAAATTAATTAATTAACTTAGAATTTTGTTGTAATCACTTACATTTAAGTTGTAATAATTAAGAAGTTTATTATATAGATTAGTACTATTAGTACCGTACTTTACATGATTTTATGAATAATATTTAATTATTTAGTTTTAATTACCTACAGAAAATAAAAGATGATCCTTAATTCCTTTCGTAAATCTGTTTATTTTATTTCACAAAATTTTCATCTCTGAACATCTACATTGTTCTATATATCTGAAGAATGAAACGTCGAAATATAATATATGATCAAACGAACTTGCAAAAGTGAAGTTCGATCGATATTATATGAGTACGTTTCATTCGAAGATATATACTCCCACCCTCCCAATACCCAAAACTGAAAATTTTGAAAAATATCTCTAAAAATAATGACGAGCCGACATAGCGCCTACCCGGAGGTAGAAAAAAAAAAAAAAAAGTAACTAAATTACTAGTGCGAAGTTGCCAGTAGGATAAAAATTACTACATTGTTCTATATATCTTCGAATGAAACGTACTCATATAATATCGATCGAACTTCACTTTTGCAAGTTCGTTTGATCATATATTTTTGGTGAATCGTCCTCACATATTATTAACCGACTTCTAAAAAAGGAGGAGGTTCTCAATTCGGATGTTTGTATTTTTTTTTTTTTTTTTTATGTTTGTTCGCGCATAACTCCGTCGTTTGTCAACCGATTTGAAAAATTCTTTTTTTGTTGGAAAGGGTATACTTCCCAAATGGTCCCATGAAAATTTTATCGAAATCGACCGAGCGGTTTTCGAAAAATCTAAAAAAAATATCTACATTACCTACATTGACGACCTCTTAGTTTACTCTGCAAAGGAGCAGTACGTTTTTTTTACACCAATGTGATTGGTTCGTTTAGGTGGGGTAAGGGGAAAGGATGTAGGTACCACTAAAAAGTGAAAAATAAAAAACTTTTTACAAAAAAATACAACCGACTTTTACACAAAAAATCAAAAAAGTGCAAAATAACTTTAATTTCGGAAGTCGGTGTTTTTGATTGCTTCATGTTTTTGAACACACCGACTTCCGAAATTAAAGTTATTTTGCACTTTTTTGATTTTTTGTGTAAAAGTCGGTTGTATTTTTTTGTAAAAAGTTTTTTATAATATAAACCATTGATTATTATTAACAAAATATTGTAAAAAAAATTAATTTGAAAACGGTGACCCTGGATTTCTTGTCCGTTCTTGTCCATTAGAATCTTTTTGCGAATGGACGACTAGACTCACTATATATTTTACTTTCAAACTGTTTTGACGTCCAAAAGTGCCTTTTAATGGTCTAGTTGAAATAAATTAATGGAGTTTGACTTTGAAATTCGAAGAAGAGTTGTTTGTCACCATCGCCGTGGTCGTGACAGCCCGAGACAAGTTGTGTCATGAAGCTCACGAGCTCGGCGTGGGCTGAGTGCTGCGGGCGAGCGGGCGGGGCGCGGGGCGCGGGGCGGGGGGCGGCACGAGCATTGTTTTTAATATTACAGAGGCAATCTGGGCTCTCAAGCTGCGCCCCCGGTGACGTGCGCGGACTTAACGACTCCGTATTATTACAAAATTCCTTTATTATATTTCCCCGAACGCACCGGCTTAAGTGAAATAATGTGTATCGGAACCGTAATGGATATGGAAACGCGCGGCCCTGATATTTTATTATTTTTATGGAACTGCTGAAAACGGAAACCTTATTCTGTAGCCATTACGTAGATACTCCGATCCATTTGCCTACCACCGTCATTGTTATAAACTGAGTTCTATAATACCTGGCGAATATGTTAGAGATGTAACAGCGGTGCGCGAGCGAGCGAGGCCGGGGGGCGGCTAGTCTCGCGACACATCTGTACGCAGAACGAGAGGCGGCGCGCGGCGCAGGCACGGGGCCCAGAGTGGAATCCCGTGTAAACATTGGGGTCTCATTAAAGTTGTGAACAGCGTTAATTATGAATTAACACGCGACCGTCCCCGCACACCGCGACACGCGCCGACAAGCATCTAATATCTTATTCCGTATTCATGTACTCCAGCGTTTACTATGCCTAGAAATAGGCTATAAACGTACCGCACCGCTATATTATACGCATGCTGTCATCTCAGATCGCTCCTCATATAAATTGCCACCGTACAGGAACAAGAACCATTATCTCGCCCGCACGGAACGGTCTCCATGAGAACATCTTTTGCAAAACAAAAACACAGCAAAATATTCAAAGTTTTCCAAAATGAATATTGGCGTCGCGTGACGTCGAAGTCATCAGAACTACTGAGCTACAGCCGCTACATAATTTCCAATAAACGTAACAGATGATGGTTCAGGCCGCCATTAGCTACGACAACGCGCGGATAACGAGAAAAATGTTTAAATATCACACGCTTTTATGACCTCGTAAAATGTTTGTTAGGATCGAAATCGGCTGCGTGTACATTTTACGCGCAATAAAGTATTAAATAATAATTACGTGACGTCAGCGGCCACAGTTATTACCTTACTTGTATCGTTTATACGGAATTAAGGGTTTCATAAAGTTACACGTTATATAAATTGGACACCAACTACTCGTGAAACTACCGACTGGACACTCCTGTGTCCAGTCGGTAGTTTGAAGCTTTTGAACAGATTCTTTAAATCCTGAAAATTCGGTTTGGTTTCATTAGAAATCTCAGAACTAAAATAATATTTCAAATAAAAAGAAATGTTCGTCCTCAACGTTCACTGTGTAGCACAGTTTCAATTCCGGAAACCATCGCAGACTGGTGAATTTCAAAAGGAACCAACAAACATATAAAATGGTACAAATTAACAAAGCCCGCGAGATAATTCCCTAAGCGAGAATACTGCTATTTTCGTTACTTCGGCTCGGCGCGACGCAGCTCCGTTATAGCGTCTGCGTTGTGACAGCTGGGCGGCTGCGTGGCGGCTGCGTGGCGTGATAACAGTTTTTGTCTTGGTGGGGCAACCCTGGGGCAGCCGCGGGTGCGCGCACTATGAATCACGAAGCGTCATTTAAAAATTAAAACATTTTCGTTTTTCCTTCCAGTAAAAGAGCAGGCCGTGTTGTCTATTCGCCAGTGAGTGGCAGCGAGCGGCCCGCGCCCGACAAACATCTGACTGTTATTCGAGCAGCCACCGTCGTGCGCTGCTGCGCTCAAATTGGAATCCCATCACCTTTGTACATTTTTCCCCGAGGTAGCTTAGGGATTGCTTTTACATACACCGTACAGTTTATTAATATCGTTATTTTGTAAAACATACAGCGCTCCAAGATCCCTCGTCTCTTACAATGGATCGCATCAGCAAAAATCACATCCACCGCACAAAGAGACGCTATCTATTTCCAAATACAGCGAATTGACCCTCCCCCTCCTCCCACGTCAGCACACATTACCCCCCCTCCCTCCCCCTCCTTCGCACTCCCATGTAATGAGCACGAAAACCGTAATAATCGTCGTCACAAGTACCTAAAAACATTGACAAATTAAAAGTTTGACAAGCGCTGGCCCCGGGGTAATTACACCCTCATCGGTAGTAGGCGAGGATGTGGAAATATATTAATTTACTTGAAATGAGGCTGTAACGTGCAGTAATGGCGATGTATGGTGGTATGAATTCTGTTGGAAATACTACTTAATTGACTGCAACTACAGGCTTCAACAAAATTCAATGGGTTTTATACTTAATCAGTGTGAACCGCATACAACATTTTGAGTTGTGCTACATTATAAATGGACTTCGTGCACTTCGAATTCTAGTATGCATCACTTTGGTCTATTCGAAGAGGCAGATGTAATAAATTCTTTAGACGCTAAATGCGATAGCTTCCTATGTATGTAGGTTTTGGTACTGGGAACAAATGAACGACTCTCAGGTTTGACCTAGCTATCTTTGCCCGCAGAGTGAACTTGTCGTCGGACGAGCCGTCGTGGACGGTGCGCGGCCTGGAGTGGGACGTGCGCTTCCGGCTGCTGGCCGTCGCCTTCAACTCCAAGGGCCGCTCGGCGCCCGCCAAGCTGGACGACGTGCTGTTCCGCGACCCCGAGAAGAGAACAGGTTAGCTCCAGGAGCATAATAGCACTCATACATACAGATGCCAGTAAAAACGCCAACACATGAGGAAATATGATGAATGATGGAGGCTGCGCGCTTGTACACACTCGCTCGCCAGCCGGCCGGGCGCTCTCGTTCGTTTTACATCCGTCCTCAACAAACCCCTTTGAGCCGCCACTTTGCGCGATTGAAAAGATTTCAAATAGCGGACGATAAAACGAGCACTCGCGACCGGCGCTCAATAGAATACCGTCACGACATTTAAGTACAATCATTAACTCGCCATTGAAACATACGAACGCCGGCACTCGTGTATAACTAGTTTTTGTTCTAAATCACTCAGCGAAACTCAATTTGGAGGGTAAAGGGCGGGTCCCGGGGGAGCCCGATGCCCGGGGGTCCGGCGGCGGCACTAAGTGGCGGCCGAGCAGCCTTTATCCTCCGCGAATTATTAGCCGAGGGAAAACATTAGCCTCCCCGGGAAATATAAGTAACGAGGAAAAGTACCGCCCGAAACGTTCAGCAGTCGTGGTCGAGCTAAACGGTGGCCGAGTGGCCACGCCACGAAGCGTCGCGCGCCCACTGCGCACTTGCGTTGTGAGGTTCTTCTCATACGATAGTATTAGGCAAAGCTCAATTGATATGAAGCATGGGATGTTTGTATCGCTCGGCGATGAACTGTTCTCTCCAGGTTACCAACGATCACATTCCGTGCACACGTCACTACTTAATTTTGCCTGGCAGACGACTGCAGATGTAAAATGAGCACTTGAACTGAGGTGTTACATACATATAAAATATACATAATTCTAAAATAGCAAGATAAGGTAGAAAACGTACACGTAATTATTATGTTAGTTCATTTTTGGCAGTGCACAAATATCGCCCCGCACGGTGACCAACAGTGATGTTTGTCAGCGGTGTCACATCGATCGCTGCAGAAGTAGGCCGCTCCTTGCAACCTCAAGATAATCCCATTTTAATTAAACGAGCTCGGATTTACCGGCGAGATTAATCAAGAGGCTCTCTCCTCGCGTGTCCTCCTCCACCTCACTAGCTCACTGCCTCGCTAGCTTTCTCGGAGGACCACCGACAGCGCCGCACTCACATCATAGGCTAATAAACTATAGTATGAATCACCGATCACCCCAAATGCTCACCGGTTGAGGGTTACATTCCGCAACATTATAAATGTTTATTTGGGATGCAAATATTTGCTTTGATATGCGCTGTTTACTTGAATGGCACGCAATCGAATATAAGACTGAAATGCATTTTAGAGGATCATAACTTCAGTCACGATCTGCCCTCGAATCAAACTCAATTTACTTATTTGCTCATGTAGAACATCGAAAGGCATCAGTGAAAATCTGTGTACCTCGACAGAAATAAGTGGGCCATCACTCGCGGCGCCTACTCATGCGGAAAAACTAATGCGCGTGCTATCGACGGCGCCGGGCGTCCACATGTGGGACCTTTAATTTCCCGCCTCGGAGGACCGAGGCTCGGCCCACGCTATTTTTTAATATTGACCGTTTGATTTTGTTCGCTCCCGACCCTGATTTCGTAGTAAATTGACAGGATTTCGAAATTTACCCCTTTTAGTTCGCCGACGATACGTAGGTAATTTTTGATGGAATCAGTTTCTAAATGTCATTACGGACAGCCGGCGGTCCGAGTTCGGCAGGACGCAACAACGTGGGACTGTGGTATCGATCAGATGTGAGAGATGTGCTCTTGTAATGAACATGTTCCACGATGAGCGATCACGCCGCATGTGCAGGCGTATTTAAATCCAGAGGTAGGTACTTACCTACGCCACAATCATTCTTCTTCGTTGAGAAACACGTCGCACACCGTGACTAAGTTCCGCGCGCTCAGCGGATGAATTATTTAGCAATATACATTTATGTATTTCTAGAATTATTTTATAATTAACGCTCATCAATGTGAATGATGAGGCGCTCTTAAACGTTAAAATATGATTGTGTTTCTGCGTTCAGTCGACTTTATGGAGTGACTCAAGGCCCTAGTTTCCAAACACAAACACGTGTACAAGTGAGACGCTCCTCCACGGCTAAGCCAGGTACGAGCCACCACACAGCACCCGCCGCGGAGGACGCGAGCGGGGTACACTGAGCGCACGGAGGAAGGGGTGCGACCAGATCGCCTCCCACAAACAAATGGCAATAAGTTTAGAACGAAATTGAAAGTAAACAGCTCGATAGAGGAGCACAGACCACTCCGGCCATCTGCGTCCTACACAACAAGCAATTTGGATTATCTGTAAGTTATGAAGTGGTTCAGCTGCTTCGCCTGATTGATCGCAAATACTGATAAGTCCTAATCTTTCGGGATTTCGACTGGGATTAACGTTGAATTACAGTTGGGGAGGTGGGGCTTAGTGGTGCCATTATTAATACGCTTTAGTTAAACTAATTTGATAAAGTGACCGTCGAGAGAGCGCATGGAACTAGGACTTTTATGACCGTTTCTATATCCGGTCTGAATGTTTTTGCGAATCTTGTGTCTCAGCCATCCTTATGAACAATCTGAATGGCATGTCAACTTTGTCCATAAATAGATAATATTTTGTATTTAATCTTTGGTTAGATAAACTAATTCGAGCACTGCATAAACAATACACTAAATCAAAAAGGAACACAATAACTTCTGCGAACAATAGGTCTGTCGAAGCCGATTAACTCAAATTGTAAATCGTTTAGAATTTAATCGCGTCCCCATCCTAGATAATAGAGCATACATCAAGAAACAATGATGATAAAGATATAATTGTGGGACACAAAGCAGATGTAATTAGCGCCGATACGGACCGGAAGCGGGATTAATCCGATGCTCTCTGCGGTTTCCTATTGGCGCGGCGAGCCGGACCGACGCGGACGTCCGGACGATTGCGGCGGTACAACCCGTACCTACTGAAACACCACAGTATAGCAAGTACAGTTCAATTCATTCGAGTGCCAAAGAGGACCAACTAGTGTTAGACTGTTAAAATGATGTCAGTGTGAAAATCTGACAAAAATACTTATAGTTTGTGTTACTTTAGGTTTGGTACTTAGTACTTCAATGATAGCAAAATAATGAATTTTAAACCATGATGACCTGAAACTTAATAACAAACGTACGGCTCGGTCCCGTCTCAAATCCACAGTCCGGGACACAAGTGGGCCGCGTCACCCGCGTGCCGCCCGCATGCATAAGCAACAACTGACAGACAGGCGCGCCGCACACTCAGCGCCGCCGGCAGCTGTAGCCCGCACGGGTCCCGGCGGCTGGCGCATACGGTAACACTTCATGAATGATTTACACGCTGCACACGGTAACTCGGCCCTGTCTTCATAAATACTCGACGAGATAATGTGGCTCGTCACCCACATCACAACACACCTAATCTCGTTTAAATACGACACACGGTTGCACAAATACATTTTCCGCGACAAGCGGGCACTGGGTCACAAACTGCACTCGTTATGATAATGGTGCCTTTGCCGCGGCGTGCGACCCGCCCAGCTGCATACCTACGTGAGGGACGATGGCCGCCGGAGAGTCACCCTTCGAATAAATCTGCTTTTTGTCGCATAAATCGGGTTTGTACCAGCTCAATCAAAGTAGTAAATAGCCCGTTTGAATCTACGACGGATTTAGACAAAAATTATGCCGGCAAACATATCATTTTTATTTGGTTGGCGTTCGGCCGGGCGGCCATTTGTTAGCCGGCTATTTGAGCCGTATTCAGTGGAGTCGAGCCGCTAGCTCGAATAAATCAACCGCTCCGAGCCGTCCTGCCGCACTGAAATATGATCGCGCGCCACTCTAATCCGCCTTTTGTTTTAGAGCCATTACACCCGCCCGCGCCGGGCCCGTGCCCGCCACTTAACATATTGTCACTAAAGCGAGACCACTCAAATCTGATATTATTGTAATAAATTACTTACCTACCCCGCCATCTATTTTTGACCCACTTTCGAAATCTGAAAGGTTTGCTCCTGCATTTGTTAAGGATGATTGTTTCCATTCCGTCTATCGACTCTCGATTTCAGAAATACGTATATGAAGTTGAGATTTTGTCAAATTCTACACGTTCTTTACTTTTCATACTCAATTCAGTCACTGGTCCGTGATAATTCATAACAAAACTCTAAATGTTCGAACTCAACTGTCAAAAGTCTGTGTAAGAAATAGCTTATCGTGCGCTGCTCAAAGATGAAAACCAAACACTAACCTCGTTCGTCACCACTAACATTACATCGGTGGCAGCCGACACATCGGCGAGCGGTGCCAGTCTCCGCCAGCAGATCCCAGTAGCGAGCTCAACATACATGTTCACAAGCCTAGCAGTCGTTTCTGACACTACAAAGATGCTAAACGTGTCACTAACTATATTCATGTTCCTGAAAGCCTCACGAACTGCAAAGACGATAGTATCGGTCACAGTGCAACATTGACGGCCTCCTCGCTCGCACCGGCTTACTTAGGATTTATGACACCTTTAGCAGTCATTTTAGAAAGTTTGGCGCGTTTATTATGCAAGTGTGGACGCTAACATTATATTCATGCTCTAGAACAAGAGTATGTATGTGTGGATATTATGTGCGCTGAGTTACGAAATACTGTGTCAGAGCTGAGAGTAATAGCACCCACGAGATAGAAGGCCCACTGAAAACTACAAAGGGTTACATTTTATATGATTCAGAACATGACACCAAACTAGCTTACGCCCGTATCTTCTTCGCATTGAGGCTCGGAATTACTCGTATCAGGTATTTTTTAGTTATTGGACTGTCAGTGGCGCGTCTGCAGCACTTCTTGTTGGTGACATACTCACTAGACAACTGTGACAATTAATAGTAAGGGTCACCTTGTAAAATTAAAAAAAAAAGCAACTGTCAGAGGCTAGAGGATAAGGCAGCCTACAAGCGCGACGTGTCCGCACGCGCGCGGCGCGACTGCAGCTGCTCCGTCGCGCAGTCGCCGACTTTACGAGCAGCGCTGTATATTACACTATCTAATCTAAATCTAAACTTAATTATTATATTATACGCCGTTTGCAATTTTCCGGTGAACTAAATGAAAGCGAAAGGTCTCTCACTGATTTATTAGGAAATCTCAGAAACCTGAAAAATACGTCGCGTTGGGGGTCCGCTCCAAACCTAACAATTTAATTACAAATAGTCTATTACCTAACTAAGCAGCGCGGTCCCCCAACGCGACGTTTTTTCGTTTTATTATTACGTACTTTAGTACTTTAAGATTGTGTTTTTTTTTTTACTTTTGAACTTAGGGAACTTAGATTTTTGTGTCGGGGTTTTTTTTTTAATTTTTAATTTTTTTTTTTTAAATTATAGTTTTTATAAGTACATACTTATAAGAACACCCTCGAAGTCATAATCAATCAATCTTTCAGTGCGCTTTCATTTAATTTTGAGACCCCACTCGAATATATTTGCAAACATTAAATTATTCTTCCCATTTTCATCCCACACAACTTTTAAAAGGCTCAACCGATTTTCTCTCAACTCACCTTTCATACAAAAAAAGAAACTAAATTGAAATCGCTTCACCCGTTCGCAAGCTACTGAGTCACAGACAGACATACAGACAAACAAACAGACAAACAGCCCCTCTTTATCCGTCGGGGGTTAAAAAAATACAGACAATTATTCTTTCAAACTACACCCTGGTGGGGGTTTAGGTTATGAACGATGTTAAGGTTAGTATGCTAGGATCTTAATGTTTGGTCCGATGAATTCGAATATATGCGTAACATATATGTTTGAATTTTTAGAAAATAAACTCCTAAAGGAGTAAAAAGTGGTGATGAAAACTTCATCACCACTTTTTATTCCTTTAGGAGGCATTATAAGGGATGACATTATTAAATTATAGCTTGCTACAATTTACTGGTATGAACAATCCAAAAGTGGTACAGCTGAAGCGGATCTAATATTTTTTCATAATAACCCCTATCGGGTTGAAAAGCACAACGATTGTGAAAATAAAAAAATACCCGTCAGGGGCATTCATAAATTACGTCACACGTTAAGGGGGAGGGAGGGGGTCGACGAAATGTGACTGTGTGTGACAAGGGGGTGGACGGGATCCTAAATTTCATGACGTCACCTTTCGAAATCTATTTTAATCTAAATGTTGAAGTAAAATACGAACAAAATTGTAAAATAATTATGTGACCTCACCAGGGAGGGGGGAGCACAAATGTGACCAGCTGTGACAATGAAGGGGGGGTTCAAAAATTATGAAATTCTTGTGACGTAATTTATGGATGTCCCCTTAAGGCGATACCCCGACCAAAACCTTGCGATAGTGCGTTTTTCTTCGCTATTCAGAAACTATTAACTCATTAGTTATGAGAAACAATCTACATGTAAAAGCACATTATTAATGCTCGATGTCTTATCATCACATTTCACGTTCTAATTTGTTTTTATGTGTTATAAATAAATTTAAAATCTACTTTTAAAAAATGACTAAAATTGTTGATTTTATGCATCTGTTGCTAAATGCAACGCTCTAATCATTTGAAGATTACACTAATGGATAGATAATTTAAAAATCTATATTCTACACGTTTTATTTCATTTAAAAAGATCGCTTATTTTTTTAAATTCCAAAAATTGTGTGAATTCTATGATAAAAGGGCGTGCGCAGGATGCGGGCGGCAAAGGGAATGAATGCTCAAGGTTATTTGGTCAGGGAAACGCCTTAATATCTATTTCCCTTTACGGTGCGTAGAAGCGGGCGAAGTGTTAGTATTGAATATTGATAATGAAATGTGATAGGGATATGCAATAATATAAATCAAAAATTGATACAGTGAATCTCCTTTCTTATGTAATGGCTTAGCTCGAGTGCAATGTAGATACTAATGTTTTCTCTACTATATAAAATATATACATGCTGATACGTACATGTATTATACATATAAACCTTCCTCTTGATTCACACTAGGTATCTATTAAAAAATAAATGCATCAAAAATTCGTTGCGTAGTTTAAAGATCTAAGCATACCTACATATGGACAGACAGACAGCGGGAAGCGACTTTGTTTTATACTATGTAGTGATAAAGAAAATCGAACGAAAGGTATCATGTTTTTCTGTATAGTAAATTACTCAACCCTATTTTTAAATGAAAAAATAATGTTATCTATTCATTCTTATATACAAAAAAAAACAAACCATCAATATATTACGAAATCATAAAACCCATCGCTCTGACAATGAATACGCAATATTTTCGATCAGATTTGTCGTATTAATTACGAGGCGCGGAAAAATACAATAACGGTGTAATAAATCACTGATAAAGTGCAATGAATAATGATTATTCATTCGTCGTCGTTTTACGAATCGGTCGGCGGCGGCCATGATTTATCGGCGCGTGCAGTGGACGGCACAGCCGCCGACCGTGCCGACTCGAGCGGGCACCAGGCGTTTGTGGCCCGCCTATGCGCTGTAGAATCAAATAATTAAGGCTGTATGCCATTCTTTAAAGATGGTCAAAATTACATATACAGGGCGATCTTCACCACTTCCTCGGCGGCACAATGGCACAGCACAACAACAGTAAAGCAACATCACTTTAATTAAATAAATCCTAATGATTATTATGTAACACAATTAATTAACCGCAAAGCGGAGGATTAGCCTCAATGAAATAATTCGTTATTCCTATTAGGTATTGCTCAAACCTCTACTCACCTTTACAAGATTAACCGTACTAGATCTGCTTACCTGTAGTCTATATCTCATCTTCATATTTTACAATAATAAATAGTAGGTTTACGTTTTATCCCGGAGGACACGGTGGAGCATACGATGGAGGTCTTCCCTGCTTGGGTGGAACAACGCCGTGTCCTCGCGAAGGTGATCGGTGGCGACGACCTCTCGCGTCATGCCCTGGTTTAATCTATGGTCCGGTGCGAGGGGGCATGGCAAGCGGTCACCTCCTTCTGCGAAGCAGTAATGCTAGCAAACGAGGAGGCGGACCGCGTGCGGAAGAAGGAATCCTCACGTTCCAGCCGCCACAACAGAACGCAGAACGCAGGGCGATTCCCGGCTTCCCGTGTTCCACGCACGCCTCAAAGAGCTGTCAGCAAAGAAGATGGGGACCCATAGAGTAGTGCCTGCTAGGGTTGCGGAATTTGTACGAAAGAGTCACCGCGGCCCTGGAACGCAAAGGGCACTTTCTAAGTCAGTAAGAGTGTTACACTCCCTCCCGCTCCACCCAGAGCGGGAGAAGTAATTTCATGATTTCACAACCAGAAAAAAAGGGTTGCGTTTAGTGACATGTAAGGTACCTGTAAGACATCAACACTGAGAGGAACATCAAATGACTCGTAGTTTCAATGACATCACACCGAACACGTCGTGAATAGTTTGCAAGTTATAACCTCCTTGTAACTAGTAACAATAGCAATAGAACGTAACGGGAGTAATTTGTAGAGCCGCTGTCGCCGCGTCGCGTCGCCATGTCGCTTTGTCGCTCGCGTCGTCCGTGCGACACATTAGTGTTGCTCTCGCAACAACTTTCATCATTATGTTTGCCGCCCTTGTGATTAATATTTACATTAATTCTATGCAAATTGCCATTTTGATGACAACGTAACGTTATTTAGGAGCGACTTCAGCAACAGATGCTGTCCGTGAACAAGCTTCAGTGGTGTTTGAAAAACCGTAGCGTGTGATGTCACCACTTTAAATAAAAGCTTTCAATAATCTTTTTGTCGTGAAGAATAACATTCGCGGTGGCAGAGTCTCGTGCACTGTGCCAGAGGCAGGTCGCCTCGCGCCCTCTCGAGACACCAATAAAACTAACAAACCAATAACGTAATATATTCTAGTTGCTCCGCTCGCACTCCCGCCGCGCGCCGCTCCTTGTCAACGACTGTATGAATTTATATTGGATATGATTGCAAAACTGTATTGATATTGCTTTACTTAATAAAACTACTGAGTGATTTGAATATTGTACGGCCTGGCTGGAATACGGAGCTGATACGCTTATTCCTCGTTATTACTAATTTGCCGACTGAAGGAAACAATAGTCCTTTTATTATCAAAAGAATAGAATATCGTGTCTTATGAGATGTACCGTAACAGAAGCTTACAGTGATCTCTGAGGAGACATTGTGATTTTACGAGTTCAGAATATCTTGTGAAATGTTTCCGATTTTATACATTTTCATGTAGGTATCTTTTATAATATATCTAAGATATTTTATGAGATGCGGTACACCTTAAGTAAAACAGTTGCTGTTTACTGCATTCACCAGTTCCACAATTCATAACAATATCGCACTTATCCTGCGTTATTTTTAATACTGAGAAGAGTACCAATCGTATGAAGCAATTGATTAAGTAAAGTTGACATAATTAAGGGATTTTCATCCCGATCATGCCACGCAATCAGGGTCCAGGTGTCGCTCACCGCTCCGCCCGCTCGTACCGCTTAGTCCGCTCCCTTCGCTCATTCCGCTCCAGTAGTCCACTAATACTTGCGTCCCTCGGGCCGGCGCCCGCTATCATTCGGCAACACTCGTGTGTTTCCGTCGATTCATTATCCCAAATCAAATGGAGAATGTTATACAATCATCCTAACTGGGGCAACGATGCGTTGAGTCAGATACCGATACTGAAGTGTGGAAACTCATCGTTTCAGCTTAACATAATTATGATAAACTAAAATAAGTAGCGTTCAATATTTTATAGGGGAATTATAATATACGAGTGTGTGTGTGAGGGTGTGTGTGTGTGTGTGTTTTCTTTAAATGTACGGCAATAGGTCACGCGGATAACTGTTGTGACCAAGCGGATTGACAGAATGATGTTAGGTTTGTTTATTTTGTTTTCTTACCAAAGTTTAAAAAAAAATATTCGGAAACATGAGCAAAACAATAAATCATACATTTAGTTTTAGTAAACAAATTACGCAAGTAGTAATTCTTCCACCTAAAATACTGAATATTACACGAATTATCGCGACCATAAGTTACTATTTTTATACTGAGGGAACATACACGTTTACAATAGGTAGGTACATAACTAATATATTAATAAGTAGGCTTGCCTATTTTTACCAGCTAATCAGTTGACCTTGCTATGTTTTGGTCGACAATAGTTCATAATTAGTTACGTAGTACAAAACACACCGCCTACTGACTTTTACTAAAATTAATTAACGATTCCACAAATAATCTGCCGGCCCTGTCCCGACTATGTTGAAGTTTCCAGTCTCACCTGATGTAGCTGAGTATCAGAATTCGAGCGAACGCGTATCTGACCTCCTCAACCCAGTAACTGGGTAACGCCATACTCAGCTTTCGGCTCTCCGTAACGACTGTCTCGGTGTGCAGTGCTGAAAAGCCTCGGTGCGCAGTTACTCCTACAAATGTACGGATCGACCGCGGCAAGCGTTGTTTAAACCTGGAAGATCTAACTGCGCGCCTCACATTATTCAGTCACGAGCTCTTCTCGGTTACAAGTCAACGTGTGACATAAAATAACAACACAGAGCTATCTTGGTTCCTCAATCATATCAATTGAGATCTAGACTCCACTTGGCGCACCTGTTAGTTACATTTTCATTTATAAAATGCATAACAGTTGAATGGTAGTCGGCGGCACAAACATTTCTAAACGAAAGTTAGCAGCGGCCAGCAAGCAGCGGAGCGAGGCACACTATTGTCAGTTGTGAGTTTGTGCGGCGGAGTGTGCTCTGGTTTGCGAGCCATTTATCAAGGCAATGTCAATAGTCAACACTGACATAAATGAAAACTGAACTAAAACCGGAACACCTGAATATTGGAATACCATTTTAGTTTTTATAGCGCGGTATACAAAATGGCGCGCCGCAACAATAGCTTAGTTATTTCAGCGCCATCTTGTTTATGTAGGCTCCATCACCTGACTGTACGCGTTGCTTTATTAACACATCTATACTTATAATAAATCTGTAGAGAGGTCAATTCTGTACAAGGAATATATTTTCAAAATAACTATCAGGGGGTGATTAGTGATCGATACTGGTGCCAAAAATGCAATCAGTAAAATTTTTGTCTGTCTGTCTGTCTGTCTGTCTGTCTGTCTGTATGTTCTTTATAGAAACAAAAACTACTCGACCGATTTTAACGAAACTTGGTGCAATTATTCTTCATACTCCTGGGCAGGTTATAGTATACTTTTCATCACGCTACAATCAATAGGAGCAGAGCAGTGAAGGAAAATGTTGGGAAAACGGAAGAAGTTACTCCATTTTTAAGCTTCCGTCGCGTGTGTAGCCTTAATGGTTAAAGTTACATAGAAATCATGTATTACGAAAATGTTCTACATAAAATTATCTAAAAAATATCCCGAAACAGCATGTCTATCTTTTGTCAATTTTAAACCGATCGGGCTGAGAGTTTCAAAATCGGGGGTAAAGTAACTATTCCACACGGACGAAGTCGCTGGCAGAAGCTAGTAATAAATATATTTATGCGCCAACCTGCAAATTTACGCGAGAACCCTTTTTTAAGCAAAGTCATAAATTCCGTACAAAACAAGCCGTATTTATACAACTTGTTTACATATTTGAGCCCTCAAATTAATCGACAAAAGTCCAACTTTCAAGACAGTTGTGTACTAAGTCAAATTAAAAGTCATTGAACAAAGTATCATCAAAGTTGTTTATTGAGTTGTTCTTTGAGTTTTGTGAAGGGATCTTCGGTCTGTAAGTAAATAATTTGCACAAGGAAATACTGTTCACTTAGTTGTCCGATACGACATTTAGTTGAGAATAATATGTAATCCATCACACATACACACACTAATACTGTTCAGTTAGTTGTGCGATGCCACTTTAGATGAGAGTGTGCGGAGCGCCGAGCACGTCACACCACACACTAATACTGTTCAGCTAGTTGTGCGATGCCACATTTAGATGAGTGTGCGGAGCGCCGAGCACGTGACACCACACACTCATACTGTTCAGTTAGTTGTGCGATACCACATTTAGATGAGAGTGTGCGGAGCGCCGAGCACGTCACACCACACACTAATACTGTTCAGCTAGTTGTGCGATGCCACATTTAGATGAGTGTGCGGAGCGCCGAGCACGTGACACCACACACTCATAGTGTTCAGTTAGTTGTGCGATACCACATTTAGATGAGAGTGTGCGGAGCGCCGAGCACGTCACACCACACACTAATACTGTTCAGTTAGTTGTGCGATACCACATTTAGATGAGTGTGCGGAGCGCCGAGCACGTCACACCACACACTACACCGTGCAGACGACTTGGACCAATTGCAATCGACCATTGAAATCTTGAAGTAAAGTTTAAATAGTTTGTCTGGTTTTAGTTCAATTAGTACCTGCTATTGTAAAATAATCTGATATTCTAGATAATCGTAAGAGCCAAAATCCCGTAACCCGTGCAAAACTATACCTACTTTAATTAATAAAATTAATCACGTTAGCACCGTTCCCATTTCGGGGATTTGCAAAATAATGTACAATATTAATTTAAGAAGGATTTCAAAGATAGCATGTTCCTTGAAAAATGTAAAAACGTGAAACGAGAGCAAATCCCGTGGACACGGCGGCAGACGCACCTGCCCCTAATTAATTATTGAAGTTACAAATAGGCCCGCATCAGCCGCCCGCACCCCGCACCCCGCGCCCCGCGCCCGCCCGCTGCGGTTCGCCAGGATACCACAATACACCAGAATAATAATATATGACACGAGTTTTTCTTAGATCTTAGAACATCGGCAAATCAGATATATCGGAAGCTATGAAACGTGTCGATGAGCGACCACTATGCCCACTACGACCACGTGGGCCACGCTGCGGTTGACGCCTTTCATTTCTACCCCAACAACAGAGCTCATAAAATAGTTGCCCACTATCTACCTACAAGTCAAGTGCTTCTGTCGAAACACTTGACTCGTAGCAACTGATATAATTATATTATAACATAAATAGTATGATCATTTTTGGTTCACCGATTCATAAATTACCTAAATGGTATTAATTAAACAAACACAAGCAGTCATTTGTGCCGTCGTGGTTTGTGACACGATAACAACGCAAAACGAGGATAATAACACAGAAATAACTCAGTGATAAGAGATAACATGGGCATGTATTGGAAATAGGTAAATGATTACTGCTAATTACTGAAGTCAACATCTATTAAAAACGAAATGTTAGGTAACTTGCTAATTAGAATAATCCAACGGATTCCGCTTAATTGTTATTCCTCTCGACCAGTTTCAGTACCTAACGACATTGTTATCTACTAACCTACTATAATATTAACTAATGCCGCACCTACATATTACTTCATAATACCCGTTAGGAAATATTACAACAACTTATGAAAACTACAGGAAGATTGTTAACGGTGTAACGGTACATGAAAATATATAATAAGTTGAAGGAACCTACTAAGACAAGTCTAACAGTCCCTTCGACTCTAAGCCCTATAAGCCCTACAGCCATAACCTATCATATACCTCATGTCTGCACCATGCGACCTGAGGTTACAGACTATTAGTAGGCAGGATTTCCTACTATCTGTCTGTAACTTAATGAGCCGTCAGCGACGAAGACGAGGCCCCATAGGAAAGAGTCACCGCAGCCCTGGCACGCAAAGGGCACAAGAAGGATCACACCTCCGCTCCGCCCAGAGCGGGAGAAGGCATTTGATAAATTCTCATAAAAAAAAAGGCAGGATTTTCAGGTTCGGGGAGTACCCAGACCGCGGGAGTCGGAGAGGGGACACTTTCAATTAAGTGATAAAGGTAACGACGGACGGAAGTTCTTTTTATACAAAATGCTAATTCCATCTGGACGCCGCCATCGCCGGCTGACTGCGATTGAATATCGACTTGCACTTTTAATTTGAAAGCACGAGGAAAAATCATACCGAGCTTTATCTACAATTCAAATAACGGCTCTGCAAAGTAAATGATTGTGCCCGACTACCCGCCGTGTTGACTTTATTGATATAACAGACTTAAATGTGACGCCGGAATAAGTTCAGTTATAAATGGAACTGTTTTAGCAGTGAATATATTTTGTGTAGCTTCTTGAAGTTATAGCAAAATTATGTTGTGACTTGTACTTAGTTCATGTTGAGAGACAGAACGGACAATACATGCGATGCTTGTATGCAAAGTTCTCCGAAGTGAAGCCTCAGTCTTTGACTGGGGTTCATCAGCCAGCTCCTCTGCGTCGACTGCTCGTCTTTTACATAAGCTCTCTTATGACATATAATATGTGAGTGTTTACGTAGAATAGGATTTATCTTAAAAATAGTAAGTATGCAATTGTATAGCGCAGTTGATCGTACGTCATTTAGGCCTTTTGACTTTGAGCTCAATACAATAAAAAGAAATATTTTTATGATTTTATAGTTATTGAACTAATGTGAATAAATAATGAAAAACTGTATCTAGTCAAAACAGTACATTCAGCAATGTTATTGTGTGTTTGTTTGTCCCTCAGCGACGGAGGCGCAGCTGGGCATGAGCGGCGTGGTGGGCGCCATGGGCGCGGGCGCGGGCGCGGTGTGCGCGCTGGTGGCGGGCGCGTGCGCGCTGGCGCTGCGCCGGCGCCGCCGCCCGCGCCTCGCCAAGCCGCCGCCCGCGCCCGCGCCGCCCGCCAAGCTCGACCACGACGACGCCGAGCCCGACCTCATACCCAACAACTACTGTAAGTTACTCCTTGTTCACTGATCATCTGTTTGCTCGCATATGTTGCATCTAAAAAAATGACCAATAATTTGTTTTAAGTTAAACGGTGGAATCGAAAATAAAAATTAAGATGATGTAGACAATGTATTCAAAGCTAAACAATAATTCGGTAGGTCCTAGGTACCAGTCAGCACACCACTCTGCTCATCAGTCTGGGGCACTGAACAGACACAATAATAAGATCGTTGGGCGCGCGTAACCTGCGTATGTACATATATGCAATGTAAATAACATTTATTATGATATAGCGGTTGACTTACACCCAACGATTCTATTTTCTTACTGATCAATGCATCTGGGATTCATAATGATACCGAATTATTAAATTATAAGGTCATCAATATAGCCCATAGGATTAGTAAGCTGAAGTGGCAGTGGGCTGGCCATATTAGTCGTAGAACCGACAACCGTTGGGGTAAACGAGTTCTAGAGTGGAGACCGCGTCTCGGCAAACGTAGTGTAGGACGTCCTCAGGCACGGTGGAGTGACGATTTGCGCAGGACGGCTGGCAGAAACTGGATGCGAGAAGCCGAAAATAGATCTAAGTGGCGTGCAATTGGAGAGGCCTATGTCCAGCAGTGGACTGCAACAGGCTGTTGATGATGATGAAATTATATTGTCATCAGAACTAAAGGTGCGTACCAAATTACAGATCAATCCGTCAGCAAGGAATTCAAATTTCAATTAGGGTAAAACCGGGCTGAATGCCACACATTTTGAAATTATTTCATATCTTTCCGTACAAAAATCTAAATATTTTATTTGTAAAACTAGCAAGTACTTTGGTTTTTTATCTACTAATTTATGAAAAGTAAAAATAATGTTTCTTTGATATTTACAGAGTACTAGTGATTTTCGTGGACCTGTACGTTTTGGGCCATCTATTCCATATATGGGATAGTTCCCTAGTCCATATATATTACGTTTAGGATAGACGAACCTCTGAAAAATAGAGCATCTATCCCGAAAAACTTTGAACAGAGACATGAGACACGGTTCACTAGTGGTACTTGAAAAGTCACCAAGGCTTAATTTTAGGCCCTTTTTTGTTTCTAATCTACTAGTAAAAAAAACCTAGGAAACGCACCGAGGTTGTTTTAGAAACGACCTGTCTGTGTCTTTCTTTTTCCGACAGCTAAATACCGCCGTAGGTGCAGTTCAAGCCCACTTCTGAAACACACCGGTTTCAATATTACTCAGGTTGAGTCTCAAACCATTCCCATTCAATTGTTTCACTTCGGAATCGCGATCAACGTTTGCTACAAGCGCGCAGATTATGCGGAGAGCATTCAAATATTCATATTAAACGCATACCAAGGGAAAAAGCGTAGGGCGGGGGGGTGAGGCAGGCGGGTATCACCCCGCAGGGGGAGGGGGGTGGCACTCGGCGCGGTTTAAAAGGCAATCCTCATAAAAGCTTAATATACGGCTGGAAGTGTCCGCGGGATGGACCGGACACACTGGCAGCGTGACGTCATCCTCTCTCTGATGTACAGGCGTGCACTCTCTTGTAATGTAAGGTAATTAGTGGTCTCTCGTCAGGAGCCGCAGTTACAAGCCACTTCACACTGTCGCGCGCTCGCCGCACACTCCACTGTGTATCTTAGGTTTGTGGAATCATAGCGACCGTATATCTATTGTTACGTGTGCGAGAATGAATGCGATACAATCGTCGACATCTCGGGATAATTACTTATCATGTAAGGCTTCCTCCAGATTACAGTATTAGTCGTCTCTTCCTGTCGATATTGCTTCCGATCTCGATTGATAAAATGTTTACAGGGCTACCTGAGCGTCTGCAAAACAGGTTGATAACTAGCAGACTGTTAAAAAAAACACCACTTATACATAAGTAATTTTAAAACAAGCGCAGTAATAAGCGGACAGTCCACTTTATTATTGTTTTAATTTCCAGTAGATTGCACTTTCATCTGCATTCTTCTCGACTGGACGTCAGCGTTGATAATCTTTTATAACCTTAACAACTATCTGGTTAAATAAGACTTCCCATTCTTATTTAACCAGATAGTTATTGAAGTTTTAAAATTGCATTCATTTAATGATAAATCCAAAGAGCAACAGAATCTACGACACACTCTTTAAAAAAAACCCTTGGTAATTGACCTCTCGACATGCCCAGATCAATGATCAGCCTATCATAAGATCAAACTGGACCGTTATCTCATTGGCATCGACCGGCAGAAGTGCATTAGTCGCGTGTTCAAACAGTCGCTAATGAGTCGCGTAGAAGATCGCAGTCGCTAACGAAGCAGCAGGTCCACTGACTACATTAGGGAGGGACGCGTGGGGCTACGGCTCCTTCGGCGCAGTATCTGCTCGTGTGTATGCATCTGAAGGCACGCCAGCGGTGTGTTACTGCGCATTTATAATTACGAGTTATCGCCTCGATTTAGCTATCAGCTCCCGTAATGGTTCCGAGATAAATTGAGGAAAACAATTTCGGTTCTCTCCAAATGAGAATATAGAATGCCGAAGGATACAGTTGTACAACGTTTTCATTCCCCGAATTCAATTGTACAAACATAGCAATGCGTGATTATAGGACAAACATACATATATGTATACGCAGTTATTTTATTTTTATACTTTTCAATATAATAATAAGATAAGGCCGGTCCTTTTGTCCACACCGTAGCAAGTTTTTTTTTTAAATGTACAACACGAAAATCTTACAACGTATTCGTCTATAAAAAACTAGACAGTAAAATCTTAAACACAAACATTCATGTATTTTTTATCAAGTTTAACGTCAGTTGACCTCTACTGGGGGGTAGTTGGTGTACACTGAACTTCATCGATCATTTCCGTTCTACTGTGAGTGGGCGCGGATCAATCGACACCACACGACGAAGAAGTGCGACGCGGCGCGAGCGCGCGGCGGCGGGCGACACGTTAACGACGGCCCTAATTAAAAGCTAATGTGGATCCGACTTCACAAGTAAGTTAGCGAGCAGCCAGCTCGCGGTGACTATCGATCGCAAATTAACTCGCACGCGCCAAACATTCTGACGTCACATTAACGAGTTTCAGAACGCCGCGTCGCCACTTCTTGTCACACTTGCACATAGTTGTGTGATCAGTGATAACTAACCGAATACTGATGTGATTTGCTTTTGAAATTCTTGGGAACTTGCAAGGATTGGCTTCAAAGGAGATGTCTGGACGTAAATCAGGATATTTAGAATCAATGGGCATCATTGACCTTGTCGTGCAGTGACGTGTTCATTAACAAACTTATCGCGACGCCCTCCGACGCAGCACACCTCGTGCGAACTTGTTAACAATTAAAAAGCTTGTAAATCAGTAGAATGGCCGGCGGCAACGAGCCCCTCCTATTATAATAATACGTTATACGGGAATTATTGCTGTCATAACTCCACCGGCGCGCCACGCCCACCGCACGCCGCCGCTGCCGACGCCAGCCCGAAATGTACGATAAAAACGCGTTTCATCGCTTGCTGTGCTTTAGAAGAGCTGCAACTTTGTATGACGCGACCAGACGACTACACACGCTAGCTTTACGAGCAGCTCAGCGAACTGAACCATCTGATCTACGTTGTACTGCGTATCTAAGCCTCTCCTTACCTGAGCGCCACTCTTAGAATTGTTCCTATCGGTATCTGGGAAATACACGCTTATGAATCGTCTCTGGCGTCGACGAAGTTCGATAGTACATAAAGTCATCTGAGGCTCTGGACAACATTCTGCCGGCGGTAGCGCGCTGAAGGCGATTGATCAGACATGTATGGGATTGACTAACGTCGTCGGAATGTCACGTGACCCTCATATTTTGACATTACGCATTCGCCGATAGCATGGCACTTCATCTAGTGCGACTGGTATTCATGAGCGTGTCCTGGAGTTGGGCGCACGTTGCGGTGTGCGAGAGAACATCATAAATCGCGTATGAGTGACGTTCTCGCCTCAATAAAACTCTCCCACATTATATGATACAGAATAAATGCGCGAGCCGCCGCGCCGCCCGTGACGTGCCGGACGAAAACCAAGCTCATTGTACACGCGTAAATATGACTTGCAGCTGTCAACGGGATCACAAGTTTATTATATATGCCGACTCAAACATTGAGTAGCAAAACATTGAATACTTAGCAAGTTGCCTAAAATATATCAAAGAATCCTCGAAAATAAAAATCGCTTTGTTTTCAATACATTTTAGCAGTTTCAGTGCTATCTAAAACCAGTGTTAAACGTATGAAGAAAATGAACGAGGTCGATCGACAGGATGGTCGTCGCCGTGAGTGACGTGCTACGGGATGTTGTTATTAGTGTTACGAGTACAAGCTGAACTGATACAGCAGTCACACCATTGTTGGTGCTCACATGAATGTATCGTCGTTATTATGTTGTATCTCTTCTGGTAGTCCAGCTAGTGACGGCATATTATTGTTCTGTTATAAGAAACTAGCCTTTGCCCGCGGCTTCACTCACCTTATTTATTTATTTAAAATTACGCATATAGATTTTCGCAAAAAAGTCCAAACCATCCATCCAGTCCATCTCTGTATCAAAACTCATCAAAACGATGAGTTTTGATACAGACTCCCAGATCCTAACGACGTTTAGGTGTAAGCAACATCTTATCATAATCAGCCTTTCAACGTTCCCACTGCTGGGACACAGGCCTCTTCTCTAGGAGAGGGAATGGGCCGTAATCCACCACGCGGGCCCAGTGCGGGTTGGTACGTGTAAGCAACGTTGCCAATATACTGTCTGTCGCATTTATGATTTTAGCTGTCTGTCTTGCATTTATCAGAAAAAAATAAGTAAACGTAAGTTTTTCGAACAAATAAAATAAAGTAGTCTGAGAAATTACTAATAAGTCTTAATTCATCGATTCACAAATAAACGAACATCATTCCAAATAATAAATCGAAAGTAAAAAATACAGCGAAAGCAAAATTATTTATTTATTTATTTATACACGATACTTAAAACATACAAGGTACTGTTAGCGCTGTGTTATCTGGTTCTGTGGTCTGAAATAATATTCTGAATTTCCAATTATGCGTATATTTTTGTACAAAAATATCAAATCAACATGGCTGTGCTATGAGACCGCTGCTGGCGCGTGCGACGTGCGTGGACCCCATGTGGACCCGCTTCGCCGCACAGGCAAGCAACGACTGGTGGGGCGCTCGGGCGGCGCGGCGCAGGGATTCGGGCTGGCATGGCACGAATGAAGTCCCGCACGGCAACATAAAGTCCCGCGGGCTTCCGGTGATAATGCCGGGGCCGTAACAGTACAAGACAAATTATTGTTAATATGTACGACAGTAATCGCTCGTTGTGCGGTTAAAGCCCATAGCTCGTAGCAGGCAGCTCGTAGCACGGAGCTCGTAGCAGTGAGCTCGTAGGCGTCACAAGCGGCTCATCTCGCGTAGCATCCCTCCGAGAGACACAATCACGTGACATTTAACTTCTATGTTGACAAAAAAATAAGCCAGCGGGGAGAGAGCGGGCACCGGGGTAGGAGGGAGGGGCGGCGGTGCACGGGCTAGGTATATTCATGAATATTGATACAGTATCGTGAATATTCAGCGCGGCGACACTCGCAATTGAAAACATGCCGCAAAGTGCGCCCCGACACCGCAGCGACACCGCGTCGACACCGCAGCAACACCGCGCCGACACCGCGGTAACACCGGCGACATAATAACTTCACTGATATAGCGTTAGAACTCGCATCTGTAGCTAACACTCGTGTTAGGTACTCATTTCTTCTTCTTCTTTGAATCTGAAACATTAAAAGACGTAGGTAATGTATGAAAATAAATATGTTCTCAATATGTGTGCGTGTATTTAATTCGTTGAACAGACAGCGCGCAGCAAATTCAAACCTTCGGTTTATCGCGATAATAAGGGATTATCGGCTTTCAAGCGCTTCATCTCAAACGCAGCGCTTTGAAGCACTCGATACGCTGATGTTATTGAACGACGTATTAATTCACATCGTTTCAACATTCCCGTGCAATTGTAAAAACTAGACGGACATGCTAAACAGAATATTCTTTTTAATAAGTATCGAAGTCGACAGACGTCAATCCAGCCGCTAGTCTGTAATTAGCGAGTTGTACCGCGGCTGTTAATATAGTCCCGTTCTGAATTAAATAGCTTCCCGCGCGGTATCGCCCGCGTCCCGCGTCCCGCTTCCCGCGTCCCGCACAGAACAAAGTCCGCCTCGCTCAGGTGTCGTGCTACGAAGCGGAGCGCTACCTCACCTATTAATGAAGCCAATTTGAATAAACTCGGGCACATTAGACGCGGGGTGCGGTGCGGTACGGTGCGGTGCGGGCGGTGCGGTAGAGGGGGGCGCTCGATGCGCGCACCAATTAATTATTTCTTGTGTCCTGACTTACGCTCGCCTCCGTCTTTGAATGTAGTGATTAATCAGGTTTTTTTCCTCTGCGGATAAATCTCGGCGGATCAGTGGGCGGCGGGCACATGCGCGCCCTTATTTATGTGCGATGTGCAGGCGAGCCCTTACACATCTCGCCGCGGGAGGTGCGAGGTCTGGTAGACCACAGCCAGCCGGTAGTCTACATGACCTGGGAGAACTAGTTTTAGTTTATTCTACTTAGACTTTTTCTGCTACTCTAGTATTTGAAACAATTGAGATTTTATAATAGAAAACTTATTCAACGAGCATAAAACTTTTTGAATTTTGACTTTCTTGAATTCTTGCTCATGGATGTAATCGATATCCGTCACACGAGTGTGCCGCGCGCGCAGTCCGTGCCGAGCACTGCTCCCGAACGGCCGACCTCCAGCGAGCTCTGCCGTAGCAACTGCGTCCGCGCACATCGCAGGCACGTGCAAAAAGAACACGGCAGGATCATAAATTATCCACACGGGAGCTATGTGCCCCTCGGAGGTGGACCGCAGCGGACTTTGTTTCCGCTGTGGTCAGCCCGGTCATCGGGCCGGCTCGTGCGAGGCCACGCCGCACTGCATTGCATGTGCGGCTGTTTGCAAGCCGGCCGAGCACTGGGCTGGGGGAAGGGCCTGCGCGCCATCCGCCTCGACCAAGGGCAAGAGGTCCGCCGCCGCCGCCGCCGCCTGTGCCGCCGCCGCGGCTTCCGTCGCCGCTTCTGCCGCTACTGCTGTGGGTGCTGCGACTCCTGGTTCTCGGGAGGGGGCCGAGATGGAGTGCCAGTAATGGTCCCATCGTGGCCTCCTCCAGAGACAAGTCGGCCGCTGTGCTATTGCGCAGTGGCTGATGCCTGGGGACGGTGAGCGTGGGTGGCTCGCCATCCAATACCAGGCTGAGTCGACGACGCGTTGTGCTTCACGCGCGCCTCAAGGAGCCGTCAGCACCAGAGACGGGGCCCCATAGGGTCGGTGCCTGCTAGGGTTGCGGAATTTGTTCGAAAGAGTTGCCGCGGCCCTGGAACGCAAAGGGCACATGGAGGAGCACGGGTGGGTTTTAGTCAGTAAAAGTCTGACACTCCCTACCGCTCCACCCAGGGCGGGAGGGGTCATTTGATGATTTCCCATCCAAAAAAAAAAAAAAAAAAAAGGATCATAAATTATATCAATTTCTGGAAAATTGCTTTAAAAAACACTCTTTCGTGTTTCTCAACAAATTATCTGAGAAGAAACACCGCAACAAAGTTAGACGTTTCAGCACTTTTCAGTCGAGTTTACGACATTATTTTATTCACGTCCCATAAGAATCATGGAGATTCCCTTAACCAACTTTCAAAAAAGGAAGAGGTTCTCAAGTCGTCAATTTTTTTTTTTGTTTGTGTTACTTCATTACTTTTTACTGGGTGTACCGATTTTGATGATTCTTTTCATATTCGAAAGCTGGTGCTTGTCATGTGGTCACATTCATTGAGCAATTTGAGTGAGATCTGACGATTAGTAATTTGAGTTATACTTAATATTGCGTGGTTTCAACTACTTCGATCAAGTTTTAATTCTTCCTTGTCGACGTAAAATGAAAAAAATAAATGTACACGATGGTTTGAAAGAGCATCTTAATATTTCGCAGTGGTCCCTTTCTAGTTTGGTGAAGATCTGATTATAACACGTACGCTGTGATGGGTACGTGGGGTGTCACCACTAAAAAGTGAAAGAGAAAAATAAAAAAGAAGTCGGTATATAAAAAACTAAAAAACAACTTCTGAAATCGGCTTCGGAAATTAAAGTTATTTTATACTCTTTGTGTTTTTTTTTTATTAGAAGTTGGTTGTATTTTTTTTAAATTCAAAACCTCTGATCCTTAGCCTAATTTGAACTTATGAGTTCTAGTTGTGATGTGTTATGTTGTGTGTTCCAGGCGAGACGGCGGCGGCGAGCGCGCCCAGCCTGGCCGTGTCGTCGCCCAGCCGCGCTGCGCCCGCGCCGCTCTCCACGCCGGTACGTACACTCAGCCCATAATGAACTACCAACGTTGGGGAAGATGCCCAGTCTACCCAGAATACCGCTGAACACCAGTATTTTACGCAACCCTGCGACAGGGTTACGCGGTCGCCCTTCACGAAAAATGTTACATTCATACGCTAAATTTTAAGGTCAAGAAGAAGTTTAAAAGCCCTTGACACTTAATTTCTGCAAACGTGTAGGATTACGGTCAGCGCAGATGACATTCGTTAAGTCGACCTAATTTGAATACCTTATTTTGAATAGGTAGGTACCTTATTTAATTGTTGCAGTCATCATCAATCCTACCAATAAATTCAGCTGGAGCAGTTTGTACGTGTGTCGGTGCGTCTTTACCTCTGACAGACACGTACAGTGCGTGGCGATAAGTATATGTGGCTTGATGATAAGAAATGTACGAACAGCTAATGCGGATTCAGTAGGAGTGTTAACTACCCACATTTTGCCAAAAATAACGGAACCACGAAAAGCTCACGAAAAGGTTTTTATGCAGAACGTGTGGTTCTGCATCACATCGTAGGTACATGAATAAGTAGGCAGGCTCAGCGCGGCACTCCATCAACTCGATCTGTTCTCGATCGCGCGACCCTAGCCATCAATTCCAATGGTTTCATCCGGTAAAAGCGTAGCGCAAAGCCGCATAGCCTCGTAGCTGCGTAGCCTCGTAGCCGCGTAGCCTCGTAGCTGCGTAGCTGCGTAGCCTCATAAACGCGTTGAGAAGCGGGAATTTGTACAACTGCTTCGGATATTGCTGAAACTAAAAGTTATTATGTATATTTAACAGTAATTTAGTAAAACCATGACGACAAAAAATACGTTTATTTTATTTCCTTTCGTACCGGAAATAAACTAAACGTGTTTTTATCATCAAACTAACGTGCCCATGTGTGTATTTAAGTGAATAAATGTTTCAGTAAAACAATTAATCAAAAATATATTTTGTTCATGTAACATTATATTTACTTAGGAATAAATGTCAAGCTTAGCACCGGACAATACCATTGTTAAGTCGGGTTATAGCGACACTGAGTTCCTCGCCATACGTCCCACACATGTCGGGCGCACATGAAGCGCCGACGGAGGCAGCGCTAAGTATTTTTTCATTAACTTTTTCTCGTTAAATCGCACATCAGCAGGGTGCAAACGCTCGTAAAGCCGCGCCACCGACTGGCGCGCACAGTGCACGTCGGGGCGCCTCACTAGTGCGACTGAGCGCGACCTTGTCCGAGGCTCAGTTGTCGTTTATTTCATGTGGCTGACGGCAGTGCCTCGTGCCGGTGGGCCGCTCGTTACGACGACCATGTAGTTTTCACGTCCCTCACAAGCATCACATTGTTCCCCGTACACTCCCCAGTCCCACGCGATTGCACCATACAGCTCTAGTTTAGCAACAAATGCGTCCACGACTGATGTCTTTAACTAACATGATTTTACCATTCATCGACAACTTCTATTAGAAGAAAGTTTGTGAATGATAAAACTTGTTTTATTCTCCTTCGAGAGCATCTTTTGAACTCGGTACCGACTCACTCCTGAGCGGTGCGGTGCGCGCCAATTAAAACACTTCGCCGCATGTGGCCGCACCTCGTGCCTCAGATCAGAACCTCGCGCGGTCTCCTCGGTAGGTACCAACTTCATCGTATTTATATAAACTTTCCAGAATTTACTTAGCCGACTCCTTCGTCAAACATAAACACGGAACTCCATCTAACTGAGTTACGAACCGATAAAGTAACGAACGAGCTGAATTTTAATACTGATGAAAGTCGACGAGTGTTGCCAGAAGTCGAGTTAAAGGGTAATGCTAACGAGTCGGTGTTGCTACAAGATGAAATCTAATTAAACAAACGCGAGTCGCGCCGCGCGGCCCCGGGCGCGCCCTGCCGCCCAATGAGATACACGTTTGATTTGTGCGTCCAACTGTCGCGTGCGTCCGCCTGAGGCGGCGGCGTACTGCACTAAAAATTTATTTTCCTCGCGGTCTCTCATCGTTCAGTTCACGCACCGGACTACACTTAAGTGCATCTGCTGCTAAAATATTTCTACTTTTCGATAAAGTTTTCTCTCATATCTCAGCGGCGGCGACTACATTTCTTCCCCTAAAATGTGGGATATTATGAGCGTCGGGTCGATAAGCGACGGAACGATCCCGCGCGATCGTCAAGCGTCAAAGACAGTGCGCCGCGGACCAGCACGGCTCAGTGCGTCGGCGAGCTGAGACCCGGACACAGATATCTACGTGTCACCTGTCACCGAGCTCCTACATAGTAGATACCGTCGCGTGACACAAGTGCGAGGTATAGGCGAGAACCTCAACAGGTCTGCGTTGTCGCACAAAGCCAGCGAGGGAAGGTGTCGGCGGGCAATAAATTCACTCTACCTGATTAAACGTACAAAGTTGTAGCGAGCAGCTCATTGTCCGGGCCGGATCGGGTCGGATCGGGCCGTACCGAGCCGCGCCTGGGGCCCGCCGCTAACAAGGGACGGTTTAATTAAGTCGCGATAGTTTTATCAGCGCGTTCTTTTGTCGCATCACTCGCCGCACCGCACCGCGCGGCGCGACAGCGGTGATCTCAGCGGTTAATGTGATGTAACTCGTCGCGCGGGGACGCTCACGTAATTACTTCACACTGATAGGGTGGACACTCTCTGCGCACAAAAGAAGGCAGTAAGCCCGAGACAATGCGACAGAATTACATAATGTGTAGACCTTCAACTTTTGTATTGCTTTTTATTTTCATTAAGGGTATATTGTGTATTTTTTTTTTGATAATTTTTAAAATTATATATTATTATAATTGATAATTATAATAATTCTATACGTGAGGATTTGTAATTGGCTTTCTGGTGGCTATGGTTTCCATTGTTGTCAGTTATAAAAGGTGCAAGTAGGGTTACCAACCATACTTTATAAAACGTATCCTACTTTTTAACTTATTTTGGATAAATATACTTTATAATTTTGCATAAAAATAAAGTATGGGAAAATACTTTATTTCTAATCTGTACCGTGATTCGTAAAATGAAACAGGCATATTATGGATAATGATGAACTATTTATCAAAACCTGAAAATAACAGGACGTAATAATACGGGAAAATGATTATTGATTATCAATTAATAAGGTACTAAACGAACTGAACTTCATAATATATGTATCTTTGAAAAATTAAGTTGAATATTTACATATTTTGAAATGGTACTTACAAAGGCCAGTCTTATACAGTTAATATGGCTTTTAATATATGTACCTATTTAATATATTAAGATATATAGTATATTTCGAGTTAGAAAGAGATCCAAAGAAAATCTTAAATAATATTATAAAGACGAATTGTTTAAAGTATGTACCTACTTATTTCTTCATCTACTACCAACAGAAAATAATAAACGAATAGGCTGGCATAAACGCTTTGTGATCAAAGTCTTTTCCAAGTAAAGGTATAAAAAAAAACAGGAAACAAATGGGCTGCGCTAAAAATATGCTGCAAAATACTTTTGTTTTCTTCCCAATACTTTATTTTTAGCAAATGAAACGTGCTTTGAGCCACAGAGTAGTCTCGTATGTTAAGATCATAGAAATATACAAACCGTTAGTAACAGCTTGACAGAACTACTGACACACTCATAGCTTGTTTGCCTGCAGGCGTGTAACGGGCCGGGCGCGTCGTGGACGTGGGGCGCGCGTTCGGCGGGCGCGGGCGGCGGCGCGGGCGCGGACGGGGCGCGCGCGCTGGGCCGCTCGGCGTCCGCCACGCTGCGCGCGCCGCCGCCCGACCTCAACGTCGACGCCATCAAGGAGAAGCTGCTCGACCAGCGCATCCCCGAGAGCTGCGTCTAGTGGCCCGGCCTGGCCCACTCGCTACCACCAAGCCATGCGCTGCTATATAAAAAGACGTTTAAATGAAATATGACATTCCACTAAAGAGTACATAAGTAGGTAGGTCCCGACGTTCCGTTAACTGGAGCCGAAATGTTTGTGTTAGTGACGCGCGCCGGCGGAGCGGACAGGCGGCTCGGCCGCGCGAGTGTGTCAGTGTGCGCAGTGCCCGCGTGTCGCGTGAACTGAGCGGAGCCGGGCGGCGCCGGCCGGAGCCGCGCGCAGCCGTGTAAATGTTGTAGCTAGAATATTTCCTCGATGTCATCTTTGCCGTCATTCTGTGGTGATGGGCTTCTGTTACCCAATGATTTCTTTCAGCGCTCGTAATATCCGGTTTCAATTTGAAAGATTTGATATATTTTATAAAGTTATGTATCTATGTTATTACCTAGATTTAGTTTAGCGACACACAACAGAATCTTAGAATATTATTATTATTATATGTATTTACCTATAATATAGTTGTGCTGTTAAAATGTAATCATTTTAACAAACAAGCAGAATATTTCGGAAGCTTACTTATGTGCAAGCATTAAGAAACTTACTTAACTTTATTATTGTAGTATTCCTGAATCTCATTTCGCTTAATGGTTGAACTTTTTCTTTTATTTCATAGAAGTTCTAACATTATTATAGTTTCGTGGTCGTCGTTATGTTCGCGGTTGGAATCTGATACTGTGAGCGTCTCTCCAAGGAGTTCTGTACTCTAATTAGTGAAATCGGAATTTTATTTGATGTAATTGTACATATTAGTGTTTAAGCGACTGAGTCTTTGCCACTTTTTTACATGTCTACGAAACTAGATTATAAAATAATTTATCAGTTAATAAGTACTACTCGTACGAGTGCGATAGGTAAATTTATTCATCGTTATCTGTAAAAAATCTGATTTTATGTACATAATGTTTGTATTTGCTCTTAAGGTTTGACTGTGTCGCATGTCTCGTGGCCCCGTGACGTCACTCCTCTGTACAGGTCACCACGAGACGTCACTTCTCTGTACAGGTCACCGCGTGACGTCACTCCTCTGTACAGGTCACTGCGTGACGTCACTCCTCTGTACATTTCACCGCGAGAAGTCGCGCCTAACTCGATCATAAAAAAAATCGACACTCGATAAATTCGACATATTACAATAAAACATGTTGGACTCTTCGTTCACTGATAGACGCGACATTGCCATCATTCTTATGTTATATGTTCAACTGTGTATCATCAGTCATCATGTGACATTACATTTTCGTCAAACAATTATTTAGGTACACAATTTAAACAACCACTCATACATTCATATTTTTGACTATATCATTGAAAAATTTTAATTAAACATGAAAACCGGAGACGATATGTAAGAAGGCACTCCTTCTTCAAACAAACGTCGTGTAGTTTAAAAACAGCAGCAAGCATGCTCAGTCTCTTTATGTACAAGTAATGGCAGTGCTTTGCTGAAGTTTGAGTTTCCGTCCCCACACGCTGTGGGGTGTCGGCATCGTGCCACGTGTCGTTGTGTCGCCACGTCGCCGTGTCGTGTCGCCGCGACGCTCACGCGATGCTAATTGTTATTTGATGACAACAACATAAGCGTATCGTTATCCGCAGTTTAAAACGTGCGGATATACGGACACTAATTAGTTATCACGCGCGCCATTCATCACGTATTGTTACTTCAGCGTTTAGTTCTATCATTAAGTCTTCAATGTACTGTAACATAGAAGTGTCATGAACGTGGAGTCAGACTCAACACTTGTGACCGAACAATATAATTTACTGTACTTCCTTCTGACCTATCTTAAAAAAATATGCGAACGAATGCTTCATTATTCGTTCAAGAGCGTCAGTAGGTATCTACCGACTACGGTTTTCAATTTTGTATGCAAGGTTTTGTGTTCGATCTAGTAAAATTTGTATACCATTTTTTTTATAAAACAACATATCTGGAATATGTGAGCATATCTCATATTGACATATCATTGTTAGTACATATTGTTTCTATAAAGCATTTTTGTATTCTATGTCGAATTAATTTAAATGTAAGTTTGTACGCATATGAAAGTGTTTGACGAGAATGTGAACCGCCAACAACACACGTGTGGAGCCGACGGAGGCTATCAGTGAGCGCCGTCGCAACAGACTGACATCCTCAACTTGTAGATAGTACTCACTATAGGTAATTTATTTGTAAGTCCGAGGCGGGGCCCCACTGCGGGCGGCTTGCTCGTGCGAACTGGGGCCTCGCACTCACACGTGATTTGTTATTATAAAGGTTAAAAACAACTCAAAGAGTTCGCCCTACTGTTGACATTATTTATTTTGAACGAGATTAAAGGTTGTCTTGGAAGTAACTTTGTTTTTCATTACCCCCTATTGATTATACCCCATAATTATTGTGGTAGGTACAGTACATACGTTATTTTAAATACGATAGCATCTGTGACAGTAGCGAACTTCCTTTTTAATAGTAAAGTGGTTATGAGTCCGTCTTAAGGTAACAACACCTCAAAAGGTGACCTTAACATGAATCGCTCAAACATCTCATTTCATGGAACCATCGGAGAGACTTCACCTGTGCAAGCGTTGCCGTAACCAAGCTATGACCTTCACGCGCGTTTTGATACGAGCTCGGTTTTATAATTTTTGTACTGGAACTGGATACCCTTTTTTTTCCTATACAAGCTGACACAAGTTAACGTTAACATTAACGCGATTGAGTATCAAACTCGCGCTAATACTTGTTTTCGGAAGGCCTTATAGAAACTATACTCGAGTACACTGCAGACTGTACGACTGACTGCAGCGAAGGCAATCTCCACCGATGGATGATGGTAAAGATTTGGGTTTTTGATGGTAAGGATGCAGAGCTCACGCGGCGTCTGCGCAGTCCGTGGCCCAGCTGCTCTCCGTGTGCCGCATGCTGTCATGAACACGAGAGCACCACGTGACTGCAAATGGTTACCGTAAGTTGAACACTCTAGGCAAACAAATAATGTAACTTCAGTAAACACGTCACGATCTATAGGTACCTTAAGAAGTTGATATGGAACAAGTTTGAATTAAAAAATAGATTAAATATTACCTACAAGAGCAGATTAATTAGTATAGATGTACTTTCTAACTCTGTGTCTGTTTGCGTATTTGTCGAATATTATGGGGCGAATCTACATATTTCCATCAACCGTTATCAAATTTTAATATAAGTATACACTATTGCATAAGTTTAAATTGACCCAAATATTGAGTCCAGGGCAGACTACACGACTATTGTTTTAAGATGTTTTAAATCATATAAATTTATTTTTAATTAGATATTTAATTTTACTACGCTAATTTATTTCAAGCGGTAAATTAATGGGCTTGTAGTGACTTCTATCAGCGCCACCTATCTGCGGTTTTGTGTACTAGTGGTAAATAACGACTGAGATGCCCTCTATCGCATTAATAGTGTACCTAGTAAGCAGAAGTGTTCGAGGCGGCATTGCTAGATGGCGCTGGTAGCCACAAATGAGCGCAGTCTAATTCATTATCATTACTCTCATTATACCACGTTACTTCGGGTCGGCACAACACGTTTGTTCCTACCATTAAACCCAGTCAACCGTGACGTTATCATCCAATCACTTTTCTCTAACGTCATTCGTCACATAATACATCCATCTATGTTTAACCTTTAAGTATACCATAAAGTATATACATTGATGCATTGTCCAACTAAACGTCTACAGCGAGTCTAGACGGATGGAAGTTTTGCTAAAAGCTGCCAGGTCGCGCTCCTAGGATTAATGTCACGCTAGATGAAAATCGCACAAGTGTACGGCTGTCGCACAATGCAGTGCTACAATTTATACCACTGACAAACTTAGCCGACTTGTCTAAGCCGTATTGTACTATGGAATTTGCTAGATTTATTGAATAATCTATGTCTAAGTGAGTCAAGTGAGGTCGCAGGCTCGTAGACAATTGGCTACGACGTAGCGCGTAGCACAGCCTATCTACTACTAGGTAAACAAACGTGGCGTGGTAGCTTCAGTTTGTTTGCAAGAGATTGTGACTGTACGCTGTGGGTTGTGTGGTCTGCGTAATAAGAGATAATTATTTAAGGATTGCTATCGACAAAACAGGAAGATATTTAATTTGAACCTCACGCTCCAGCCACCGCAACAGAAGAAGTCGCCCATCGTAGGCGCGGGCCTGCGGACGGCGAGCTATGGGTGGTCGCCGGGGCGTCTGTCTAGTTTCCCTCTCTCGCACGCGATCTGCCTCCTCCTTCGCTAGCATTATTGCTTCAAATGTTGACCCCTAATAGTTCAAATTAAATATCTTCCTGTTTTGTCGATAGCAACCAGGCCCGGGTCGACGGCGCGGCGCGTCGTGTTCCACGCGCGCCTCAAAGAGCCGTCAGCAACGAAGACGGGGCCCCATAGGGTCAGTGCCTGCTAGGGTAGCGGAATTTGTTCGAAAGAGTCACCATGACCCTGGAACGCAAATGGCACTACAAGGATCACGGGTGGGTTTTAGTCAGTAAGAGTCTGACACTAACTTTCGCTCCGCCCAGAGCGGGAGAAGTCATATGATGATTTCCCAAACAGAAAAAAAAAAATGGGTCAGCATTTATAGGTGCTAAGCCCAACCCTCCTCGTTCAAAAATATGAGGAACTTGGAGATATCTCAATTTCGAGTATTCTTATAACGTTTGCTAATCACAATTTACCTGTCCCAGTAAAGACATCAACGCATCGACGAGCGCCACATCTATAAGTGAAACAAGTAAACCGTAATGCATACGTATTATTACGTATACCTAAATAATTAATTCAAACGTATATATAATACTGTAATCTGTATTGATTACAGAACTGCGTTGAACGATTTAGATTTACAATAAATCATTGCAGTGGAGCTGATAACACGACTAATGCAGGCGACGTCAGGCGACGCGCGACACAAACAGGAAATAATTCCACAAAGCTGCGCCCGCGCCGCCGCGCCGCTCGCTCGCAAACAACTTGTTATCGCTGTCGTAACTAGCACGTAGCGCCGAACTTTGTTTATCATCGCGCCGGCTTGCCAGTGTGTTGTTCACTATCTGAAGTTCACTATCAATGTCATAAAATTATCATTACTTGGCGTCCAGTCGCCCACTCATTGAATCACAGTTTGGTAATATAATCAGTGGACGGGAACAGCTGTTAAACTAAATAAAATTGATTATTTGCATTGTTGTAAAATATAGCAATATATATAATCAATTTTGGTTCATTGTAATATTCTTCTCGTCTCGTCTAGTGCTTAGAATATGTCGAACATATATTTTTTTGCATGAGCTTTCATTCGATGTCAGCTTAAGTCCTTAACTAAGGCGCTATACCCTCTGGACTAGGTGAAGGTCAGCGGCCGCTCCCAGCTCGCACGCCAGGAGCACGACTTCGGCGGCTACCGAGGGGCAAAGTGATCAGTCGCTCGATTGTCACCGCAACTGGAATCGTGGCCTAAATGATATTTTTCTAAGGATTGATTTATTGACAAAAGTTAAAAGTGTGAGTAGTTAGTTAACCAGTGACATCACAGCAACGCGTGTCGACCCCCTACAGTTTGCAGTTTTTAACCGACTTCTAAAAAAGGAGGAAGTTCTCAATTCGGGTGTTTGTATTTTTTTTTAATGTTTGTTCGCGCATTACTCCGTCGCTTGTCAACCGATTTGAAAAATTCTTTTTTGTTGGAAAGGGTATACTTCCCAAGTGGTCCCATGAAAATTTTATCGAAATCGAAAAATCGGAAGTCAAATTCTTGAGAATTTGACTTTGGCCGAGGCCTGAAAAAACATGTACCTAGTGAACTTAAATCTGTGGACTTTTGAGAAGAACACTTTTAAAACAAGCAGCATTATATCGTATTTTCAGGTCTATTCAGTGTCAACATATCTATGATATTCCTACACAAAGATAAGGACTTATGTTGCATCCATTGGGGAATAATGCTGCAATGCACAAGTAATGTAAATGCTATAGTTTTCTAAACAATCCGGTAGAAATTGAACAGCATAGTGACCATATCATCAGACAGTGGTAGACCGAAGCTTCCCTTTATTTGACTAAAACACATATGTAAACAATATCAGTGTATGAATGTTAGAGATGCATCAGTTAAAGATATTTCAATCGTTAAATAAATAAAAATATTTCTTTTTATATTTCCTTTAATATTGTTAAAGACATACACGACAAGCAAATTAATGATAAATAGGAACTTAAGCCTAATAGTACTATATGTTGGTATATAAATGTTTTCTTATACTATTTGGATACATACCAAAGGATGTCAGGTACAGGTATTTAATATTATAAAGCTCGATATAATTTAGAAATAGCATTGTGGGTGCATTATTCTGCACCTCTAATATAAGTTGGTAATCGGAGCTGGTACTCTGGTGATATTGGAAGTGAGTGTGCTCCCCCGATGTGGTCTGGTCCGCCGGGAGGGGCGGGGGGTCTAATATACTTCGACGCTCTCCTGGTGGTGCACGGTATCCTGGCGGAACATCTCCACGTCGGCTTGGCTGTCTGCGTGGATCATCTTGACGCGGCCCTCCTGTAGATACGACATTATGCATTCATTAAAATCTCGGGTTAGCTTTCTTTGAAAGGAAATGAAGAAATAATCCCTTGTTTCTGAACTGAACGCACCTGCATTAGACAGAAGACTCGAACAAGCACAGGTACGCGGTTTGACCCTAAGACAATACCTGATTACTATACCCTGACAGTTTAGAACCAGCCGGCGGAGGCTGCGGGTCTCACCTTGGGGTGCATGAGAATGAAGGGCAGCTCAGCGACGAGCTCGCCGCTGATGGCGCCGAGGTATAGCTTCACCTTGGCGCTGTAGCTCACCACGATGCCGAATGCGTCGCGCTGGTCAGGGTCCAAGAGCCTGCGAACGGTAATATTACTAAATATAATTCTTATCAATTAAACCAACAATAAAGCATATCACTATTGACAGAACGTTTCATGTTGTTAGGTTTCCGTAGAAGAACAACGTCGTCACGACGCTACGTATGCTATTCCACTGTCTGTGAGACAGTGTCACGGTTGTGCGCCAGCAGCGGCGTCAGGTGCAGCACCTTCTGCAGGCTGGAGCCCTGAGTGGAGACGTGTGACTCACAACGTGGTGGAGGCGAGCGTGGTGTCGGAGCGCTTGAGCTGGCCGTCGAGCGCGATGCCGCGCTTGTCACGGTTGTGCGCCAGCAGCGGCGTCAGGTGCAGCACCTTCTGCAGGCTGGAGCCCTGAGTGGAGACGTGTGACTCACAACGTGGTGGAGGCGAGCGTGGTGTCGGAGCGCTTGAGCTGGCCGTCGAGCGCGATGCCGCGCTTGTCACGGTTGTGCGCCAGCAGCGGCGTCAGGTGCAGCACCTTCTGCAGGCTGGAGCCCTGAGTGGAGACGTGTGACTCACAACGTGGTGGAGGCGAGCGTGGTGTCGGAGCGCTTGAGCTGGCCGTCGAGCGCGATGCCGCGCTTGTCACGGTTGTGCGCCAGCAGCGGCGTCAGGTGCAGCACCTTCTGCAGGCTGGAGCCCTGAGTGGAGACGTGTGACTCACAACGTGGTGGAGGCGAGCGTGGTGTCGGAGCGCTTGAGCTGGCCGTCGAGCGCGATGCCGCGCTTGTCACGGTTGTGCGCCAGCAGCGGCGTCAGGTGCAGCACCTTCTGCAGGCTGGAGCCCGGCTGCAGCGGGCAGCCATCCCTGGAAGACAATATTATGCTCAAGACTGACACGCTTATTCTAAGGCCCATTGAAGGAAACTTACTCCACCCCCCTCGATTCAGTGACCATGACAACGGGAGCAAATTCGCGAGTTGGAAACGTTTATCTCAATAAATAACAAGTTTTTACTCTCACCTAAACTGAGGGAGGCAATGTGAAGCGATCTATATGATCTGGACGGTGGCATGTCGGTCGCCGCCAAAAGTGTAACAGTTGAGAAATTTCGTAATTTCACCTTCAAAAATTGACTTTGTTTTAATTCCAAGTGCGATAGTTCCTTTCTACACCCTACACAAGTGGCACGTTGACAGGGATTATGGAGCAGTGTGGAGCATGACTGACTGCGTCTCGATGCTGGCGACGATGTTGCGGTACTGGCCGCTCTGGAACAGCACCACGTCCACGCCCTGCTGGATGCACGCCTTGATTTTCTTCACCACCTTGTTGCTGTGGTTGCGCACGCACATGTTCACCGCCACCGTCTCGCCGTGGATGTACAGCTGCACAGACAACCACATTCATCTCCTACACTTATTGATGTACTACTTTATCACTCAATTAGTCCCAGTGTTGAAATTTACACACATACATATAAGACTGTAATCCACATTAAATATATGTGCTCACTGACAAAAATAAAAATAATTTTAATTCGTAAAAAAGTACTTCGTTTTGATTATGACATGTTACATAAAAATATAATAGTCACGCTTTCTACTCCATCAAGAGACGTTTCTACTGGATAGTTGTAGTAAATCTACTTCTCCATCAAGATCACTGTAGTGTGGATATGTTTAGTGCGGCTACCTGCTTGTCAAGCGTGAGCTCCAGCTCCAGCTGGCCGGGCGACAGCACGAAGTCCTTGCGCACCACCGTGCAGGGCTGCGGGCCCGGCTTGGCCGGCGCGTACTGCACCTTGCGGATGCCCAGCGCCACCGTACTCCTAAAGTGTTACATTCTTTTGTTGCACCATAATTGGGCTTCGTAATAGTCAAATTGTCATTAACAAAAACCATCGATTTAAAAACAAAACCTTTGCTTGATCATTCCTTACTATACTTTTAACTTCCAGCTGAGGTCCGCACACATTGACGCATTCTATCGTACTCTTATCACTCTATCCACTGTTGATATATCTTGGTAAACTCGTTCCATGTTTGACACTTACGTCACCGCAGTTAAATAACTTTAATTTCGGAATTCCATGTTCAAAAACCGAAGAAACAACCAAAATAACCGACTTACGAAATTAAAGTTATTTTATACTTTTTGTCTGTTGTTTTTTTTTTTCAACCAGTCACTTTATATTTTGAACAGTCACCATTAACATGCATCTATCGAGCTATCCGTTATTATCTTACGGCCGAACCCAATAACCGATCTATCACATACTGGAGATAGAAAAACAAATGAAACAACAGAAAAATAATATAGGTTTTCTGTTGTTTCATTTGTTTTTCTATGTCCAGTATGTGATAGATCGGTTATTGGGTTTGGCCGTTAAACGTGTCAAAACTAACCAATAAGAGCTAACTAAAAAATCATAAGTCGTACGGTCAGATTCAGTGTGAAATATGATCGATATTGTACACTTTCTTATAAAAGGCAATTTTGATGTAGAATGGTGTTACAGTTGTATTATTGTAATGCAATAAAACCAATACCCCGAATAAATCAATACTAAAAAGGTAAGAAGCAAACGCGGTTGTATGCAGTTATGACCAAATGAGGCCCGAAACTCCTTTGGGTGTTCTCATTCTCCCTAAATTTCGGATTTTCCAATCTACGTCCACTTGGAAAATTCACCTAGTGAATTAGAACACGCAACTGGGGACCCACCTACGATGAGAGCGGTCGATCTCCGAGTCTCCCACGAAGACCTTGACGTAGTACTGCACGCCGCAGGGCTCGCCGTCGTCCTCCAGGCCCGGCTGCAGCGTCACGGAGCCGGGCGCGCCCGCCGGCACCGCCAGCCGGAACGGCACTGCGGCCTCGCCCAGCTTCTTCATCAGGCGCTCCTGTCACACACACAACGGTCACTTGGCACAGTTACCACTCATTTTAGAAGTTCTACAAAGATTATTATTATTTCTTACTTGAGTACGCGACAGTTCATAGTTCCGTTTCTCAGGCGGAGGGTAGATCTGCTCGGAAGCGAGGAACAGCTCCTTGTAGAAGTTGAGACCCATGACCTCGTCCTCCTCGCGACCGTAGCGGAATGTGCACACCAGCTGGCCGAACACCTTGCGTCCGCGCACGTACTCCTCGTCCAGGAGGACCACGCCATCTGGCAACACGTACTACGTGTACAACCACCCATTGTTACGTAAACCCACGTCAGCACGTGAATCGAAATATGTATAATTTAAAAAAAAATTGTCCACGGTAATACCAGGAACTACCTTTGCTTTTTCAGGTTACCTTTATGGTAATACATGTGTTCACAAATAAAGATTGATTGATTAAAAGCTCTTAAACCGAATATATGAAACCCGATGTAGCGTTTTGTGCAGCCCAGAAGCTGTCATTAATAGCGTCAAAGTGGGGTAACGATTATGCTACTCTTGAAACATCCCAAAGGAGAGCTTGGTGGGGCACTAATGCTAACCACTGGGGTGAACCGAATCGTGAACCGTACATTTTCTGGGAACTAAACTCGACCGCTACTCCAAGAGTCACTACACATCCTACAAGTACTGGTACCTATGGGCTCTACGGTCGAAATGTGATCGACGAAGTCTCTCTTCGCCATGTACAGCGTGATCTTGCCGTTGGGCGCGCACTTCTTGAACACTTTGAAGTTGTACACCATCTTGAAGTCCTGCTTGCTGCGGGCACCTGCTCGAGCGACGATGTTTGACGAGGAGGTTCCCGTCAGACTGCGCCTGTTCAGCCGCGCTGTGTTTATATACGGGATTATTTTGTTTGCGAGGCTTCGGTCGCAGTAATCTCGTTAGCCTTATTAGCGAGACGCGCGGGGTGCGGGGCGCAGGGGCACGGGGTGGCGCTTCCACAACCTGCAGTTTATGATTACTCATCTGTAATGAGATTAATGAGCTGATCAGTTTAAAAATAGCTAAACTACCTGTGTATTTATTTACTTAGCTGTCGGAATCATAAGACTATGGCTTGAATAATTACAAGGCGAAACAAAATTCATATAACACGTTTCGATACGTCCCTACAATATTATAAGATCAAGTGGTTTTCAGTATGCATGACAGGACAGTTCCATATCGCATCGTCATGGTCTCTCGTGCGCATCGGACAGTGCATATGAGGGAGAAAGCATTAACCTATGTTTCTGCGCTCTCCGTGCACTAGCTCCGAGTGAATCATTAGTGTTTGCTGAGATTGGTCGTCATGACTTTAATGACTCTAGTAGGACTATAATTATTATGTCTTATCAAGCTAGTCATATGATTAGCTATGCCTATTTTTTTTTTAAATATGGCTCAATTTTTGGTATTAATTAAAATTCAATAGAGCGTGTCCTCAGACGTCATCAGCGTGCTGCACGCGTCATCCATTCGGCTTTGTCTAACGATGCGCATGTTCACAAATGGAATTGCTCAGTTCGACCTTTTGGCTGATAATGTGCAAGATGATCAATTGAAATTGATTTTAGTAAACATATCTATTAATTTCAGCAAAAAAAAAATACCATCATGTTGCCAGACGGAAGGTAACCCCTGTTTCTATGTGGAGACATACGAATTTAATTTGTATTTTGGCACATTTTCCCGACATAGTAGGTATGGCCATTTCTACTGCATTCACTTTTCTTGCGTCACAGCACCATGTGACTTTAAAATTGCTGGTTACTTGCTTGTTCGTCTCGTTGATCGAATTTTTTTTTATTATATTCATCATCTGCCTAGCCTTTTCTCAAATATATTGTGGTTGGCTCCCAGACAAGCCGGATTCAGCTGAATACAGGTTTTTTACGTGGAACGGCTGCCTACCAGACCTCCACAACCCATTAACTGGGGAACACGGTACTTCTTGTCAAGACTGGTGACTTGGCAATATATACATAAATGATAAATGATTTATTTTTTGTAAGTAGGTTGTAAAAAACACTTTTACACGTCAAACAATAATATATACATACATTGTGTATTAAAATTTATTACATCGTTTTAAACAATTTCTTTTGAACTTTTATACATTATATTATTGAATCTCGAATGTAATCATTTATAACACTGGGAAAGGGGGCCTTTTTTTTTTTTTTTTCTGGATGGGAAATCATCAAATGACCCCTCCCGCCCTGGGTGGAGCGGTAGGGAGTGTCAGACTTTTACTGACTAAAACCCACCCGTGATCCTTCTTGTGCCCTATGCGTTCCAGGGCCGCGGTAACTCTTTCGAACAAATTCCGCAACCCTAGCAGGCACCGACCCTATGGGGCCCCGTCCTCGGTGCTGACGGCTCCTTGAGGCGCGCGTGGAACACAACGCGTCGTCGACTCAACCTGGTATCGGACGGCGAGCCACCCACGCTCACCGTCCCCAGGCATCAGCCACTGCGCGATAGCACAGCGGCCGACTTGTCTCTGGAGGGGGCCGAAATGGGACCATTACTGGCACTCCATCTCAGCACCCTCCCGAGCGTTGGGAGCCGCAGCACCCGCAGCAGAAGCGGCAGCGGCGGCGACAGAAGCCGCGGCGGCGGCAGAGGCGGCGGTGGCGGCGGACCTCTTGCCCCTGGTCGGGGCGGATGGCGCGCAGGCCCTTCCCCCAGCCCAGTGCTCGGCCGGCTTGCCAGCAGCCGCACATGCACTGCAGTGCGGCGTGGCCTCGCACGAGCCGGCCTTATGACCGGGCTGACCACAGCGGAAACAGAGTCCGCTGCGGTCGACCTCCGAGGGGCACATAGCTCCCGTGTGGTTACCCACATGGCAGCGGTAGCACCTCAGAGGTCTGGGTTCCAGCAGTTTTACCCGCGCAGACACCCATCCCACCAAGAGCCTTCGGCCCTCCGACACAGTTCTGGCCGCCGTCACGGGGCAGCTCACCACAAGGGTTTGCATGCCCGTGTTGTCAGGCCGGAGGGTGCCCGCCTTGACGAGCTCGGCAGAGCACCCCCCAGTCCTGGCGACGGCGGCCACAACTTCCTCCTCCGTCACGGAGTCATCCAGGCCCACTATGCGCATGTCGATGCGCTTGGTCGGCCTGGACACCCGGACCTCGTCCACGGGTAAAACCGCCCTCAGCCTTTCAGCCAGGGCGTCCGCGAACGGGCCACTCTCCGCTCCGGCGAGCTCGAGCTTCCGGGCACCGGTCAAGGTCCTCCTGACCTCGATGCCCCCGCTGATGCCCAGCTCTTGGAGGCTCACCGCCTCCTTCGCCCGCTTCAGTACGGCGAGATACGTCACGCCCCTCTGTTCCGCTTCCGGCTGCAGTGTGAGAACTACAGCCGCGGATTTCGGGGCGCGAAGCCTCGCCGCAATGGCGTTGGCTTTCCGCCGCTGCCTCCTCGCCTTGTTTTTGGCCGCTTTCGCGGCCCGCCGTTTCTGGCCAGCAACCTGCCACTCGGCCTCGGCCGCAGGAGGGTCCGAGGTTGGGGGTGGGGGCGGCTGCGGCGCCACTGGCGCAGCAGCCTCAGCCGCTCCCCCTCCAGCCCTCCTCCTTCCCCTCTTCGCCGGGGCCGTCTTGGTAATCGCCGGCGTCGCAGGCGCCGGCGTCACAGGCGCTGGCGCGGCTCCCGCCTTGGCTTTCGCCCGGCCGGACGTTCCCGGGCCAGCAGCCACCGCGGCTGCGTACGAAGCCGCCTTCTGCTGTCCCGGGGGCCTCTGTGCCGCCGCCAACGGGGGACGCCGGATCATGTCCTCCAAGACGGACACCTGCCTCCGGAAGGGAGCCAGCTCCTGCCGCACCAGGCTCCGCACCTGGCTCAGCACTTGGCCCCCCTCCAGCGCCGCCGGACTCGGCCCCCCCTGCGGCTCCTCCGAGGCCGCTCTGGCCATGCCAGCCAGGTCCCTCCGGAGCGACTCATTCTCCGCGATGAGTCGCTCCGTTACGGCCGCGAGGCGGGCGACCTCCGCCCGCAACTCTGTCGCCTCTCCGGACCCGCCGACGTTGGCCGCCGCCGCCGCCATTATGGAGGCTTTGGCCGCGTTAATGGCCTCCCGCTTGGAAGACTGCTTCCTTTTGAAGGCCACAGCGCGGATCGCGGCCTCCACGACCTCCTCCAGCTTGGCCCTCTTCTCCTCAACCGTGGGACGCACCTCTCCCGGGGGCTCCGAGTCGTCGGAGTCGAGAGTAGGCGGAAGAGTAGAGGGAGCCCTACGACTGCTCCCTCCAGGGCGACGCCCCTCCTCCACCAGCCTCCCGGCCCCCGACTCTCCACCTCCCGGGTAGAGGGAGCCAGCCCCCTCCCTGCCTCACAGCCCCTGCCCCGCCTAGCGGTGGGGATTTTGCGGGCGGAGGCAAATTCGCCCTCGGAGGACGACCCCCCGGTATCCTCCCGTCTGGGCCGCTTGCGGAAGAACTTCACGTTCTCCGCAGCAGCCCCCCCTCCTTCCTCTCCAGAGCCCGCCGAGCTGACCGTTACTAGGTCTGGCGCGGAGCCGGAATCCGACTCCGCACCACCCCGGCGCTCAGGCGAACCCTCCTCTGCAAATTCGTGCGCCATCAGCTCCTTAAAGGATGTGGATCCGGATGACGACGACGAATTGGAGCCTCCTCGGCTCTTGTTGCCACTGGCAAGCGGAAGACGTTTGGTGCCCACCCCAGAGTACGGAGGGCAGCCCGCCGAAGCGGGGTGGGATTCCCCGACCGCTGAGCAGTCGGGACCCACCTGGGGACTCATTTTGCAAGCGTCTTTTTTCATTGGGTTTTCCTTTTAAGGGTGTGGTCCCTTTTCGCTCCGCCCCTTCTCAGGGCCCTCTCTCCCAACCTCACCTCTCCACCTGCTCGCTGCTCTCTCAGTCACGTCTGATGATCAGACGCGTACCAGAGAGCAGCGAGCAAGCGTGTGTCTCTCTTGGTCTGATCCCTCACTTGCGACCTTCCGGCATGAGTGGCTCTACCGGGAAAGCTCGCAAGATCATTGGGACGCTCAAGCCCCACCACGACGACAACGTGGAGACACATTCGGTGGGGTGGGAAAGGGGGCCTGAGTGTGTAAGTTTGTGTAGTTTGTACAAACTTAACTCTGAGCAAAGCTGGCGACATTAAAACGATTTCATACTGCTTAAAAACTTTTTACAAAAAAATACAACCGACTTTTACACAAAAACTCAAAAAAAAGTACAAAATAACTTTAATTTCGGAACTCGGTTTGCCTCGAACTATGATAGAGTAGAAGTGGAAAAACTGCAACACAACATTTAGCTAAGCTTGATTTTGCAATTGTTTCAAAAACCGTTTTGCCCGTGTTTGTGGTTCCTTTTTCGTTTTTAAACACCGACTTCCGAAATTAAAGTTATTTTGTACTTTTTTTTGAGTTTTTGTGTAAAAGTCGGTTGTATTTTTTTTTAATTTTTCGCTTTTTAGTGGTACCTTCATCCCCCCCTCCCCCCACCTAAACGAACCAATAACATTGGTGTAAAAAAACTCACTGCTCCAATGCAGAGTAAACTAAAAGGTCGTCAATGTAGATAATTGTTTTAGACTTTTGTTGATTTTTCGAAAACCGCTAGTTCGATTTCAATAAAATTTTCATGGGACCATTTGGGAAGTATACCCTTTCCAACAAGAAACTAGTGTAAATATTTTGCTAACTGTCCTGAAATACTCTTTTACCATTTCAGTGTCAAGGAATGTTCGATAGTTTAAAAATTATTAATCTGGTGTTGTGACTCGGCGACACATTTCAATGAAATGTGGAATGTTTGAAAACAGACTGTTACTTTCATTAGCGTCTCGATCAATAAGCAGCATTCATAGTAAACTGATCACGGTCGCGCCGTGACTCGGGCGCAGCGCGGTCATTCACCTGAGCGTCTGTCTCGCTCGCACGCGGCGCCCGAGACCTGGCGACGTCATCACCCGACACGCGTCTCCACCAGGGAATACTCGATGACGATCAAATAAAACATCAATCAACGAAAAAAAAGTATATTATTATGCCCTCGAAATGACAGACTGCTTCTGCTGGGATTATAGACACCGTGGCGAGTGCATCGCTGCGATGACGTCAAGGAGCGGTATTCTGCGGAGTCGCGGAGTAAGGCCCCCCTCCGGCGCGGGCACAGTCAGCCGCAGAGGCCGCCCGCCGGCCACTCGCGACGTCTTCGGCGCTGTCAAGACACGCATCTTGTGTATCATAACATTACTAAAGGAATGCGCAAGCGTCGTTTGCTGTTGTTGGTAGGTCTGGGTGTGTAGTGTCCCTGTGAAGGTATGTGTATCGTGTAGTGTCGTGGTGTGTCGCCAGAGGAACACGTGTGAGGAGCTGGCGAGGCGCGGGAACGGGGACGCCGCGTAACTGGAAAACGCCGAGTCGTTTGTAACTGGATGATACCGTGTAGGTATGTGGTACTGTCGTGACTGTGACCGATAATCAATAGCTGTTTGAAGTCTTACATTCAGTTACTTCGTACATAGGTAATAAATCAGTAAGCTTTTGTTTTGACGAAGTATTTACTTCGTCTACGAAGCGCGGTGGTAGAGTGGACTGTTTTGTCGACGTCAGTAAACATAGATAGGTGTGAGGTCTACCTACCTACGTGTAGCAATAATGCTTTATCGTTTGTGACTCCAACAATCTGTTCCGAGAGTGACGCATCATTTAATTATTTCTCCATCAAACAAGGTCATGGTTCTTTGGTACCATAATTATCTTTAATTAAGTATCATCTTTTAGTTTGGTAGGTGTTCGTTGTGAACATCTGATCGTTTCTATCGACTCCAGTTTGGCCTTTAGACTAATCAATGCCTCTATTTATGATAGAAACTAGGTAGGTCTACATTCCCAAAATTACTTTTGTAAGAACCTGCAATTGAAAGTTTAAACGTAAATCCATCTTTTCTAAAAGTCGTTCATAAGTATCGATCAGGTCGCGATCACTGTGTTAGGTGTGCCGTCACCGGCAAATCGATAGCATACTTCTGGCTTCCCTTCGAAAAATGACGACAGCCGGCGATACGAGTTCATCATGTTGAACGTCCCCAGGGCCGCGGGACAGAGGCTCAGCCTTGAGCACTGAGCGGAGAGCAGGCGCCATGCCGCACAGCAGCCGCGGCAGCCCGGACTCACAGCCTCCCTCCGGTGGGTATCTCCTGACTCAACCGACAGGTTAAAAGATGTACCTGTTGTACCGAGGACAGCTGTTCAGAGCACCACACAGTGTTCTAGTAGTACTTACGTGAACTCTGAAAGCCTTACCCTCGTGCTATAAAACGAAGTCCTTCCCAGCCAACCGACACCTCAGAGTTAGCTGTGCGGCTAGCAGTTACAGAACCTGTCGTGTTGTTGTGTGTTTGTGTCTGTTATTTTTCACCAAATTGGAAGTGCTCTGTATTGATTGAAAGCAATCTTGAACATCACCAACATTCATACATTTTGACAATATTAATTTTAAGATAAACAACTTGAATGCAATAAATATAAGGTTTAGGAGAGTCAGACTTACTCTGCACTGATAACACAATTTCATTATATTTATTAAACTTTATAGAATCAACTCGGAGTCAAGAATGCAACAGAGCGCATCTTTAGCGCGTTTGGGGATGCGTTGATAGATATTGAACGTCCAATAATACACAATAATATACAGTGTGCACTTTTGAGTGTAGTGTACATGGGCCAATGTTGACCTGATGGTGTGCAGGAGGCGTGGAGTTGCGCGAGGACCTGCCGCTGAAGGCGCACGGCGGAAGTGGTGGCGGCTGGGGAGTGGGGCCGCGCTGCGCGGGGGGGCCGCGCCTGCTGCTGGCTGCCTTCGCCGCCTTCACCGCCGCCGTAACGCTGGCGCTGCTCACGCAGATCCACTTCGGAGACTTTGAGGTCACTGTCACATACTGCTTCATCATTATCTTCTGCCCACCTGTTCCCAACTATTGATTTGATTTCCAGTATATCCTGGTGCAACTGATTACCAGTATTTTAAATGGATCGACTATCTATCTCACCTCCACGGCCCCTTGTTGGTGAAGTTTCTGAAAACCGTAAAGAATGCGATAGATATAAAAATAACAGTTGGGGCACTGACTTAACGTGCTTGGACAGTGTGTGTTTGTAGTTTTGCCGTTTCTTTTGCTGACCGCTGTAACAACACCTCGCGTGTTTATTGAGATGTGTATGGTCATGTGTCTCCCGCTGGCAGCTGGTGCCTCACGGGAGCGTGTCGTCGTCGGCGGCGGCGTGCTCGCGCGCGGGCACGGACGCGCTGAAGGCCGGCGGGCGCGCGCTGGACGCTGCGCTGGCCGCCGCGCTGTGCCTGGCCGTGCTTGCGCCGCACCGCACCTCGCTTGACGCGTACGTTTCCTTCATTATTTACCCAATATCCCATTATCTAATAACCCATAATGAAGTAACTAAATAACCTTAAATAAATAATAATTACCTATTTTTTTCTATTTGACGACAACATGAGATCATTAATTTTAAACTGAGCAATAAATACTGCAGTTTGCAAAATATGTATGTTAAACTATCATACGAGTATTTATTCCTCAGCTTAATGATAAATTATATTAGATACACGATACACATATTATAGGGATAGCAAGAGTTTGGCACGCCACAATAGGGTATTTTACTGTAAAAATCTAATTAGTCCGTCTGATAGATTTACAAAAAATATTGTTGAAAGTGTGTCGCAGAGTATGCAGTGCGTTGAAAACTCACGTGACGTCACGTCGCTGGTAAAAATTGTAGCAACGTAGTGACGTCACGTGAGTTTTCAACGCACTGTATCGTTTTCATTTTTTGTTTACGTGAAAAAAGAAAAAATACGCGTCCAATATTTTTTGTAAATCTATCAGACGGACTAATTAGATTTTTACAGTAAAATACCCTATTGCGATGCTAAGTCCCCTCTTTGAGGAGTGGTTGGAGAGACGCCACGGCGTCCTCACCTTCCGCCTGACGCAGGTGCTCACCGGTCTCCAGTCCAGAGCGGGAAAAGTCATTTGATGATTTCCCATCCAGAAAAAAAGGGATAGCAAGAGTTATGGAAATACAATTCCTAATTCTTTAATAAATAGATAAGTGCAATTAGCTCCCAAGATTTATTATTATGACCCATCGTCCTGGTTGCAGGAGCGGTGCACTTCTGTACTGGGAGTACCGCAACGCGCGCACGCAGCCACCCGCGCTCTACGAGTGGGGTGGTGCGCAGCCTGAGGCGGGGAGCGGCGGGGAGCGCGCGCCGCGCCTCGTGGCCGCGCTCGCCACGCTGCACGCGCAGCTGGGCGCGCTACCCTGGCCCCAACTGCTGGCGCCCACCGTACAGCTGGCCAAGTGAGTATCTGCGATACCACAGCCTATGATATTTTGTAAATAGGTAGCAATTTGATGTTTGACCATTGCGTTACAGAGATGGGTACGTGGTGTCGGACGGGCTGGCGGCGGCGGCAGCGGGAGCGGGAGAGGCGGCTGCGTACGCGGCCGGCGCACTGGCGGCTGCGCCCGAGCTGGCCAACTACCTTACCGGCCTGCTCAACCACACCAGTGCCGGTGCGTGCTCTTTATCACTGGTTACTCGTTGATAATTAAACCTTCAGTAATAAACGTTAACCTATGCCTTCTGGGCAAACTGTAAACATGCAGATTTTTCAATAACGCATTACAATAACGGCAAATATTGCGTGTTGCAGAGCTGTCGGCGTCCTGGCAGGGTGCGGCGCCGGTGCGGCGCTCCCCAGCGCCCACATACGGTGCCGGCGCCTGGCGCATGCTGGTAGCAGGCGCTGGCGCCCCCGCTGCTCGCGCTCTAGCAGCCGCGCTCGCGCCGCCTCCCGACTCTCCCGATGACGCGCAGCGAAGGTACACCCACAGAATTCCAAGGTCGACCACTATTCACCTACGACCTCATGAATTATGTGTGTGACCATTTCACTGTGCTGAAAGCTGCTCAGTCGAATCATTGAAAGCTATCACGCTCTCAGCTAGTCACTGTCATCTTGAATTAAAGGTCAGACTACTAAGCATCGGTACGTTGAACTACTGTTGTTTGGCGTACTAGTGTAAATAGGCATGAGGCCGAAAAGTTGTCAACCAGCAAACTACCATCTATAATTCTACCCTGATGAACGTGTGACGTACATCCCTTTGCCTGTCTGTATACTCGTATCTCGGCAGGGTGGTGGAGGCGCTGCAGGGCGAGGCGCGCGCGGGCGCCCTGTCAGCGACCGGCGTGGCCACGGGGCTGGCTGCCGTGGACCGCTACGACACTTACGTCGCACTCGTCACGTAAGTCCCACTGCACCTATTACCACTTGTCATGTCAAATATGCCTCGTTTTCCTCACCTTGCCTGTCCTTTATCCAAGGGACCATTCGGCATGATCATCACGCTCAGCCAACAAAGTCTGCGTAGAAAACAGCATTCAAGAAGCTGTTTAGAGCGTGCCATGCTTTAGCGCGACGCAACTAGCGGTCCACTTCCCGCGTGGGACTTGGAGCGCGTGTGGAATGACATGAATATCAATCAAGAGAACAGTACGACAGCCGTCGCCACTGACGGGTTGCGTCGTGTCATAAAGTCGCTCGCGGGTGGCTTTTTTTGTTTATTTGTTTGTTTGCACCGAATAAGTTCCGAAGCTTTTGAACCGATTTTAATCATTACCAACCATAGAAAGGTATATTACAAGCGAGTAACATAGGCTATATTTGATCCCCGTATTCCCATGGAAACGGTAACTACGTGGATGAAACCATTGGGTGCTGCTAGTATAGTACATTAAGGAATGCTCAATATTGTTTGAGCTGTACGATAACTATCTAAATAATGCTTAGGTCCACTCGTGTAGTACTTTTCTCAAAACATCACCTATGTACATGATTCTCATATGAGACTAGTACAACTGTACGGATTTCAAAAGAGGCTGACCTCTGTGTACCTATGTTTCGGTGTTTCTTCTCAGGAAAAAAAAAAAAAAAAAAAAAAAAAAAAAGGTAGTCAGTTAGGAAACACCGGCCTCATCTATATTAAAACGACCAAAAAACATTTAATATTATTTACAAAATAAATATCATTTATTTCAATGTTGACTGACCTAACTCAATATTTTAACATTTTAACACTGCTCTCTCTAGCGTAAATTATTTGGCAACTTGTCACAAGTACTTAGAAAAATCTAAGACATACTACTTTCCGCCTCGCTGCCTCTCTGCGTCTTGGCGATCCTTGTTGTTCTCCTCATCGCTGCTACTGTGGCGAAGTTGTCAACAGCCTTGGACACCACGGCCTGTCATGCAGCCGTAGTGCGGGTCGCATAGCGCGGCACGCGAATATTATCATCCGACGTGCTCTTGTCACCGTCAGCGTTCCGGCTGTATTAATAGAACCTAATGGCCTGGCACGCGACGATGGTAAGAGACCAGACGGCATGTCATTATTTCCATGGAAGATGGGTAGGTCATTAGTGTGGGACGCTTCTTGTGTCGATACTCTTACGCCATCCCATCTTCCTAGTTCATCGTACTGTGCTGGCGCTGCCGATACGGAGAATCTCAAGCGGCGGAAATATAAATACAATAAACGGAAAGGAAATAACGTACAATTCTCTGAAATATGATTCCGTTTTGGCAAAGAAGGGCAACCCGCCTCCTGAGTAGCGAGACTGTCTCCCAAGTCGGTGCCCTACTGCCCAGTGTTGTCAGACCAAATAAGAGTTTCTAGGGGCGGAACTTAATGTGTGCTCAGTTGATAGTATTTACATCATATCTTGTCATTACACAGCGAATCGCAAATGTTGCCTAAAAGTGGGCGTACAATATAATCTCTGGGTGTCCATTTACAGAAACAGCCGTGGTGTTATGTAATGGTTGGCGAGCTAGCACCACAGAGCTCTGATTTTTAAAGTATTTCATAATCCAGATTATAGAGATATGTATATACGGATAGGTTGAATAAGAGTCTGACACTAGATAAAAACTCATGCTGAAAAAAAATGTCGGGATTCCGTCGATGACGCAATCATTGTATCTTTTTTTTCTCTTTTAATTTCCTTGAATTTTATCTTACGCATCGGACACAGTATGTTAGTGAGCCTTGTGTTCAATGAGACACACTCATGAGTAGCTAGAACATGATCTAGATTATGTTGTAGATAGGATATTGTTGTCCCGGTGCATAGGTAACCTACTCCTTTAACCACTTTGTTCCATAAGGCACAGGGAAAGAGTTCCTACAAGGTGTGCGAGGCCTGTGCTTAACAGCGGGACAGCATGAGGTGAAAGAGCTTAAAAACCCAAAAAATTTGGGTAAAAAAAAAACGGCTGAAATTCGTAGCAGGGTTGGCCAGTGATTGTGGGTATGTGTTCCAGAGGGTTATCAGCGCCGTTTGGGTCTGGGCCGGCATCAGGAGCGGGCTGGACGCGCGACGAGCCCGCGGCGCCGCTCGACCTGCCGCCCGCCATCCTGCTCGACGACAGCGTCTGCGGTCAGTCCACGTAACTCAACCACTCTGATCATACGACTCCCTAAGTCTCAAGAATACGACTATTCTATACACGATAAGTCGACTGCACCCTATTCTAAGAAGTTAAAGGGTCACAAAACTAGTGTTCCAATGATTCTCATTAAGAGCAATAAGACGACGATCATGACAGTAATTTTTGATTTTAAAGAAACTACCTGTAATCATAGAAACAAAAAATACAGTAAATAATAAAACAAATACTTGTTTATTATGTCTATGCCTGTAATTGATAGTGATTTGTTTGCGTGGTCAGGCACGCGTTACGTGCTGGGCGCGGAGTCGACGAGCGCGCTGGCGCAGGCGGCGGCGGCGCTGGCGCTGGACGGCGTGGCGGGCGCCGTGGAGCGCGCGCGCGTGCTCGTGCGCCCGGGGGGCCGCCTGGCCCTGGAGGCGGGCCGCCCGCCGCCGCCGCCCGCCGCGCTGCCCGCCGCCCCCCCGGCGCCGGCCGCGCTGCCGCTCAACGCGTCGCTGCCCTACGCCGCCGTGAACCTGGTGCAGCAGCGCGCCGACGCGCTGGCCTCGCACGCCGACAGCCGCGGCGGCGGACTGGCCTCACGCTTCTGAACACACTCATATGTATATGCACGCACTCTGCACAACTCGCTCATAAACTGCGGGGTGCCAACTGAAAACCAGTGATGGGTGTTTGACGCCCAGCAGATGCTGAGCTGGTAACCCTTTCGGTTCGGGCGCGCTCGGCGCATTCATTAATTTTCTTCTCATTTAATGTGTGTTTGTAACCTTTGTGCTGTGTCCGTCCTGAATAAAAGTTTTTCTATTCTATTATATAAAAGGGACTCAATGTAATGCGCGCCCTACAGACCGCTACAATTATAAAATTGGAAAAATGTGGGATTTTGCAAATACGAACGAGAGAGAAATTTGGACTCCAGTAACATAAATAAATGTGCCAAAAGATCCGTAAGAACACTGAATCTAACAAAACTGCAGACACCTATTTTAATATATAAATACATACCATAAGTCGGTATATAACCATTAACTATTAGTGATACAATGTTGTTACCGACTTCTGCCGGCAACTTCGCTCGCGTGGAATATAGGTTTATGAGTGCTAAACTCATAAAGCTATACAGCTAGTCGAGGACGTCGAGCCACGCATAGCTCGCCATCCGCAGGATCGCGCATACGGCGGCAGGAAATCGCCCTGCGTTTCCAACGCCCGGGGCGTCTTCTTCTGTTGCGATGGCTGGGGTGGGAGGTTTCGATCTCCCTCATGCGTTCTGCCTCCTACTTCGCGAGCATTACTACTTCGCAGAAGGAGTTCACCACTTCCCATGCCTCCTCACTCCGGCCCATGGATTAAACCAGGGCTGGAAGCGAGAGATCCGCCGCCGACCGCCTCGACTAGGATGCGGCGTTACTCCGCCCAAACAGGACAGACGTCCACCGTATCCTCTGGACGACCCACACAGTGTTGACACCCGGACGAGTCCTCCCGCTGGATCCGACACAGGTACCTCCCGAAACAGCCGTGTCCGGTGAGCACCTGCGTCAGGCGGAAGGTGAGGTGAGGTGAGGCGTCTCTCCAACCACTCCTCAAACAGGGGACTTATCGCCGCAATGGTGGCGTGCCCAAGCTTGGCACCCCCTCAATCGTCTTGTCGTGGTAGTTGTGGAAGAGAATAATGTCGGTCTTCATTATTTAGTTTGGCCAGTATTCGTTCATTGGCCCAATGAATAAGATTTTTCATAAAACCTTTCATCTCTCTATTTCAACCCCTTAGGGGACAAATTTCCAAAAATCCTTTCATAAAGGACGCCTATATCATATAGGGAAAACGTCCTCCACATTTCAAGTCCCTACGACCAGCTGTCTAGGCTGTGCGTTGATCCATCAGCCACGGCAAAGCAATGCATATATACAGAAGATGAAGCTGCTATTCCAGCTGAGGGTACTGTTACATGGAAAATGCGATTGTTTGTGATTGTTTCCTCCAAAGCTGTGCGAGGAACTTGAGAGTTGGAGTAAACGGCGGAGGAGAAAACGGGCGTGGAGCTGCCCTCACGCTTATTTTAGGATTTATTTTTAGGAAATTAATCGTACATCATGTTCCTACTACCTATGAAATTACTCGTAGGTATTTCAAATGAACTATTAGCTTTAGCTGTATGGAAATACGGAAAAACGCCAATTTGATTAACAATTATTATCAGTCAGGGGACTGTTGAACTGTGAAACTACCTATTGATTCGGCATCGTGTTCTCCATCGCAAGCGGCCCTGGCCCCTACCTCACTCGGGTAATGGCCTCATAAACTAGACATAGATTTTATGGCGAAACGTTAATCATAAAAAGGAGGCGGACTGTGGCGGGCACGAGCGGACATCCGCCGCGCCCGCGCTGAGGGTGCTCGCTCAGCCAACGCTTACTTACTACATCAATCAACAATGCGACTGCTTCACAACTACCACAACACGCATGTGTGTCGTGCTTCGTGCGCCCCTCGCCCCTCTACAGCCGTACCTCCGTGTCATGACACTCACAAGCTGTATGTTGTCTTCTTAAATTTTATGATGCCAAATGACTCCTATTAATATGTTACGAGTATATCAAGCAACCAATGAGAGCGCGAGACCGATTTACATAACTGCGCATCAAATTACAATGTGAGACGCTCAAAAGTCTTCGCCGCGGCAGAGTGGCGCTCGTCAACACATCGAGCATCGCTCGGACGACTATTGTCGCTCTCTGCACAGTAAACATGTTTTCAAACGGCGCCATAAATTATAGCAACACAGATGCACACACAGACAGTAGGTACGCGCACACAGCGCCCAGTTGTTGTTGTTTGGCGCGGGAGTGCGTCACGCGCGCGCGGGGCGGGGGGAGCTGCTCGAGTGCTTTGTTTTTGTCGTTCCGAGCATCACACGCCTCACTACAGTAATATGCACACATAGACAGCATTCCTTTCCAATGCAATAAAACTTGTTGTTTATACAATCTGTTATTTCCCTTTTCCAAGCAGCCCGCGCAGTTAGTGTTACGCGCGCATTGTTTGCAGAATTAATGCATATTTAATGTAGCGCCCAGAGAGAGTAGGTATACATAATACATATGCAGTAGATAACAGACACCGTTCCAATAGGCGCGGGGTACTCGATGCTCAATGCTGGCGTCCTGGCGAGTGGCGAGTACAAGCTACACCTGTTATGATAATTATGATAGGTATTACGATAATGTGCGTAGTGTTAGCTATGGCCGGTACAGAACAAATCCACAAACACACTTATTTGAAGCGATATTAAGCCAGAATTATCAATATTGCGGCGATTCATAGCAAGTAGCGAACGAAGTACTCCGGTCAGGTATTAGCATGTTATTGCGACATGCACCTACTTACAGTGCAGCTAGTTGGGTGGCCGCATGCGCACCGAGCTGCGCGGGGTGCGCTGACAATGTCGCAGGTTTGTATTTATATTACAACGCATCTCCATTACATCAGGCGCCATAACGACCGAGTCGTTGATCTCGCCGAGAATAGACCCGCAAGGCGAGCGCGCCGCAGGAGGCCGCGCCTGCGCCCCGGAGGAAGGCACTCACTCATTACATGCAGGAGACTGCCACCTGCCACAAGCCCACTCGGTACATTGACAGCACTCAGCAGTTCCTTAGGGCCGAGGGCAGACTATCGTCGTCTCGTTTGGCACGGTGGGTGTCACATGAGACGCCTCATGGTCTGCCTGTACACCCTGTAGTACAGTCGATGTCTTTACCTATTCTTGTCATTTTAATGGCGAACTGCCATCGGCTTCACCTATGCGAGTTTATAATCTAAACTTACAACAACACGAATTGTCAACCATGGTTGACCCAACAGCTGGCTTTTACTTTGGCCAGAGCCGCCAGAGGCCAAGCATTGCCATTCAACGTGGCAATGCCGCCAGCCTTCGGAACACATTTCCAGCTGACAGCGGTGAGGATGAGGACGATTTTTTTTTATACGATTTTCTAGTTTGTTATTAGTTTTGTTTATTAAAATACATACATAGGCTAATACTAGGTGAGCCGCGCGGTTTCACCCGCTGTTTTCGGATTTTTGTTTTTAGGAACACAACAAATAAATTATTATCCAGTTAAGTGCAGTCATTCTGAATTTATGCTCGTACATACATTTTGGCGATTCAATTTTATTTTGAAAAAGAAGATTAAATTTTTTATTTGTTTGTTTATTTGTTACGGTTTGGCTCAAAACTTCTCAACCGATTTTAAAAATTCTTTAGGCGTTAGAAAACATCAACTCATCTCATCGACAGCTATATTTAATTTCGAAAAAAAAATATGGAGAAGTTGCATTAATATAACCCAAAGTAGTAATATTTTCCGTAATCATTTCATTGTTTGGCGTGCGCTGAGAAAACTATTGATAATACTTAATTAAAAGCCGTGGAGTTTCTTGCACGTTCTTCTTTATAGAGATCTACGCTTTGGAACGTGCAGATAGCTTCACTTCTTTCGACTTGACATTCAAAAGTGCCTGTAAAGGGTTTAATTGAAATAAATGCTTTGAGAGTTGAGAGTTTGCGAATAAGGTACTTCAATTATGATTAAAGAACTCGTTAATACGTATAAAAAAGTCCGCGAGGCTACACGTATGTCTAACTGTTATGCCACAATGACCGCTTTGGTTCATTCAATCATACCTTGGGGTAATGGAACAGTGGTGACTTTGCTATCATGATATTAATCTTTATCCATTAAAATGTTTCGATAATTACGGTTGACTATGTGCATGTAAATTACTCTTTTAATTATTCAGATCGACGGATAAATAAAAGCAAAAGGTCACTCACTGATTATTAATCACAAAATCTCAAAAACTACTGGATCCATGAAGATGAAATTTGTCATGGAGGTAGGATAGGAATAGGAGACGTCAATTAAAGGATTTTACGAAACTTTATCCATTAAGGCGTGAAATGGGGGGTGGCAGTTTATATGAAAAATAATATTTTTTTGGGCGAATATAGGACTTGAATCGTACGAATACTAGCTAAGTGAAAAAAATGGTTGCTATTAATTATTATTATTTCAGAACTACCACAAAACACGATTTAAATGATTTCAAAGTTAGAATGCAAGAATCTTATTTTTAGGCTACAAACTTGAAACTTGGTACAAATACAGAGCTATATAAATAAAAAGGAATGGCATAATTAGTTTTTCAAAAGTACTCCCCAGTGAGGGTTTAGCTGAAGGTTTGAATGCTTGGTGCGATGAAGTTGGAACACGATAGGTATTAATGATTTTTATAAACAATTAAGTATGACATGTACCTACTTGGAATCTTTGAAAAGGATGAAAAAGGTGAAGATGAAGTTTTTAGGATGACATTTTATACATTTTTTTACAATCTACCCCCCACGGGGTGACGGGCACAACAGTTGTCAGATCCTGAGACAGGATCAGCAGCAAAAATGGCTGTCTAATTTATTATTATGAATTCTTTCGATTAACCAAATCAAGAGCAACCGTTAAAGTCTAATCAAGTACCTATGTTGTGTAATTTGCAAGCTGGTGTGCTGGTGGTGTACCCTCTACCCTCGTAAATGTCACCGGCCGCCACGTAAACTAAGTGCATTCAGTAATAAAGTGTAACGACTGACGTCAGTGACACTGACACAAACACGTGTAGGAACAACGCGGGTGAGTGCCGAAGGTTCACCTTCACAGCACACGCGAGCGACAGCGAGTGCTCGCGCTCGCCCCGCTACCTTACCGGGTTTACTTACGTTATTCCTGTCCTTTATAGCTAAAGTTGCGGTTCAGTGAAGTAAACATCATGAAGACATGAACGTCCTTATGATGTGATTCATGAGTCTGTCTATCGAACAAGATTTCAAGATACTGCTCTCCTTTCTTGGTTACGTGCTTATATGGATAGCCACTGCTTATATGGATAGCCACTGCTTATGGAAGATGAAAGGTTGTTTCAGACTCCTACCAAATAGTTGTAGCTATCAAATACTAGGTAGTAACTACCACCTGATAGCAGTTTTCTAGCCTGTGCTCATATATTTTGATTAAAACATCCGAGAACCAAAAGGAAACCTTCACCCGGAGAAAACCAATGTCCAAGTAGCGTGTGAAGTGCGCTCGCGGCCTTGTGCCCCGCGCACAGTGCGCTCGCGGCCTTGTGCCCCGCGCACAGTGCGCTCGCGACTTTGTGCCCCGCGCACGGTGCGCTCGCGGCCTTGTGCCCCGCGCACGGTGCGCTCGCGACCTTGTGCCCCGCGCACAGTGCGCTCGCGACCTTGTGCCCCGCGCACATCCAGGTTTTGCAAATCAATAAATTCCTCTACCAGTAAAGTCTAAAGAGATATACCTATATGTGACTAAGCCAATCATTACGAGCAGCTGATAAATTGACTAGATAGCCGCACTTAGGAGTATGTACTGTGTTATTATGATTCAGCAACATGCTCCCATGGTCCCATGCTCCATTCTGCGCATGGCCTATCACGTACTTAGGTAAGTCATGTTCATATCACAATGCATAAATGGGAATATTACAAAATTGTTATAATACAGTTCCTTTTGTGTTAGACATGTTAAATGAAGCTATACAGATTCTTGACATCCAAATTAAATGTAAGAGCACTAAGTTTTGGGTATCCAATCTCATATGATGTTTCCAAAAAAATATGCCTTCCACGCTAGGACTGTGTAGGTATGCTATTCTTATTTTCTCAATGGCTATTACTGCCGACGTTTATTCTGCTAATGATAAATCATTACTAGTCACGTTCCTCACTTGTTATGAATCTAAATATTTCTATGATCTGCACAGAAGCCCTTGGCCTTGGTAGTGTTGTGGCGTCGCACACCGTCGCGTGGCGGTGACGCGACTGGGCGTTATCGCCGCGCTCGCTCAAATATCCGCAATAGCTTCATGAATATTCGGTATTTCTACTAGTTCGTGCGCTATTTCAATGTTATCATCACATTCCATGTAAACAACTGACCACTAAATTCTGACACGTTTTAATTACGTTTTTTGTGTTTTATTTTTTAGTTGCAATATTTTGGCAACCGTTGAAGATTCGATAGGTAGAATCTTTCCGCATCATCACATTTTATTGCGTTGCCAAAACAACTCGATTATCAAGAGCTATTTTGGAATTAATTTATTTTATTTTCTTATTTACTTTGTATCTTTTTGTTGACATGATGAATGAATGACGTCACTGACGTGTCGTTGTACCCGTCAATTACATAAGTGATGTACTGCCAGCTGGTGTTCAGTTTTGTACAGTAGCAGTTCGCTGGGAGCGAGTGACCCCGCTTTATCGGTCAATGTCACCTTGGATAACGCCGCGGCACGCGCCGGCGCACGGTGCGCTGTACAAATTCGCTACTAGACTTAGCGATTTTATTAAATTAAAACTTAGATCTCCATACTAAACTATTATCATTTTTTTATTCTTGTATAAATGACAACACAAAAATACTGATTGCAATGGTTGGGAAACTCGTATTTTCCGAGTTTCAATACTTATTCTATTTTTGTATGGAAGCAAACAAAAAGAAAAACGAGAATTTCTCGTAATTCTCAAACTGGTTCAAGGAAATGATAAAAGTTTACAATAGTAGATATTTTTAACTATTTGTGCACTATATTTCAAAATGCGATTTATTTGCGTTTTGGCGTAAACCTATTTTTTTATCTTTCACTTCTAAAGACATCGGATCAAAGTTATTTTGTATGTTTTGTAATTTAGAGACAAAAATATACCCACGTTGGTTGCCTTTCTGCAAAATTTTCTGAAATAATTTTGATGGTAACCTATCTGGCTTCTGAAGCTTCTTCAAATAATGTAAGTAATGTGTAGTGCGCAATCAGGCAGGCAGGTGTTTTTCAATTATCTTTGGTGTATTGGTTGATGAGGAATATTCGTTACTATAATTTTATTAGTTAACGACTTTACCTGATTAGAAAAAGAAAGAAAACTCGTTTATTCCGCCATAGATGTCGCACAAAAATAATAAATAATAAAATGTATATAATATAATATACATACACACATTATAATAATAATAATTTCCTGACAACCTACGGGTGGTGTGGACTTATTTACTATGGTTTCATTTTAAACCAACTTCCAAAAAAGGAGGATGTTCTCAGGACGACCTTAATTTTTTGTTACGTGTTTTACCCCACAAATTTGTTCTAGGTGTCCCGATTTTGATGATTATTTTTATATTCGAAAGCTAGTGCTTGTCATGTGGTCCCATTTAAATTCCCATTTAATTCATTAAGATCTGACGACTAGTATTCGAGTTATTCTTTATACATTTCATACAAACTTCAAAGTATTTAATCACGGTAAGTACTTACTTAATCAAAGATCTGAAATATAAATAAAATTATTTTTGGTAGATTTCAAAATGGTTTGGTTGGTCAGCCCACCGTGCGCCGCGCGGCGTCCACACATAGCTGCAAACGCAAAGGCCACCATATCTAACTGGTTTCTTTAATGTTATTCCCAGTCTAAAAAATAACAACCGATGTAAACAAGTGCTGTTACGACTCCTGGACATCCGTTGGTCCTGTCGGCGCTGCGCCCGGCTCCGGCCCCAGCCCTCGCTCACCGAGCTCAGCACCGCCCCACTCATGTGTTATTCTTGACCAGCTCTTTCACTTTGCATTCTAAACAATAACACCACCTGACTATCAAATTGCTTCATTTATTTCTTCGTTCAAGCTCTAGACTATTATTTGTAGACTAAAGCAGTAAACGTCAGTCTATCTCAAGCTTGAGCTGTTATTGATGACGAGTGACGAGATGACGCGTGTGACGACCCGCAAAGATCGGCCGCTGCCACGCCTGCCACTGTGAGCTACAAAACACTCAAGTGTTTTGTAGCGTATAATGCAGTGGTTACCAAACTTATTTTGTTGTAAGAATGAGCAACAAAGTTAATTACTACTTATAATTTATTTATTTTTTTTTTTCATGTTTGTTGATTTTTTTGTACAAGTATCCTCAAAATCCAATAATCTCGATGTCATTTTTGTTTTAGTAATAAGTACTTAAAGGCACTAAGTGAGCAGTAGATGTAGTAAGTCCTGCATTATGTTAGGAACTTGTATTTATGTGTAATGCTAGTAAACCCATAAATTGTCCAAAGAAAATGGCTTTTATGATTTTTTTTTTTCTTAGAAGCTCAATAAACTTAAGTATGCATATTTTATTAATATGAATGCTGATGCTGTGAATGATTGCTGTCATCAAGATTTTCTTTCATTGATTTTAGTACTAAGCCACAAAAAATAATATAAAAAGAAAATTATTAGAATTGAGGAGAAGGATCGCGAGCCTCGTGACTATAATGTACCTGCATACAATATACTTACTGATTAAAAATTGAAAATGACAATCCCAGTTCATCGTTATATTTGAAAGGATAATCAAAATGTTGTGAATTTTCCCACTCGATAGGTAATATGAATGTATAAACGCTTAGCACTAGGGTCCTTTGACAAATTGATGTTTATTCTAAAATAATCTCTAAACTTTCTTGTCGAAGTTTCGAAGGTTTCTGCAAAATTAGCAAACTTGTAAATAGTAATCTAAATTGGGCCCGCGGTACAAGTTGAGGTTTTTAGTAGATACATATTCTATACAAATAAAATAACATTTATCAATGATGTAGGAAAATCACGAACTATAATATAATATAATAATAATAATAATCTTTATTAGAACAAAAACACATTTTACAAATTGATTGCGTACGTAAATAGCTACATTAGTTACAAAACTGTGTCGCTGCTATTAACGCCCACCTCCGAGAAGGAGACACATAGTTCCAGAAAAAAAAAAAACAAAGTAGTTAAAAATTAAAGTAAGAAAGTGCTTAATGTTGTGAATGTGGGAGTGATGTATGTGAGTGTGGTGGATGCCTGTGGGGTGTAAGTGTAAAGTGTGCTTGTGGAACCTCCCCACGATCACACTCTGCGCTACTTTATATATATTTGGTGTGCATGTCTACAGAAGAAAAGATATTCATGGTTTTACTAAATTTTCCATGAGAGTGTGTGAAGCTATTTATCAATAATGATTTTGCAATCCCGGAGAGTACGTGGAAAACTTTATTTATTTTATTACAAAGCACGGGACTGCAGAAAATAAACTGCCGGCGGACAATTTCCAATTTAACACCTGATGTCGCGCAGACTCTGTCAGTTCTACCTTTATGTCTTCTAAACACAGGGTCAAAAGGCAAGCAAAAGAGTCCCTTACGGTGGGTAGATTCCATAGCGTGTATAGTTCGCTGGTAGGAAAACGATAGTGTTTGAAGGCCATTACCTTAAGGATAGCCCTCTGCGCCCTCTCTAAACGCAGCAAAAGATATTTACCAGCACCACCCCAGGCCGACAGTACATTAAAACGGAATGAGCAAGAGCAAAGTATACAGTTCTCAGGGTAGAAAAATTGGCGTGAGTCCTGAGGTTTTTAAAAACAAAAATTAATTTTCTCTCTCTAGAAACCAGCGAATTGATTTGCTCACACCATGTTAACGCACAGTCGACCCAGACACCAAGATATTTTATTGAGTCCGTTCGCATAACTTCAGAACAGCCACCGGTGGCAGTTCTCATTATATGGCAGACATGAGCTGTCAGAAGGAAGGGTGGAGCTGGCTGCGACGCTTTCCTTGGACTAAAAGTGATAAATCTGGTTTTATCCAAGTTGAGAGTGAGCAAATTCTGTGTGAGCGAACTCATTGTAACTCGCAAGGCTGACTCTGCCTGAAGCCGAGTGTCGTTCCAGTCCCTGCCACGAACTAGGATAACAGTGTCATCGGCGTAAACAATTACTTTGGAGTTTCTTAGATCCAGTTTACAGAGCTCATTTATGTAAACCAAGAAAAGTGTAGGTCCTAATACACTACCTTGTGCAACTCCGTAGGTGAGGAATGCTTCCTTACTAGTGTAGTTGTTTATCCTGACGATTTGCGAGGGATCACTAAGTTAACTCTTAAACAATTTAAGCGGTAGGCCTCTTACACTAATCCTTTCTAGTTTACTGAGAAGAAGGGGGACAGAAACAGTGTCAAAAGCTTTAGAAAGGTCAAGAAAGATAGCTATAGTTTTATCCTTGTTATTTAAATTTTGAGCTACTGAACCTATCAATTCTAATATGGCATCCTTTGTGTTTTTTCCTGATCTGAATCCATACTGGTTATTTGCGATTATATTTTGTAAGTTAAGGTAATCCAATAGACGTTTATTTAATACTTTTTCGAGGAGCTTAGACAGAATTGATAATACAGATATGGGTCTGTAGTTGTAGGCACTGTCTCTGTCTCCACTCTTGTGAAGTGGGTGCACAACGGCCTTTTTTAACACCGATGGGAATAATCCAGATTTTAGGGCAAGGTTGAAGACGTGACAGATAACTAGGACAAGAGTGATTCTAGCACTGTAGATTACAGTTGCGGGGATACCATCCCAACTCGTAGCACTAGTAAGTCGTAGCCCACGAATAAGAAAGTCTATCTCTTCGTCGTCCGTGCCAAAAATAGCCATCGAGTTAGGGTGGTGAAACTGTAATAAATATATTTAAAAAAATATTTCAAGTTGAATAAATAACCGCAAGAAATTTGAGCAAAGTTGCGAGGTTGACGGTACGAGTTTGTACGGAACCATCGGTGCGCGAGACTCGCAAATGTCCGCTTTTTTCAATTACGAGTATTATATTATGGTAACATGGCGCCGCGAAAGGCACCGTCGCAAGGCTGCTTAAAATCCATTATCATAACGCTTTAGTTTTCACTTAAGGATCATTATTATGTTAAGACGCTGACAACAGCTATTGAGATCTGATGTTTCGGTATTTTTAGCCACGCCCACTATTTCTCCGATATACTAGCGCCATTCTTAAAGAGCGGTATTACAGCAAACTACCAAGGAAGAAGCAAAGTGACGCGGTAAATAATACATAACAATGAACCAATAGATGGCGCTCTTGTATATTTATAAATTGTTCTGTATGAAGAGCTAGAAACAAATTAGACAAGGCAATTAAAAAAAAATGTGTATTATAATATTTTTGTTTTTAATTATTTTAAGACACTTTATTTACACTTATTTAAAAACAATATAAATGACAACAAACTAATAATAATAAACATAAATGATAAAAAAACCATTAAAATGCACATCCTACACAAAAGAGTGAACTTCGACGACAATACATTTATGTGTTTTCCCTCCAAATCAATATGACTCAAATTACAACCCGAAGGCTCTTACTCAGAATTTTTTGAAGATAAAAAAAATGTGTTAGGCTTATAATAGCCATGTATCCACTGATAACAAATATGATGGATTAAATGTTCTAAAATTTTATTTCTGTATTTAGATAAAGAAAAATAAATTAATTCAATGAAATATTGAAAGATTGTTGATATTTTCACGAAACAAGTTATGGAAATTTAAGCAATAAGTCACGTGACATTGAACACCAACCAGGACGCGTTACGTCATCCTGTGTAAAACACCATTGTTGTTGTTGAAATTTTCGTAGATTCACGGTTTTATCTTTTATTTTATTTAGTTATTCAAAGCATTATATAGAAAGAGAACATCATGAAATCTGGATTTTTGAAAGGAAACAGCAATAACTTGCCCAGAAATGACGTTGTTATGATTGGCCAGTTTTTCGCATCAAACAGCGACTTTTGATACTTTTGCCATGATATGATACTCAGTATAATTGAGCATATCATTTGGTAACTAAAAATAACAAGAAAAGGTGCTTATTGTGTACAAAAAGTGGAAGTGGAAGTGTGGAAGTGGAATCACAGGATTTCATGACAAAACTTTACAAAGATCTAACCTCAAACACCTCAAACAATATTTACAAAAATCAAGTAAAATCCATGTTTTTCTATAATTATGTATTCGCTAAATTGCATTTTATTTAATACTTACATCGAAATGGTCTTCACAAAAATATATTCTTGAAATTGATGATACACAATTTGCATCATTTCGCCTTGCAAGTGTTAGCCACCTTTTCCGTACTTTTACTTTGCTTGGGACAAATACAAATAATTTGTTTGGCATTTTAATGCTTGTGCTTTTACACTGGGGCACCATACAGTACTTATAATACGACGGATTCATTTTATATCACGAAATATCAACAATCGCTATACACGAACAGCTGTGTTTCGCACAGCTTAACGTCACACACGACGCCATGATAGTTTTGAGCATTTTCCGGGGAAATTAAATGTCATTTCTTTAAATGCGAAATATAAATTGAAAATCGATATATTTAAAAAAAAAAAATTTTTCCACGTATAATGGATACTAAGGTATATTAATTAGCAATCAATCAAATTTAGGCAACTAGCCTATTCGTCGTCCGATGTGGATATCTTGTTCTGGAGGACAACTCGCAGTAATCTAAAAATAAAAAAATCATATACTTATCAGTTAATCTATGCTTAAGTAACTTAATAAAAACTGCTGGATTTTATCTTCGACAACCAATACCTGGCCAAGTACATGTTTATTTAATATTTACCTCAAGTTCAGGAAGGTCATCCGTGGATTGGACTGTCTCAGATAAATTTGATTCTTGATCAATAATTCTTAAAACCTCGCATGATTTTGATTCCTTTGCTGATTCTTCAAACCTTCGATAAAAAAAAGTATGACTCACAATAACATAAAAAGTATAAGAACGATCAGCAGAAAGTTTCATATATCACCTAATTTTCTAATCTGCAAAAAAAAAATAAAACATTAAAACTTTAGCACTACACTTACCTATTTTGTCTTATAAAAAACACCAAAGCTCACACAGTGATTTATAAAGTGTGGACAAGAAACAATGGACAAAGCTACGAGTATTATCCTTTATGTCCAGTTCTAAGATAGTTATAGGTCTATGTAAATTCGATAGATGATCGCTGGAATTTTTGTGAATTTATTTCTATGATCTTTGTAATGAAATTGTTATATATATATATATGTGTGTGTGTGTGTGTGTGTGTAAAATCATAAGTATGTAGGTACTTACAAAACTTACTGGTGGAAAACAATTTCCGAAGTTTTACCTATTTCTGAACTGTTCGCGAAACGTCTCTTTTTACTGAAAAGAAAAATAATAATTATTCTAAAAATATATAAAAAAAACAATGAAAATATGTATCCTAAAATTAAAAGTAAATAAAACTAAAAAATCACATCGAAATTTCTTTAAATTCTTCAATGTATCGAACTCATCACTCACTTATCCAAATCCATGCAAATACCACTAAGCCAAACGAACGATGGAATGTCTGATGAATTTACGCTTTCAATAATACAAAATAGCCTAGTACCTATTTGGTTATAATTTTTGATATAAAACATAAAAATGTACTTACTTTACTACTTCCATGAGATGTTTTTGTTTGTTACTATAGAAGCGCTTTTTTGCTGGCCTCCGGCATTTTTGTTAGCAAATATTTTTACAACTTAGTAATATATTGTGTACACAATACATAACTAAGTTGTAAAAATTATCTTATATCCTATAACTACCAATATCTTTACGTCGCAAAATTTTTACAACTTAATGTAGTTTTAGGAACAAAATAAAATTTGAACATTATAATATTATTATATTTGAAGTTGTCAAACAACAAAATATGAAATGAACGGATAGCGGTGCAAAGCGACATACGTCCGTCTAGCAGCGCGCCTATGCGATCACTGTCCGCTGCCATACGTATGAAAGAGAAGCGCGACGACGCGACGTTCGTAACTTATTACAAACCATAAAATAATTAATTTAAAAAAATAAGTTGAGTAGTCAAAAATAATAAAACAACCAAGTTCTGTATTTAAATATGATACGTAATTGGTATAAATTTTACCAAAGTACGTTGATAAGTAATGCAGATATTTTTGTTTGAAGATCATTTTAAGAGGTTAGTTTAGCATTTTTTTGTATCGAGAAAAGTTTTCAATACCGTGTTTTGAAAACAACAGGGTTCTCAGAAATATATTCAAGCTTAACATATATTTTTTCCACCGTCATAAACTGAATAGATTTGGCTAAAAAATTGTTTGAAACAAGCCTATTTGGCTCTTGTCAGCGCCTTAAGTAGGTAGGTATTGTAAGTTATGCCCGCACGGCAAGGTAACGCCTATCCTATCGCTACCTTTTTTATGGTAAATCATCAAATGACCGTTCCCGCTCTGGGCGAAGCATAAGGGAGTGTCAGACTCTTACTGACTAAAACCCACCCGTGTTCCTTCCTGTGCTCTTTGCGTTCCAGGGCGGCGGTGACTCTTTCGAACAAATTCCGCAACCCTAGGCCTATTGCTACCTATTACCTGTGTTTTCAACAAACAAGAAGTAGGTACCTATATACTTGTTATCTCACTCCAGTCGCCGTGTTTCATAATCATAATTAAACTAGTTCAGCTAAAGGTCAAGGTTCGCTCCGAATGTATCTCGCCTGCGTTATGCTACACCCAATTATGTTAAGTTTATAACATGTGATCGTTTTACAACACAGCTGTGTTCGGTAATAATTGTGTTCTGTGACGAGTTCCCGGCCGCGGCGCTCGGCACTTCGGCAGTCCGGTAGCTGCCCTCGAAGGTTCGCGACTGAACTGCGCTCGTGGAGTCGTGGCAGAAAGTGGCAAAACGGTGGTTTCTTATATCGATTAATATGGAAAGCACCGTTGGCCACAGCCACATAGAATTTCCTGGAACCACCGTTCCAAATCGCATTAACCACTTATATTGCAAAGCCGCAATTGAAAGCCTTCACCTTACAGAAAGAGGTTGGCATCCGTTGTCAAGTATGACTGTTTGGGGAATGCCATGCACAAAGAAAACATTGTCTTCTAAATTTTTTGTGACCAAGTCTGCAGTAGCTCTGCGAAGGGGAAATAAAAGACAATATTTGGAGAAGCAACATGTTACAACAAATATGTAAGAATTTTGTTTTCTCGTGTTGGGTAAAGGACCCACTAAATCTATAGATAACACTTGGAATGGTCTAGAACAGTCTTTGGGCCACCAGCAGCAGTAACTGTAATTATACTGTCTGTATTCAGGATATGATCTGATTATATCCAGCCCGATATTATAAGTATAGATATATGTACTTTTGACGATGTAAAAGCGGCTTTATGCTATACCTACCTACTCAAACACTTTTGATTCGCCTCCGTGTCGTATAAATGAAATATTAATGACTAGACTACGTTCAAAATATTATAGACAAAGTATTATGTAATCTATAGACAAATATTGACCTCTGAGTTTGTTTCGGTGTTTCTTCTCGGGTAGTCAGGAAACACCGGCCTCATCTAGTTTATAAGGGTAAAAAAGATTGACGCATAAAAGTGTTATTTATGCCTACTTACAAAATAAATAACATAAATTTATCATTTAATAGATAGTGACCATATTTTGCTGTTTTTTTTTTTCAATTTCACCCGCCTTTAAAAGCGGCTGAAATTGAAAAAAAAAAAACTGAACAAATAATGGAATTGTGTTCTATGACTGACACTGCACAAATTAGAAGATTACATAGAGGATAAGAATGCTTGGAATCATGCTGGCCCTATTTGCGGCCTAGGTAATTGCTCCACAGGCCAATCGAGGGTGTAGACCATAGAAATATAAAATACAGGAGAAGTGGCAAGGGGGCGTGTCGGCGTCCTCGCGACATGGTCTGGGCGAGCATGTCTTACGCAATGGTCGAATCCGCGAACTAGTGCGCTTACGACCGTGAGCGTGATAAGATATAAGAATGCCGTGTTGTTCAGTGTTTTCTTGTAAAAACCGAAGCATAAACCAAAACTTTGTTAATTATGGAATCACTTACCATATCAAAGTACAAGTATTTTACTATATTTGTCTTTAAAATCATGAAAAACAACAAATCGTAAAATATTTCTTGCTTATACTATGTTATTTTTGTTTTCAAATGTCACAGCGACAATAACATATTACAATGAATACACTGCTCCTTAACCACTACCTATTAAGTTTGTCGCTAAGTGACTGGATGAGCAATGTAAAAATCACAAAACGATACTTTAGCAAGCCGATGTATCGCATAGTACGGCCGCTGCTTCTTGCCGCGAGTTAGTGATGTAATTGTGCAGATACACTGTCCACAACAATGTCGATTGTTGAATGAAATATTACAAAAGTGTACCAAACTTTCTTAGATTTCATTAAATTTTTGGTAAATAATCGTTCAAGTGTTTTTGGCTTTGAATTATCGTATTTATGCCTTATTCTCGTGCTACTTCCTTACTTTTTATGGTAATTGTATTTTACTTTCGATAAAGTTTCGAATGCATTATAGTAATCGGCATGTTTAAGATAATATATTAGTGACCTTTGCTTAAAATTAGTCAATAATTTCATGCTATTTATTTGTTATACATGGGCAGCATGGTGTGTGTAATAAATGCAGAATCGATAACTTACGATTTAGTCAATCACTAGCGTATATGTAAAATAAATTGCTTTTGCACAGCACAACGATACCCACCGTTGTTTTTGTGTGAGTAAGTTGTACGGTGTACGGTAAATACACGCTGTGTTTAGTAGGATAAGGTTTATAATTGATTGTGTAGTACAGTCCGATTTCAGAAATGCGGGTGTGTGTGCGACTGCGTATCTATTGCTTTTACTGAACTGCATTCGTAGTAGTTGCCGGGTGGTAGGGCAAAACAGGAGACACAGGTTCCGATACATTTTCGGCTACAGGGCATATCTCCTTGTTTATTATATCTATGGTGTAGACAAAATCAAACTGGTTGAATGTACAAACTTTTTATTGTGTGTCTTTTACTTTTTTTTCCTCTGTTCACTTAGGTACCCAGTTTCAATATTTGTAAATAATATGTGTGTTTGTACCATGTGCTTATTTAGAAAATTAATAAGTTTTCCTCTGCTGGTAATACTGGGTTCTATAATTAATATACTAGGTTCTATACTATAACGAAGTGATATACAAGCAATATATATAGGTATATATATACATATATTATATGTGAAGACATGAAGAAGGCATCGTCCTCACATTTTTTTTTGTGTAGGTACCTAGGTACCTAATATTGTAAAACATTTATTTGAAAAGAGTAACTATGGAGTTTCTTGTCCGTTCTACTCCATAAGAATCTACCTTTGCGAATGGACGATAGAATCACGTTATTATTTTAACTTTAAATGATGACATTCAAACTAATTGAAACAAACATTTTGACTTTGACTTTGCATAAAATACATTCCTGTATTTGAAGTCGTTCGACCTGGACTCCTCGGACCGCAGACATCTGTTAGAGTGTTACCGGCTAGGACCATGCGGTGCAGCCGGTGTGCTCGAAGGTGTACGCAGCTACACGCTCCCCGGGCAGGCGTTGGACCGTACTACCTCCACAGCTGGCAGTTGACGCCGCAGCCTTTAGCCTCTGTGAGTAGGTGCGCGCGAACAAGGCGCGCAGCATGTCGTGTCTGACCAGGCGACTCGCCAGCCTCTACCCGATCTGCTTCTATGAGTCCAGCAATCACAATGGCACAAACAGGAGGGCTTTCGCTCACTTTAAACGTTAACTGTGAATAGCTTACCAGTACACCACCGACTAAAAGACGACCAGTGCTTCGCTGCTAGAATATGCAATTCTTGATCAGTGTTTCATAAGTCGCCTACATGAATGTGTCAGTGATAGCATTATATTATCTGTGGTGATAGGTACGAGTGTCCTGCAGCCGCTGGAAGCGCGCTGGCGTCTATTTATACGAGTGTTAGGATTTCAACAGCGCACGTTATTGTTGCACAAAGTAAAGATTTACAAGTGCTTCATTTGAACGCTCGCCAAACTCGCACAGCACTGTCCCACATACTAGAACCAGTATGGTGCATGTGTAATTAAAGTGTTATAACCATAGATATAATAATTCTATGGTAATAATACTCACTCGCTGTTAATTGTAGTAACAATGGGTCAAGTAGGCGAGTGCGTCACAAGAATGCACGGCTACGTTTCTAGAAATATTCTTTATAAAAGTGAGAGTTAATATATTAAAATTATATGAAACATCTTCGCGCGCATGTGTGCGTGTCTATAATAATGTGATTCGTGCGGTACATAGCGCATACGTAGCAGTTTATCTCGATACGCGATCAGCTATTTCGGTAACACTTTCACCGCTGAAGGCCGCGGTGACATGACGTCGCTCTTACTGACACGTAAACAATTTGTAAATACTGTCAGCGCTCACAGTCTCCGGGTGGTCCTCCTTATCCTCCTAGCACTCCTTATCTGCTGAGGTCCTGCGGTAATGTGAGACGGAAAGAGGCGCAGCTGTGTCCGCACCAGCACCACGCACCGCGCACGTCCGCCGCCACACCTCGGAGTCTACATGACGAGAACAGTAGGTACATACTACAGGCACGTACCTAGCTAGCTGCTCCGCTTTCATACACTCCCAAGTAAACATTTCAAAATATTTGACAATGTTCCAATTGATTTGGTTTTGAAAAACTTTTATTGTTTTGTTCGCAGCAAACTTTCTCAATACTTGTGATGCAATAAGTGTTCAATTACGGTATTTTAATGATGCTATTGTGTCTGAACAATAAACTAATGATTATTTCTACGAGCTCGCTGATAAAATGATCAGACTTACACACAACTACCCCCCCCCCCAGTGCCCCACCTCGCGGTGCCAGCACTGTGCCGGTAGCGGCACTGACTCGGACGGAGCAGCCTCGCCACCTGAACACAAATACTCTTCACAATAGCACAAAAATAGATAAGTACATAATATAAACAAACGGAAAGTCGCCGGATTATAAAAATAGTGTATCACGAGTTGCCAAATCGTTGTCAAAAGAGAGAAGTTAGTTCGTAGCGAGCATCGCATCGCAACATGAAGTGGAATTCAAGTCTGTTCACCACAATCAACACTATTGAACAAATAGTCTGCGACACCCTTGTGTGGCGCTCACGAAGTCCCTCGCGTGCTAGGCGAAAAGTGACGACTTCATCACACCCTATGATGTACGCTGAGCTACTCCCCTTGCGAACTGAACCCTCTCCGATGACAGGCTTTTGAAACCAACTCAACACAACGATGACTTAACGTATGATACCTACTGGCAAATGGTTATTTAAAGTGTTAAGATCCTGTTCGGAGGCAAACATTTTAGAGGATGGCCTTACATTAGAATAACTTGCCCAGTGGCGTCGAAGGGAAGATACTGCAGTATGTATCTCAGGTAAGTCCTGATTGTTTAAGTGTTCTCTATACATTCATGACTGTATCATTGTTCGCCGCGACTACATTGACCAGATGGTCGTCAGCCAAATCATTATAAAATAACTACATAGGGGAATTGCCAGAAAACTTTCTAACTTCTTTAAGCACAGTCAAGAGCAGGACGCTCCAGTAGTGACAGAATGCACGTACGCTGAACCCGCCCTGCCCGGTCGCACAGACTGCTTATACTGAGTATAATCTGGAAACAGTTCGTTGCATGATTATACTATAATCATGCAACTAACTGTTTCCAGTAATTGAACCAGCTAATAATATAGTGGAATTCGCCTAGAATTCGCATGAGTGGCCAAATTACGCGTATAACGAAGTATTATTTAAAATAAACTGCGGAGCAAGTGATCTCGTCTCGCGGAGCGTTATCAAGCTTTCAGAAAATTAAGAAAATATCTGGATGAGTTAGAAACGGCCTCGCACACAAAGGGTTTCGTATGAATAATTATTTTAGAACCTTATTTGAAAACCACAGTCTCCTAATAGGTTTGTCTGTAATTACAAGATGTTTCAGAAGTGCGGGTTTCCTCACTGTATACAAAGAAAAATATTGACTAGAAAAAAAAAGACCGCATAGAACGAGAAAAAAGTTCCAAACAAACTACTTTTCAAGCAGTCTGATAGAGTAAGTGAGTTTTAATTTGCTATTTTATCCTTCCTGGATATCAGACAGTGATTGGCTAGTTTCGCAGTTCCCTGTATGGCCACCGGCGATGTATTGCATAGAAGAATCTAACTCTTCCTAGTGTTATACAACTGCCGGTGTACCTCAGGGTGGCGTTTTATCTCCTTACTCTTCGCAATATGTATACATGCTATCTCCTAAAAACTTCTCTCTTCCTGCCACCTCTATTCAGACGATTTACAAACCTACAAGCAACCTCCCCTTGCAGATTTGGCTGATGCAATTGAATGGGGTGAAGCAAATGGGCTTCAGGCAAATCCATCGAAAAGCCAGGTCATTGTTGTTGGTAGCTGTAGGACGATTAGTAAATTGGTCATAACTTCCCCAGGTACAAAACAACTAGTTAAACTTGAGCGTCTTCAAAACCTTTGCATAAGATTTATATTTGGCCTGCGCATATCTATACTAATATTATAAAGCTGAAGAGTTTGTTTGTTTGTTTGTTTGAACGCGCTAATCTCAGGAACTACTGGTTCGAATTGAAAAATTCTTTTTGGGTTGAATAGACCATTTATCGAGGGAGGCTATAGGCTATATATCATCACGCTTAAGCCAATAGGAGCGGAGCAGCGATAAAGAATGTTTTAAAATCGGGGATTCCACGGGGACGAAGTCGCGGGCAGCAGCTAGTATGATCATATTTCTGAATTTCGCACAAACCTCAAGTGGCTTCCCATACATGCCGGGATTCTCATATTCTATTTTTGCTCTACAGTATTCTGTTCAATCTCACAACCCCCTCTTATCTTAAAAAACGTTACGAGTACCTTCATGACCGACATAGTTATCTGAGGTCATCGGAAAACTTGAGACTAGAGATGCCGATACATTCCACCAGCTTTTACGACAAATCTTTTACGGTTCAAGCGGTGCGGTTATGGAATGCCTTGCCCGTGCCGGTAGGGCGTGCTCAATCTTTGTCCATTTTTAAAACAATGGTCAAAAATCACTACCTCTCTCTTGCATTTATTTGGGTTCTATGCATTTTGTTCATAATTATTGTTGTATATATTTGTCTATTATGTATTTATTGTATATATAATTAGTACACCTAAGACAGTGCATTTCTTTTTCTCTTTAAAATCCATCCAAAGGTTGTCTTGAAAAGATCGCTTTTAACGATAAGGCCGCCCATTGTGTCACCCTATGAAATGTTTTCTTCGTCTATATATTCTGTAACTTATATGGTGTATAAAATAAAGAGTAATCTATTCTATTGTATTCTACTCTATTTTCCCTCAATGATGACCTCTGAAACATTATAGGCAGACAAAAAAATCTAATAATATAATCAGTTCTTCGGCTGCTCCGCCTTCTAGATCAAGTCTTTGGCATTTCACCAATGAAACTGAGCATGATCAGCACATGTCAACTGAGTTCGAGAGGGTAGCGGTCATCATTGCGATGCCATCGTGAAGGACTAGGATGTTCTGATCGTGTCTAGCATCTTGGTCACAAAGCATCTTTAGCGCTTCATAAAATAAACTGGATCCATAACATAGCTACTCACTGGGTACTGGACTTGACGGCACTTAAGACGTGTAATTTATAACTTCAACTACCTGAAGAGATTTCCGTTGCAACTCCGCCTGCGGTGGCGATTTAGCGGCAGTGAAGGTCCTATTGTAAAAGCAGCGTCTAGCGCGCCTAAACCACTCAATATTAACTAAATGGCGGGCAACGAATTTTAAGCATCAGTTTGTTTCCTTCATGCTACAAAGAAAGCCATATGTATGTGTGGTATGATAGGTATCTTACTATACATATATAGTAAGATACCTATTATACCACACCCAAAGATGACAAGGAGAGACAGATTCACATTTTTTGCTTGTGTGCAAAACTTGTAAAATCAAGCTTTTTTTCCTAAATGAGAAATAAATAATCGAATACATTTCACAGCTGAACATATAACGTTACGTCGCGGTTACGAATCGAGAATAGTACTCGTAATAATTAGAGGCCCGGACACGTGAATGAGCGCCACTGCTCATGAATTATTAATGTAGTGCCAAATTATTCGCTCAATTATACACATTTTATGTTACAATTGGTATGCTTGCAGCTAGGTTAGCGCTGTATTTTATTTGTCATTTCCTTTTTTGTGAGCGATCCATTGCCATACTTATCATAAATGATATCATCAGAAAATATGTATGTTGGTGAATGGGACACGATAAAAATAAGCAAGTGACTAAGTGAATTTATCCGGTGCTCTCTTGTGCCACTTGCTAGAATTTCCTTCTATGTGTTACGTCATCCGCGGGGATTTACTTCGAGTGCTGTGTGCAGCGAAGTCTGCTAGGGTAAAGCACCCGGTAGTCAGCCCCACACCAGTACGCATCCTTTACAGACCTTTATCGAATCCATGCCCCTTTGTTGTCTAATTCGCACACATACGAGCCAACAGTATGTGAAGTTCACGAGCTATACTTGTTGGTTTGCATTGCCGCGACGACTGGAGTCGAAACCTCGCTGTTGCTACTGTGACGTGACATACTTCTTTGAAATTGCTGCCGTAGTGGGAGCTCATTTAAAAACGATTGATAACAAAATCGGGGTCACCACGGCCCTGGAACGTAAAGGGCATTTCGAGGAACACGAATGGGCTTTAGTTAGTCAGAGTTTGTCACTCCCTTCCGGCACGCCCAGACTGCAAGAAGTCATTAGATAATTTACAGACAAGCTGCTTGCTGTTGGGAGGCCCGTCCGATAGCAACCAGGCCGGGGTCGACGGTGCGTTGTGCTCCACCCGCGTCTCAACGAGATGTCGCCGTAGAAGACGGGGCCTTCTAGGGGCATTAGGGAATTAGGAGGAACACGGATGGGTTTTAGTCAGTATGAGTCTGACATAGAATAAGTTGCAAAAAAATGCGAAGATTCAATATAGTCTAATCAGTTCCTAGCGACAGAAATAAAAGCCTTTAAGAATAAATATAGCAATTTCCGTGCATTGTATCTATAGAAGTATAGGGAACAGAGAGTAAAGTCTCGCAAACCTCCATTGAAAAGGGAAAATTCTCTGACCGGACGGTTCTTGAGTCCGGTGAGCAACTGCCTTAAAGTTGATATTCGGACTGTTGTACATGTGCAAATCGCACGGAATAGCTACTCTGATACTGCGGTGCAGGATTTTGTTAGCAATTCGATATTTTGTTAGATAAAAAACGGTTAAAATTTGCTTCGCTAATTTTTTTTTGTGGCAGATGGCACTGCGTAATATCCTGGGGATATCATGTATACAGAATTATTTTTTTATTCAGCGCACAAACTATGGCAAAGTAAACTAACGACTACACTAACAGATATATGGTTATAAATGCTAATCTGAGTTTGTTTGTTTGTTAAGCTTTCACGCTAAAACGACTGAGCCGATTTAGATGAAATTTAGCTCATAGAATCAATCAAGCTGGAAGCAACTTGCGCTTTACTTCTTCAAAAAGTTCATAAAGCTCTTGTGAGATTTCTTTACAAAAAAATCTTCGGATACTATGCCTTCCTATACCTTACAAAATTCTTACTCGGTGCGTTCCACTTCTATTCTCTTGTAAGTCGTAAGTCCCTAGGTAGTTCTCGCTAAGCACAGCGGGTGATTCCTACTGCCACGAAGTGGTTGCGCAGTTGGTGAGGCTTTTTATTCCTGTTGTAACCAAACAACAGCTAAGCCCGCAGTGACCGGCTGTTGGCTGCACCGCAGCACGCACTGCGCCTCGCGCCGACTCGCTGCTAGTCCGGCCACTTGCGATGTTTTGTTAAATAAATATCTCCTACCTCTATTTAGTTTCGATTTCTTAGTTTTTAGTGCGTTTGACAACTGATGCTCTTTTGACATCAGCACCGCAGTGCGAATTATTGGCTGGTAGATGGATAAATATGTGTCGTGAATGCTTAAAATTGTGTGAGATGATTGAAGATGATAAAAATATATATTTGTATTTCCATTTTTGTTTTACTGATGGAATTGATGTTTATTTTATAATCTATTGTTTGTTATCTTGTTGTTTTCGCGTGTAATAAACACGCGAAAACAACACATTCAATTTTATTATCATACCCTAAAATTTATAATTTTACATTAGTACGTACTGTAACTAATGTAGCATTTCTTAATTTTACGATAGTTATGCTATACTTAGATGATTTTTCTCTGTTTCATTGGTCTTTATAATAACGCCTTAGGTGTATATAATGTAATGTTTGTTTTTCCATGTAGTTAAATAAATAAATGAATAGTTAGAACATAACCTGGAATAGAACACAGGATAGGTAATTTTAAACCCTGGCAATAAAATAACTCGCGAACAAAAGATAGGCCTAATGTTATAAAAATATAATTTATGTTGTCAATCGTTTTGAATATTTAATAAATACACGTTATGACAAAAATACATATTCTTATTTATAGTGTATAATATTTAAAATAAAACTGAATAAAATGTTTATTTTCACTAAAAGGTAGACTACTGGATGTTTTACTCTACGTTTAAAACCTGTATGCTGCGCCGTCTGTTTCTTCGAACAAGGCTGAGCGGCGAGCGCGCGTCAGAGATCCTTTACAAATAAGCACAATTCCTCCTTCATTACTCGTTGCATTCATTCAAATCTATCATCATGACTAAACAGTGCTGCTGTTGATTATCTTTTTCCTGCGTTTAGTGCTTTTACTTCCGTGTCACCACGTTGCATGCAGGTGCTGACACAAGCGTCTCCTCACACATGCCGACCAGGGTTTGCAGTACCTACCGAAACTGAACTGGATTTTAGAATTGCTGATATTAAAATTTTTATAGTGACATTTTTTCTGGGAAATGGTATAGATTTTCTTACGTACGTCCGTGTTAAAACAAAAAAAAATGTTTGTAGCTGAAAGCTTCATACGACTACGGAGCATCGTATGCGCCCACTGCACTCACTATCAGTCAACGAGGAATGACGCAATGAATCGATGACATATCAGCAGTTTATCAGGGTGATTGCTCAACCATGCTTCTGAAAAGCGATCATCGGCTTGAAGGTTCATGATGCGCAATAGAAAAATTGAAGAAAGGTGTTTGGGAGGGCAACCGCAAGTCTGGCAATTAGGAACCAGCTAGATATCTAAAGATCTGGTCTCTTCCCAACAATGATTTCGTTTTGGCCAGTTGAAGCACGTTACGATAGATCTGTAAAATGTTAGTAGGTGCCCCGAAATGGAGAATATACAACTTTCGCTATGTTATTAATAAATACATCTGATCAAGATCTGAGGGTCCCCGCTCCTAATGAGTTTGTTTACGAGTGTCGAGCGGCCGCGCACGCCGCGGGCGGCGGCGGCAGTTGGCCCGCCGCGCACCGCTCGCGCGCACGCTCTCAGCCCGCGTCTATTGCTCATGCGCAGTTTCTCGTGTTGCGGATGTGGATGCAGTGCTTGTGTAGTTCTCACTACCCCTACTATACACAGACTAGCTAGCATTTGGCGTTTATAACAGGTGATGGTCAGTGGGTAGTCTTAGGAATTATTGACCTGTTCAAAACATTGTGTTCTGTTGCAAGAAGTCCTTCAGAATATTCGTAGCTAAATGCGTTTAAAAGGCTACGCAAATTGCCAGTGCCGTACTTTGTCAACGGACGTAGGATGTGGAGCTGACAGCGCCGCCGCCGCCGCCGCCGCCGCCACTGTTCTCCTTCTGTTACGTGACATCGCAGGTACGAGAAAAACGTTTACCTTACTTGTCAAAATAATATTATAGAGAGGAAAACATTTATTGTTTTTTTGTTTGTTTGCATTAAATAGACTCCGAAACTACTTGACCGATTTGAAAAATTCTTTCACTATTGGGAAGATGTACTATCCCGGGGCGACATAGGCTATATTTTATCCCCATATTCCCACGGGAACTGGAACTACGCGGGTGAAACCGCGAGGTTCAATCAAAGAGGCGAGAGTGTTCAATATACAGAAACCTAATTTATTAATACCTACGTAATTAGGCATATGCTCCCCAAAAGCACGTTTGGCCGTAGCTGAGCTCTTGAGGGTAGAGGATGTGGGATTTATCATAATCGAGAGTTAGGTAGGAAGCTCTTTGTTATCGTAATGAATCCTGTAATAGATTAACCTATCTAGAGGATACGAGTAGATAACATTCAGTTTATTACTGATAACACTTCACTGTTGGTAAACGCATCGCGAACTATCATGATAGCTCCTGACTGCGCGCGCAGTGGGACTTGTTATAAGTATTATCGGTATCATTTATTAAAACTTCAATGGTAGTGAACACCCATTAGATACAATAATACATTATATGAATTGCAGCTAGAGTACCTACCTAGCTACCTAAAGAGCAAAATGTGCAAGAGGGAGTAAACGGAAGCCACGCAGCGGAGTCAGACGTAGAGACGGCACAGGCTACAGAAGTGGAGCCAGCGGAAATAAAGCTTTATTGACATTCGTTCTTAGTGTTAACAAAAGAATTGACCATCCAAGTTAACGAAGTTGCGTATTTTGCTTTCCTTTGCTTCAGTGCTGTTTACGAAGTAAGAAAAATGATGTGAAGTACTAAAAAGCGTAAAATAAATATAATTTTCCAAAAAATAAAAATAGACACTACAAAGTACCTATAAAATAAACATTAATTTCGGAAGTCGGGGTAAAAAAAAAACTGGCGAAGTGCGAGTTGAACTCGCGTGCTATTGTATACTACCTAGTTAATATTATATAGAGGTAAAGTTTGTGAGGTTGTAGGGGGTAATCTCTGGGCCTGCGGATGGTGAGCTACGGGTAGCCGTCCGATAACAACCAGGCCCAGGTCGGCGGCGCGTCGTGTTGGGATTGTGGAATTTGTTCGACAGAGTCACCGCGGCCTTGGAACTCAAAGGAGGAACACGGTTGGGTTTTGTCAGTAGATAAGAGTGACACTCCCTTCGACTTCGCCCTGAGTGGAAGAAGTAATTTGATGGTGCGTAAATGTCAAGTATATTTTACTTATAAGTTTCAAATTTGGAACGCTAGATGGCACAGTCTACTTCGTGCACGTTTGCCTAAACGGAGAGTGCAGGAAGCACAGGTCAAATATTTACGTAAAAGTTTCAGATTTGCAACAGTAGATGGTATAGTCTACGCCGTGCACGTTCCCTATTATGTAATCTTCAAAAAGGTAATATTTAGGCACCTGTAATCTTTAGGTAAAGAACTAAGCATTTAGAAATGCATTTTTTTATTTTCATAATTTTTGGCTCATTTGTTTCGGAAATAAGGGGGCAATGGTTTTTCGTCTAACTTCTTGAATAACATCAAATCTATTTAAAAAAATTAAAAAATGTACCTTAGCAGTAAACCTTCTTTCGATTCACCAGCGCCACCTATTATATAAGAGGGACACTAAAACGTTTCATTATACGACACTAGATGGCGCTGTCGCGTGACGTTATTTTCTGAATCGTGATGTTAAGATTCTCCGTGATTTGACTTTTGGTAGCCTGAACTAATGGTGCACTCGTGGACCACGTCCAACTTAGAATGGTCACCTGAGACTCCGCTATTAAGTTAAATCAAACATTTGACTCACTCTCAATGCTTTTGCGTCACGATTTCTCATCCTTCGTCTCGAGAAGGTTGAGAATAAACTTATAGTTGTTAATAAATTTCTGCCTAAACATGGGCATTTGACATGTCACACGGTACAGTTTGAAATACCTACTATTTTTGTAATTATCTAGTTCGTCTCCAAAAAATCGCATAGGGGAGGCCGGGGCTTCAATTAACAGAGGTAAGTATTAACAAGCGAATTTCTAAGAAACTATGAATACCACGACACTAACGATTGCTGGTATTCGTCCTCACGAGAGTGCTGTACAGGTTGAGACTCATCAGTACCGCTCAGTGCGCCGAGGGTGCGAGATATGTGATGTGCGTCTATTTTGGCCAGGTAACAAACTTTTTTCACTTTACAAGTTTTTGATTTACGTGTTGAATATTTGATTTTGCCGTAATATTTTTTTATTTCGTGGTGGCTACTTTTATTCTTAATAATTCTACATAACTTTTCTAACGCTAACGTAAACAATTTCTTAATTATAGTTTTTATTATTGAAAAAGTATCCATGGGGCTAAAATTAACAAAATATACGGGGCAAGTATTAACATGTTAATTCTTACCCGAGTTAGTATTAACAGTGTATCCTACCTATAGATTCTATTGTTTTGTGTATATTCATCATGGTAGGTATCCAATTACTATTTATCTTAATGTTACAGCATGAGGACTTATAAGAGAAAAACCGCTCGAGGCATGACTTCGCTGGAGGATTACGAGTCAGCTGCTTTAGAAATAATGCATAAGAAAAGAAACTACAGGGAAGTAGCCACAGAATTTCAAATCTGTCACGTTATGCTGTTCAAGTTTATGTAAAAGAAGAAAACAGGAGTTCCAGTAGAAGTAGGCTACAAAAAGATCCGGTTCCTTCTTTAATCACAAAGTCTGATTAAAGAACATATTGAAAATATGATACTTAAAAGACTGTTAAGTTATTGTAATAGTAAAAGTAGTTTTTAATTAGAAATTATTTAAGGATTTGTTGATTTTTGTTCTTCTACAAAGAGGTTTTGTTTATATTACTGAACAAAGTGTTGAACTACTTTTAAGCTTAATTTTTATTGTTTCAATTAGTAAAAAATGTGATTATTGAAAACTGACGTTTGCTTCAATAATACAACAATAAAAGTAGCTGTTATTAATAAAAAGTCATTAAGAGATTTGTTGATTTGTTCTTCTCTAAAGGGAGGTTTTGTTTGGGTTTCCATTTCTTTATATTTATATTGCTAAAATATTGTTGCGTGGACAAAATGATACAATTGTTTAAGCTTAATGTTGATTATATAGCTTATTAAAAAAAAATTACATATTTCTTTTTTGTTTTCTTTGATTTTAGAGGAAATTAACAAAAATGTTAATTGTTGCCCCTTTTGTTAATACTTACCTCGGAACCGTTAATTCTAGCCCCGATCGCGGGGTAAGTATTAACTTCTGACTTTTCTGAGTAAAATCGACTTTTTCAAAAAAGTACCAATTTCTTGTCAAATTAAAACGAACGATATGGTTAATGAATAGTTAGGACGTCATTTAACACAAAAATCATATCAAAATGTTTAGGCGTTTTGAAGCTACAACTGAAAATATAAATTTTGTTAATTCGCGCCCCGGTCTCCCCTACCTAGGTACTCAAAATGTATTTCTTTGCGTAAAGCTAACGTGTTTGTGTCATGGTTTATATTGTTCAATTAATTAAGTACCTACGTATTTTGTTTATTATATTTACCTTCGTGCGTGTGTCAATGCAGGGTGCCAACTGAATAGCGCTGGGTGTCTGACGCTCAGCAGATGCTGAGATGGTAACCCTTTCGGTACGGGTACGCTTATCGCAATTCTGTACTGTTCTTTCTGTTGCTTTGTTTGACTGCACCCATGCCGGGTGTTTTATACTCTATTGTAGCGGCGTCCGCGTCAGTGCCGCCACACAAACAACGAACGAAGCAAATTTGTACGGCAACAAAGAGAACCACGACGCCATTTATCCCGACGGAATTTCGGGGAGATCAGAACTAGTAAGTAGGCCACAGAAATGTCGCAGACCAGCTTCAGAGGCGCCTTGACAGATGGTGCATACAGGTGCAAAGCCTTAACGAAATGTAAGGTCTCATTATGTCTGCCTATAATAGGCGGAAAAGCCGAAGTCCCGAGTTAATGGTATAACAACAAGAAAACAGAAAATTTGTTCCAAAAATAGAAGACAGAAGAAGCAACAATCGTGCTGGCCTTCTACAGCCCTGCAATACTCCAAGCAGGACCGGATTGTGCTTTGTAATGGGTAAAAAGCTGGCAAGGCGTGAAGTGTCGCTTCACTCTATTTAGGATGCTCAGCTTTTTGGTGGCAGTTTGGGCTTTGACTTTTTAAGACAGCTCTGGCTATTTAAACTTCTCGGCGATATACTGTCCACCACGATACGCCATAAATGAAGCCATGTTCAAAAATGACTTCCGGTCGCTGGGTAATCGATTTATAGCTGGTGGTGACTGGAATGCCAAGCACGCGTACTGGGGAGCAAGATGAAGTGTAACAAGGAGTCGCAAGTTAAAAAGAAGCGTCGATTCCAACCGGCTTATGCCACTTTCCACTAGTGAGCCGACATACTGGCCCACAGACAATCGAAAGACCCAGATTTGTTGGACTTCTTTATCACCACAAACATGTGCCATCTGAACGTCCACATTGAATCAAACCGTGACGGTTCTTTTGACCACACTCCGGTAATGCTTATGATAAGCACAAAGATAATAAATCGCGAGTTGTATATAATAAGCACAAAGATAATAAAAAACTAACTGGTATGACTTCCGCTATTACCTGGAATCCAATATTAATCTAAAAACTCCTGCAGATCTTAAGCTTTTGGCCGAGTTAGGGCATAAAGGCCTGCTGTATAAAATAAAAAAACCCTTCCATAATCGTTCTATCTTCTGATGAATTCTTATCTGAATGAGAGAATGTTGCAAGTGAAGCATCGTAGCGCGAGATCTTCTGTGCATACCTGCCGCGCAGTTGTGCCACAGAGCTCGATCCTTGGTCCAGTGTTGTATAACATTTTCACTCATGACCTACCTCGAGCCGCAAACGTAACTGTTGTAACCTTCGCGCATGATGCCGCATTTCTTTCATCTAGTGATCCAGACGAAGCCAGTAGATGCTTACAAAACCAGCTCAACCAAACCAATGACTGGCTGCGAAGATGGCGAGTAAAAGCGAGTGCCCTAAATCGCACCACATCACGTTCACTTTGAGAAAGAAGCTGTGCCCAACTGTCAAACTTGGCCAGGATCCTCTACCGCTATGCAAATGTATTAAATACGTGGGATTTACTTGGACCAACGTATGACATGGAAACATATGACATGAACATAATTATATATTAAGCACAAATGAAACGAAGTAAATAATCGATTCAAAAATCTTTTTGTGGATGCTTGGCAAGCAATCAACTCTATCCTTAAGCTATAAACTTAGAGTCTATAGCTCAGTTATAGAACTGATTTGGACCTACGGGATTCAAATGTGGTCTTCAGCCAGCAAATCTAACATACTTTGCCCCCAAAGAGCCCAAAACAACATCCTAAGGACCATAAGTGGTGCAGCTTGGTGCTGTATAACTCTGGCTTTAACCCACCAACATTTATATCTGCGTCAACCTATCTGATTATAGTCAACTGACAGATTGCAGATTATATAAGAGGAAAAAAAAGTTTGGGCTTTGTACATTATGTGCGCTAGTCATATGTAGATACCATAGGGTATTTTACTAGATTGAAAAATTAATGCCTCTTCATCTATTAATTAACCGACTTCTAAAAAAGGAGGAGGTTCTCAATTCGGATGTTTGTATGTTTTTTTTTTTAATGTTTGTTCGCGCATAACTCCGTCGCTTGCCAACCGATTTGAAAAAATATTTTTTTGTTGGAAAGGATATACCTACTTCCCAAATGGTCCCATGAAAATTTTATCGAAATCGAACAAGCGGTTTTTTTTGTTAATTTCAATAAATGATACTACTACTTTCACACAGTTTTTGCAGTCTAGATCTTCAGAGTTCTATCGCAAAGGCATAAATGATCTTCCTATTAGATGGCAGCAATGTAACTATATTAAAAATTAAAAAATAAATAATTTAGATTTTCAGTACAAATCGGCCATTTCATACTTTAACCCCTACTAAATGCTTTGTTATTGTTTGCTCTTGACTCTAGTCTAGGTCACGTGACAGAGACAGAGTCTACGATGGAATGAGCTTACCCAGAAGAAGCCTGTTCACTCTAACTTTGAAGAGATCAGGGTTGAATGCGTTCGGAAACACGCAGACGCAGGCAGAGATATTTTATTAATTACTAGCAGCGCCCCGCGGTTTTACCCGCGTAGTTCTCGTTCCCGGGGATAAAATAGCCTATGACTCCACACTAACGTAGCTTTCTATTCTATTCTATATTTTATATGGCAAGCAAAGCCGATGTCGACTATTCTGTCAATGTCTAAAGTAGATTGGAAGAGCAAGCGTGTATGGTGTGAACGGTAGACAAAGAATACAAACGTAGCTTTCTATTGGTGAAATAATTTTGAAAATCGGTTCAGTAGATCCAGAGATTACCCCTTACAACTTCACAAACTCACAACCTCACAAACGTTACACCTTTATAATATTATACTGTAGATTATATAATAATTAATTGCTTAAATTGCCACTTAGCCCTCTTCCTCTTTCCTAATGTTTGCTGTTTCCGAAAGGATCCATATTGATCTTTTACTTTGTAGTGCAATCTACGTAAAACATAATTATGGAATGCAATAAGGAATTGAATATTGAGTATCAAATTTCAAGAGCGGCACAAAGCTTGAAATATCTGCATAATGTCATGCGCGCCGGTAGGACTCTAGGACTGCGTGCATCTTCGTTACTCCGCTAAGAATAAGATGAGTTCTCTTTTGCCCGAACAGAGATAAAACTAACGAGGCCGGTTGGCCACGTTTTATCTCTGTTCAAATTCAAGCTTCTCTGCACAGGTTTGTGCAGAGAAGCTTGAGAACTAAAGCACTCGGATGCAAGCACGAGCCCAGTGAGCTCATATTGTTCCCGCCTCGGATCTATTCTTTTATGCCGAAATCATATAATCTGATATTTTCAATATATTTTTTAATTCTTCGCTTTTTCTTGTTTCTTGGAAGCCAGGGAGGTGTAAGCGCACTCTCCCACCGCGGCACTTCCCGGTTCATTTATTACCCAGATTAATTGACAATTGTTACTGAATTATTTTTCATACAGATATTCTTGCAAACGAAAAACGAAAAATAATTTACTCCGCCTTTTAACGCCTAAAGGCGCCCTCTAAATATATATATATATATATATATATTTGTAAATACCTAGTTGAAAATATCACATTCTTTGTCAGACCGTTTTATAAATAGTTAAATTGAGAAATAAAATAAACTACAGTTAACAACAAACTAAACCAGTTTTTAATTGCTCGTTTTTTTGCTGAGAAGCTGTAATTATTGCTAAGAAACTGGACGGTTACTCTTTCCAAACTCAACTAACCAAACCGTTATTTTTGGGTATTTGAAAAGTATTCACGATTTTATGATCAGTATACATTAAGACGTTAAAAAGATTAACAGCTGTAGCAGTAACATAACACTTGTTGATGTTGCAGTTGCAGAGCGGCTCCCCGCGTCCCACCTCGCCCCCCGCCGCCCCACTCCGCACACATGCCACTTCACAGGTAACATGGCTTCTCATTCTATTCATTCACGCATTATCATCGTACCCAAAACCTATGGTTGCAATTTTACAACTCAGCTGCTTCGGACTCGAAATACCAAGGTGAATAATAAGCGCTATTGACAGGTGGTGGCATGCAGTCCTGTGCAGTGTGCTGGTCGCGTGCACACTGGCGCAGCAGCCGGCGGGCGGCGACGACGACGAGCCGGCGCAGACCGTGCGCCTCATGTCCGTGACGCTGGGCGAGCCGGCCGCCGGCGCGGCGCTGGGCGCGCTGGCCGTGGCTGCGTTGGCGAAGCGCGGCGTGCGCGCTCAGCTCGTGCACGCACCCGCCGCCTGCAGCGCGCCAGCCGCCGCCGCCTGCGGCACCGCCGTGCTGCGGGCTCTCGTCATGCGAGACGCGCACGCCGCTCTGTTGCCCGTGCCCGCCGCATGCCCGCTGCCCGCGTTGCGCCTGCGGGACGTGGGGCTCACGGAACTGGGCGACGTCATGCCGGCAGCTTCCCGCCTCGCCTGCCTTGCGTCCGCGCGCGCGCCCGCGGCCACCTCCTCACCCGAACCCACGCCACGCTCTTTGCTCGACTTCAGCGATGCGGCTCTGGCGGCGCAATACCACGTGCTGCACGACGACATCGCCTCCGCTCTGCGGGCGGCAGACGACACGGATCCCTTCGCGTATGTCACATGGACTTGTTTCCATAAATAGCACTTCTATAAACAAGTTATTTCAAAGAAATTGTGGTTGTTTACAGGTCCATCTGTTTTGCGTCGAACTGCTCAAGCTTTCATTTCACCCCCGATTGGTGCTCATTAGCAAACTCCACGTGTGCGACGTTGCTGACCGACGATGAGAATGAGGCACGCTTGCTGGCTGATGTAGTGCGTGACAACAAGCTGTACACGAGCGTCGTGGCTTTGGGGGCGCAGTTGCTAGCGGTGGCGGAGCGCCTGTCCCGCGCGCGCCTTCTGCTGTGCTCGCGCGCCGCCGACCGTACTGAGCTTGTGCGCCTGCGCTTCACTGCGCTGGCCCCGCCGCCCTGTTCCCCACAAACTTGTTCAGTTGTGGGGTTCGGAGGTTCAACCGAACAAGTTTGTGCTTTTGATCCTTATCGCCTGTCAAAGGTTGTGAACGAACGCGAATTGCATTCGCCCAGCGTCATCAGCATCCTAGGTCGGCTCGAGCTTACGGAAAGTGAGTTACGAGATCTTATTCGTCAATATCGAATATCTGGACCGTCGGCGGCCGTCGCCGAGAGCCTGGCGCGCCACGCGCAGTGGACGCGGCCGCCGCGCGAGGCGCGCACCGCCGTCATGGTGCCGGCCCACACGCGGCGCGAGGCCTTCGACGCCAGCGCGCTGCGGGCCGCCGCCGTGCTGGCCGAGGAGGACTCCCCTGCTAGCGACGCCATCAGCTTCAAGGTGGAGCTGCTCGACGACCAGTGCAAGTCCACGTTGGCCTTCAAGTACTTAACAGATGCGCTGGGCGCAGAGTTCGGTGCGCTGTCGGGCGTGGCGGGACCGGCATGTGGCGCCGCCTTCGCCGATGTGGCGCGCCAGAGCCCCACGCTGGCGCTACCGGTGCTGGGCTACACGGCGCAGGCGCCACCACCCGCGCGCGCCTCCGAATTCACTGTGTTAGCGGCGGGCGACGCTCGGCTTCAGGCAGCGGCGCTGGCGGCGCTGGCGGCGCACATGCGCTGGGCGCGCGTGGCCGTGCTCAGCGAGCTGGCCACGCGCGCCGCGCTCGACGTGGCTGAGCTGGCTGCCGACGTCATCGTGCATGTTGAGCTGCCGGCCGACACTGACGAAGTCGACCACGACAAAGTGATGCAGGTTTGAAATTCTTATTTAGATTGTATTTCCTGTAGCACATTAAAAAAAGGTGGAGGTTTCAAGACTATTTATTATTTGGTTTACCTCATGACTTTTTACTGGGTGTACTGATTTTGATTCAAGATTCAAGATTCAAGATTCAAAGCATTTATTTCAATTAAACCCTTTACAGGCACTTTTGAATTGTCAAGTCGAAAGAGGTGAAGCTATCTGCACGTTCCAAAGCGTAGATCTCTATGGAGAAGAACGTGCAAGAAACTCCACGGACACTCTTTTAAATCATGTTCTGTATTACATAACCTTGGTTACATCCTTGGTCGCTTCTATATGTGAGGACAATGCAAAGAAAAAAAAAATAGAAAACTATAAAAACAATTCAAAGTATAAAGATTAAAACAAGTCAGTGGCAGTTAAGAGGTGACCAGTCTCAACCGACGGCGCCCGTTCACGAACATGACGCGTGTATTGGCACCATTTAGCTCAACCATTTTGAAGGGAACCGAATGATCCAACACACACGCCACCATCAGCGAAACATTTGAGCGAGCATGACATGCTCTCAACTGCCATTTTAGTTCAAGTCACAAGGTAAACTATAACCTATAACATGTAAATGGCTCCATGGTACTCACATTTACAATATTTGAAAATAAAATGCTTCTACATTATACAAAACTATGGTTTACAAAAACCAAGCAACTACAAGTAAAAAAAAAAGAGAAATTATTTATCATCAAACTAATATTATATAAAAAAAAGAATAAATAAATGAGATAAAAAAAGGCGAGCATCTCTTCCAAATATAAATCCTAACTTGTTTATCCAAGTGGTTGAGGCTGTGGAGCAGGACCGGCATTTAGCCAAGCATTATTATCTTCAATGTAATCCCCCAACTTATAATATGCTTGCCTGCATAATGTGCGTTTAATACAAGTTTTAAATTTCGTTTCATTCAGTTCTAATATATGGGGAGGAATTTTATTATAACATTTTAAACAATACCCCATGAAAGATGTGGCTACTTTAGCTAGTCTGAAACCTGGTTGAACTAATTGATCCCTATTTCTAGTAGCATAATTATGTCTGTCGCCTCGCTTACTAAAGAGATGTAGATTTTTTCTAACGTACATAATGTTTTCATAGATATGATGATAGAGGAGCTCGTGGCTAAATTATAACAGTCGCACGGGTCAATATTCTAGGTTAAGCAACGCTTGCCGAGGTTGGTCTGTGGATGGGTGACCATCTTAACATAACGAGATTTCTCCGTGCCTCGGAAAACACGTTAAACCGTTGGTCCCGGCTGTCATTAGGAGATCTTTGGCAGTCGTTACGGATTGTCAGAAGCCAGAAAATCTGACACCAGTCTTGTCAAGAAGTATCGTGATAGGAGGTCTGGTAGGCAGCCGCTTCACGTAAAATACTGGTATTCAGCTGAATCTGGCTTGACTGGGAGCCGACCCCAATATAGTTGGGAAAAGGCTAGGCAGATGATGACTGATTTTGATGATACTTTTTATATTCAAAAGCTGGTAGGGGTGGTTGTCATGTGGTCCAATTTCAATTTGATTGATCTCTAAAAAAAGATTTGCCTGCAATTTTGAAAAAATAATAAAATGTGGAAATCTATACGATGCCTGTGGTTTAAAAGTCACATATTCAAACAATATGTTTCGTGTGAAACCCTTTTACAATATTTATAAATGATGCAATAGAGCTACACTGCGTTGTTGCACTAGGGACTGAACAGATTATGAAATGGATTGCAGTGGGCGAGGCGCGTGGCGGCGGCACACGGGCGCGTGCTGTACGTGTGCGCCGAGGACGCGCGCGTGGTGCGCGCCGCGCTGTGCGCCGGCCGCCGCGCCGGCCTGCTGCCCGCCGCCGGCGCCGTGTGGCTGCTGCCGGCCACGCTGCCGGACGGCTGGCTGCGCGTTGGCCGCGCCGACGCGCACAACTGCACTCAGCAGCAGCTGCTGGAGGTGGCCGACGGGCACCTGAGCGCGGCGCCGGCCTGGCTGGCCGACTGGGACGAGCAGCCGCAGGACGAGGCGCGGCGCGGCTGGGCGCAGCGCTGGCGCGCGCAGTGCTGCGAGCAGCGCGGCGACTGCGCGGCCGGCGCCTGCGCGCGCGCCCCCGCGCACGCCGCGCTGCTCTACGACACGCTGCGCATGTGGGACGCCGCGCTGCGCCGCCAGCTGCACAAGCATCCTACAGCGCTGGACAATCTGCATCACAGGTTCATCGCTAGGTAAGCCAACATTTCACAACATTTTTTTAAGGTTCCAATGTCATTAAGACAAACTAGAGATCAATCACGTCGTGTCCATTTGTCTATCATAGGTCTGGCTTGGCCCGACGGTCGATTTGTTTTTATTTTTCCATGCGTGAATGTAAATGCGCAATTAGCTCTCACTGTCTATCTATTTGTTAACTACATAGATATAATAAACAAGGAGATATGCCCTGTAGCCGAAAATGTATCGGAAACCTGTGTCTCCTGTTTTGCCCTACCACCCGGCAACTACTACGCATGCAGTTCAGTAAAAGCAATAGATACGCAGTCGCGCACACACCCGCATTTCTTAAATTGGACTGTACTAGACAATCAATTATAAACCTTATCGTACTCTGCACAGCGTCTATTTACCGTACACCGTACAACTTACTCACACAAAAACAACGGTGGATATCGTTGTGCTGTGCAAAAGCAATTTATTTTACACCAGCGACTTCGTCCGCGTGGAATAGTTACTTTACCCCCGATTTTGAAACTCTCAGCCCGATCGGTTTAAAATTGACAAAAGATAGACATGGTGTTTCGGGATATTTTTTAGATAATTTTATGTAGAACATTTCCGTAATACATGATTTCTATGTAACTTTAACCATTAAGGCTACACACGCGACGGAAGCTTAAAAAATGGAGTAACTTCTTCCGTTTTCCCAACATTTTCCTTCACTGCTCTGCTCCTATTGATTGTAGCGTGATGAAAAGTATACTATAACCTGCCCAGGAGTATGAAGAATAATTGCACCAAGTTTCGTTAAAATCGGTCGAGTAGTTTTTGTTTCTATGAAGAACATACAGACAGACAGACAGACAGAAAGACAGACAGACAGACAAAAATTTTACTGATTGCATTTTTGGCACCAGTATCGATCACTAATCACCCCCTGATAGTTATTTTGAAAATATATTCCTTGTACAGAATTGACCTCTCTACAGATTTATTATAAGTATAGATATACGCTAGTGATTGCCAAAAATGGAAAGTTATCGATTCTGGCATTTATTACACACACCATGCTGCCCATGTATAACAAATAAATAGCATGAATATGTTGACTAATTTTAAGCAAAGGTCACTAATATATTATCTTAAACATGCCGATTACTATAATGCATTCGAAACTTTATCGAAAGTAAAATACAATTACCATAAAAAGTAAAGAAGTAGCACGAGGATAAGGCATAAATACGATCATTCAAAGCCAAAATCACTTGACCAATTATTTACCTAAAATTTAATTAAATCTAAGTAAGTTTGGTACACTTTTGCAATATTTCATTCAACAATCGACCTTTGATTATATAATGTCTAGATAGAGCATCAAATGCGCGGAAACGTGTCAAAAAATATCAGCCAACTGTTGGCCTATAAGTACTTACCCGCCGATTAGTGCCGATCGAGCCGCTTTGGTGTCACTACGTATTACGCACGCTGAGTAATAAACAGAAAACAGCGATAATATGACGGTATGTGTTATTAAACTGCGACGGAATTATAAATTAAGGGTAAAAAGTACCAAATACATCACCTATCATCGCTAAGTAACTAGAAAACTACGTATTTATTTATTGTTTTCATGATTACCAAATTACGCCATTTTTTGTCAGTGTTGCCAGTTTCTTTTTTTATTCTCCCAACTTAACATTTTTTTTTGTGGGTATATTCGTTGGTTTATGGTAACGTTTATATAATAATTTAGTTGACGTAGTTTATTTTTCGATTTATAAAAAGGTGGAGTTTTTTTTAATTCGTCTATACTTTTACTTTTTTATAATAATATAATTTTGGCGAATAACTTTTTTGTTTATGAGCCAATTTTAATGATTATTTTTGCATTGGGTTCAATAAACCGATTTAAAAAATGCTAAGAGTAATTTTAATAAGATTAATTTATTAAGTCTTTCTTTATAATTATGCTTTTGAAGCCCATGCCCATGCCAAGTAAAAATTGTTATTAGCTCGGTAAATAATTTACTTGGTACACTCCAATTCAATCTTTATGACGGCTCTGAAGTGCGCTGCTCCCTGCGCAGTACCGCATCCCTCACCCCCACTCTCGAATTTGTTACTGCGCAGCGACTCGCCTCATGTTCCGAGCCGCCGTAAAGTTTTAATGCTGTACCGTCTTTTTGTCCTCATTTTGGTAATGATTAATATCTGGTACTGATTAATAGTATTAAATCATAGATTCAATCTATATAAACTGCCTAAAAAGTTTATTATTCTAATTTGATTAACTTAGCTGATTTATTTATTCTGATTTAATACAACATTCACACACACAACTCTAATTAAATTGTATATTTTATTTATTTAAAAAAGAGAAAAACAGACACTACTAAAACTGAATAATACTACATACATACAACTAAACTTATCTTATTTTTTTAAATATGTGATCTATGGGAGAGTTCTAGTAGCTGGTATCATTATTCACGCACACACAGACAAAGACGCATAGTGTAAAACACCGTCCGCACGCACACATGTTTGAAATTGTTGCCTCGTTTTCTTTGCTTTGACAGTAGGGCGACGCTCCATCTAGACATTATATAATCAAAGCAATCGACATTGTTGTCGATTTATTACTTCACTAACTCGCGGCAAGAAGCAGCGGCCGTACTATGCGATACATCGGCTTGCTAATGTATCGTTTTGTGATTTTTACATTGCTTATCCAGTCATTTAGCGACAAACTTAGGTAGTGGTTAAGGAGCAGTGTATCCATTGTAATATGTTATTGTCGCTGTGACATTTTAAAACAAAAATAACATAGTATAAGCAAGAAATTTTTTACGATTTGTTGTTTTTCATGATTTTAAAGACAAATATAGTAAAATACTTGTACTTTGATATAGTAAGTGATTCCATAATTAACAAAGTTTTGGTTTATGCTTCGGTTTTTACAAGAAACCACTGAACAAAACGGCATTCTTATATCTTGTTACGCTCACGGTCGGAAGCGCACTAGTTCGCGGATTCGACCATTTGCGTAAGACATGGTCGCCCAGACAATGTCGCGTGGACGCCGACACGCCCCCTTGCCACTTCTCCTGTATTTTATATTTCTGTGGTTAACTACCTTCTCACGTATTAACGACTGATTGGATTTGGATGAAACTTGGGTCAGATTTCCATTATTAAAACTTCATGCTATACTAGTCAACCTACACGCAGGCAAAGCTACTGACGAACCTATGTAGTAATTTATGTACGGGTAAGGTACACTTGAAATAATAAACTGATAAAGTTCAATTTGTACCTATACCTATTGAGTTATATGCCCGAAACTGATATAGGTAGGTACGCGTGTATGATCGACTCGCGGCGAATGAGTCTTTCAACAATGCCTGCAACTACTAAAACTACTTAAAGGTGTTTTGATTCATTCGCTGCGCGTCGATGTCACCGCGTAATATCCAATCCAGTTGAGTCCGTGCCTCGATGTCAGCATAAAATGATTCATCAGCAGTTTGCAAACATCGAAAATACATAAGAAGCATTAGGTAATGGCTGAAACTCAAAACATTTCGAGAGCGAGTAAAGTTACTATGCCATGGTCGCGAGCAATCTATCACGCGACTTGAAAGATTTATAAAACGATTTAGTGGATAAGTACGATAACTGACATTCATCAAGGTCGTTAGGTCGTTATTGTATTGTGTTTCTACAATAAAGATTTGACTTTGACTTTGTCGATTTAATCCACATTTAATAACAACAGAACAATAACAGATCAGCTGAGCACTATAGCTAGTCATTTGTCTAATGACGTCACGTTACCCGAAGAAAACCTTCGAACAGATCTTGCACAACTGTTTAAACTTCTACGAGTGTCATAGATTCATGTCTCGTGACAAACGTACACTTGTGTTATATCCACTCTGCCTGCTATTTACAAATCCATCAGAAATAAAGATTTCTCTCAGTCAAAGACATCAGCGTGCGAAGTCAACGTCGATTCATGTGAAAATCTATGGATAGAAAGCAATTCTCTCAACAATTATATCTACTTTTGCTGCGGTCAATGTAACCAACCTACGAACAGTATGTGGAGATCAAGTCACCGCACATCAGCCGACTCTCTCCGGACTAATGACCATAGATCACGGTTGCATTATCTAATCGGATACCTTGAAAGTAATTGCGCATCAACAAAGAAAGAGCGATGTCAGTATTAGTGCTAACCTACACTCACTAGTCATTGCATCCATAAACCATGAAGGGTCGGTAGGTAGGTCGAAATTAGTAATCACATTCCTTGTTGTAGAATCTTGTTGACAAGAGTAATGAGTAGTCTTGTTATGCACCCACCAATAAACGCTCTTTCTATTCTCTTTGTTTTTGTCTTTTTTAAGCGTCGTTAAAAAGTTACAAACGATAGCAATGCGTAAATCAACACAGAATTAAGTTGAACGTTTACCGTTACAGAGCCCTAATAGAAGACGTGACTTCGACCAACTACACCGGGCTCACGGGGGAGTTCGAGTGGAGCGGAGGAGAAGCGCGCGCGCGTGCAGCGCCGCTGGTGCTCATGCAGTGGCTCAACGGCACGCGGCGCCGCGTGGGCAGCTGGCGGCCCGCCGCCGGCTTCGTGCCCGGGCCCGGCGCGCCGCGCTGGCTCACGCCCGACGGCCGCGTGCCAGACGATGGCGCCGAGCGTTGCGCGCTGCAGCCGCTGGCCAACATGCTGCACGCCGACTGCCGTACCGCCTTCGTGGCGCTGGGCGCGCTGCTGCTGGCGCTGCTGGTGGCGGCGCTGGCGGGCGCCGCCTGGCACTGCAAGCGGCGCGCTGAGCGCAAATACCGCGAGCGCCTGGCCGAGCTCGGCCTCACGCGTCTCAGCCCCAAGCCCGGCGGCCTGGACCGCTGGGAAATCCCGCGCGAGCGTGTGGTCATCAATCGCAAGCTCGGCACGGGTGCCTTCGGCACGGTTTACGGCGGTCACGCACTGCTTGCAGAGGACCGCGGCTGGTCCGCCGTAGCCGTCAAGACGCTGAAGGCCGGAGCCTCTACTGAGGAAAAGCTCGACTTCCTGTCCGAGGCGGAGGCCATGAAGCGCTTTGACCACAAGAACGTAGTGCGGCTGCTGGGCGTGGTGACGAACACGGAGCCGGTGTGCACGGTCATGGAGTTCATGCTGTACGGCGACTTGAAGAACTACCTGCTGGCGCGGCGCCACCTGGCGGCGGGCGAGGCGGGCGGCGAGGGCGAGGCCGAGGTGTCGGCGGCGCGCCTCACGGCCATGGCGCTGGACGCGGCGCGCGCGCTGTCGTACCTGGCGCAGCTGCGCTACGTGCACCGCGACGTGGCGGCGCGCAACTGCCTGGTGAGCGCGCACCGCGTCGTCAAGCTGGCTGACTTCGGCATGACGCGCTTGGTCTTCGAGAACGACTACTACCGCTTCAGCCGCAAAGGCATGTTGCCGGTGCGCTGGATGGCGCCCGAGAGCCTGGCACTAGGCGTGTTTTCGCCCGCTTCCGATGTCTGGTCGTTTGGGGTGCTATTGTACGAGATCGTGACCTTCGGCTCGCTGCCCTTCCAGGGCCTCAGCAACGCCGAGGTGCTCGCTCGGGTTAAAGCGGGCCACACGTTGGAGCTGCCGCCGGGGTTGAAGCCTCAGCTGTAAGTTTCTTACTTTTGCTACACTGATAAAGTTTAACAAATATACTGTTTTTTTTTTCATGACACAATTTCATTCTCACACAATAATGTGCGATTGCATTTTGCCGCAGCGAGGGCCTGATCAAGTCGTGCTGGCAACAGGAGCACAAAGCACGGCCGAGCGCGGCTGAGGTGGCGGCGTTCCTGGCGGACTCGCCGCGCCTGCTGGCGCCGTGCCTGGACGTGCCGCTGGACGCGCTGCCGCTGGACCACGCCGACCTGGACCCGTGGCGCGTCTCGCGTGACCGTGCTGAGGTACGCCTTCCTCACACTTCATACTTACACATCACATCACCCACGAGCTGCACCAATCTCCCGCATCTGCACAAACTAGTCGTTATTCATTGTGATGTTTTTGCTCGCGCTAATTTCGTGTCGTATGTTGCAGGCGCGCTGGGTGTCGTGGGCTGCGCCCGCGTCTGCCACCACCGATACCACGTACCTGAGCGACGCGCCGCTGCCGCACGACTCGGACGCCTTCTTGCCGTGATTCGGCCAACGCGACACCGGTGCCTCCCCGCAGTGACCCCGGCCGGCGCGACGCTGACGACTCGCCGCAGTGACCCCGGCCGGCGGACACCGACGCCTCCCCGCAGTGACCCCGGCCGGCGCGACACCGACGCCTCCCCGCAGTGATCCCGGCCGGCGCGACACTGACGACTCCCCGCAGTGACCCCGGCCGGCGCGACACCGACGCCTCCCCGCAGTGACCCCGGCCGGCGCGACACCGACGCCTCCCCGCAGTGACCCCGGCCGGCGCGACACCGACGCCTCCCCGCAGTGACCCCGGCCGGCGCGACACCGACGCCTCCCCGCAGTGACCCCGGCCGGCGCGACACCGACGCCTCCCCGCAGTGACCCCGGCCGGCGCGACACCGACGCCTCCCCGCAGTGACCCCGGCCGGCGCGACACCGACGCCTCCCCGCAGTGACCCCGGCCGGCGCGACACTGACGCCTCCCCGCAGTGACCCCGGCCGACGCGGCAGCGACGACTGCCCGCAATGACCCCGGCCGGCGCGACACCGACGACTCCCCGCAGTGATCCCGGCCGGCGCGACACCGACGACTCCCCGCAGTGATCCCGGCCGGCGCGACACCGACGACTCCCCGCAGTGATCCCGGCCGGCGCGACACCGACGCCTCCCCGCAGTGACCCGGGCGGGCGCGGGATGCCTCACTCGCTGTGCAACCGGAGAAAGGCCTTTCGTCTTCGGACGTGTATCGTAAATCATTCCAACACTTCTAGTCAACATGCAGGTATAAAATAGGAATAATATTGAAATTAATTTAATTTAAAAATGTAAATAAAACCTACACGTAAATTTTTTATTAAAAAAAGACATTGTGAATATGAAAAATTGAGTCGTTTTTCTCACCCCTACTCAAGGAAACCATTTTCAGCTGACACCTTTAATGATATTTTTTAAGAGTTATTAATATTTCTGGCTGCATTTTATATTTTGGGTTTATCTTTATAATTGGTTTTGTTACACAATATATATTGGTAATACAACAGTAGGTATGTACTAGCTGCTGCCCCGACTACATTCGCGTGTAGTTTACTAATAAAAAAGATGTCGCTAGATAAGATCGTTATGACAAGGTATACGAACAGTTAATAAACTGCATTACCTGACCCCTTTTACAATTTGGAAGAGTGTTATGCTGTATGGTCTATTTTATTGAAAACTACTACCGGCCCCGGTATTTTTTTTTTCTTTAGGATAACAAACAATTGCGTAATATTGCTTAATACTATAAAAATCACGCAACCAGCACCGTTATTCACTGATTAATGCTAATAGTAAAAAAAAAGCAAGTTGTAAGCAAACTTCATCATATAAAACTGTCTAAGTATTAATTATTAATGATAGGTAAATTGTATAATTATGGTATAATTGAATATGGGAATTAGGAACACAACTGATGTTATAGAGAATTACAGTAAAATTTTGCATAAATGCAATTATTTGTATTGTTTGAGTGACAATGCAAATATGTCGATATCAGCAAAATTATCATTGTAAGTTTTCTTCATTCGACGAAAAGGAGCTCGTCCTCCTGCGTTGGTCCTGCGCCGCTTCGGAGAGCATGCTGTGGGTGCAAGTGTCGCCAATACGTGGAACGACTCGGTGCGAAGATATATTTGGTTTATTAAGTTATTACAATCACATTTATTGTGACAGATCTTCTATAAGAAAGATGGATCAAGATACAGTTTCCTTATTTTGAGAGTTAACAGAGAGAACTTATCTAGAAAGGTGTGATATGATGACCACCTGTTCAAAAATGTACATATAACTAAGGAACCGAAGATATTTACGTTGAACTGATTCTAACTGATCACTGTATTTATGATAGTGTGTTTCAAACACACCTGGCATATGCCAGGTATCACATATATAAAAATCACATAGGAATATTCCTATGTGATTTTGATAACAATAAGAATGTAGATGGTTTCTTAAAAGCATTGCAGGTCCGCCTTATGAAATCCCTTGGCAGTGATGAAATCAACGTGTGCATTAAAATGCAACTTAGTCTCTGATTAAGAATACTTTTTCTAAAGGAGTATTACAGAGCGAGTATGCTAACTGTACATTTTGTTTGGTAAATGAAATATAGATTTACAATTGGATAGACTTAGTTGCAATTTATTGGTGACAGAGTAGGCAGAGCATCGATCCAGGTCTGGTTGCAATTTCCCCAAACTGGGGCGGGCCGGGGCTGCCATCAAGCAGCTCTTGCCCAATCTAGGGGGACCAAACGCCTCCAGCCGGAGGCTGTACGCGGGCCCCGGTGTGGGCGCTGTCGCTAAAGCGACTGCCGCGCGCCACCTGGTAGCGTCCGGGGATACCACACGGTCTCCGGCGAAGCGGCGAGCCTCTTTGCCTGCTGCAACCCAGCGATAAGTTCCCTCTTTGAGGAGTGGTTAGAGAGACACCACGGCGTCCTCACCTTCCGCCTGACGCAGGTAATGCTCACCAGACACGGCTGTTTCGGGAGGTACCTGTGTCGGATCCAACGGAAGGACACGTCCGTATGTCAACACTGTGGATCGCCCGGAGGACACGGTGGAGCATACGTTGGAGGTCTGCCCTGCTTGAGCGGAGCAACGCCGTGTCCTCGTCGAGGCGATCGGTGGCGGCGACCTCTCGTGTCCGGCCTTGGTTCAAACCATGGTCCGGAGCGAGGAGGCATGGGAAGCGGTCGCCTCCTGCGAAGCAGTAATGCTAGCGAAGGAGGAGGCGGAACGCGTGCGAGAGAGGGAAACTTCATGCTCCTGACCTGTAACTGTTTCTCGTCCCTAATAAATAAATAAATATTATAAACCGAAAGCATAGTTAACATTTACTTTAACGGATACTTTGTTGTTGTAAAGTTTGCGAAGTTATATTAATATCAAAGTAGTAAGATACTAAAATGTACAAACAAAAAACCGCATCATGTTACGCATGACGTTAAATTACACTGGGATTATTCCGTAGTCTTTTGTTACTGCTAAGTAAAGGAACATATTTTGCGGTATTAATCTATACTAATATTATAAAGCTGAAGAGTTTGTTTGTTTGTTTGTTTGTTTGAACGCGCTAATTTCAGGAACTGGTTCGAATTGAAAAAATCTTTTTGGGTTGAATAGACCATTTATCGAGGAAGGCGGCTATATATCATCACGCCATAGAAATATAAAATACAGGAGAAGTGGCAAGGGGGCGTGTCGGCGTCCTCGCGACATGGTCTGGGCGAGCATGTCTTACGCAATGGTCGAATCCGCGAACTAGTGCGCTTACGACCGTGAGCGTGATAAGATATAAGAATGCCGTGTTGTTCAGTGTTTTCTTGTAAAAACCGAAGCATAAACCAAAACTTTGTTAATTATGGAATCACTTACTATATCAAAGTACAAGTATTTTACTATATTTGTCTTTAAAATCATGAAAAACAACAAATCGTAAAATATTTCTTGCTTATACTATGTTATTTTTGTTTTCAAATGTCACAGCGACAATAACATATTACAATGAATACACTGCTCCTTAACCACTACCTATTAAGTTTGTCGCTAAGTGACTGGATGAGCAATGTAAAAATCACAAAACGATACTTTAGCAAGCCGATGTATCGCATAGTACGGCCGCTGCTTCTTGCCGCGAGTTAGTGATGTAATTGTGCAGATACACTGTCCACAACAATGTCGATTGTTGAATGAAATATTACAAAAGTGTACCAAACTTTCTTAGATTTCATTAAATTTTTGGTAAATAATCGTTCAAGTGTTTTTGGCTTTGAATTATCGTATTTATGCCTTATTCTCGTGCTACTTCCTTACTTTTTATGGTAATTGTATTTTACTTTCGATAAAGTTTCGAATGCATTATAGTAATCGGCATGTTTAAGATAATATATTAGTGACCTTTGCTTAAAATTAGTCAATAATTTCATGCTATTTATTTGTTATACATGGGCAGCATGGTGTGTGTAATAAATGCAGAATCGATAACTTTCCGATTTAGTCAATCACTAGCGTATATGTAAAATAAATTGCTTTTGCACAGCACAACGATACACACCGTTGTTTTTGTGTGAGTAAGTTGTACGGTGTACGGTAAATACACGCTGTGCTTAGTAGGATAAGGTTTATAATTGATTGTGTAGTACAGTCCGATTTCAGAAATGCGGGTGTGTGTGCGACTGCGTATCTATTGCTTTTACTGAACTGCATTCGTAGTAGTTGCCGGGTGGTAGGGCAAAACAGGAGACACAGGTTCCGATACATTTTCGGCTACAGGGCATATCTCCTTGTTTATTATATCTATGCATCACGCTTAAGCCAATAGGAGAGGAGCAGCGATAAAGAATGTTTTAAAATCGGGGATTCCACGGGGACGAAGTCGCGGGCAGCAGCTAGTTATTGATAAATAATAATTCGATATGAGTGAAAAAGAAAAGAAATTGGTGTTGATATAAGAAATTTAATTATAAAACTAAGGCAAGAGAAAAAATCTTATGGTGAAATTGCAAAAATAGTGAAAAAGAGCGGTCAACAGTACAATCATCATTAAAAAATTTGAATCATCTGGTACAGTATTAAATAAGCGCCGATCAGGAAGGCCCAGAATATTAAATGAACGTGATAATTATTCGAACATTAATTAAAAATGTCAAAAAAATCTGATGAAAGGCGCACGGGAATTAGCGGCTGAACTCGCCTTTGTCGTAAAAAAGAATATACATCCAGAAAATGTACGTAGAATTTTGAGAAAACATGGTTATCATGTACGAACACCAAGGAAAAAGCCGTTTATTTCTTCTATTAATCAAGAAAAACGTTTAAATTTCGCATTAACTTATAAAGATAAACATTTAAATTTTTGGAAAAAGGTTTTATTTGTTGATGAAAGTAAATTTAATATTTATCGAAGTGATGGAAGGTGTAAAGTGGGCTACTTCCCGTTATGTCACATTCCCGATTGGACAACATGTCAAAAGTTTTAAAAACAACTGAACGCTAGTGGCGTTTGGTCAAGATTTTGATCTTCATACATTCATTCCCGATTCGTCAACATTTGAAAATGCCTATATTCTTTCCCGTTTGTTCAAACTTTTGTTTGGAAAGTACAATCAGGAGCAAAAAGAAATGCCTCCGTTCATGTTCTATCTATTTACTACCCAAGCAGCAAAATGTGGTCTAGTAATTGTCCTGGAACCACCATTTCATAGGACTATAAAGGAATAGTAAGCAATTATAACCACGGAAAAGGGCCCAATTTATAGGCGTATTTTACCTAATTAAATGTCTATAGTAGAATTGGTGAATACCACTTTTACCAATAACAACCTCATAGTTGGACTACGTAAAACTATTTGCGCCCGCGAAGCTAACTATCAGCACATAATGGAACCAAACACGACAGTAACGACCTTATAGTTGGACTACGTAGAACTATTTGCTCCCGCGAAGCTAACTATCAGCGCTTAATGGAACCAAATACAACAATAATGTACACAGTGAATCTGTTACAAGCTCATACAAAGTGTTGTGAATTGGTAAATGTTACTGCGCACATTTGTAAAGATTAAAACATATCCATTTCTAATAAATATTATCTAGAATATAAATTATGTGTAGAGTGTTAGTTAACAATAAATCAAGATGTATAATGTGTTTGAATGTGCACAGCATGGCGCACGTATATTTTCTGTGAAGTATAATAAGTTTTTAGTCAAAATTTTGACGCGCCCCTTGAAATTTGCGTTTTCATTAAGTTGAATTTTAAAATAATGTTAGTTTCAGTAAGACATACAACGAAAAGTTGCCATTTTGACAAAGTTGGTTTTCCCAAATACATTAACAAACCGTTATAGGCTTACTTTGTTTAATAATGGTAAATATCAGAACCATTGCTTGGCCATATTGTTTGGAATTAGAGTTCCGCAAATATTTTTATAACCGGACGGTTCTTTTATATTGCTATTAGATACGTGGCTTATTTTAGTTCTTTTGTTTAGGTGTCAACATTGAAAATGGTAATGTTTTGGACGTCGATCGCTTTTTAACTATTAAAGGGATTTCCGAGCTTTAAAAACCTTAATAATAGTAAAAACCAATGTATTCTTGTACAGGACACCACGGATATAGTTTTGGATACTAAGTATATTAAATTAAACCTTTATAATCGTGTTAAGATTATAACAATTTTGGTTTATACCACTATAAAACCGCTCCATATTACTTATAATTGTTCCGTAAAGTGAATTTATAAACCATTATAAAACCGGGTAATAAATGCACATAGTTTCCGGTTTGTTTAGTTCTATTTGTCACTCTTATTGGCGTACTTTATTTATAGTAGTTCTATAAAGCTTCTTGTTAGCAGTTATAAGTATAGCTTACCAGTTTATCTACTCTTGAGTGCATTTACACCCTCGCGATACTTTTATAGGTCACCCAAACTTATATTGCACCCTTAATTTCTACCTATAAGTGATTACAAGTTAATGTATAAGATCAGAAATACTATAAGGCCCAACTTACTCCATGCTGGCTATTATAAGCGTGGTAGTAAATACTAGAACCGTTAAGAGAATATTATAAGTGCTGGAGGCCTATAGCATCTGCACTATAGGATAATTTTGCTGCTTGGGTAGCTTCCGCCCGCGGCTTCGCTCGCGTCAAAAGTGTTTTGATTATCACTTTCAGTTTCCTCTAGATCAGTATTGAACTCGTGATACTAGCATATTGTTATCCCAGTGAACTCTTTGTATTTTGTTAATAAATTAGCTTCTATCTGCGACTTACTCTGCGTGAACTTAAGAACTGGCTTCAGGAAGGCATAACATTATGAAAGTTAATCCCGTGGTTTTCTTCTTTTTGGCTTATTATTTCTGGCTATTTTGCTTTTTCCTCGACTCCCAGCCCCAAGAAAAAAACAAGCAAAGTATCCTGGTAGTTTTTGAGTTTTTAACACTCGTACTTCTAGCCCCGGAAATATATCTTCATGATTCTGGTATCCTGGTAGTTTGTGAGTCTTTGCCGCTTACAATTCCAGCCCCGAAAATATTTCGACATTTTTCTAGTCTCCTGGTAGTTGTATTGTAAATCTTGAGCACTTGGGTTTTTTGCACGTCCGCAGTCTGATTCAATCTCAGTAAGATTAGGACTATCGGTTTTCAAAGTTAAATAGATGAAAGCTGCACATGGCAATCAAACCTATTGCCACGGTACATAGCTATTCATGTAACGTATATAATTTAGGATTTTACATATGCTAAGAAAGCAACATACCAACCTCTGGGAAAGTCGGGTGATAAAAAGAGCGTCAAAAAGAACTTGGTAACTTTTGTAGCTGACTGTACCGTACAAAGAACTAGTTTAAAAAAAGGGTGACAAAACGAGAATGGATGTATGAAAATCAAAATCTTGACCAAACGCTACTAGCGTTCAGTTGTTTTTAAAACTTTTGACATGTTGTCCAATCGGGAATGTGACATAACGGGAAGTAGCCGTAAAGGGCTACTTCCCGTTATGTCACATTCCCGATTGGACAACATGTCAAAAGTTTTAAAAACAACTGAACGCTAGTGGCGTTTGGTCAAGATTTTGATCTTCATACATTCATTCCCGATTCGTCAACATTTGAAAATGCCTATATTCTTTCCCGTTTGTTCAAACTTTTGTTTGGAAAGTACAATCAGGAGCAAAAAGAAATGCCTCCGTTCATGTTCTATCTATTTACTACCCAAGCAGCAAAATGTGGTCTAGTAATTGTCCTGGAACCACCATTTCATAGGACTATAAAGGAATAGTAAGCAATTATAACCACGGAAAAGGGCCCAATTTATAGGCGTATTTTACCTAATTAAATGTCTATAGTAGAATTGGTGAATACCACTTTTACCAATAACAACCTCATAGTTGGACTACGTAAAACTATTTGCGCCCGCGAAGCTAACTATCAGCACATAATGGAACCAAACACGACAGTAACGACCTTATAGTTGGACTACGTAGAACTATTTGCTCCCGCGAAGCTAACTATCAGCGCTTAATGGAACCAAATACAACAATAATGTACACAGTGAATCTGTTACAAGCTCATACAAAGTGTTGTGAATTGGTAAATGTTACTGCGCACATTTGTAAAGATTAAAACATATCCATTTCTAATAAATATTATCTAGAATATAAATTATGTGTAGAGTGTTAGTTAACAATAAATCAAGATGTATAATGTGTTTGAATGTGCACAGCATGGCGCACGTATATTTTCTGTGAAGTATAATAAGTTTTTAGTCAAAATTTTGACGCGCCCCTTGAAATTTGCGTTTTCATTAAGTTGAATTTTAAAATAATGTTAGTTTCAGTAAGACATACAACGAAAAGTTGCCATTTTGACAAAGTTGGTTTTCCCAAATACATTAACAAACCGTTATAGGCTTACTTTGTTTAATAATGGTAAATATCAGAACCATTGCTTGGCCATATTGTTTGGAATTAGAGTTCCGCAAATATTTTTATAACCGGACGGTTCTTTTATATTGCTATTAGATACGTGGCTTATTTTAGTTCTTTTGTTTAGGTGTCAACATTGAAAATGGTAATGTTTTGGACGTCGATCGCTTTTTAACTATTAAAGGGATTTCCGAGCTTTAAAAACCTTAATAATAGTAAAAACCAATGTATTCTTGTACAGGACACCACGGATATAGTTTTGGATACTAAGTATATTAAATTAAACCTTTATAATCGTGTTAAGATTATAACAATTTTGGTTTATACCACTATAAAACCGCTCCATATTACTTATAATTGTTCCGTAAAGTGAATTTATAAACCATTATAAAACCGGGTAATAAATGCACATAGTTTCCGGTTTGTTTAGTTCTATTTGTCACTCTTATTGGCGTACTTTATTTATAGTAGTTCTATAAAGCTTCTTGTTAGCAGTTATAAGTATAGCTTACCAGTTTATCTACTCTTGAGTGCATTTACACCCTCGCGATACTTTTATAGGTCACCCAAACTTATATTGCACCCTTAATTTCTACCTATAAGTGATTACAAGTTAATGTATAAGATCAGAAATACTATAAGGCCCAACTTACTCCATGCTGGCTATTATAAGCGTGGTAGTAAATACTAGAACCGTTAAGAGAATATTATAAGTGCTGGAGGCCTATAGCATCTGCACTATAGGATAATTTTGCTGCTTGGGTAGCTTCCGCCCGCGGCTTCGCTCGCGTCAAAAGTGTTTTGATTATCACTTTCAGTTTCCTCTAGATCAGTATTGAACTCGTGATACTAGCATATTGTTATCCCAGTGAACTCTTTGTATTTTGTTAATAAATTAGCTTCTATCTGCGACTTACTCTGCGTGAACTTAAGAACTGGCTTCAGGAAGGCATAACATTATGAAAGTTAATCCCGTGGTTTTCTTCTTTTTGGCTTATTATTTCTGGCTATTTTGCTTTTTCCTCGACTCCCAGCCCCAAGAAAAAAACAAGCAAAGTATCCTGGTAGTTTTTGAGTTTTTAACACTCGTACTTCTAGCCCCGGAAATATATCTTCATGATTCTGGTATCCTGGTAGTTTGTGAGTCTTTGCCGCTTACAATTCCAGCCCCGAAAATATTTCGACATTTTTCTAGTCTCCTGGTAGTTGTATTGTAAATCTTGAGCACTTGGGTTTTTTGCACGTCCGCAGTCTGATTCAATCTCAGTAAGATTAGGACTATCGGTTTTCAAAGTTAAATAGATGAAAGCTGCACATGGCAATCAAACCTATTGCCACGGTACATACCTATTCATGTAACGTATATAATTTAGGATTTTACATATGCTAAGAAAGCAATATACCAACCTCTGGGAAAGTCGGGTGATAAAAAGAGCGTCAAAAAGAACTTGGTAACTTTTGTAGCTGACTGTACCGTACAAAGTACTAGTTTAAAAAAAGGGTGACAAAACGAGAATGGATGTATGAAAATCAAAATCTTGACCAAACGCTACTAGCGTTCAGTTGTTTTTAAAACTTTTGACATGTTGTCCAATCGGGAATGTGACATAACGGGAAGTAGCCCTAAAACGGCTACTTCCCGTTATGTCACATTCCCGATTGGACAACATGTCAAAAGTTTTAAAAACAACTGAACGCTAGTGGCGTTTGGTCAAGATTTTGATCTTCATACATTCATTCCCGATTCGTCAACATTTGAAAATGCCTATATTCTTTCCCGTTTGTTCAAACTTTTGTTTGGAAAGTACAATCAGGAGCAAAAAGAAATGCCTCCGTTCATGTTCTATCTATTTACTACCCAAGCAGCAAAATGTGGTCTAGTAATTGTCCTGGAACCACCATTTCATAGGACTATAAAGGAATAGTAAGCAATTATAACCACGGAAAAGGGCCCAATTTATAGGCGTATTTTACCTAATTAAATGTCTATAGTAGAATTGGTGAATACCACTTTTACCAATAACAACCTCATAGTTGGACTACGTAAAACTATTTGCGCCCGCGAAGCTAACTATCAGCACATAATGGAACCAAACACGACAGTAACGACCTTATAGTTGGACTACGTAGAACTATTTGCTCCCGCGAAGCTAACTATCAGCGCTTAATGGAACCAAATACAACAATAATGTACACAGTGAATCTGTTACAAGCTCATACAAAGTGTTGTGAATTGGTAAATGTTACTGCGCACATTTGTAAAGATTAAAACATATCCATTTCTAATAAATATTATCTAGAATATAAATTATGTGTAGAGTGTTAGTTAACAATAAATCAAGATGTATAATGTGTTTGAATGTGCACAGCATGGCGCACGTATATTTTCTGTGAAGTATAATAAGTTTTTAGTCAAAATTTTGACGCGCCCCTTGAAATTTGCGTTTTCATTAAGTTGAATTTTAAAATAATGTTAGTTTCAGTAAGACATACAACGAAAAGTTGCCATTTTGACAAAGTTGGTTTTCCCAAATACATTAACAAACCGTTATAGGCTTACTTTGTTTAATAATGGTAAATATCAGAACCATTGCTTGGCCATATTGTTTGGAATTAGAGTTCCGCAAATATTTTTATAACCGGACGGTTCTTTTATATTGCTATTAGATACGTGGCTTATTTTAGTTCTTTTGTTTAGGTGTCAACATTGAAAATGGTAATGTTTTGGACGTCGATCGCTTTTTAACTATTAAAGGGATTTCCGAGCTTTAAAAACCTTAATAATAGTAAAAACCAATGTATTCTTGTACAGGACACCACGGATATAGTTTTGGATACTAAGTATATTAAATTAAACCTTTATAATCGTGTTAAGATTATAACAATTTTGGTTTATACCACTATAAAACCGCTCCATATTACTTATAATTGTTCCGTAAAGTGAATTTATAAACCATTATAAAACCGGGTAATAAATGCACATAGTTTCCGGTTTGTTTAGTTCTATTTGTCACTCTTATTGGCGTACTTTATTTATAGTAGTTCTATAAAGCTTCTTGTTAGCAGTTATAAGTATAGCTTACCAGTTTATCTACTCTTGAGTGCATTTACACCCTCGCGATACTTTTATAGGTCACCCAAACTTATATTGCACCCTTAATTTCTACCTATAAGTGATTACAAGTTAATGTATAAGATCAGAAATACTATAAGGCCCAACTTACTCCATGCTGGCTATTATAAGCGTGGTAGTAAATACTAGAACCGTTAAGAGAATATTATAAGTGCTGGAGGCCTATAGCATCTGCACTATAGGATAATTTTGCTGCTTGGGTAGCTTCCGCCCGCGGCTTCGCTCGCGTCAAAAGTGTTTTGATTATCACTTTCAGTTTCCTCTAGATCAGTATTGAACTCGTGATACTAGCATATTGTTATCCCAGTGAACTCTTTGTATTTTGTTAATAAATTAGCTTCTATCTGCGACTTACTCTGCGTGAACTTAAGAACTGGCTTCAGGAAGGCATAACATTATGAAAGTTAATCCCGTGGTTTTCTTCTTTTTGGCTTATTATTTCTGGCTATTTTGCTTTTTCCTCGACTCCCAGCCCCAAGAAAAAAACAAGCAAAGTATCCTGGTAGTTTTTGAGTTTTTAACACTCGTACTTCTAGCCCCGGAAATATATCTTCATGATTCTGGTATCCTGGTAGTTTGTGAGTCTTTGCCGCTTACAATTCCAGCCCCGAAAATATTTCGACATTTTTCTAGTCTCCTGGTAGTTGTATTGTAAATCTTGAGCACTTGGGTTTTTTGCACGTCCGCAGTCTGATTCAATCTCAGTAAGATTAGGACTATCGGTTTTCAAAGTTAAATAGATGAAAGCTGCACATGGCAATCAAACCTATTGCCACGGTACATAGCTATTCATGTAACGTATATAATTTAGGATTTTACATATGCTAAGAAAGCAACATACCAACCTCTGGGAAAGTCGGGTGATAAAAAGAGCGTCAAAAAGAACTTGGTAACTTTTGTAGCTGACTGTACCGTACAAAGAACTAGTTTAAAAAAAGGGTGACAAAACGAGAATGGATGTATGAAAATCAAAATCTTGACCAAACGCTACTAGCGTTCAGTTGTTTTTAAAACTTTTGACATGTTGTCCAATCGGGAATGTGACATAACGGGAAGTAGCCGTAAAGTGTAATGCAAGGCAAATAAAGAGTTAGGTACAAAAAGAAAATATTATTCCAACTGTGAAACATGGTGGAGGTGAAGTTATGGTTTGGGCATCTATGGCAGCATCGGAAGTTGGCGAACTGGAGTTTATTGAAAAAAATGTGAATGCTTCGGTGTACCTCAATATATTGCGCCATGATTTACTCAAGAGTGTCCATTCTTTGCAGCTGAAAAGAGACTGAATTTTATTGCAAGACAGTGATCCAAAATAGTTATGAATTGGCTAAAGAAAAACGTCCCAAATGTACTTGAATTTCCTGCACAGTCACCCGATTTGAATGTAATCGAACAATTTGGGAAGAACTAGACACACAGAAACAGTCTACAGAAATCTCAAGTCAATTTTCCTATTACCAATGAAAATTATTTAAGAAACGTTAAACAAACCTGGACCGACATAACTTCAGACACAACAGAAAAGCTATAATAGATGCAAAAGGAGGCCCAACCAAATATTAATTTTTCCATAATATTATTGTTTTTTTAATAATTTACAAACTGTACGAAGACTTTAGAAGCTATCTTTTTAAATATATTTTTTTTTGTCTTTCTGTTGTATCATTTGTTTGTTTTAAATAAACAATAAATTTACCATATTTTCATGTGGTATTATTATACTTTAAGATATATTTATATTTATTACTGATGTGCTTATTTAGCTGGCTGTACGAAGACTTATGTGACTGACTGTACATACATACTGATGACTGTACATACTGTCTCAAGCATAGTCTGCAAATTATATTGAAATAGCTTGAATTCTTGTCGGAATTGGAACTCGTGACCGCGTGATACTCCTTTCCGGAACGTGATGCAACGTGTCACCAAGCCCCAGGTAAGTACTTCGTCGGAATCGCGATCAAAGGTGGTATTTATTGTTGATTGAAGGCAACTTCAATGATTTTTTTTTTGGGGTCCCGCGTAGTTGTGATAACACGTACAGTACGTCACACACTCACACGCGTAAGAAGCTAGGTAGAAGGATAAGTGTAAGGTGACAGCCGGTTTGCACAAGCGTTTGCGACAGAAAAAGAAATTTGTCGTTATTAGTAACATTTTAATGATACCGCCTCTCCATTAAATATTGTAGCGGTGGAATTCCCTGGGGTATACATAAAAAGTTTGCTAGGGTTGTTAATACGCGATAGAGCCACATATAAGAAAGTAACCAGAAGTGAGGTCTACTCCCGCAACAGTTATCATGCAGGAGGCTGCGGGAAGGCGCACCGAGCGTCGGAAGAGGGCAAACGCCTTCCTCTTCCAGCCGCCCGAAGTGGGCCCAGGGGCGGCCAACTAGTCGACGTACTTCGCCTCCATTCATCCGGAGTCGAGGGGGCGGCGCGTGGTGTTCCTGTGCGTCGTGGCGGGGGAGCCAAACACCTCACTCCCCAGCTGGACCAAGGTGAGCCGCAGAGGCGGGCTGGCACCACCGGAGGACTACGGAAGTCCCGTACATTCTCGCGATCCCCGGCGTAGGTGGCAATTGAACACCGGTTTTAGGATTGGTTCCATGAGGATTTCCCGTCGTGAAGTAAAAAAAAGGTTAGATAGCGACGAGGACTGCGTTGAAGACCCTGGTGCGAGTGTGCGGGGGACACGAGGTGGTTTTAGTCATTAGGAGTCGTTACAAAAAAAAAGGTTAGTGTCAAATGGTATCGAACAATTACTGTTAAGTGGTTCATGTGCACTTAGAACTTTCAAAGATTTACTTTTTCTCCTGCAGATTTAAAAATAATAATGTATGCCGTTGCCAAAGTAATACGTACAGTGTGTAACTGGTACACTGTTCAATGATGTACCCACAAGGAAAAAAATGACTTAACTGACTTATCGGGCGTTAATTCTATCGTCAAAATGTAAATTAATTAAAATAAAGGCTCCCACAGACGCTATGAATTAGCAAAGTCCGCAACAACGACTTCCAGAGTATTTCTACTCTGAGTATGAGTATTTAATCATTAGGAACCAGCAGTTTTATTGTTACAAGCTGTTAATTATTTTCACTTGTCCAGAAGTGCGTAGTCGTACATGCGGGCGCTGTTCTGTAACTGCAATACAATAAAGAAACAATATCAAAATAAAAAAGTATTGCTTTATTGAAACCGGTGCAATCCACAACTGAGCAGTTCAAAAAAATGATTTTTCTAGCAGTCTGAAGCTGGTGGCATTAAATCTGTGATTGAACTAAAGCAAACACCACAAACCGCATGGGACTGCTCAAATAGTGTTTCTTTTTTTTTACTTTTAAACCCTTTTTTGCGATCAGGGTTTTTGAAAAAAATAAAAATATAATGATATTCATTCTTTAATCTCTAGCAAATATAGAACAACATCCTTAAATATGACCACGCACCTCTGGAACAGCCTTTTTTTCTGGATGGGAAATCTATAAAACGACTTATTCCGCTCTGGGCGGAGCGCAACCGCTCGCCTGGAGTCCGATTCTGTAAACATCTCATCGTGTAAGTCTCGCTGAAGTGATCATGAAGTACTGTAATGTAATCTGAAATGAAGTAATCTGTCCGTCTGTACGAACGCAGTGGCGGTGCACTTCACGCTCACTTCACCTAAGTGTACACGGTGAGACGTTGCAGAATAGACCGGCTGAACCTACTTTGAAACCCTGTCACTCTTGAATTATGCTTTCAGTCATCCATCGAGCTAGATGGTGTTCCATCTATTGAAGGCAATGAGAGCGTTGTGGCCGTAGTGGTGCTTGTGCGGGGCTACCTTTATTCCTAGAGGAGCGGCTCGTGTGGCCGAGCAGCCGCGCGCGCCGCACTCTCGCCGCGCCAGTGACCCGTGTCGCCGCGATGTCGTGTGTCGTGCTGGCCGCGGGCGCCGCTCGCGCCTCGTACCCAGTGTGTCGTGCTCGTGCCGTCGGCATGTTGCTGGCGCTGCTGCTAGGCGCCGGGGTGGCGTGCGCCTCCACAGCCGCAGTACCTGAGCAAGCATACACAAGCAACTGTTCTCTCCTGACAGCCAAGAGCGCCGAGGTAAACATAGGTGGGTAGTCTTGTGTACAGGTATTGGCAAAAAAAAAACGAGCTGCGTAGCCATAGGCGGATACAGATAAACGCGCGATACAGATACAATTTATATAATACCCAGGAGCAGCCCTCTATAGTCTGCTCTCTCTCATCAGGTCGGGAGTGAAAAAAACCTAGTTTGTGGCATTTTAACAGAAATGTTAAAAGGTTCTCCCCTCACTAGAGCCATGCGTGTGCTGAAAGAAGTTGACGAGAGGGCTGATGTATTGTGGTGCAACTTGAGTGAATTCGCAAAAGTTACATTATACATATATACTAAGTTACTTAGATTAGGAATAAAGTGTATTATTTTGTAAGATGTCGATGTAGGACTAAGTTTGTAAAACAGATCTATCGCATTGGATCGCAGATCCCTAATATTAGGAATCTGCGATCCAATGCGATAGATCTAATGGTAGTTTTGGGTAAGATTCGTATGAATAAAATGATTTTGTTTGAAAGAGTAATAGTAGTTTCCGGACTGGTTCATTTTAATTTGGTGAATATTTGATGAAGAACTTCGGAGCTTATGAACCGGTCTTCATGATTCTTTTTGTTGGGTTGAGTTATTATAGATTTTGCAACACATTATCAACTTAAAATCAATAACATTTAGTAAAGTGAAATTATTTTTAGGTTTATGTCAATCCCAAAGCAAAGTAGACTGGCCTGAAATAAAAAAAATATAACCAACTTTCAAAACACGACAAAGAATGAAGTAACTTCAATTTCGGAACTCGGTGTTTTTGGTTGCTTTTTTGTTGTTGAACACACCGACCTCCGAAATTAAAGTTATTTTATACTTTTTGGTTTTTTTGTTTAGGAGTCGGTTTTATTTTTTGTAAAAAGTTTTTTTTATTTTTCACTTTTTAGTGGTTCACTCCCAGCTAAACATACCCATCACAGTGTACGTGCTATAAATTGGTGTAAACAATAAACAAACATGCGATTTCAGCTATCCCGACAGATTTGCTATCATTTATTGAAATTAACAAAAAAGACCGCTTGTTCGATTTCGATAAAATTTTCATGGGACCATTTGGGAAGTACACCCTTTCCAACAAAAAAAAGAATTTTTCAAATCGGTTGGCAAGCGACGGAGTTATGCGCGAACAAACAAAAAAAAAAAAATATACAAACATCCGAATTGAGAACCTCCTCCTTTTTAGAAGTCGGTTAAAAAGCATTTTCCGCCTTCGACGCCTATAAATTTCAATCTGAAGTTATATTGGAGTTTTTTTTTGTTGAACACTTTATTACTCGCGTTTTCGTATCTGTCATGTTGTGAGTTCGTGGTTTTACACTTATCCGAGTTTTAAGCTTTCGCCTTAGCTGCCGTCTCACCATTCACGTAAGATTGTACAAACCGTCATCATCATCACCATCGTCACATCAGCCTGCAGACGTCCACCGCGGGACATCCCCGAGTGTCGCCACTACCACCGGTCCTCCCCATGAACAGGAGGCCCGCGCGGTTCCGGTTAACGGTTAACGGTTCCTTACTTGCTGTTCTACAATTTCTCGAAATGACTTCGACAGACTATAGACAATTAAATGTGGATGCTTATTCCAAATGTTTTGTTGACAGTTTATCAAGAGTACTTTTTGGTTTTTTGTTTAGAAGTCGGTTTTATTTTTTGCGTTTTTTTTACACTAATGTAATTGGTTCGTTTAGGTGGGGGGAGGGGAGGGGGTTTAGGTACCACTAAAAAGTGAAAAATAAAAAACTTTTTACAAAAAATACAACCGACTTTTCCACAAAAAATCAAAAAAGTACAAAATAACTTTAATTTCGGAACTCGGTGTTCAAAAAATGAAAAAGGAATCACATACACCGAGTTCCGAAATTAAAGTTATTTTGTACTTTTTTGATTTTTTGTGGAAAAGTCGGTTGTATTTTTTTGTAAAAAGTTTTTGGTGGAAAAGTCGGTTGTATTTTTTTGTAAAAAGTTTTTTTTTCCGATGACAACGATTTCTTTGACATTTAGCAAGTTCGGAGGCGTGACTAACTTACAGAACCAAGTTCAATGAAAGATTTAGCACTCAGAGCTCGCTACTCGCGCGCGTGGCCATGGGCACGGCGGCTGTTGATACCGCAGCAAGCTACAATATTCAACTAATTGGTTCAATACTTCGTTTTCCTCAAAGATAAGTTTAGTCACGAAACTATAATCATTACACACAGGAAATAACAGCTGAAATACAAAAACAAATTGGATAATAATCGCCAAGAAATCAACGGCTCCGCTCGCACCCAACTCAAAATTGTTAGGATTGTTCACAACACTATCATAAAGGAAATCTTAAAAAATCCTCATCGATCTGCTACCTGAAAAAATAATTACTCGGTGTCAAAAGTTACAAATCATCACTACATAGTATAGAACAAAGTCACTTTCTCTGTCCCTATATCCCTATGTATGCTTAAATCTTTAAAACTACGCAACGGATTTTGATGCGGTTTTTTAAAAGATAGAGTGATTGAAGAGGAGGTGATTGAAGGGGATGTATAATACATGCATATTTACTAGTAGAGGAAACATTAGTATCTTCATTGCACCCGTGCAAAGCCGGGGCGGGTCGCTAGTTATCTATAAGAAATGTCTAAATACTTTTTTTCCTACGAGCCATCGTTTCTAAGATATAACGATCCAAAAAGTTGAAAGAGTTGTACTCTTGTTACCCGGAACTACTATCTGTAGGTCATAGGATGGCGACCTGAGATCGATTCATCGAAGAATCCATTTTTCAGGCCCTTAAGATCGATTAGTTAAATCGATATGCGTGTGTGTTTCACCCTTGAAACATCGCCTTTTGTATTTTTTTTTTGTTTTGATAAAAGTCATAAAATTATTTACAATGAGTTGAATGTATCTACACTAATATTATAAAAAGGTAAGCTTTGTTTTTTTGTTGTTTGTTTGCATTGAATAGGCTCCGAAACTACTTGACCCATTTGAAAAATTCTTTCACTGTTGGGAATCTACGCTATCTTCGGTGAACATAGGCTAACACAACATATTATAATCCCATATTCCCACGGGAACGGGAACTACGCGGGTGAAACCGCGGGGCGATGCTAGTCTGTAATATTATAGTGTAACCGATTAAAGGATAAAGGGTTACCTAATAACTCAAAAACTCGCGAGTTGGCTGTATGCTTAGTTTTCTTCGCCTACATGTAATAAAAACAAAAGTTACGTTTGTAATCTATTCAATGACTTTTTGTGTTTGTTGATTGATATTGCATCATTCATTTGTTTACCTAAGCAAACTGTGTCGTAATATTATACTGTGATTAGCAAAATAATAGCTACTTTTTAAGGCAACATCGCAAGTGATGATGAGCCGCTTGGATCCCAGTAGACTTAACAGACTATTGTTTTAAAAAAATTTAGATATGAAAAAGCTTTAACTTTTTCATGTAATAAATACGTTTTGAAAATAAATGTCTTCTTTCATACCTGATTTGGCTTTGATCATCATCTGCCTAGCCTTTTCGCAACTATGTTGGGGTCAGCTCCCAGTCAAGCCAGATTCAGCTGAATACCAGTATTTTACGTGAAGCGGCTGCCTACCAGACCTCCACAACCCATTAACTGAGGAACGCGGTACTTCTTGGCAGGACTGGTGTCAGATTTTCTGGCTCCTGACAATCCGTAACGACTGCCTAAGATCTCCAAATAACAGCCGGGACCAACGGCTTAACGTGCTTTCCGAAGCACGGAGAAGTCTCGTAATGTTAAGATGGTCACCCATCTACAGACCGACCTCGGCAAGCGTTGCTTAACCTAGAAGATCGACCCGTATGGCTGTTATAATTTAGTCACGAGCTCCTCCTGACTTGGCTTTGATATGTTAATAAAAAAACACCGACTTCAAAAACCCTAGAAGCACTAAAAAGTTAAAAATTATTCTATAACCTACCTATAATATTAATGTTGCGCGCCACAATCAAGTAAGGAAGATAGCGGCATTCGGTACCACTAGCGCCAACATGACAAGGAGTAGCAGAACTAGTGAAGTCAAGGACCTTCGAGATTTTTCTATGCTAGAATTCTCGGGCCTTAGTCGGTCGCGACCGATATGTACGCGAACTTTCTGGATCTACTCGGCGCCCTATATATAAGGCCGGCGCATGTACCGACCGAGTCAGTATTGGATTTGCGATACAAGTGATAACTACGAGAGCGATCTTCGACTGCGAACTCAAGTGATTAATAGTGCGATTGTGTTTTGTGATTAGTGAGTTTATACTTAGTGTAATTAGTGTGGTGTAAAATAAAGTGTCATTTTTGGTTATTGAATCGGCTGATTTTATTGTAACGAACCCGAAGCTCGTAACAATTGGTGTCAGAAGAGTGGATTTAAAAGATGCCGATTCTACCAAAGGACGACACGGAGAGTATCCGTACCCGTAGTTAACGCCAGCAAGAGACGGACCAGAGGCGTTTTGGAGGTGCAACGCCGCAGGCTACGGAGAGACAGCTGGCGACCTTAGAGGCCGGCCCGTCTACCGCTGCTCCAGCATCATCATCAGCACCAGACTTTGCTGCTCTGATGATGATACTGCAGGAGCAGACTCGCCGTCAGGAAGAACAGGCCCGTCGGTTGGAAGAACAGCTGCAGCGTGACAAGGAGGAACAGGCCCGCCGACAGGAGGAACTGGCTCGCCGTCAGGAAGAACAGGCCCATCGTTTAGAAGAGCAGCTGCAGCGTGACAAGGAGGAACAGGCCCGCCGACAGGAGGAACTGGCTCGCCGTCAGGAAGAACAGGCCCGTCGATTGGAAGAACAGCTGCAGCGTGACAAAGAGGATCAGGCGCGTCGCCAGGAAGAACAGATGTTCCTCATGAAGGATCTGCATGCTACTTTCGGCAAAGAAATAAAGGTTGTAAAAGATAAGGTGGTTCAACACGAAAACCGCCTGATAGAAGCTGAAACCCAGATTGTGGAAATAAAGAAAGCAATGGACAACCTTAAAGTAGGAGATGGAATTGCAACCTCCGTAGTAACTACACCTTCTCTACGTGGATTCAAAGTGCCGCCGTTCGATGGAACATCTTCCTGGTCGGCATACAAAATGCAATTTGAGGCTGTTATGAAGGCGAACGGGTGGAGTAAGGACCAGGCCATGACTGCTCTCACCCTAGGCCTCCGCGACCAGGCCCTCACTATCCTAGAAGCCCTCGGTAACGAGGTGACTTACGAGCAGCTGGTTGAGGCACTGGAAGCTAGGTATGGCGACGCTCATCTGGAACACGTGTTTCGGGCGCAGCTAAAGGATCGCGTGCAACGCAGCGGTGAAAACCTGCAGCAGTGGGCCCTTGAGGTGGAGAAGCTTGTTAGAAAAGCATACCAGTCTGTACCTGCGCTCATTCAAGGGAACCTGGTGCAGGCATTCATTGACGGCATCCGTGACCTTGAAGTTAGAGCTGCCGTGAGGCTCGGGCATCACGGGACGCTCAAGGACGCCTTGGCTCATGCTCTGGAGGTGGAAACTGCGCGGCAGGATAATCGTTCCTATCGCGTCAGGGAGGTTGCAGCGGCTACAGTTCACGACCGTTTTAAAGGATACAGCCCTAGATGCTATGGCTGTGGGGAAAGGGGCCACCTACGGTCCAGTTGCCCTAGGCGAACTGCAGAAGGAGAAGCAGTGCGGCAGAACCATCGTTCCCACTATGGCAGGGAGGTTGCAGCAGCTCGTTCGTGTTTCGTTTCGTTCGTGACCATTATAAAGGGCGCAGCCCTAGATGCTACGGCTGTGGTGAAAGGGGCCACTTGAGGCCCAGTTGCCCTAAGCGAACTGCTCAAAGGGCAGATAGCCAACCTCTAGCAAGTAGAGCGGCTGACAATCGCGGACAGCGATTGGAAGAGTACGACTTGGTGGTCGAAGGTCGCAGCGGGAGATCTCATGGCAACGCTGATGTATTGTCAAGAGGACCTTGCCCAAAAGTCTTCAAGCATTGTACTAGGCAAGAGGGTAAAGAAGTCGTACCTGTAAGGATGCTCAAGACAGACCTCAGCAACGAGTGGAAGAAAAGCATAGAATGTGCACAGCGGGAAGACTCGGACATCAAGCCGATTTTGGAATGGATGAAGGCCAATGCTCCGAAGCCCACGTGGAGCGATGTCTCAGCGATGAGTTCAATCACAAAAAGCTATTGGGCCCAATGGGACAGTTTAGTGATTCAGGATGGAGTCCTGTGCCGTAAATGGGAAAATGCTCGGGGAGACAGCTGTCATTTGCAAATGGTTGTCCCTAAAGCTAAAGTACCGGATGTTCTACAGCTGTACCATAATGGTTGTTCAGGAGGCCATATGGGAGTTAAACGGACTCTACTGAAGATACGGGAACGGTTTTACTGGGTCCACTGTCGTGACGATGTTGAGGACTGGTGTCGCAAGTGTACAAGTTGTGCGGCTGTAAAAGGACCTCAGACTCGTAGCAGAGGTGCATTGAAATTGTACAATGTTGGTGCACCATGGGAAAGGATAGCGCTAGACGTTGCGGGACCGTTTCCGGAAAGTGAAAGTGGTAACAAGTATTTCATGGTTGTTATGGATTACTTCACTAAGTGGCCGGAAGTCTTCGCCATTCCAAACCAAGAAGCTTCAACAGTTGCGGATAAACTAGTTCATGAAGTCTTCTGTCGTTTTGGAGTACCTTTGGAGATTCACAGCGATCAAGGAAGGAATTTTGAGTCCCAAATATTCCAGGAAACTTGCCGAGTTATGGGTACTCATAAAACAAGGACAACTTCTTACCACCCACAATCGGATGGAATGGTGGAACGATTTAATCAGACATTGGAGAGATATCTGGCCAAAGTTGTGGAAAACCGGAAACGAGATTGGGACAAGCACATACAACCGTTTTTGCTGTCATATCGGAGTGCTGTTCATGAAAGCACGTCAGTGACACCAGCTTTCGCAAACTTTGGAAGAGAATTGCGGCTGCCTGCAGACCTGATCACCGGAATACCACCTGATGCCCCACGCAGTGTAACCGATTATGCGAATGACTTGCGGAACAAAATGAACGACATTCATGAGCACGTCAGACAATCGGGCCAGCAAATGTCCAAAAAAATGAAAACCCGCTATGACCGCAAAATGAACAATAAAGGGTTCGAGGAAGGTTCACTAGTGTGGTTGCACAATCCAATTAGCAGCAAAGGGAAATCTCCTAAGCTCCAAGCTAAATGGGACGGACCGTACCGGATTGTGACAAAGATCAATGACGTAACCTATCGTATACAGAAAGGTACAAGAAGCGCTCCTAAGATCGTCCATGTTGATCGACTGGCGCGTTATTATGGGGCTGATAATGCTCGGGACGAGCATGTCTTAGGAGGGGGCAGTGTTGCGCGCCACAATCAAGTAAGGAAGATAGCGGCATTCGGTACCACTAGCGCCATCTAGTATCGAGTAGCAGAACTAGTGAAGTCAAGGACCTTCGAGATTTTTCTATGCTAGAATTCTCGGGCCTTAGTCGGTCGCGACCGATATGTACGCAAACTTTCTGGATCTACTCGGCGCCCTATATATAAGGCCGGCGCATGTACCGACCGAGTCAGTATTGGATTTGCGATACAAGTGATAACTTCGAGAGCGATCTTCGACTGCGAACTCAAGTGATTAATAGTGCGAATGTGTTTTGTGATTAGTGAGTTTATAGTGTAATTAGTGTGGTGTAAAATAAAGTGTCATTTTTGGTTATTGAATCGGCTGATTTTATTGTAACGAACCCGAAGCTCGTAACATTAATAAACCTAACCTAACCTACGATCAACCTTAGATAATAAAATTTAACAATTTTTTGGAGTCGGTGCCAAGCTAAGTAATGAAACGACTAGTAATTTCAAAGTATTCTTCCGTTTTAGTACAACAATTATATATTACTAGCAGCGCCTCGCGGTTTCACCCGCGTAGTTCCCGTTCCCGTGGGAATATGGGGATAAAATATAGCCTATAACCTTCCTCGATAAATGGGCTATCTAAAACTGAAAGATTTTTTCAAATCGGACCAGTAGTTCCTGAGATTAGCGCGTTCAAACAAACAAACAAACAAACAAACTCTTCAGCTTTATAATATTAGTATAGATTAATTATTATTATTAATATACTTATATTATTTGTCATTGTTGACTCTGTTATCATATTTAGTACAAGTGCAAGTAGTTTAGTTACTTTGACAAAAGTGGCAAGTCACATTGGTGCAAGACAGTGCTTTTTAAGTGGCGTGAGCAGTGCGAGCAGTGTTCGTGGGCCGCGGCGAAGATCTCAGCGGCGCATACAGTCGTGTTTAACTGAAGACTACGTAGCTCATCCATACATCATTGAATACGCTCGTCATGTATGATTCGAGTTAGATAAATATTATAATTCTTTTTAACCGACTTCAAAAAAAGAAGGAGGTTCTCAATTCGTCTGTATGTAGGTACTTATATAATTTATTTTTTTCATATATGTTCATCGATATTTCCATCAATTATAGACGGATATCAAATTTTTTTTGTTGGATAGTCTTCACTTCTGAGGTTCCCATTTTCACCAAGCCAGCATCTGATGATGGAATTCAGGAGGAATCGAGGGCAACCACCGAAAATTGTATTCTCGTATGGTGCTTTTGTTACGTAATTATTATGCTAGGATACATTGTCTTATTATGGCGTTCCGGTGCCTGTCTCTTGGCTTCATCATCAGATCTGATGAACAAAAAAACACAAAATCCGAATTGAGAACCTCTTCCTTATTAGAATTCGGTTAAAAAACGCACTGCTCCAATGCAGAGTACCCTAAAAGATCGTTATTGTAGACAATGTAGATATTTGGGAATTTTTCACATCGGTTGGCAAGCGACGTAGTTATGCGCGAAAAAACATTAAAAAAAAAAATACAAACATCCGAATTGAGAACCTCCTAATTTTTTAGAAGTCGGTTAATGACTGTTACATATTATCAAATTCCCTGAACTAATAAACTGATTTTACTAATAAGAGATCATTTTTTTATTTGTTAGAAATGGATCTTTTAGACTTCGGTTTTTTAGTGGATCGATTAAAAAAAAAAAACAACCGACTTCTAAACAAAAAAGTATTTTGGTTGTTTCTTCGTGTTTTGAACACCGACTTTCGAAAATAAAGTTATTTTATACTTTTTTTGTTTAGAAGTCGGTTGTTTTTTTTGTACAAAGTTTTCTTATTTTTTACTTTTTAGTGGTACGCTCCTCCCCCCCCCACACCTAAGTAGTACGTACCCTTACAAGTATCACGTTAGCCCTACATACTACTACCACAGATAATATAATACTACTACTACCTAGTTTCCATCGACCAGTTGCAGTACTATCTCCCAACTCCTAACCGCTAAGGGGTTCTGTAGCTTCACCATCAGCACAGCAGCATCAGATGTTGACTCTCTAAAGCATATACCTGAATAAGACATGATAATTACGTAACAAAAGCACCATACGAGAATACAATTTTCGGTGGTTGCCCTCGATTCCTCCTGAATTCCATCATCAGATGCTGGCTTGGTGAAATGGGAACCTCAGAAGTGAAGACTATCCAACAAAAAAAATTGGTATCCGTCTATAATTGACGGAAATATCGATGAACATATATGAAAAAAATAAATTATATAAGTACCTACATACAGACGAATTGAACCTCCTTCTTTTTTTGAAGTCGGTTAAAAAGAATTATAATTTATCTAACTCGAATCATACATGACGAGCGTATTCAATGATGTATGGATGATGAGCTACGTAGTCTTCAGTTAAACACGACTGTATGCGCCGCTGAGATCTTCGCCGCGGCCCACGAACACTGCTCGCACTGCTCACGCCACTTAAAATGCACTGTCTTGCACCTGACGACGGCAGCAAAGTAGAAACGGACATCTACATTTTTGCGAAAATGCTTTTTTTACAAAAATGAGCTTAATTCAACCCTATCTACAAGTCTGTATTAAAATTAATTCAAATTTCAAAATAATTATGAAAATCTGGCACGTAAATAAGGACATCTACACTCGATTTAAAAAAAACATCGCAGTAGAAACGGACATTTGAATTTGTCCGGCTTTACTTCGAAGCTTTGATAGATGAATGAATCGTCAATAAAGACATCAGTCACTTGTCACATTCTAATGTGTAAAGGTTGTGTTTTTGTTTTTTTATAGTGTTTACAATTCAATATTACTGCTAGTAGAGAGAGGGCGCCACCGTTGGGCCGTTAACAGCTGTTTCAAATTGCTCCGTATAATAAAATCTTAAAAAGTGTTTAAAATAACTATTTCAAAGTGGATTTCGTCTAATAAGCCACAATTTCAGTAGACGTACACATTGCAACGAGTGAAGTGCATTATTACGGCGAACTAACAATAGAAATAACATATAAATCAGTGTTGATTTGTTTACCGAAGAAAACTGTGATACGACGTCAAAAAGCAAAGGAAAACTATTAATCGAAGAAGCTTTACCAACTCGATCTAATATACAACAAAAACAGTGAGTACTATCATCAAAAAGCTAAGATTAAAATTCTAACCTGCAAAGTAAACAGTACAAAACAGACATTACGATCGCGGAGACTGGCAGCGCCATCTTTTGAGGAGCTGCGAAATTAACGCGTTATGATAACGGAGTGCGATCGTTCCTCGACAAGCAACGCCATCTTTTGTCCAATAGCCACAATTTGAGTAAAACCAACAAGGTATTTGCCAATTACTTATAACTAAGATGGAAGAAATTAAAGAAATGTTAAAAAATATCCAGGAAGACATAAAACAACAAAAAGCACAAATGATAGTTATGCAAGAAGAAATAACAAACACTATAAATATCAAGATCAGTGATAGATTGGAAAGTATTGAACTAAAACAATCTGTTTTGGAAGCGAAAATTGAAGAACAAAAAAGGAAAATAGACAATTTTGAAAGATACACGAGAAGGAACAATTTAGTATTCTTTGGTATTTCAGAAAATATAGAAGGTGAAAAAAATATAAAAGAAAACATTGTAGAAAAAATCAACAATGACTTGATGATCACTTGCGAGGTAAATGATATTGAAACTGCCAGACGACTGGGAAACAAAACAGCAGAAAAGGCTAGGCCTGTCCTTGTTACATTTACCACAACTAAAAAGAAAATACAAGTTCTTAAAAATAAAAACAACATACAAGGTAAATCCTATTATTTCAAACAGGACTTTCCGCAAGAGGTGCTTATTAAGCGTAAGGAATTACAGGAACAACTTAAAATAGCAATAAAAAATGGAAAAAAGGCTGTCATCAAATACGACAAATTAATTATTCTGGAAGAAAAGGAAAATGGGAAATACTCCGACAAAATACAAGACAACTTAAAAAAAAAAATAAAAGAAACATGTCGGAATCTCCGGAAAATAAAAAATCAACCGATTCTACCATAAATGAAACTCGGCCAAAGAAGAAAAATAAGACGGCTGATATAACAAATTTCCTTACACCTAGGCCATCAAATAGCAGCACTAACAACGATAATCACACACACTCAAGAAACCAATTAGAATAGCAACTAGCAACTCACCCCTCTTCATTCCCGACACGGCTGGTCCCCGCGGGAATTGTAGACCAAAACCCTCCAGGGAAGAAAATCTACCCCTCAAGTAGCTCTACAAACAATGGAAATGTCGCTTTGTACATAGCCACATACAACGTTCGTACTCTGTCAACTTATAGTCGTTTGATAGAATTAACAGAAGCACTAAAAGCTATTAAATATGACATTATAGGCCTATCTGAAACTAGAAGACTTGGGAACACAATTGAACAACATAAAGACTTTATACTTTACTACATAGGAGAAACACCGGGACTCTACGGTGTAGGATTCATAGTCAAAAAGCAACTTAAGAACAACATTCAAAGTTTCATAGGTCTGTCTGAGAGAGTAGCGCTACTAAATATAAAAATTAACAATTACGAAACAAGCATAATACAAGTTTACTCTCCCACTGAAGCTGCAAGTGATGAAGAATTAGAATCTTTCTACGACACAGTTAATAGAGCGTTACAACTAGCAGGAAAAAATATAGTAGTCATGGGCGATTTTAATGCGAAAGTCGGACAACCGAAACCAAGTGAAAAATTAGTCACAAGAAGTCATGGATATGGTAACAGAAATAGTAGAGGCGATAGACTCGTTGAATTTGCTTACGAAAACCACTTAGCAATTATGAACACTTTTTTCAAGAAAAACAAGAATAAGAGATGGACTTGGAGATCTCCAGATGGCGACACGAGAAACGAAATAGATTACATTTTAACTAACAACCATAATTATATTCAAAACATTGAAGTATTAAATGTAACTTTCCCTTCAGATCATAGACTTGTCAGAGCCACATTGATGCTACAAACGAAACAAAAAAGTCGAAAAAACTTTGGCAACATACCAAGAAATTTACTTAAAACCGAAAAAGATATCTCAAGGTACAACGAATCACTAAATAGTTATAAAGAAAACCTAATTCACAATTATAAAGACGCTTACAACGTTCAAGGATACTACGACAAGATAGTTAGCGCCATAGAAAATAGTCTGAGAAAAGCACATGTAAGTACATCTATGAAAACAGGTATACTATCAGACAACACAAAAAAACTTATACAGCGAAGACACATCTTACAAACAACTAAACCAAAGACTCGGTCTATGAAAAATGAGCTAAAAGCTTTATACAAACTTATCAGCAAATATATTAAAAACGACTACAAGAGCCATCGTACACATACTATTGAAAAACATCTCAGCATTACCGGTAGCGTCAAGAGAGCTTACAAAGACTTAAAATCACACAAAACTTGGATTGAAGGACTTCAAGGACCAACAAATACTACAAAAAATAGGTCAGAAATATTAAAAATAGCAACGAACTTCTATAAAAACTTGTACAGCTCAAAAAATCAACTTTGCAACCATGTTGAGTGGCTTCATGTACCTGCAGACGGGAAAGAGATTAGCGCGATGGATGAAATGGAAGTGATTAGAGGAATTAACTCACTCAAACAGGAGAAAAGCCCCGGTTCTGATATGATCACAAACGAAGTCTTAAAAATAGGATGCAAACACCTAGCGACTCCATTAACTCAACTGTTTAATATGATATTGAAGTCCTCTAGTACCCCTAGACAATGGTCCGAGTCAGACATAATCCTGCTCTACAAAAAAGGTGATCCTAAAAACATTGGCAACTACAGACCAATCAGCTTACTGCCATCGATATACAAATTATTTTCATCCCTTCTAGAAAAAAGGATAAGGAAATATATTGAAAAACACCAACCGGTAGAGCAGGCAGGTTTTCGAAGAGGGTATTCCACTGTGGACCATATCCACTCACTAGAAATGCTAATCGAGAAATATCAAGGATTCCAAAGGCCGCTATACTTGGTGTTCATAGACTATCAGAAAGCTTTTGATAGTATTCTCCACTCGTCGATATGGGAAGCTCTGCATTCTCAGCAAGTAGAGATAAAATACATACGAGTTCTCAAACAGCTTTACGACAATACCACGAGCAGAGTAAAACTGGAAACTATTGGCCCACCTATACACGTAAGAAGAGGCGTAAGACAAGGGGATCCCATATCTCCTACAATATTCATAGCGGTGCTGCAGTCAATCATTGGCAAACTAGACTGGAGTAACTCGGGTTTATACATAAATGGCAAGTACTTAAGCCATTTAAGATTCGCAGACGATTTAGTACTGTTTTCCGAAAGTGCAATACAGCTACAATCAATGGTTAACTCACTTTACGAAGGGAGTAAAAAGGCCGGCCTGGAGATAAACCTCAGCAAGACAAACGTCATGACAAACCATACCGAAATACCCATATACGTCGAAAATACACCTTTATGTTATGTCAACAACTACATTTACCTGGGAAAACAGATTTCGTTTGATCGACAAAACAATGAAATGGAAGTCGAAAGAAGAGTAAAAAATACATGGAAAAAGTTTTGGAGTCTCAAAGAAATTCTCAAAAGTGGACTACCAATAAAAACTAAGAAAAAGGTCATGGACACCTGCCTACTGCCTTCCTTGACATATGCATGCCAAACATGGAAGTTTACCAGCCGACTTAAAACAAAAATAACATCATGTCAGAGAAGCATGGAAAGAAGTGTCATGAAAATAAGAAAGATTCAGAAAATACCCCATCACGACATAAGACTCAAAACGAAAGTCATAGATGCTCTTAACTATGCGCAGAAGCTTAAATGGCGATGGGCTGGACACATTGCCAGACTCAATGACGACCGCTGGACTTCAAGAGTCACGTCATGGACGGGGCCATCAGGCCAAAGGAAAAGAGGAAGGCCTATGGCTCGCTGGGTCGATGACATTATTAAAGTCGCTGGAACTCGCTGGATCAGTACAGCAAACGATAGAGACCACTGGTCATCCCTGGAGGAGGCCTTCACCTTCTAACAAGAGGGGTTCTTGCTTCTTGATGTTTTGATTTTTAAAAACTCAGAAATATTAAATTATACTTACTTTAAAAAAAAAAAAATGCATGTACGTAAAATAAATGAAATGTAAAATTATGTTATATATTATTTGTTGAATTAATTGAAATTATAAAATTTAAGTAGGTATTGATGAATTATGTTTGCATGCAGTTATCTACAAATTCTTTTTTCTGTTGTAATTTTTAAGCAAGAAATAAAAGGCTATTTTATTTTATTTTATTTTATTATTATTTATTTATTACTGCTAGTAATGAAATCTTAGTGTAAATAATAAAATTTACTTTTAGGTAATGTTCCGACGTGAACACGGACATCTGCCACTTGCTCGTTTATACGTACGTACTTTTTGCATATGTCTCAATTTATGAATATGATTTCTTGTTTTTATGAGAAAATTCATAGTTTTTTTTTTCTTTAAATATACTACTATATATTTTCACACATATGCTTATTTTTTTTCAGACTGACACAAGGAGTGAAATAATTTAGCTAAGTTATCTATAAGCAGAGATGTACGGTAATTGAGATAGGTAATATAGGATCGTTTGATAAAAGCAGGTTAGCGATATTCATTAAAACTACTTTAAATTATGTCTGGAATTTATATTCTTAAACTACATTTATATTTTGCTTATAGCTTACCGCTTTTGGGATATAACACATTTGAATAGATCTCTGCTGATAATGACGAGAAACAGTGCTTTATTAACTATTACGACCTACTGAAATCATCATCAACAGCCTGTTGCAGTCCACTGCTGCATCATGCATCATAGGCTGAAATACATTATACCTAATCCAAATGCTAATCCAGCTAATTTGACTGATTGCCCTCGATCGCGCTCTATTACACCCATACCTCTTGAATTTATTTCGTTTGAAACAGAGTCGCAGTTGCCGGAACGGAACCTATTTCTGAAGATGCTGTTTGACGTTCATTCAGTTTATAATTCACTTCACCATCCACTTTAGTCACTGATACTCGTGTAACATCATCAGCAAGTGGCGCTTCCAGTGAATACTCTTTTCCTACGTCAACAGTTACGTCTGGGAGAAAACTGAGAGAAGAAGGAGGTGCCAAAAAGAAGATTGGATTGATACAAGAAGAAAATATACATTTATGCATTATAATTATACAAGTACTTAATTTTGGTAAAACACACTTATCACGGAATTGTAAATAACAAAAAAAGGATATGCTGCTCTCATGCAAACAAAAGAATCCCACCAAAATACCATGATTTTTACAAAAATATTAAGCATGTCAGCGCCATGGAATACTCGGAAGCTGCTGATAGCATTGATTTCGAAGAATAACTATATTTTTCGTACCTAATTGTTAACATTTTGATCTCTTCTTTGCTACTAGAAAGTAGTAAGAATAATAATTAGGATTGTCCATCAGCAACTTTCTCTTAAATACTCTCTGGTGGAATCGGAAGTGCTGTACTACAAGTATGAGTCCGACTCAGTTCTTGATAATGGCAATATCACATTGTACTGGGATCGGTTCATCATCACTGACATGACTATTTTGGCCATTAAGCCTGATATAGTGGTGGTGGACCGAATAAAGAGGCGTGCAATGATTGTAGACATAACCGTTCCGCATGATGAGAACCTCGTGAAAGCCGAGAAAGATAAGCAAATCAAATGTCTAGACTTGGCTCGCGAGGTTGTCGACGGGTCTACCCTTTATAGCAGAATTTTTAATGTCATAATATTATTTTGCATAACAACGGATAGCATAATCTTCACTTCGCAGAATATTGTTTGGTATACCCTCATTTATCATACATTAAAAAGTCATAATTTTGTATGTCAGAATCATCTTTACGCATAAATTTCATATCCATAATAATTAAAAAGTAGAACCATCATATCGCAGAAAGTTCACACTCAGAATCGTCTTTTGGCATACATTTCATATCGGTAGTCATTAAAAGGCAGAACTGTCATATTTCAGAAAGTTAAGGCGCTGACAAGAGCCAAATAGGCTTGTTTCAAACAATTTTTTAGCCAAATCTATTCAGTTTATGACGGTGGAAAAAATATATGTTAAGCTTGAATATATTTCTGAGAACCCTGTTGTTTTCAAAACACGATATTGAAAACTTTTCTCGATACAAAAAAATGCTAAACTAACCTCTTAAAATGATCTTCAAACAAAAATATCTGCATTACTTATCAACGTACATTGGTAAAATTTATACCAATTACGTATCATATTTAAATACAGAACTTGGTTGTTTTATTATTTTTGACTACACAACTTATAATTTTTTAATTAATTATTTTATGGTTTGTAATAAGTTACGAACGTCGCGTCGTCGCGCTTCTCTTTCATACGTATGGCAGCGGACAGTGATCGCATAGGCGCGCTGCTAGACGGACGTATGTCGCTTTGCACCGCTATCCGTTCATTTCATATTTTGTTGTTTGACAACTTCAAATATAATATTATAATGTTCAAATTTTATTTTGTTCCTAAAACTACATTAAGTTGTAAAATTTTTGCGACGTAAAGATATTGGTAGTTATAGGATATAAGATAATTTTTACAACTTAGTAATGTATTGTGTACACAAATTATATTACTAAGTTGTAAAAATATTTGCTAACAAAAATGCCGGAGGCCAGCAAAAAAGCGCTTCTATAGTAACAAACAAAAACATCTCATGGAAGTAGTAAAGTAAGTACATTTTTATGTTTTATATCAATATCAAAAATTATAACCAAATAGGTACTAGGCTATTTTGTATTATTGAAAGCGTAAATTCATCAGCCATTCCATCGTTCGTTTGGCTTAGTGGTATTTGCATGGATTTGGACAAGTGAGTGATGAGTTCGATACAATGAAGAATTTAAAGAGATTTCAACGTGATTTTTTAGTTTTATTTACTTTTAATTTTAGGATACATATTTTCATTGTTTTTTTTTTAAATATTTTTAGAATAATTATTATTTTTCTTTTCAGTAAAAAGAGACGTTTCGCGAACAGTTCAGAAATAGGTAAAACTTCGGAAATTGTTTTCCACCAGTAAGTTTTGTAAGTACCTACATTCTTATGATTTTACACACACACACACATATATATATATATATATATATATATATATATATATATATATATATAACAATTTCATTACAAAGATCATAGAAATAAATTCACAAAAATTCCAGCGATCATCTATCGTTACATAGACCTATAACTATCTTAGAACTGGACATAAAGGATAATACTCGTAGCTTTGTCCATTGTTTCTTGTCCACACTTTATAAATCACTGTGTGAGCTTTGGTGTTTTTTATAAGACAAAATAGGTAAGTGTAGTGCTAAAGTTTTAATGTTTTATTTTTTTTGCAGATTAGAAAATTAGGTGATATATGAAACTTTCTGCTGATCGTTCTTATACTTTTTATGTTATTGTGAGTCATACTGTTTTTTATCGAAGGTTTGAAGAATCAGCAAAGGAATCAAAATCATGCGAGGTTTTAAGAATTATTGATCAAGAATCAAATTTATCTGAGACAGTCCAATCCACGGATGACCTTCCTGAACTTGAGGTAAATATTAAATAATCATGTACTTGGCCAGGTATTGGTTGTCGAAGATAAAATCCAGCAGTTTTTATTAAGTTACTTAAGCATAGATTAAATGATAAGTATATGATTTTTTTATTTTTAGATTACTGCGAGTTGTCCTCCAGAACAAGATATCCACATCGGACGACGAATAGGCTAGTTGCTTAAATTTGATTGATTGCTAATTAATATACCTTAGTATCCATTATACGTGGAAAAAATATATTTTTTTGAAAATATATCGATTTTCAATTTATATTTCGCATTTAAAGAAATGACATTTAATTTCCCCGGAAAATGCTCAAAACTATCATGGCGTCGTGTGTGACGTTAAGCTGTGCGAAACACAGCTGTTCGTGTATAGCGATTGTTGATATTTCGTGATAAAAAATGAATCCGTCGTATTATAAGTACTGTATGGCGCCCCAGTGTAAAAGCACAAGCATTAAAATGCCAAACAAATTATTTGTATTTGTCCCAAGCAAAGTAGAAGTACGGAAAAGGTGGCTAACACTTGAAAGGCGAAATGATGCAAATTGTGTATCATCAATTTCAAGAATATATTTTTGTGAAGACCATTTCGATGTAAGTATTAAATAAAATGCAATTTAAATATTGTTTGAGGTCTTTGAGTTTAGATCTTTGTAAAGTTTTGTCATGGAGTCCTGTGATTCCACTTAATTTTTTGTACACAATGATATGCTCAATTATACCAGGCCTCCGTCACTCCATGTACTTGCGCGCTATAATTACCTACCACCCGACCGAGCGGTCTCGGGCCGTTTGCGGACCAAACGTAGTGCGGTTTTCGCAAGCGAAGCGCACGCAAGTTGTTCAATTTTAATTATTTTGTTCGTTTGTACGGGTACCTACGATGCCGTCTGGTGCCTTATGCGCAGGAGATGGGAGCAAATCAAGTAAAAGAAGAGATAAATACCTAACATTTTTCCATTTACCTGTCAAAAGTGATAAACTATTACTATTTTTGTTGTTTCAAAATTGTTTTAATAGGTATACTAAGCATTTAGCTTGCCTTTCAGACACAGATTTAGATATTTTTATTACATAGAAACGTCATAATTACCTTAAACACTATTTTAACAACGTTTAAACAGCTATTTTTATTAGAATAAAAAGGTTAATTTCCCATGATATCGTCAAAAAATTCTTAAGCCTGCCCCGTGTTATAGTTAATAATAAATTGATAAATGTTATAACTACTTCATGTGCCAATACTGAACCAGAATCTAAGGAAATATCGACACCTCTATAATTATGTTTTAGATGTATCTATTGCACAGTCAGCACCAATTTTTAAAAAAAAAAATATTTTATAAACGATTAATTTTAAACTACCACCTATAGTCAGAACATATTCACAGTTCTCAATAAAATAGACACAAATAGATATGTTAATTTAATTCTATCGAAGAGGCAGCCCTGCGATTGTTGTGGGATTGCGCGGTGCGAAGCAATCACAACTGTACACTTGAGCATTTAGGCACGTTTTAGCATGCAGTGGTTGCTGACGCGACGGAGTAGGCTATTATAGCAGTAGGTATTGGAAATTTTCTACTGAGTGAAGTATCTGTTACGTAGTAACTATTTAGTAATCTGTTATTATACTGAGTATCATATCATGGGAAAAGTATCAAAAGTCGCTGTTTGATGCGAAAAACTTGCCAATCATAACAACGTCATTTCTGGGCAAGTTATTGCTGTTTCCTTTCAAAAATCCAGATTCCATGATGTTCTCTTTCTATATAATGCTTTGAATAACTAAATAAAATAAAAGATAAAACCGTGAATCTACGAAAATTTCAACAACAACAATGGTGTTTTACACAGGATGACGTAACGCGTCCTGGTTGGTGTTCAATGTCACGTGACTTATTGCTTAAATTTCCATAACTTGTTTCGTGAAAATATCAACAATCTTTCAATATTTCATTGAATTAATTTATTTTTCTTTATCTAAATACAGAAATAAAACATTTAATCCATTATATTTGTTATCAGTGGATACATGGCTATTATAAGCCTAACACATTTTTTTTTTAATCTTCAAAAAAATTCTGAGCAAGGGCCTTTGGGTTGTAATTTGAGTCATATTGATTTGGAGGGAGAACACATAAATGTATTGTCGTCGAAGTTCACTCTTTTGTGTAGGATGTGCATTTTAATTGTTTTTTATCATTTATGTTTATTATTATTAGTTTGTTGTCATTTATATTGTTTTTAAATAAGTGTAAATAAAGTGTCTTAAAATAATTAAAAACAAAAATATTATAATACACATTTTTTATTGCCTTGTCTAATTTGTTTCTAGCTCTTCATACAGAACAATTTATAAATATACAAGAGCGCCATCTATTGGTTCATTGTTATTTATTATTTACCGCGTCACTTTGCTTCTTCCTTGGTAGTTTGCTGTAATACCGCTCTTTAAGAATGGCGCTAGTATATCGGAGAAATAGTGGGCGTGGCTAAAAATACCGAAACATCAGAGCTCAATAGCTGTTGTCAGCGTCTTAACAGTTAGAATTATCTTTTGGCATACATTTGACATCCATAAATTGAAAGACACATCTGTTATATTACAAAAAATTCACAGTTACAATAATTTTGCATTTCTTACCAGAATAATAAAATTTGTGCAAGCAAGCATGCATGCAGCATGCAAGCAAGCATGCACCATGCAAGCAAGCAAGCATGCAGCATGCAAGCAAGCAAGCATGCAGCATGCAAGCAAGCAAGCATGCAGCAAGCAAGCAAGCAAGCAGCATGCAAGCAAGCAAGCATGCAGCATGCATGCTTGCTGTCACGGCTACGGCGCTGCGGGGCTCCGGCGGTCCCACGCGAGTTTATCGTCGCAGATGGGTTTAACGCTCACCACCGCAGCTTCGGCTTGCTGGCCGGCTCCGCCGGCCAGCCTCAGCCGCGGCGGCGAGTGTTACAACCACCTGCTCCTCAACTCGCGGGCCGCCTCGCCCCTCCGCGCCTTCGCGGTTTTAAATTACACTCTAGGGGTAAGGCAGACAAGACTACGTGGAGTCGGTTTTGCAGCGATTCGTTTCTGTCAGTAAATTTGTAGTAAAAAGCGTTTACTGTTAAAATAATGTTTAAAGTTTAATATACCTACCTAACATTAGATAAATGATTTTTTATGGAAATGGCTAAATAGATTCATCCCAGATGAAATTCTGCCATCTTCATAGTATGCCAAGTGAAATTATACGAAATGATTGTTGTTCCAAGTAAACATTGTGCTAAACGAAAATATGCGACATGTTAACTATGCTTAAGGTAATTATGCCAAATAAAATTCTGCCATCTTAATAGTATGCCATTGTAAATTCGGACATATAAACATTCTGCCAAACAATAGTTATACTAAATATTTTTATGCATTACAAATATTCGTTTAAAAAAAAATATGCCAAGTGTGTTATGCCAAGTAAAATTCGGAGCAACAAGATTCTGCCAGATAGAGGGAACCCGTTGTCGACATGTGAGAAGTGGACGCAGAATCATTGTACCGATAGTCGTGTCAGCCAATGGCTTAGGTAATAGCCAAGAGCCTCGAACAACACCTCAGGAGGGTCTCATTAGGCAGCTGGGTCAAGAGCTTGATCCAGAAAGCGGTACTTCTGGACACGGCTCGCATTGTTAGGAGGTTCCTCTCTCTGGAGCCCTAACCGCCAGTAGCTTGGACCCTGTTCCCGATAACGGTGGACTACTATTTTTTATATTTTCAAATGTTATTTTTTATTTAAATATTTAAAAATGTAATTTTAAAATGAATAAACGAAATAATAATCATAGTGTTTATTATTGCTAAGTTTCAAATATTTTTTGTGTTTTTTTTTAAATTTTATATCCGTCTGTTATTCACCTATTTATCAATGGTGCCTTTTATAATACATAAAACATAATAAAATATTGCATTCTTATTTAAAAACGTATATTGTATGTGGTTTGGGAACTAAAAAAAAATGAGTTTAACTGATAGACATCGATGGAGTTTATTCGTAGATAACTCATTTATTGACCTACTTATATAAAATGTTAAATGCAAAGTAAATAAAGACAACTACAAAATTTGGTAGATAAAGGAGGAATACTGTTTGCATGTTGCTTAGATTTTCATTAAATATCCTTAAAAGTATTACTGGAGATTATTGTTTTAGTTTAATAGGTATTTTAAATGAAACGGGCGGATTGTTTTTTACAACGTATAAACGGATATCAGGCAGATGTCTTCTTCTACGTTCAAGTTTTTTCAGAGTAAAAAAAGACATCTACATTATTTCAGAAAAACATTGATATAGCGATAAAACCTGTTACACAATTCATAAAGATGATTATTTTAATGCATCATAGAAAATTTCATAGTAATCGGTCAATAACTCTCAAAATGACCACTATTTTTTACTAAATCTGCTATCCTGTAAAATTGCGATTTTGTAGATGTCCGTTTCTACTTTGCTGCCATCGCAATGTGACTTGCCACTTTTGTCAAAGTAACTAAACTACTTGCACTTGTACTAAATATAATAACAGAGTCAGCAATGACAAATAATACTTATAATGAAAAACACAGCAAAGTTAGCTAACAGACAAACGACCTTTCCGTACATAAAACTGGACGCCTGCGCACATTGGGAGTCAAAGTTTTTTTTAATAGGACCACTCGCAGTTCAGCACACTAAGGCTGGTTTACTCAAGCGGACAATCCTGTGGGGGCCTCCAATGAATTTAAGGCCCCCAGCTAGGGCAGGGAGTCAAAGTGGCAAACTGATGCCTCATATCTATGCTTTCACTTTTTGACTCCGATTGGTGGTGAATACGAGGTGCTGTCGCTGCCGGCTTGAAGGATCGGAGACAACAGGCCAGATTGGAGGGGTCCGATTTAATGGCATTGTAGCTTAATAGCGTATTTATTCGAAAAAAATATGTTATAGCAAATACTCCTTTCGTTTGAAAATACTTTCGTTTGGAACTCGGGGCTTCCTGTATGGGTTGATGAGGAATTTTTGAAAATACAAAAAGAATCTCTTTAAGCAATATTTGAACCCGGCTGTAACAGTCGTTAGTTGTGCCGCTGTCCAGACGTTCTTAGTCTGTTCGCTCTAAATGTATAGTCGATTCCTAGCAACTTGTTTGGAACGGGTTGCCGATACAGTCGTGGATAAGGTACCTTTATACACAGTCCGATGTGCCTCCTGTATCACTCAATGTAACAGCAAATAATGTAAAAGCTAAAGCAGGTTCAAGCTTTGAAATATCTGGGTGAGATCGTGACAGGTGACCTCAAAAACGATGAGGATATTGAGCGGCAGCGCAGGGCTCGGGCGGTGAGGCTGATACGATCACCGGCAGGCTCGCTCGATGCACGAGACAAGTGAAAGTTACGCTGTTTAAATCCTATTGTTAGTACTTCTGCTCCAGCGGCCTGTGGGCGAGATATACGCAGCGAGGCGACAGAGCCCTGCGCACTCGGTGCTATAAAGCGGTCAGGATGTCGTGGGGTCTGCTGCAGAGCCATTTCACATTTTCGCGCAGTTTTTTAAGATTTTAGTCGTCTTTTTTACGATCTTAGGTAATAGTCTGAAAATCTAAAATACACGTATAAGATAGATCAGTCCTTAGTATTGTTATTTAAAGTACCATATTTTCAAAAAACCAACTTCGTTTCTATGTAGTGATCAATTTCCCACAACTCGATTACTGAAAAATCGTCGCAGATACAATTTTGGATTCCAAAATCTATCAAAAACATTTATAAATTTGGGTAAAAAAAATATGGTAAACATCAGACATATCTTTTTGTCGTTACATTGCGTACTATTTTCTCGATTCTTGATTACATTAATTAGTAAAAAAATTAAAACCGAGTCCAATTTTCACGACTTTAATCTAAACTTTATCGCTATTTTTTTAACATAATAAATATAATTTAAAAGAAAATATACATATCACCGTAAACTATGTTCTTTGAAGAATATGTTTCTATGTTTTCATAACAATTGCTTTATTCAATTAGAAATAACATCGTTTTTAAAACTACTCTAAATTGCAATAAATTACGATGCGCAAGCGGTCACCGATCTAACTACCGTGGCTGCCCAAAAGCGCCCAAACCCACCGCCCCCAAGCTAGCCAAGCGCGCAAGCGATCGCCAGCAGAGGGAATGTCCTCAACTGGTAGGGAAAACTACCATAGCCCTCAGTCCACAACGCCCCAGCCCATGGAGCGCTCTCAATCACCAGGCCCACTTTCCGGCCTTGAGGACCAGCGCTCCCGCCCCCAAAACCACAGAGGCCCCTAAGGCCATCCCTACCACCCAGCCCACCAAGACCATCCCGGCCCTCATGGACGTAGCGCTCCCACGCCCCCCCTTGACAGAGGCAACCCGGGCCTCAGCCCCAGCCCCTGCCCCTGCCCCAGCGCAAGCCGCCACTATTTCAGCTGGCGATGTGTCCAAAAACATCATTTTGGTCACATACCAAGCTTTTTACTCCCCCCGCGCCCTAGCCATGGCCGAGGCGCTTCAAAACTGCAGAGGTAACCACTCAGCAGTTTTCCGTGAGTTCGGTGACGTAGTTCACCACGTCCAAATCTACACAACCCTTACCCACCCATAATGGATAAGTCCAGAGTAACGTGTAGGTTCAAACCGACAGCCCTCCGGATAGGGTTTTTCAATGCCAATGGCCTTAGAGCCCAACGTGATGAGATCGCCTTGTTCCTCCGCGACCATCACCTAGACATCTTATTAATACAAGAGACCTTCCTAAAGCCTACCCATCGGGACCCAAAAATTGCCAACTATCGCATGGTTCGCAATGATAGGACCCGCTGCCACTTAGGAGGTACCCTTATTTACTATAAATCGTCCCTATACTGCATTCCTATGGACCCTCCCTCCCTTGAAAAGTTTGAGGTCTCAGTCTGTCGGCTAGGTATGACAGGACACCAACCCGTCACGATCATCTCAGCCTATGTCCCACCCAACAACTCCGTGGACACTCCCGCTATGAAAGATGATCTGACTAAACTTCTTGGCCTGAGCGACTCCGTCATACTGGCGGGGGACCTCAACGCCAAACATCCTTCCTGGAACAGTCACACGACCAACCCGAGAGGCAAGGTAGTGTTCGAACTGTGCAGCGTCCTGAATTTCGATGTCATCGCTCCAATGCATCCCACCCACTATCCGCACTCACCTTCCCACTCCCCCGATGTACTTGACATCGCCCTCCTCAAAAATGTCAACCTTCGGTTACATTCTGTGGAGACGCATGACGAGTTAAACTCGGACCATAGACCCGTGATCCTGGAGCTTGCTCCTAGATCAGGGCCGATGGACCCTACCCAGACTCCTCCCACCCGAATGACCACTGACTGGCGCCAAGTAAGCGAAAAGCTGAAGGCTACCACGTCACCCCATCTCGACCAGATCCCCGACCTAATCGAGTCTGTCGCAGACACGACAGCCGCGATCAATTCACTCACGGATCACGTGCAATCTGTCCTGAACGAATGTTCTAAGGAGTCTCCGGTGGTGAGTGATCACCACTGGAAACTCCCGGACGAGGTACGTGAGCTCGTGACTGAAAAGAACGCGGCTGTCCGTGCCTACAGCGCCTTTCCCTGCGAAGCCAACAAGGTTCACATGCGCTACTTACAGCGTAAAGTAAGTAACAGCATCGCTGAACTGCGTGAAAGTCGCTGGGATAAGTTGCTGGGCGACCTCGAACCCACCCATCAGGCATTCTGGGAACTTCAGAGGAAACTACGCGCCTCTGAGGTTGCCTCGATGCCTCCGCTCACGCGTCCCGACAACACCGTCGCCTTCGATGACGAGGACAAAGCCGAATGCCTGGCCGACAGTCTAGAGTCCCAATGCTCCCCCAGCTCCCAACCAGTAGACAAGGCTCATCTCGATATGGTGAATGCCGAAGTTGAACGTAGAGCCTCCCTCCCACCAGTAGAGGACCCCGATGATCCCCTCCCCCCCGTCACACCTGATGAGGTGAAGGAGATCATCGGCCGTCTCAAACCCAGAAAAGCCCCGGGCTCCGATGGAATCACCAACAAAGTGGTTCGTCTCTTCCCGGCTACTCTGATCATGTTAATGACCGCCATCTTCAATGGCGCTCTGTCCAACAACATGTTCCCACAGACGTGGAAAGAGGCTACCGTCATCGGTATCCCCAAACCTGGAAAACCCAAGTCCTCCCCGTCCAGCTATCGCCCCATCAGTCTGCTCAAAGTCCTAGGTAAGATCTACGAGAGGCTTATTCATAAGCGTCTCAAGGATTTTGTCGAAGCCAAGAGCCTCCTCCCCAATGAGCAGTTTGGTTTTAGATCAAACCACTCTTGCGTCCAACAGGTCTACCGTATCGTTGAACATATCAGCGCCAAATACCAGCGCGGTCTCGTTACGGGAGCCCTGTTCTTCGATATAGCGAAAGCTTTCGACAAGGTCTGGCACAACGGGCTGATATACAAGCTATACCAGCTCGGTGTGCCGGATCGTCTCGTGCTCATCTTACGAGATTATCTGTCGAACCGCACCTTTCAGTACCGAATCGAAGGTGCACTTTCGTCCCCACACCCCATTCGCGCCGGAGTACCCCAAGGCGGTGTTCTCTCCCCCCTAGTGTTCTCGCTATTTACTAGCGATATTCCCACTAGCACTAAGACACAGCTAGCTCTGTTCGCTGACGACACGGCGATATATTGCTCCGGCAATAGCGAGAAGGCAATAGCCGGCCACCTCCAGAGATCCGCAAACGCACTAGGCGCTTGGTTCCGGAAATGGAGAGTGGAAGTCAACCCAGAGAAGAGTCAGGCGATCTTGTTTTACAAGCCCAAGACTCGTCTCTTCCCCCCCCGTCCCAGTCCAATCACGTTATTTGGCAAGCCGATCCCCTGGGTTGAGAAAGCTAAATATCTAGGCGTGATCCTCGATCGAAAGCTTACCTTCAGAGAGCACATTAAGACGGTGCGCAATCGTGCCGCATTCGCTCTCAGTAGGCTTCATTACATGCTGAACGCACGCAGCAAGTTATCCCTGAAAGGCAAACTACGCATTTTCACCACGTGCATACGTCCAATAATGACTTACGCGTGTGTAGCCTTCGCACACGCTAAGCCCCGCCAAATCCATAGGTTGCAGGTCATCCAAAACCGTTTTCTCCGAAAGGCTACGGGAGCCCCGTGGTACGTTAGAAATGAGCGTCTCCATGTCGACCTCCGTATCCCCACCATCAAACAATTCATGAAACGTATTTCCAAGCGTTTCATAGAGTCCGCTGAAAAGCACCAAAACCCCCTTATCGCGTCGGCCACCCGATACACCCCCTCCCAGATCAGCAAGATCCGCCGACCGCGGCACACCCTTGTCGAGCCCGATGACCCCATCACCCTGACCCAAGAGAGTAGTAGGGAAACCAGCACTCTTAGGAAAAACAAACCCAGAACGCGTTCCGTATTCCGACCTCGCCGACGAGGTCCATCGCGACGCCCCCGTCAAAACCCTCCCCGACTTTTGCCTAACGAGCCAGCCCGCGCTGCTGAGCCATTAGCGTTAAATCCCCTAAATAATATCAATCAGACCCAGCCTGTCCCTTGCTGCCCCTCCTCAATGACCCCGCTAAGCCGAGGCCCGTGTCCCACAGGGGATGCCCTTAGCGAGCGGCCATTTAGTTTTAAGTAGTTTTAAGCCCCGGCTGGGGGCCTTAGAATCTAAGGCAACCACGGGATTGCCCGGTTGAGCAGTAACCAGCCTTAATGTGCTGAACTGCGAGTAGTCCATTCAAAAAAAAAAAAAAAAAAAAAAAAAAAAGGTCACCGATCTCATTCCGCTCCCGACGCCCGCCCGCGACGGACGTGCCGCTCCCCGCTGCTCTCCCGTTATCGTGCTCAGTGTCGTGTGTTCGTTCCGTCACGCTCCAGTCGTGACGTCACCTGTGGTCGCCGATTACAACTTTGATCCGAAGCCGCCTTTTTCAAGGCAGTGGACGACTTCTTGTTTCTGTTTTGGAGAGTCGTTAAACGTAGTGCCCCTTCAGGGAAAATCCACAGTTTCGTGGTCCTTGGTGGGATACCTCACGGTGCCAACGAAGCCAAGGGGTGTTGACCCGATACACCGGCCTAAGCCCCTTCAGGGCTAAGTCAAATCGGAAGGGCTTTGGTACGCGGCCTTGGGGGCTTCCCTAGTCGCTGCCATCTGTCTAACCCCGCTCTCTTCCAGCATTCACCCGGTATGGTTGGGTGTCTCAACCCCTTCACACCGGACCGGTCTTCTGACCCTAGAGCCCCACTGCACAATAAGATCGGCAGTGGGTTAACAAGCTTAGGGCACACAAAAATAGGCACTCACCTCCCTATCTACACCCGACAGGGAGGGTATCCCACCGGGGAGTTAGGAAGTAGGAAGCTCAGGGAGTTACGGAAACGTTGCTCCCGGATGCTAGTTAGGAACTAAATCCCCCGACCCCCCCCCCACCATGACGGACGCTGATTTATTAGCGTTCGTCAAGGACACCGTCCTCAAGGACTCCGAATTTGTCACTAAATATAGCAAGCAACTTGCTGCTATAATTAGCAGGGACCCTGAGATGTCTGCCAAACTTGGCAAACATCTTGCCGCTAAGCGGCAAGAACAAAACTCCGCCCCAGCCCCCACGACTTCTGCGAAACCGGCTATTGTTTCCAAGACAATAGTCGGCGCCGCCGCTGAAACCGCTACCGAGAAACCGGTAGTAGACACCCCAACAATTTTATTGTCTCAGAGACAATTGAGTCCCGCTCTCCCTCCCCAGAGGTTGAGGAAATGGACCTGACAGGGCCATGTTCCTCCCCAGACACCTCCTCCTCGGAAGACGACTTCCAGCTCGTCACCGGGGGGAAGAGGAAGAAAAAGTCTCCTCCAAGGAGCAAGCCCCAAAAAAAGCTGCCCCCACTCACCCCTCCCTCCCATCTTCAGCCCCCCAATCCCGCCCCTCCTCGGCAGCTGGGTCCTCCCAGCAGGCAAGCCGATCCGCCAGCCCGATGGCAGTCGAGGCCGCAGTCCCAAAAACCTCAGCCCCCAAAGTCCGCCCTCCGCCACCCGTGTTCATTCACGACAAGGCCAAATGGACAGAGGTGTCCACTGCCTGCAAGGCCCGGCAGATTAACTATACTAATGCCAGAGCAGTCCAACTCGGCATCAAAGTAACTGTCCCGTCCGCCAAGGACTACAGAGAGTTACATAAACTCCTGTCCGCAAGGAACATACCGTTCCATTCTTATAATCTCCCCGAGGACCATCAGACACGAGTGGTGGTAAAGAACGTCCCTCGCGAAATCCCTACAGCCGACATACTAAGCGACCTTCAGTCGCAAAGTATCCCAGTAGCGGAGGTGCACCGCATGCACCGTCGCCGGGGCGAGTCCTATAACATGGTGCTCGTTGTGTGCGAGCCCACAGAGGGACACCATCCTATCTTCTCGATTTCAAACATCTGTGGCCTCTCCGGCCTCTCAATCGAGAAACCCCGCCGAAGCGGCATCGTAGGCCAATGCCATCGATGCCAGCTCTATGGGCACTCCCAGCGCTTCTGCTTCGGGATACCCCGATGCGTTAAGTGCCTGGGTAACCACGGCACCACAGACTGCCCCCGCCCCAAAGACCCGACTCAGTGCACCGAACCGCCCAGCTGCGTTCTGTGCGGCCAGTCCGGCCACACGGCCAACTATCGTGGTTGTCCCAAAGCCCCTAAAGCCACCGCCCCTAAGTTAGCTAAGCGAGCAAGTGCTCGCCAGCAAAGGGAATGTCCCCAACTTAGCGACAAGATGCCCGACTCCCTAAAGCCTCAGCGTTCCAGCCCGTGGAACGCCCTCAACCACCAGTCCCACTTCCCGGCACTAAGGTCTGGCGCCCCCGCCCCCACGACCACGGAGGCCCCTAAAGTCACCCCTACCCCAAAGCCCACCCAGTCCATCACGCCCCTAATGGACGTAGTACTCCCACCAACGGTGACCCAGGCTCCTGCCCCAGCCCCAGTGCAAGCTGCCTCACCTGCCTCCTCCCTCTCAGCCCAAATTGGTGACGTGTCACATAACATTATCTTGGTTACATACCAAGCTTTCTACTCAGACCGCGCCAAGGCCATGGCCGAGTCGCTACGAAACTGCAGGGGAGACCACTCTGCAGTCTTCCGTGAGTACGCAGACGTTGCTCACTACGTCCAAAAATACACTATCCTGACCCATAATGGATAAGTCCAGAGTAACGTGTAGGTTCAAACCGACAGCCCTCCGGATAGGGTTTTTCAATGCCAATGGCCTTAGAGCCCAACGTGATGAGATCGCCTTGTTCCTCCGCGACCATCACCTAGACATCTTATTAATACAAGAGACCTTCCTAAAGCCTACCCATCGGGACCCCAAAATTGCCAACTATCGCATGGTTCGCAATGATAGGACCCGCTGCCACTTAGGAGGTACCCTTATCTACTACAAAGCGTCCCTTTACTGCATCCCTATGGATCCTCCCTCCCTCGATAAGTTTGAGGTCTCAGTCTGTCGGCTAGGTATGACAGGACATCAACCCGTTACGATCATCTCAGCCTATGTCCCACCCAACAACTCCGTGGACACTCCCGCTATGAAAGATGACCTGACTAAACTTCTTGGCCTGAGCGACTCCGTCATACTGGCGGGGGACCTCAACGCCAAACATCCTTCCTGGAACAGTCGCATTACCAACCCGAGAGGCAAGGTAGTGTACGAACTGTGCAGCGTCCTGAACTACGATGTCATCGCTCTGATGCATCCCACCCACTACCCGCACTCACCTTCCCACTCCCCCGATGTACTCGACATCGCCCTCCTCAAAAATGTCAACCTTCGGTTACATTCTGTGGAGACGCATGACGAGTTAAACTCGGACCATAGACCCGTGATCCTAGAGCTCGCTCCTAGATCAGGGCCGATGGACCCCACCCAATCCCCTCCCACCAGAATGACCACTGACTGGCGCCAAGTAAACATCCTTCCTGGAACAGTCGCATTACCAACCCGAGAGGCAAGGTAGTGTACGAACTGTGCAGCGTCCTGAACTTCGATGTCATCGCTCCGATGCATCCCACCCACTACCCGCAAGCAACCTCCCACTCCCCCGATGTACTCGACATCGCCCTCCTCAAAAATTTCAACCTTCGGTTACATTCTGTGGAGACGCATGACGAGTTAAACTCGGACCATAGACCCGTGATCCTAGAGCTCGCTCCTAGATCAGGGCCGATGGACCCCACCCAATCCCCTCCCACCAGAATGACCACTGACTGGCGCCAAGTAAGCGAAAAGCTGAAAGTCACCACGTCGCCTCATCTAGACCAAATCCCCGACCTAATCGAGTCTGTCGCTGACACGTTAGCCGCGATCAATTCACTCACAGATCACGTGCAATCCGTCCTGAACGAATGTTCTAAGGAGTCTCTGGTGAAAATGAAAACAAAATATCTAGTTTTAATTTCCGCGTTTTTATTCGCGGAAATTAAAACTAGATATTTTGTTTTCATTTTCAAAGTTAAAATGGATTTCCGCAAAGTAACGCCTGACTCAATCAATTTTATTGAGTCTCTGGTGGTGAGCGATCACCACTGGAAATTCCCGGACGAGGTGCGTGAGCTCGTGACTGCGCTACTTACAGCGTAAAGTAAGTAACAGCATCGCTGAACTGCGTGAAAGTCGCTGGGATAAGATGTTGGGCGACCTCGAACCTACTCATCAGGCATTCTGGGAACTTCAGAGGAAACTACGCGCCTCTGAGATTGCCTCGATGCCTCCGCTCACGCGTCCCGATAACACCGTCGCCTTCGACGACGAGGACAAAGCCGAATGCCTGGCCGACAGTCTAGAGTCCCAATGCTCTCCCAGTTCTCAACCAGTAGACAAGGCTCATCTCGATATGGTGAATGCCGAAGTCGAACGTAGAGCCTCCCTCCCACCAGTAGAGGACCCGGATGATCCCCTCCCCCCGTCACTCCCGATGAGGTGAAGGAGATCATCGGGCGTCTCAAACTCAGGAAAGCCCCGGGCTCCAATGGAATCACCAATAAAGTGGTTCGTCTCTTCCCGACTACTCTGATCATGTTGATGACCGCCATCTTCAATGGCGCTCTGTCCAACAACATGTTCCCACAGACGTGGAAAGAGGCTACCGTCATCGGTATCCCAAAACCTGGAAAACCCAAGTCCTCCCCGTCCAGCTATCGTCCCATCAGTCTGCTCAAAGTCCTAGGTAAGGTCTACGAGAGGCTTATTCATAAGCGTCTCAAGGACTTCGTCGAAGCTAAGAGCCTCCTCCCCAATGAGCAGTTTGGGTTTAGATCAAACCACTCTTGCGTCCAACAGGTCTACCGTATCGTTGAACATATCAGCGCCAAATACCAGCGCGGTCCGGTTACGGGAGCCCTGTTCTTCGATATAGCGAAAGCTTTCGACAAGGTCTGGCACAACGGGCTGATATACAAGCTTTACCAGCTCGGTGTGCCGGATCGTCTCGTGCTCATCTTACGAGACTATTTGTCGAACCGTACCTTCCAGTACCGAATCGAAGGTGCACTTTCGTCCCCTCACCCCATTCGCGCCGGAGTACCCCAAGGCGGTGTCCTCTCCCCCCTAGTGTTCTCGCTATTTACTAGCGATATTCCCACTAGCACTAAGACACAGCTAGCTCTGTTCGCTGACGACACGGCGATATATTGCTCCGGCAATAGCGAGAAGGCAATAGCCGGCCACCTCCAGAGATCCGCAAACGCACTAGGCGCTTGGTTCCGGAAATGGAGAGTGGAAGTCAACCCAGAGAAGAGTCAGGCGATCTTGTTTTACAAGCCCCAGACCCGTCTCTTCCCCCCCCCCCCCCCCCCGTCCCAGTCCGATCACGTTATTTGGCAAGCCGATCCCCTGGGTAGAGCAAGCTAAATATCTAGGTGTGATCCTCGATCGAAAGCTTACTTTCAGAGAGCACATAAAGACGGTGCGCAATCGTGCCGCTTTCGCTCTCGGTAGGCTTCATTACATGCTGAACGCACGCAGCAAGCTATCCCTGAAATGCAAACTACGCATTTTCACGTGCATACACCCGATAATGACTTATGCGTGTGTAGCCTTCGCACACGCTAAGCCCCGCCAGATCCATAGGTTGCAGGTTATCCAAAACCGGTTTCTCCGAAAGGCTACGGGAGCCCCGTGGTACGTTAGAAATGAGCGTCTCCATGTCGACCTCCGTATCCCCACCATCAATCAGTTCATGAAGCGTTTTTCAAAGCGTTTCATAGAGTCCGCTGAAAAGCACCAGAACCCCCTTATCGTATCGGCTACCCGATACACGCCCTCCCAGATCAGCAAGATCCGCCGACCGCGGCATACCCTTGTTGACCCCGATGACCCCATCACCCTGACCCAAGAGAGTAGTAGGGAAACCAGCACTCCTAGGAAAAACAAACACAGACCGCCTTCCGTATACCGACCTCGCCGACGAGGTCCATCGCGACGCCCCCGTCAAAACCCTCCCCGACTTTTGCCTAACGAGCCAGCCCGCGCTGCTGAGCCATTAGCGTTAAATCCCCTAAATAATATCAATCAGACCCAGCCTGTCCCTTGCTGCCCTCCCTCAATGACCTCGCTAAGCCGAGGCCCGTGTCCCACAGGGGATGCCCTTAGCGAGCGGTCATTTAGTTTGTATGTAGTTTTAAGCCCTGGCTGGGGGCCTTAAATTCATTTGAGGCCACCACAGGATTGTCCGGTTGAGCAGTAACCAGCCTTAGTGTGCTGAACTGCGAGTGGTCCATTCAAAAAAAAAAAAAAAACGGTCACCGATCAGTACGGCGTAAACGCCCGTCGAGGTAGGATTTGTGTCACTTTTTTCCGCGTCCCGATCTTCAAGCGCGCGTGTTGTAAACCCATTATTATGTTACGACTACTACGTTTTGATACTCGCTATTATTTTTAGTAAAATGCTTTTTAAAGTAAAATACGACTCTCGTATTCTGCAGAATAATGATGTTATTTGGTTTATTAGTTTAAAAGTTCTGTACACCATTGTATCATAAATGAAAACGTAATTATTTAGCTGCCTTACAGAGTAACAATTTATAATAAACTTTGTAATAATTTATTGATTTAAGATAGTGTCACTGGAGTGTCTTGCTCTTGCACGTTCTTCTTTATAGAGATCTACGCTTTGGAACGTGCAGATAGCTTCTTCTCTTTCGACTGTCCGACCTTGACAATTCAAAATTGCCTGAATAAGGTTAATTAAAATAAATGGTTTAGGTTTGAGTTTGAAAGCCACGGTTTACTATTTCAATTTATTTGTAGGTATCGAAATTTAATAGCCATGTTTTATTTTTTATTTAGAAATTTTGTTTTTATCATTAGAAAAGACGCTGTGCCGGGTACATATATAAAGTTAGATCCGGTAATAGAAATTGTATCTTTAAGAAACAACTCTTGATTTAAAGCATACGGTTATTGAGCAGCAAATAACATTATTATTTTAATATTGTAGGAGAAAGAATGTTGACTGTTGCATTAGACTACAGACTGGACGATTGAGTGAACCATTCGGAATCAATCGTAAATATTTTATTTTATTACGGAGCGTTTCCCGACACTCTTGTGACGAGATTGGTCGTCGGAGAGCCAATGTGACGGGGGGTCACATTATGTGAGGCTTTCCACCTCCCAACTCGTCCCAGTGTGTAGGATGGTATTATTGTATGTAATAATAAACTTGGATTTGTTTGTGACTTGTTTATTTTTAAAATTAGATAAGGAAAGAAACCCGGGTTTCTAAAACTTGTTACATGTTACTATTGAAACTGGTAATAACTATTGAAAATATTATTGACTGCTCTGGTTGAGCAATTTGATAGGACTGAATGAAAAAATCTGAGCAGTCAATAAAAAAACGAAATTTAAAATATTTTTGAAAATAGACATTTTCTTTTTAGGTCAATAAAAGTAAGGAGTTTTCAGCCATCGTGGAGGTTTAAAGTCCACGAGACTGAAAACGCAACGACATCGTTACAATACCGGGGAGGCCGGCGCAAAAAAAAAATTCTTTAAAGGATTTTTTTTTTGTAAAAGATTGTAGTAGAAATAGTAGTAGGAATTAAGAATTTAAAAGAAAAATTACGATGATAACGATGTTTACGAGTACCTAGCGCCACCAAGCGGTCACCACGGGCAACAGCGTCGCGGGCAGCGACGACGTGGAAGCAAGCGCGAAGCGGGGCGGCTCGCGTTCCTATGTATTCAATCGACCTTCCAGCGACCAGGACACTCCAATCACGGCAACCGAGTACAACAGTTAACTTGTAAACTATACTTAATTAAATCTAAAATTCTCCATCAGCGTGCCTTTCTATACAACTAACATCCTCATCACGACGACTGACCACCTCCTGCACATAATTTGGTCCTACGAGCCGGATCTGCGACTTCTATGAAACACGAGCAACGAAGAAGATTCGAGAAGATCACCATCTGCAGTAAACGGTCAGGTCATTCAAATTTTTCCTTCCCAATTTCGTGCTGAGTTTGTGCTAACATAGTTTTATTTTTTGAGAATCCGCGGGTATTCATAACGAGTGTGCATCTACTTCATCGGTGCATACATCAATATATTCTAAATTGTACCTATATCACTTGATTTTAGTCCCTCGCAACCACCTAAATGACGAAAAAGAGGCATTCACTCGTAGATACAGAAAGCAATGAAGATATTCTTCGCGATTTAGTGAAAAAACGCGGTTCTTTGAAAGGCAAATTTACTTTGTTTTCAAAATTTGTTCAATTTCTAGACGGTTCTAATCCGACAGAAATACAGAAAACAGAATTACAGGAGCGTTTGCAAAAGGTAGAAGTGTTGTTTGATCAGTTTTGTAGCAATCAAGATGAAATAGATCTGTACGTTGCGGGTAGTCAGATAGATAAAGAATTGCAAGAGAGGGAATGTTTTGAAAATCAATATTATGCTATTGTGGCAAAATCTAAGTGTATTTTAAAAGATAACTCGGCAGTTCAAAGCGGTGATAGTAATTGTAAATCACACACACACGGTATCAAACTACCTACTATTACTTTGCCGAACTTCGACGGTTCTTATGATCAATGGCTTGAGTTTCGAGATACATTTTTATCAATTGTGCACAATAGTCATACTCTTGACAATATCCAGAAATTTCACTATTTGCGTTCAGTTTTATCAGGTAATGCACTTCAGGTTATTAAATCTTTGGAATTTTCCGCACAAAATTACATCGTAGCCTGGGATTTACTTGAGAATAGATACAATAATAGTCGTTTGCTAGTTCATAATCACGTTAAAGCGTTATTTACTGTTCAGGCAATAAATAAAGAGTCAGCTTCGCAATTACGCAAACTCATGGATGCTATTTGGCGTAATCTTCGAGCATTAAAAACATTAGGCGAACCCACCGACACATGGGATACATTAATTATTTATATCATCGTCACAAAGTTAGATTCGTCAACTGAGCGCGAATGGGAACTTTTCAAAGGTACCCTCACAAACTCGTCAGCCAATAAAAAAACGTCGTTATCTGATTTAATGACCTTTCTTAAGGACCGCGCGGATTTTCTAGAAACGGTCAAACCTTCTCATAGTAAACAAGTAGAAAGTACTCAGAATAATCACACGAAAAATTCGCCGTCAATAAAAACACATAGTCATGTTTCAACTCAGAAGGATGGTAAGAAATCGGCTAATCACACAAAATCGCCACGTTACAAGTGCAATTTGTGCAGCTCGAATCATCCTATTTATTCATGCGAAAAGTTCCTTCTTTTATCATCAAAAGATAAATTAAATCTAATAGAAGAAAAGAATCTTTGCCGTAACTGTTTACGTGCTGGTCACGCATTAGCCGAGTGTTGGTTCGGGCCATGCAAGCACTGTAACAAAAAGCACAATACGTTAATACACAGTGAATTCGTCGACGCTAACGAATTGTCTACTGTTTCACACACAGCACAAATAGTGGCTCAGCCAGAGCCCACTACGGGATTAACACACACAAATATAATGGCTTATACCGCATCTCACACGCCTTATAAAAATCACAAAGTCGATAATATTGATACGCGCTATTTTTATGATCAAGTATTATTATCGACTGCATTAGTGGAGATTGCGGGTGCCAATAATAAATATCACACTACCCGCGCTCTTCTCGATAACGGGAGCCAGCATTGTTTTATATCCGAAAAGCTTTGCAAAACCCTCAACATTGCAACGATACAGTCCACTATGCAAGTCATTGGTGTAGGCAACTCCGTAACGCAATCCACGCAGTTATGTAAAATTAAAATAAGATCCAAAGCATGCTCATACAATACACACATCAATTGCTTAGTGTTGCCTCAAATCACAGCACAATTTCCATCGCTGGGCATCGATCATAACATCGAAATCCCGAATAACATACAACTTGCTGACCCTGACTTTCATTCAAGTAATGAAATTAATTTATTAATAGGTGCCGACAAGTTCTGGGACCTGCTAAATGAAGGTCTAATACGTTTGCCTAAAGGGCCTTATTTGCAAAACACAAAACTTGGTTGGGTTATCTCAGGTTCGGTTCAAAAACAAATGAAACGCAGTCTAAACAATATTCGAACACAATGTAATTTTACACAAGCATTAGATGCGGAACTCAAACGTTTTTGGGAACTTGAAGAAATTACTTGCAATAAAACAAATTTCACAAAAGAAGAAACGGCGTGCGAAAATTTATTTAAAGAGACCACTTTGCGTGACGATAAAGGTCGTTTTTCCGTACGTATTCCGATGAAGGAATCAGCTGACGAGCTGCGTGATACGTTTTCAATGGCCGAGAACCGGTTTTTAGCACTCGAACGCAAACTTATCAAAAGCGCGCCGAGCTATAAACAAATGTATTGCAATTTTATGAAAGAATATTTAAGTTTAGGACACATGAGCCGTATCACTGAATATTCGCCGCCTTACTATTTCTTACCGCATCACGGTGTCTATAGAGAACACAGTACGACCACAAAACTTAGAGTAGTGTTCGATGCGAGTGCTAAGTCTACGTCGGGCAAGTCTTTAAATGATATACAGATGATTGGTCCGACTTTACAGAATGACATATTCGCCATTTTACTACGATTTCGGCAATTTAAATATGTCGCATGTGCCGACATCGAAAAAATGTATCGCCAGATATTAGTTCAACCAGATCAAAGACAATTACAACTAATTCTTTGGAGGGAGAAACCGTCTGAACCCCTTGGCATATATCAACTTAACACCGTCACCTATGGGACGGCATCCGCACCTTATTTGAGCATTCGTTGCATCAAACAACTCGCGCTGGAGTGCAAAGATGACGTCATTGCACAAGTCATTAATGATGACTTTTACGTTGACGATTTGATAACGGGGGATCAGGATTATCAAAATTTATTAGAGATATGTAGTGGTGTTTCTAAAGTTCTAGAATCGGCTTGTTTTCCGTTAAGAAAGTGGATCTTTAATTCAAAACCTTCCCAAGAAAACCAACTTGAGTCTAACTTTAAAGAACTGTCACTAGGAGACTCGTGTCACACTAAAACGTTGGGATTGGGGTGGTTTAATTCTACAGATGAACTGCATTTTAAGACTCAATATAAGCATGATGCAACTCATGCTAGTAAGCGTAACATTCTTTCCACTATAGCGCAAATATACGACCCTTTGGGTCTACTCACTCCGATGATAGTTATTGCAAAAATCATACTTCAAAAATTGTGGTTAGCTAAGATAGGTTGGGATGACCCAGTTCCTAAGCCGATTTTATTAGACTGGCAGAATTTTGTCAATAAACTGCAATATTTGGAACATTTACGCATACCTCGTTACGTAATAGGAGATAACGCGCACACAGTTGAACTACACGTTTTCTGTGACGCATCGCAAGACGCGTACGGGGCATGTGCATATCTACGTAGCTATACAGATACAACGATAACAGTGCGTTTGTTGTGTGCGAAGAGCAAAGTGGCACCGGTGAAACCGGTTTCCATTCCGCGCTTAGAATTGTGCGGCGCGGTAGTAGGCGCGAGACTATACAAAAAGATAATTAGTTCGTTACGACTAACTTTGAATAATGTATATTTCTGGTCAGATTCTACTGTAGTATTAGGATGGCTTAAGATGTCACCGAATCAACTAAAACCATTCGTGCAAAACCGTGTTGTGGAAGTGAATGAATTAACGGGTGATAAGGAGTGGCGTCACGTAAATGGTAAACAAAACCCGGCTGACTTACTATCACGCGGAATGCAATTAGATGCATTAAACTCATCTGATCTGTGGTGGCACGGACCGCCATTCTTACAGGTTCATAGAATGGCCGGTAAGCATAATACAAATTATAATATTAACTACGATGAATTACCAGAATTAAAATCTACAAAAATCGCATTGTTGAATCAAACAATTCCAAGTTTTTTCCCTTTCGAAAGATTTTCTAATTTTAATCGTATGCTACGCGTGTTAGCCTACATTATACGTTTCACTAATAATTGTCGACATAAAATAAAATCACAGCGCCTCACAGATAATCTGTCAGCTGATGAATTAAATAATTCAACAAAAATCTTAACGCGTATTTCACAGCAAGAGTCATTTTCAACAATTTATGATAACTTAATATGTAAACAACCTTTAAAGTGCCCTCGTAATATTTCTAACTTGAACATATTTTTAGACGAGCACAATATAATCAGAGTAGGGGGTAGACTAGAAAATTCCGAATCATTCTCATTCGACAAAAAGCATCCTATGTTGTTATGCGGTCGACACAGATTCACGCGTCTTTTATTTGAATATAAGCACAGAGTATTATTACACGCGGGCCCTCAATTATTACTTGCTACGATAAGAGAAGCTTGGTGGCCTCTCAGAGGGCGGAACTTAGCCAAACAAGTGGTACATACCTGTATAAAATGCGTTCGTATGAAAGCAAAACCTTTAAATATTCAAATGGGTAATTTACCACCTGAAAGATTGGAACCCGGGTATCCATTCATGTACTGTGGTGTCGATTATGCAGGACCATTGTTTATGTTGAACCGTTCAGGAAGGGGGGCAAAGTTAATAAAATGCTACATATGTTTATTCGTGTGTTTTACAACGCGTGCTGTACACTTAGAGTTGGTCACAAATCTCACGACTGAAGCATACTTATTGTCATTAAAGCGCTTTATTTCCAGACGAGGTAAGCCTTTGCAAATCTATTCCGATAACGGTACAACATTTGTAGGGGCGCTAAAAGAATTTGCTAAATTTATAGTAGATAACGAGAGTGACATTCGGGATTTTACTGCTAATAACTTAATTAAATTCACATTCATTCCGCCATATTCGCCTCATTTTGGTGGTCTATGGGAGGCAGGAATCAAGTCCTGCAAATTCCATTTAATTCGTGTAGTAGGAAATGCACACTTGACTTACGAGGAATTAAGTACTGTGTTGGCACAAATCGAAGCTGTCCTCAACTCCCGACCTATGTTCCCTTTGTCATCCGACTCCTGTGACTTTCTCCCTTTGACTCCCGCCCATTTCTTGATTGGCCGACCATTCACTGCACCCGCCAGTCAAGACCTGACTACAACGGCTACGCAGCGTCTTCGTCGCTACGATCGTGTGGAGCAGATGCGTCAGAACTTCTGGATTCGATGGTCTAAGGAATATGTTTCTGAGCTCCAGAAAAGAACAAAATGGCAGACCAACCGGGATTCAATCGTTCCTAACACCCTTGTGCTCGTGAAGGAAGACAACCTACCTCCCCTCAAGTGGCGCCTAGGCCGGGTTCTACAGACATTCCCAGGCAAGGATGGCATAGCTCGCGTTGCAAGCATCAAAACAGCGACGGGTACAATCAAGCGCTCATTTTCGAAGATATGCCCACTCCCGCTCCCTGATGAAGACAACACTGCGACGGCTGCTCCTTTGGAACCAGGTGCTTCCAAGGCTGGGGGCATGTTTACGAGTACCTAGCGCCACCAAGCGGTCACCACGGGCAACAGCGTCGCGGGCAGCGACGACGTGGAAGCAAGCGCGAAGCGGGGCGGCTCGCGTTCCTATGTATTCAATCGACCTTCCAGCGACCAGGACACTCCAATCACGGCAACCGAGTACAACAGTTAACTTGTAAACTATACTTAATTAAATCTAAAATTCTCCATCAGCGTGCCTTTCTATACAACTAACATCCTCATCACGACGACTGACCACCTCCTGCACAAACGATGTCATTTAACATTCAATTTGGTAGGTAAGTAGGTACAAAACAAGTCACACTTATATAAAAAAATACAACAGGTAATTAATGGGAGTGCATGATAGAATTTGGATGTATGAATGTTTTTTACAATGATTATTTACACTAGGTTGGTTCCAGTTCCATTCAAACACTAACATTCATCATATCTCACAAAGTCTTAATCAATAAGTTTGAATTAAGGCAACAGTTAGGTAGAGAAATCTTATATCCTAGAAGATGTTTCTCAAGGAACTAACCCAGATTAGTGAAGGCTTTAACTTACTGCCAGTCACCACCCGCTGGCTTTGGTGATCTTGTTTAGTCCTTTGTATGTGATGAATGTATTGAGTAAGTGTGTGTGTTAAGTGTCCTAAATATTGTTACGAGCTTCGGGTTCGTTACAATTAAAATCAGCCGATTAAACAACCAAAAATGACACTTTAATTTACACCACACTAATTACACTATAAACTCACTAATCACAAAACACAATCGCACTATTAATCACTTGAGTTCGCAGTCGAAGATCGCTCTCGAAGTTATCACTTGTATCGCAAATCCAATACTGACTCGGTCGGCACATGTGCCGGCCTTATATAGGGCGCCGAGTAGAACTCCAGAAAGTTCGCGTACATATCGGTCGCGACCGACCAAGGTCCGAGAATTCTAGCATAGAAAAATCTCGAAGGTCCCCGACTTCAATAGTTCTGCTACTCGATACTAGATGGCGCTAGTAGTACCAAATGCAACTATCTTCGTTGTTTAATTCTGGCGCGCAACACTGCCCCCTCCTAAGACATGCTCGTCCCGAGCATTATCAGCGCCATAATAACGCGCCAGTCGATCAACATGAACAATCTTAGGAGCGCTTCTTGTACTTTTCTGTATACGGTAGGTTACGTCATTGATCTTTGTCACAATCCGGTACGGTCCGTCCCACTTAGCTTGAAGCTTAGGAGATTTCCCTTTGCTGCGAACTGGATTGTGCAACCACACTAGTGAACCTTCCTCGAACCCTTTATTGTTCATTTTGCGGTCATAGCGGGTTTTCATCTTTTCAGAAATTTGCTGGCCCGATTGTCTGACGTGCTCATGAATGTCGTTCATTTTGTTCCGCAAGTCATTCGCATAATCGGTTATACTGCGTGGGGCATCAGGTGGTATTCCGGTGATCAGGTCTGCAGGTAGCCGCAATTCTCTTCCAAAGTTTGCGAAAGCTGGTGTCACTGACGTGCTTTCATGAACAGCACTTCGGTATGACAGCAAAAACGGTTGTATGTGCTTGTCCCAATCTCGTTGCCGGTTTTCCACAACTTTGGCCAGATATCTCTCCAATGTCTGATTAAATCGTTCTACCATCCCATCCGATTGTGGGTGGTAAGAAGTTGTCCTCGTTTTATGAGTACCCATAACTCGGCAAGTTTCCTGGAATATTTGGGACTCAAAATTCCTTCCTTGATCGCTGTGAATCTCCAAGGGTACCCCAAAACGACAGAAGACTTCATGAACTAGTTTATCCGCAACTGTTGAAGCTTCTTGGTTTGGAATGGCGAAGACTTCCGGCCACTTAGTGAAATAATCCATAACCACCATGAAATACTTGTTACCACTTTCACTTTCCGGAAACGGTCCCGCAACGTCTAGCGCTATCCTTTCCCATGGTGCACCAACATTGTACAATTTCAATGCACCTCTGCTACGAGTCTGAGGTCCTTTTACAGCCGCACAACTTGTACACTTGCGACACCAGTCCTCAACATCGTCACGACAGTGGACCCAGTAAAACCGTTCCCGTATCTTCAGTAGAGTCCGTTTAACTCCCATATGGCCTCCTGAATAACCATTATGGTACAGCTGTAGAACATCCGGTACTTTAGCTTTAGGGACAACCATTTGCAAATGACAGTTGTCTCCACGAGCATTTTCCCATTTACGGCACAAGACTCCATCCTGAATCACTAAGCTGTCCCATTGGGCCCAATAGCTTTTTGTGACGGGACTCATCGTTGAGACATCGCTCCACGTAGGCTTCGGAACACTGGCCTTCATCCACTCCAAGATCGGCTTGATGTCCAAATCATCCTGCTGTGCACGTTCCAAGTTTTCCTTCCACTCGTTACTAAGATCTGTCTTGATCACCCTCACAGGTACGACTTCTTTACCCTCTTGCCGAGTACAATGCTTGCAGTCTTCAGGGCAAGGTCTTCTTGATAATGCATCTGCGTTGCCATGAGTTTTCCCACTGCGATGTTCAATCACAAAGTCGTATTCCTGAAGTAGTTCAATCCATCTCGCAACTTGTCCTTCTGGATTTTTGAATTGCAATAGCCATTTCAGCGCAGCATGGTCAGTTCGTAAGTGGAATTTCCTTCCCAGCAGATATTTGCTAAAATGCTGCAATGACTTGACCACAGCAAGTAATTCCCGTCGCGTGACACAATAATTCCTTTCTGGCTTCGACAGAGATTTGCTGAAGTACGCTATCACAACCTCTCGATCGCCATTCCGTTGAGATAACACACCGCCAAGTCCTATGTCGCTTGCATCTGTGTCAACTATAAATTCCTTGTCGGTATCAGGATACCCCAAAATAGGTGTTTTGCACAGACGTTCCTTCAGTTCCTGGAATGCACTGTCGCAACTCTCATCCCAGCAGAAATGTCGCTTCTCCTCGGTTAGCTTGTGCAGGGGTTTTGCTATGTCAGCAAAGTTCTTGACGAATCGCCGATAATAGGAGCACAAACCCAAAAATGCTCTGACCTGCGTCTTGTCTTTTGGAATTGGCCAGTCCTTGACTGCGGCGATTTTCTCTGGATCCGTGCGGATACCTTCTTCCGACACTACGTATCCCAAAAAGCTAACTTGCCGTTTGAAGAATGAACACTTCTTCGGACTTAACTTGAGGTTTGCACTCTGGATCTTCATGAGTACGCGTTCCAGGTTTTGAAGATGTTCATCAAACGTACGGCCTACGATGATGATGTCATCTAAGTAGACCAGACAAGCATCGCCAATTAACCCCGTTAGTACTAGTTCCATCAACCTTTCAAACGTTGCCGGAGCGTTACACAATCCAAACGGCATGACTTTAAATTGCCATAGACCCTTTCCTGTCGAGAATGCAGTTTTCTCCTTGTCCTTAGGATCAATTTGAACCTGCCAGTAGCCACTTTTTAGGTCCAGCGTGCTGAACCACTTTACTCCAGTAAGCATGTCCAGCGTGTCATCAATTCTTGGCAGAGGATAGCTGTCCTTCTTCGTAACGTCATTCAAACGACGGTAGTCAACACAAAACCGCATGGTGCCGTCCTTCTTTCTTACCAGTACAACAGGTGAACACCATGGACTTGATGAAGGTTCTATGACACCATCCTTAACCATTCCCTCAATCATGGTTTCCACTTCCTTTTCACGTGCTACTGGCAATCTCCTTGGCCGCTGACGGATAGGCAATTCATCTCCTGTGTTTATTTTGTGTTGAACTAAATCAGTCTTCCCGATGTCAGCATCGTTTGAAGAGAAAACATTGGCGTACCTCAGTAACATTCTCTTCGCCTTGACCATTTCGTTTTGAGACAGAACGCTGCGACAGTCATCTAAAAGTGTGGTCACTTTCGTTTGGGCGTCCTTGCTGAGGTTTCCAGTCGATAGATTTTGGCACCGACGCAACCAATCCACTTCCTCGCAAGTACCAATCAGCGTGCCTTTATCTATCATCTGTTCCTTATCACAAAGGTTCAGCACAGGTACTCTTGAGATGTCAGTGGCTCTAACCAAAGTACGTGCCACTTTCCATGGAAGGTCACTTTCTACCCTTTCCACAAGTACACACCGATGAGTCTGCCTAGGATTTCGAGGAAGCCTAACCGGCACAATCGTTTCCGATCTCGGAGGAAGAACAATCTTCTTTAGGCTGTACACATTTCCTGGTAACGCGCCTTCCATGAAAAGTTCCTCTTGACCACATTTCAAAACTCCTTGCTTAACGTCGATCTCACAACAATTCTTCCTCATAAAGTCTAGGCCCAGGATGCAATCGTCCATTATATCAGCCACGATAACATTGTGAAGATAGATCCTGTTTCCTAGCTTCAACTCCATCTCTTTCTCTCCGCGGACGGGTATGCGCTGACCGGTGGCCGTCACCAAATTTATGCGGTCTCGGTTGTATGCGGAGTCCCCAAGGAACCGACTTACTAGTTGGGAACTGACAACCGTGCGTGAGGCTCCAGTGTCTATTGTCAGCTTACATGGCGTTCCGTTGACCTCGCCCTTGATGATTAGGCTGTTCCCGTCATGGGTTTGTGAGATCGAAATCCTTGGGGCTCTCTGAAGATCAGCCAGCACCCGCCCCGCAGCCCTGGCTTTTACTCGTTTCCCTGCAGTTGCTGGGCGGTGCTGTTAACCGCCCTACCCTCTGGAGATCGACTATCTTCCCTATCTACAGTTCGCTTAGGGCAACTGGACCGTAGGTGGCCCCTTTCCCCACAGCCATAGCATCTAGGGCTGTATCCTTTAGACCGGTCGCGAACAGTAGCCGCTGCAACCTCCCTGAGGCGATGGGAACGATGATCTTGCCGCACAGCTTCCACCTCTAGTGCATGGGCCAACGCGTCCTTAACACGTTCGAGGACAGAACGAGATTATACGTCATCGTTCGAAATTTTGATATGGCACAACGTACAATGACGTCCAAATATTTTTTTTACTTTACGACAGAACGTACATATCCGATGAACGTTCAAGTTAAAATCCTATTGAATGTATCTTGTGTCACAACATTTAAAATACCCGAAGCTTTACTGTCACGTAGAGTAAGTTTTAAACTATTTCAAATAAGTGCCGTTGACAGTGGGCGGGAACGGTACTCACACACGCACAACGTGTAAATGCGTCGCGCGCGCCTACCGCGCTCCTACATTCAGTGCGGCTGCGTCACTGCGGGTTGCGCTCGCGTTCGCTAAACATTTCATGGCGTATCGTAATATTTGCCGCGACAAAACATCGTAAGTATTTAGTTTATTTGATTTATGTATTATTCCTTAGCCAGACAGTATACTATTTTACTATGAATTAATAATTTTACTCTGTGAAATTGATGTTTTAATGACATAACGTATTTATACGATAACGTGATAAAACGGTTGTGTCATGATGTCTTTAAAACAATATATTTTCATGGGAGGCTACGTACTCATACGTCGTATAATTTGTATGGACATTTACTGTGTCATTTTGGTACACAGTCTCAAGTGGTAGCGTCCTCGAACGTGTTAAGTTTCTCGTGGTGCCCGAGCCTCACGGCAGCTCTAACTTCAAGGTCGCGGATGCCGTCAATGAAAGCCTGCACCAGGTTCCCTTGAATGAGCGCAGGTACAGACTGGTATGCTTTTCTAACAAGCTTCTCCACTTCGAGGGCCCACTGCTGCAGGTTTTCACCGCTGCGTTGCACGCGATCCTTCAGCTGTGCCCGAAACACGTGTTCTAGATGAGCGTCGCCATACCTAGCTTCCAGTGCCTCAACCAGCTGCTCGTAAGTCACCTCGTTACCGAGGGCTTCTAGGATAGTGAGGGCCTGGTCGCGGAGGCCTAGGGTGAGAGCAGTCATGGCCTGGTCCTTACTCCACCCGTTCGCCTTCATAACAGCCTCAAATTGCATTTTGTATGCCGACCAGGAAGATGTTCCATCGAACGGCGGCACTTTGAATCCACGTAGAGAAGGTGTAGTAGCTACAGGAATTGCCATCCCATCTCCAAGTTTAAGGTTGCCCAACTCCTTTTTCACATCGGTAATAACGTCATTAAACTTGCTGATCTGAATTTCAGCTTCTGACAAGCGGTTGTCATGCTGAGCAACCTTATCCTTCACCTCCTTCATTTCTCTCCCGAAGGTTGCGCGAAGGTCTTTCATGAGCAGGATCTGTTCTTCCTGACGGTGCGCCTGCTCCTCCTTATCACGTTTGAGCTGCTCTTCCAATCGACGGGCCTGTTCCTCCTGTCGGCGGGCCTGTTCCTCCTGTCGGCTGGCCTGTTCCTCCTGTCGGCGCTCCTGTTCCTCCTTGTCTCGCTTGAGCTGTTCTTCTAATCGACGGGCCTGTTCCTCTTGTCGGCGGGCCTGTTCCTCCTGACGACGAGCCTGTTCCTCCTGGCGGCGGGCCTGCTCCTGCAGCATCAGCATCAGAGCAGCAAAGTCTGGTGCTGATGATGATGCTGGAGTGGCGGTGGACGGGCCGGCCTCTAAGGTCGCCAGCTGTCTCTCCGTAGCCTGCGGCGTTGCACTTCCAAAACGCCTCTGGTCCGTCTCTTGCTGGCGTTGACTACGGGTACGGATACCCTCCGTGTCGTCCTTTGGTAGAATCGGCATCTTTTAAATCCACTCTTCTGACACCAATTGTTACGAGCTTCGGGTTCGTTACAATTAAAATCAGCCGATTAAACAACCAAAAATGACACTTTAATTTACACCACACTAATTACACTATAAACTCACTAATCACAAAACACAATCGCACTATTAATCACTTGAGTTCGCAGTCGAAGATCGCTCTCGAAGTTATCACTTGTATCGCAAATCCAATACTGACTCGGTCGGCACATGTGCCGGCCTTATATAGGGCGCCGAGTAGAACTCCAGAAAGTTCGCGTACATATCGGTCGCGACCGACCAAGGTCCGAGAATTCTAGCATAGAAAAATCTCGAAGGTCCCCGACTTCAATAGTTCTGCTACTCGATACTAGATGGCGCTAGTAGTACCAAATGCAACTATCTTCGTTGTTTAATTCTGGCGCGCAACAATATTTACAAGTTTACTAACCTTGAGAATGGTCAGGAAAAAAAAATTATTAAATCTCATTAGAGAAGTAAGTACTTGTTTAGAGTACATAAGGGAATAAGGTATTTGGTTTAAGTCCAAATATAAAAGATACAATAACAAAGGCTTATTTAAAGAGTTGTTAACCGCTCTATAGTGAAAATATAATCGTTACTATAACATAGGCTTATTTAAAGAGTTGTTATCCGCTCTATTAATACGAGATTAATTAAGTAAAGTCGTAAATACGACTAAGAATTGTGATAATAATAAAATAATTGTAATAATCTCATATGTACAAAATAAAACATTGATAAAGAAATTGATGGTTTGCCAAAAGGATGAAGATGTGTATAAAAATAGTAACTATATAAATCGTAAGAGTATGCTGACGCATGATTAAACTTATAATAAATTAAAAAGAAAATAATAAGTCTTATGTACTTAATGTTAAAATTATATTTAACATTATTTTATAAGGTAATTTTGAGGTACTAAAATGATTGTTAATTTAGTTTTGGAATAGGTTTAATGTCTTTTATATGCCAACGGCCTAGTGGTTTATTGGACATGTCGGATAAATCGTAAATGAGAGGAGTAATTTTCTTTGTTATTTTACATTTAATAAATTTGGGTGCTAATTTTGCCGAAAAATATTTGTCTGCTGAGCTAATGGGGTAATTACGCTTCCATATAATATCAGCATCATTGAATTCCAATTTTTGGTGATGTTTATTATAATATTGAGCGTTCGTTTGGTGACATTTATAGAGACGACCTTGAACTTCTGAAAATATTTGGCTAAGCAAACCAATGTTTTCAGAATATATGTCTTTAGGTGCTAATATGGAATCTTCTGTTGTGTCGGTATTGTACAAAGATCCACATGTGACAAGTTCACGACCAAAAACTAGATAAGAAGGCGTTAATTGGGTTGTTTCGTTTACGGAAGAATTAATTGCAAATTGAATTTTGTTGAGATGGATATCCCATGTTCTATGATCGTCATCGACAAATGAAGCGATTGCGGTAATTATAGTTTTGTTATAACGTTCCACTGTATTTACTTGAGGACAATAGCGTGGAATGTAGTGTACTTTGGGTATGTTGTGAAATTTAAATAAGTCTGTGAGTTCACTGCTTATCATTTGAGGGCCATTGTCTAAAATAATTGTTTCAGGAATTCCATATGTCATGAAAACAAGATTTTCAAGAATATGTTTTATGACTGAAGATGTTGCCCGTTTAATTGGATAAATAAGACAATATTTGGAGAAACAACAAGTTACTACTAAAATAAATCTGTTAAGTTTGCGAGACAATGGTAATGGTCCAATTAAATCAATTGATAAACATTGAAAAGGACGTGAACAATTTTTGGGTTTACCCATTAAACCAATTGTATGTTGATTTTGATGTTTGTAGGCAAGGCAAGTTTCACATTTGGATATAAATGTTGCAATGTCTTTATACATGCCAGGCCAAAAGTAGTTAATTTTAATACGGTGATATGTTTTAAATGTACCAAAATGAGCAGATGTTGGTGTAGAATGGTTTTCGGCAATGATAGAGTCACGTAGTTCCAAAGGAACAACTAATTTCCAAGAAAACTCAGAATTATATGGAGTGTTTGATCGTGAATATTTATATAAGTTATTGTTTTTAATACGATAATCTGGGGTTGAAGATGGATTAGTTTTACATTTGGTTAAAATTTTATTATACCAATCATCATTTGAATTGGATGAATCAATATTAATAGCGTTAATAGTTTTAATACGGGATAAAGTATCTGGTACTAAGTGATCTTTGCCTTTTTTATGCTTTATTTCGAAATTAAACATGGATAAGCGAATACTCCATCTGGCTAATCGACCTGTGGGGTTATCGAGATGTAAAAACCATTGAAGGGCAGAATGGTCTGTATAGATAGTAAATTTCTGGCTGTTATCTAAATAACAACGCCAATGCTCTAGAGCAGTTATGACACTTAATAACTCACGTTCAGTGATTGAGTAATTTCTTTGAGGTTGAGTGAGGGATTTATTCATATAAGCAATAGGTTTTTCTACACCATCAAATTCCTGTGTGAGCATTGCTCCCAAACCGTATGCTGATGCATCACAGTGGACAGCAAAAGGTTTAGAAAAAGTAGAAACTAATGCTTGTTTAATTAAATTAAACGCATTATTGGCTTCTGGAAGCCATTTAAATGGAGGTGCTTTTTTGCTAGTAGAAGTTAGTTTTGTGAGAGGAGCAGCCAAGGTGCTGAGATTTGGAATAAAACGACGGTACCAGCTTGCTGTACCGAGAAATTTTTTGACTTCTTTACTAGATCTAGGCGGCTGTATGTCTAGAATAGCTTTGATTTTATCGGGGTCAGTATGTAAACCTTTTTCGTTTATAACATAGCCTAAATATTTTAATTCGCGACGGAAGAAAACGCATTTTGGAAAGTTAATAGTAATGTTAGCCGACTTTAATTTATTGAGAACTTTGTTAAGAAGGTTTATATGATTGTCAAATGTTTCAGATATGATAATTATATCATCCAAATAACAGAATACGGAGTTGTCGAAGTCACAAAAGAGATTATCTATAAATCTTTGCTGAGTTGCGGGTGCGTTAGTAAGACCAAAAGGCATAACTTTAAACTGATATGTTCCGCGACCTGGAACGTGAAAAGAGGTCTTGGGACGATCTTCTACACGGAGGGGGATCTCCCAGAATGCTTTTGCAATATCAATAGAAGATAAGTATTTAGCGTTTTTTAGATTGTCAATAATATCAGATATAAAAGGTAATTTATATGCATCTTTTCTGGTAATATCGTTTAATTTACGGCTGTCTACACAGAAACGCCAAGTACCATCTTTTTTAGGGGTGATAATAACAGGATTGAGCCAAGGGCTTTCACAAGGTTCAATCACATCTAATTCTAACATTTTGTCTACTTCTTGACGAAGAGCTTTTTGCTTTTCAGGGGATAAACGATAGCATCGTTGACGTATAGGAGGATGGTCACCTGTGTCTATGTGATGTTCAGTTAAGTGAGTTTTCCCAAGAGGTAAAGTTTCAGTAGAAATGTTTTTAAAATTTTCAATAATAGTATCAGCTATAAGACATTGGGTTTCAGAAAGATTGCTATAATTATTTAATTGAATGTCAGAAGTATTTATTAAGAAAGTTGGGGCGTTTGATGATTTATGAAGAGTTATTTTGGAAAGAATTTGGGGAGCTAAGTTGAAAGTTTTCCAAAAATCAATGCCTAGTATGAATGGTTCGGAGACGTTAGGTATAATATGAGCAATAATATTAGAAAAGTGATTATTATACATAGCAGGTAAGTTAATATATCCAATAGAACGTATGGGTTGACCATTTGCAACCGTACCGTGTATTATGTTATTGTGTTCTATCTTATAACCGTGTTGGAGTAACAATTTGTGCGAGTTATTTCCCAAAATAGTGATGGCACTACCACTGTCTAATAAGCCTGTTAAAATTAAACCATTGACGTTAATTTTAGCATAGGGACGTTCGATATCCGTTTTATTTGTAAAGAGAATCGTAGTAATTTTATATGATTTAAAAAATATGTTAATAGTGTTAAGCCAATTGTCCCAATCTGACTTAACAAAATTCGATTTACTACGATCCTCGCTTATTAGTTTTTTGGAGGATTACATTTCGGACAGTTCGTAAAGATAACATTTTGTTTCCCACAACGATAACAAACTCTTTTAGTACTAGTGCAATCATCTAGTTTGTGATTGTTTGTCCGACAACGAGGGCAAGAAAAGATATTTTGTTTTTTATTGAAGGTATGAGTAACTGTGTGTATAGGTATATTATTATCAAAATTATTGGTCTTTGAAAAACTTTGTTTAGATAAAGACGTTGGTAAAATTTGAGATAAGTCATTCGAATCTGAATTAGATATTTCTAAACAGTTTTCAAACCATTTACAAGATTCTAATAAACTAGTAATTGTGGATAAATTGTCTGGTAATAGTCGTTGACTAAATTCGGGTTTTATGTTCCGGCGTAGAATTTCAATTTTTTGTTTTTCCGAGAGAGGTTCATGAAGTTTGTTAAATAATGATTCCATTGTAGCAAAATAAATAATAACTCTTTCGTTATGTTTTTGTTTACGCGAATCTATAAATTTTTTAAGTTTATAATCATAGTCGGTAATTTCGAAATATTTTATTAAGGCCGTTTTAAATGTTTCCCAATTCCCGATGGAATCTTTATTGGCTCTATACCAATCTAAAGCTATTCCCGAGAGTATGTCGTAAATGTGATTATATAGGGTATTATGGTTCATATTTCTAGAAGTAGCAAATTCTTCTATTCTAAGAATGAATTCCCTAGGACAACTATCGCCGGAGAAAGAAAATTTTTTAATTTCTAAGTTGGGTCGGTTATATGAAATGTTATTTAAAGTTTGGGTAAGGGTATCGAAAAATGTATTGGGGACCATGGTCTCCTGTACAGATACTGATGAATGGTAAGTTGATGTGGATGGCGACGGTTCTAAAATTTGAAAACGTTGCTCATGTAATTTTAATTGTTCCCAAAGGGATTTATAATTTTGGATTACTTCTGTTGTACTTTCCGTGTCTATTTCAATTAATGACAACCGATTACGTATGTGGGTAATATAGGGTACAATCTTAGCTTTTCTTGTGGGATAGGATGATAAATTAATATCTAGTATGTCTAAACATTTTTTTAATTCTTCTATATCTTGTTCAAAAGTATAGGGGCTGTTAGAATTTGCCGGATAAATATGTGGCTCCAATAATATATTGGAAAGAATTTGTCGTAATTCAACTGCAGTCTGAGTTGGTTGAAATTGCGCGTTCCGTAATTTTAGTTCATAAATTATTTCTGGTTTATTTAATTGCGAAATATCCATTGTGTATATGGCTTTATGTTACGTTTAGAATAGGTAGGTATATACCTTTTTAGTTGAAAAGAGAAAGAGAGAAAAAAAAAATGGCTAGAAAATTAAAATGATTTTAAATGTCTATCAGAAAATATTTTGACGTGTTTTGGACGTCAAGATATAAAAATTTCGATGGAATTTTGCAATTATTTTTTCAGCAAATACTTTAGTATTTTAAAGAAAAGAAACGAGGTAAATAAGAGATAGGTAGTATAAAATTCAAGATATGGAGTATGAGAATTAAGTTTGTAGGTATGTGTGTATGTAATGCAAAAATAAAATATTCTGTTAGGTGCTGTGTGTAATGTTTGTAAGTACTTAGCTTACGTATTCTCAAGTCGGCTTCGAAGGCCTAGAGAAATACGGGCTAAGCGTGTAGTATCTTGGGTAAGGGTACTCCCCAAAGCCAAGGGTGAGGTAACCAACGAGTTTTGGAATAACCGCGAGGGTTTAAACTCCAAAAGATCGAGGGTTTATGTAGCTGTCGTTAGACAAGCCGTTGGTGAGAGTAGGTGGTGTCTGAAGGGCTGTGGTGTGTAAATAAGTATCGAGTTTTGTAAGTATTTTGTAATATGAGTTATAGGTAGGTAAAAGTAATAAAGTTGTGAGAACAGTAATAGTGTTCTGAAATGGGGATGATGGTTATGGATAAGTACTTACATAAATAGACACAAAATAAAACTGTATTATTAGATACAAGCACAAAAAATAAAATAAAATAAAATGAGGAACAATCACGTTAAATAAATGAGATGTTGGTACGCGCACATGTAAAACGTTCTTTTTTCAGAAAGTCCAAAACGCAGCAAATGTAGTTGATGGAGCAGCAGCCGCGCTACTCGTTGTTGGCGCGCTGAACCTCTTCCAGGGAAGCTCCGTCACGGCGCCTTCCGCTAGTCATCCACTCGTCTCGGGGTTGTTTTTGCTGGAGAGCAAATGTGACGGGAACCTCTTCGCCTTGTACGATTCGCCGGAGAGCCAATGTGGCGAGATTGGTCGTCGGAGAGCCAATGTGACGGGGGGTCACATTATGTGAGGCTTTCCACCTCCCAACTCGTCCCAGTGTGTAGGATGGTATTATTGTATGTAATAATAAACTTGGATTTGTTTGTGACTTGTTTATTTTTAAAATTAGATAAGGAAAGAAACCCGGGTTTCTAAAACTTGTTACATGTTACTATTGAAACTGGTAATAACTATTGAAAATATTATTGACTGCTCTGGTTGAGCAATTTGATAGGACTGAATGAAAAAATCTGAGCAGTCAATAAAAAAACGAAATTTAAAATATTTTTGAAAATAGACATTTTCTTTTTAGGTCAATAAAAGTAAGGAGTTTTCAGCCATCGTGGAGGTTTAAAGTCCACGAGACTGAAAACGCAACGACATCGTTACACTCTTATTCTGTTGCGGCTGGAGCGTGAGGTTTCGCTCTCCCTCACGCGGTCTACCTCCTCCTTCGCTAGCATTACTGCTTCGCAGAAGGAGTTCATCGCTTCCCATGTCTCCTCGCTCCGGACCATGGATTGTACCAGGGCAAGTCACAAGAGGTCGCCGCCGCCGATCGCCTCGATGAGGACATAGCGTTGCTCCGCCCACGCAGGGCAGACATCCACCGTATGCTCCACCGTGTCCTCCGGGCGATCCACACAATGTTGACACCCAGATAACGGAACCCTTATAGGATCATTTTATTGTCCGCCAGTCTGTCCGTCTGTCACGACCCTTTTTCTCAGGAACTTATGGAGGAATAAAGCTAAAATTAATATGAATTCCTCAAATATGTTGAGACTAACTTGGAGCTGTGAAAAAAATCAAGTTCTAAGACAATGCAATCTAGAGATAAGGCCGGTTATGGTGCATATTTTGACGCCTGCAAAGGAATCAAAACCAATAGGGAACATTCCGGTGACCTAGAGTCATGAAATTTGGCATGAAGATAGATTTTACAGTACTGTAGTACTACAATTTTCTGACTTTTTCTGTACTTACAGAAAAAAGGTTAGAAAATTGGGAATTTGTAGTTTTCTCTTATTAAATGATATAAAATATTTTTTGCAATTACAATTTATTTCAACAAGTTTGCCCTTCAATTTAATTTGCTTATTTTTGCCAAAGTAATGAGAGTGCTTTCATAGTTTATAAACTTCCGTAGAACCCGGAAAAAATCAAAACTCGATCGAAATAACACGAGTCTGACTCGCTTTATCCAGTTTTTTCCTTAATTTTCAATTTGGGTTTAGGGGATTTTTACAAATTTATATATCATAGTTTATTTAGCAGTAAACGATACAATTTATAGAAGAACGGACCTGTAGCGTTAGACCACGGACTTAATGAATCAATTAACGAACTTGATGAACTTTCAGACTCAATCAATTTGGGGATTCTATCGAATTGATATCGCTATTTCACTTTATTTTTAAAGTGAGGGCGCAAAATTATTGATGACTCTGCCCGCGTGGAATAATTACTAATTTGATTTTGAAACATTTGGTGAAGCGTCAATGCCTTTTTCAATATAAAAAAAAATAAAATAATAATATTTTAGGATTTGTCATATAATACGCATAATATGTTAGTATCTCAAATTAAATATTTTAGTTTCTCAATTGATGAATCCTCGCACCAATCTTTGTTGCCGCAGCGCCCATGTATCTAAACTTTCTTGAGTTTTCTCGCCATGCGGCCGATAGAGGGCATTAGCGGGCAGACTTCTTCGTGTGACCGTGCGCAACACTGCGTGTGCGGTTCGCTCCGCCTTTTGAAAATTCCTTTTTTGGTGAAACCTTGATGATACTCGTAAAATAATTGGACCTGCATCTGTGCTTCATTGAGAACTTATAGTGCAGTGTTGATTTTTGGAGTTTTAACCATTCCACCGGTGGATTCAGCAAGATTTTGCTCGCCGGCCGGCAGCCTATACCTACAAGACCATCAAGCGCGCATGAACGTGGTATCTTCTCATCACCCTGGGTCTGAGTGGGATCTCTGGATTGCCAAGGTACGTGGGCATGTTTTGCTGCTAATAAGTCTTTTGGTATTGGTTTCTCGCGGATTCATCAAAGGGGAAATTAATTTATTTTGAGGTCCGCCATTACACTTTTTAACATAGGTTCGTAATTCAAATTCTCTCACAACCTACACAAAGGTGCAGGCTATTTACACGCCTCACCAACATTCTTCATTGGTGTACCGATCCTATTGGCCTTAGCGTCTCAGACTGAAAGAAATTTTCAAATCGGTCCAGTAGTTCCTGAGTTTATAGCGAGTTCAAGCAAACAAACAAGCTCTTCAGCTTTATATATTAGTATAGAAGTATAGATAACAATACAAAACAAAGCCGAATGTTGAAACTAACATATTTGAAATATTTAACATGATTTAATAAAGTAACTAAGAGCTTCTTGCAGGTTTTTCTCCTTATGTAAGTAAAGTAACCTTATGTAATTCCCTTAATTATGCAAAAGTGCCCGTAAAAGATTTACTTACCGCATACGTCTGTAATTCATTTGTCATTATGTACGAGATTACCATTCTTTCAATGAATGTTCAGTGGTTGACCATTGGAAAGTCTTAGTGACGCTTTTATATTAGTAGATTACGAAACTTGTCAAAATGGACCATTATGAGACCAATGATAGACCATTCTGACACTATTGTAATAGCACTTGGGGCCTTGAAATCCTTAATTCTACTGCATAAATGAAATCACTTTTTAATAACTCGCGAACAAATGTGCATTACGATGTTAGCAGCTCAAGATTGTTTAGTCCGTCTCGACACTCGCGCTACACTGTCGGCTCGGTTTTTGTGTGGGTAACTTACGCACACATATACAATATGCTAGCATTTTTACCTAAACTCGAGCGTTCAAATTTTGTGAAATGGCTCTTTGCATATTACATGTTATATGCACTAGGTTAAGGTTTGTATGCCATCGGAAATAAAGTTATTATTATAAAGGCGTCGTCTGCCAGATCGTACGCGACTAGTTAAGTAACGTCGAGCTGCACGAACCGCAACGCTGTCCGCGAGCGCCAGTGCCGCCATGCCGGCCGCCACCGCCGCGACTGGATATTCTGCAATATACAGAAATTACCTCCGTGAAAACGATATCTGCTATCAGGATACAAGAGCGAACAGAGCGAGCATACCTTGGTAGACTTTTTGTTTTAATCCTTTTAGGTGATGTCAAAATTAGATTAAAAAGGATATATACTATTTCTTTTAAAAGACATCTAAAACATAAATGATTAAGCTTGTCCAGTACTTTCAAATTTTGAAGCTTAGATACATTAATTAATTACGTTAGTTTCACTGTTTTACTAATAAAAATAATGCCATAATAACTGATACAACAACTAACGTTCCCCTGCCTCCGCTTCAGGGTTCAGGATTTGCTCACGTCTCCCCCCCCCCCCCTCCGTCACTAAGCGAAGTCCGCGCCTCTAACATTATTATAAGTTTCAATAGTATAACATTCTTCTTATAGATGGTTTCTGCCAGCTCTGGTATTCTCTCTGGTACAAAGCTGAAAAATTACAACTATGGTATTTACACACTGTTATGTTTGGTCGGTGTCGGTAGGAATGAAAGACGGCGGGTGGCGCAGCGTGTCGGAAGATGGCCGCCCAATGAACGTGACTCTGGTGTGGGGCAGCGAGCCGGCGCGCGCCGCCGCCGCGCTGCTGGCGGTGCTGCTGCGCCGCGTGCGCCAGTACCGCGGCGTGCGGCTGGCGCGCGCCAGCAGCCCGCTCGGCACCGCCGCGCTCGCAGCCGCCGCGCCCTTCAGCATGGCGCACCGATACGACGAGTACGTAACTACGTACAGACCGCCACACGCTACTGGCCCTGTGCGCGCGAGCGTGGCGTGCTGCTGCCGCGCAAGCCGCACCCGCACGTCACCGCAGCACATTCAAGCGATTTGTCTTTATCCTTCGCAAGATACTAAATTATGAAACGTTTGCCTACCCTCTTACCTTTTATTGACAAAAGCTTTCTCTGACTGAACAGGTCCACTCAAATCTGTGTGGTGATTTCCTCAAAAGACTACCTCAGACATTAACCTACATGAATGACTAGATATTGATCTCATATACATATGTACTATAACAGTATCATATGTACTACAGTAATATTAGTTGTACTTTTGACCTTCTTCTATAAGAACGTTTGACAACACTGCTCAGTTGCTCGCTTATGATTTTTATTGCAAACAAGCGTTACGGTGGCCAAAGTGGTCAGCACTGTGCCTCGCATGGTGAGCGTTCGGGTTCGATTCTCACATTTAGCGTGAACAATATTTTTTAAGTATTACATGTGAAATAAGAATGCCAAGTAGCTAACAAATATGTTACCTAGTATTTCACAACTAAACGAACATAACGGACCCTCGGAACATAGGTCCGAGCGTTTGTGCTAAGTATCTTGTTGTTGCTATTAGAGTATTCTTCTGAATTCAATGCGCAGGCTAATGTTAGTATTGAAGCCAAGGCAAATATTGTGGCCCTATATTCGAACGGCCTTCATGTATCCCAAATATCGAATGAAACCGACTTACGCGTAAGTTTTTTTTTTTAATTTATATGATGATACCTACAAAATACAATGGTAGATTAATCGCTTGTTGCAAGTGTGTAATATAGAATTTTTTTTAGAGAGAGAAACTGTTAGGCACTGGCTGAAGAGCAGGTGAAGAGATTTGAGGAAGAAGGTAGCCTGAAGAGTCGTAAGAGGAGTGTAAGACCACCCCTTATTAGCCCACCTCAGCGAAGTTATATGGGAGCTGAATATGAGACGAATTGTTTCATCCAACGAGCCGTTTAGCCGCTGAGTTCGGCACATCAGTGCGCGCCGTCCGCCGCATACTCCAAGCTTTTATTTTGCAGCTATGTGCGAGAGAACCATTGTCATAGAAACTATGATAAATGTCCTATGCACCGTGCCAGCACTGTTCGCGAATGATTTAGCAATCATCCGGAAGTTAAAGTTATTGTTTGGCCAGCTCGGTCCTCTGACTTAAATCCCATAGAAAATATATGGGGTTTAATGGTGAAAAGATGGGAAGCTCGAGAGATCCCATTGCATGCAGTTATGGGATAGTTTGCGCGGCACTAATATCCGAGCAAATATGGCTAACGGAGCTCACACGAAATATTAGTTATCCTAAACAGGTAGGGCCATTTTGTGTCAGGGGACGTAGATGCCGTAACTTGAACAAATTAGTATTTATATTATTGTAACTAGTATTTCGCTTGGGGGCGCGAGTTGCAAGCAACTCACGGTGTCTTTTTAGTATTTTTTGACTAACAATTATTATCTCTACAATGTCAGGTTTCTGAGATACGCAAAGGGGTTGAAACAAGGGGGTTGAAAGAAGGGGGTTGAAAAGGGTTGAATTTTTTATTCGTCATATACTCATCGAAACACCCTCTATACAACCCCGAAAACCATTTTTCTCTACAATGTCAGGTTTCTGAGATATGCCAAGGGGTTGAAACAAGGGGGTTGAAAAGGGTTGAATAGGGTTGATTTTTTTATTGGGCATATACTCACCCAAATACCCTCTATACAACCCCGAAAACCATTTTTCTCTACTGTGTCAGGTTTCTGAGATACGCAAAGGGGTTGAAAGTAGGGGGTTGAAAAGGGTTGAATTTTTTATTCGTCATTTTCTCATCCAAACACCCTCTATTCAACCCTGAAAACCATTTTTCTCTACAATGTCAGGTTTCTGAGATATGCCAAGGGGTTGAAACAAGGGGGTTGAAAAGGGTTGAATGGGGTTGATTTTTTTATTGGCCATATACTCACCCAGATACCCTCAATACAGCCCCGAAGACCATTTTTCTCTAAAATGTCAGATTTCTGAGATACGCAAAGGGGTTGTAAAAAGGGGTTGAAAAGGGGTAATTTTTCTTTTCGATTTATACTCATCCAGACACCCTCTATACAACCCCGAAAACCATTTTTCTCTTTGACGTCAGATTTCTGAGATAAGCAATGGGGTTGAAAGATGGGGGTAGAAAAGGGGTAGTTTTAGATTTTTCCCATACTCACCCCGACACCTTCTATACAACCCCATAAAAAGTTTTACCCTCCCAGCACGGGAAGTGGGAGAACAATTATGTCAATCAGTCAGTGAGTGGTTTTTTAATTATATATAATATAACTAGTATTTCGCTTGGGGGCGCGAGTTGCAAGCAACCCGCGGTGTCTTTTTAGTATTTTTAGTAACAATTATTATCTCTACAATGTCAGATTTCTGAGTTACGCAAAGGGGTTGAAAGAAGGGGGTTGAAAAGGGTTGATTTTTTATAGGCCATATACTCACCCAAATACCGTCTATACAACCCCGAGGACCATTTTTCTCTAGAATGTCAGGTTTCTGAGATACGCAAAGGGGTTGCAAGAAGGGGGTTGAAAGGGGTTGATTTTTTATCGGCCATACACTCACCCAGATATCCTCTATATAACCCCGAAGATCATTTTTCTCTACAATGTCAGGTTTCTGAGATACGCAAAGGGGTTGAAAGAAGGGGGTTGAAAAGGGGGTAATTTTTTTTTCGTTTTATACTCATCCAAACACCCTCTATACAACCCCGAAAACCATTTTTCTCTTCGCCGTCAGGTTTCTGAGATAAGCAATGGGGTTGAAAGAAGGGGGTTGAAAAGGGGTAGTTTCAGATTTTTCCCATACTCACCCCGACACCTTCTATACAACCCCATAAAAAGTTTTCCCCTCCTAGCACGGCAAGTGGGAGAACAATTATGTCAATCAGTGAGTGAGTGGTTATTTAATTATATATAATATAACTAGTATTTCGCTTGGGGGCGCGAGTTGCAAGCAACCCGCGGTGTCTTTTTAGTATTTTTTGACTAACAATTATTATCTCTACAATGTCAGATTTCTGAGTTACGCAAAGGGGTTGAAAGAAGGGGGTTGAAAAGGGTTGAATTTTTTAATCGTCATTTTCTCATCCAAACACCCTCTATACAACCCCGAAAACCATTTTTCTCTACAATGTCAGGTTTCTGAGATATGCCAAGGGGTTGAAACAAGGGGGTTGAAAAGGGTTGAAATTTTTATTCGTCATATACTCATTCAGATGCCCTTTATACAACCCCGAAAACCATTTTTCTCTACAATGTCAGGTTTCTGAGATATGCCAAGGGGTTGAAACAAGGGGGTTGAAAAGGGTTGAATAGGGTTGAATTTTTTATTGGCCATATACTCATCCAGACACCCTCTATACAACCCCGAAGACCATTTTTCTCTAGAATGTCAGGTTTCTGAGATACGCAAAGGGGTTGAAAGAAGGGGGTTGAAAAGGGTTGAATTTTTTATTGGTCATATACTCATCCAGATACCCTCTATACAACCCCGAAAACCATTTTTCTCTAAAATGTCAGATTTCTGAGATACGCAAAGGGGTTGTAAAAAGGGGGTTGAAAAGGGGTAGTTTTTTTTTCGTTTTCTACTCACCCAGACACCCTCTATACAACCCCGAAAACCATTTTTCTCTTCACCGTCAGGTTTCTGAGATAAGCAATGGGGTTGAAAGAAGGGGGTTGAAAAGGGGTAGTTTCAGATTTTTCCCATACTCACCCCGACACCTTCTATACAACCCCATAAAAAGTTTTCCCCTCCTAGCACGGCAAGTGGGAGAACAATTATGTCAATCAGTCAGTCAGTCAGTGGTTTTTTAATTATATATAATATAACTAGTATTTCGCTTGGGGGCGCGAGTTGCAAGCAACCCGCGGTGTCTTTTTAGTATTTTTGACTAACAATTAATATTTCCCTGTGAAAATAATATTTCGTGTCAGATTTCTGAGATACGCAAAGGGGTTGAAAGAAGGGGGTTGAAAAGGGTTGAATTTTTTATTCGCCATATATTCATTCAAACACCCTCTATACAACCCCGAAAACCATTTTTCTCTACAATGTCGGGTTTCTGAGATACGCAAAGGGGTTTAAAGAAGGGGGTTGAAAAGGGTTGAATAGGGTTGAATTTTTTTTTGACCATATATTCATCCAGATACCCTCTATACAACCCCGAAGACCATTTTTCTCTACAATGTCAAGTTTCTGAGATACGCAAAGGGGTTGAAAGTAGGGGGTTGAAAAGGGATGAATTTTTATTGGCCATATACTCATCTAAATACCCTTTATACAATCTCGAAAACTATTTTTCTCTAGAATGTCAGGTTTCTGAGATACGCAAAGGGGTTGAAAGTAGGGGGTTGAATAGGGTTGAACTTTTTATTGGCCATATACTCACCCAAATACCCTCTATACAACCCCGAAAATCATTTTTCTCTACAATGTCAGGTTTCTGAGATATGCCAAGGGGTTGAAAGTAGGGGGTTGAAAAGGGTTGAATAGGGTTGAATTTTTTAGTGGCCATATACTCATCCAGACACCCTCTATACAACCCCGAAAACCATTTTTCTCTAGAATGTCAGGTTTCTGAGATACGCAAAGGGGTTGAAAGTAGGGGGTTGAAAAGGGTTGAATAGGGTTGAACTTTTTATTGGCCATATACTCACCCAAATACCCTCTATACAACCCCGAAAACTGTTTTTCTCTAAAATGTCAGATTTCTGAGATACGCAAAGGGGTTGTAAAAAGGGGGTTGAAAAGGGGTAGTTTTTTTTTTCGTTTTCTACTCATCCAAACACCCTCTATACAACCCCGAAAACCATTTTTCACTTCGACGTCAGGTTTCTGAGATAAGCAATGGGGTTGAAAGAAGGGGGTTGAAAAGGGGTAGTTTCAGATTTTTCCCATACTCATCCCGACACCTTCTATACAACCCCATAAAAAGTTTTCCCCTCCTAGCACGGCAAGTGGGAGAACAATTATGTCAATCAGTCAATCAATCAGTCAATCAGTCAGTGGTTTTTTAATTATATATAATATAATAACTAGTATTTCGCCTGGGGGCGCGAGTTGCGAGCAACTCGCGGTGTCTTTTTAGTATTTTTTGACTAACAACAAAGGGGTTGAAAAGGGTTGATTTTTTATTGGTCATATACTCACCCAGATATCCCTCTATACTACCCCGAAAACCATTTTTCTCTAAAATGTCAGATTTTTGAGATACGCAGAGGGGTTGAAAGTAGGGGGTTGAATAGGGTTGAATTTTTTATTGGCCATATACTCATCCAGATACCCTCTATACAACCCCGAAAACCATTTTTCTCTACAATGTCAAGTTTCTGAGATACGCAAAGGGGTTGAAAGTAGGGGGTTGAAAAGGGTTGAATTTTTTATTGGCCATACACTCATCCAGATACCCTCTATACAACCCCGAAAACCACTTTTCTCTAAAGTGTCAGATTTCTGAGATACGCAAAGGGGTTGTAAAAAGGGGGTTGAAAAGGGCTAATTTTTTTTTCGTTTTATACTAACCCAGACACCCTCTATACAACCCCGAAAACCATTTTTCTCTAGAATGTCAGGTTTCTGAGATACGCAAAGGGGTTGAAACAAGGGGGTTGAAAAGGGTTGAATAGGGTTGATTTTTTTATTGGCCATATACTTATCCAGACACCCTCTATACAACCCCGAAGACCATTTTTCTCTACAATGTCAGGTTTCTGAGTTACGCAAAGGGGTTGAAAGAAGGGGGTTGAAAAGGGTTGAATTTTTTATTCGTCATATACTCATCCAGACACCCTCTATACAACCCCGAAAACCATTTTTCTCTAGAATGTCAGGTTTCTGAGATACGCAAAGGGGTTGAAACAAGGGGGTTGAAAAGGGTTGAATAGGGTTGATTTTTTTATTGGCCATATACTCACCCAGATACCCTCTATACAACCCCGAAAACCATTTTTCTCTAAAATGTCAGATTTCTGAGATACGCAAAGGGGTTGTAAAAAGGGGATTGAAAAGGGGTAGTTTTTTTTTCGTTTTCTACTCATCCAAACACCCTCTATACAACCCCGAAAACCATTTTTCTCTACAATGTCAGGTTTCTGAGATATGCCAAGGGGTTGAAACAAGGGGGTTGAAACGGTTGAATAGGGTTGATTTTTTTTATTGGCCATATACTCATCCAGACACCCTCTATACAACCCCGAAGACCATTTTTCCCTTCTATGTTAGGTTTCTGAGATACGCAAAGGGGTGAAAGTAGGGGTTGAAAAGGGTTGAATAGGGTTGAAATTTTTATTGGCCATATACTCATCCAGACACCCTCTATACAACCCCGAAGACCATTTTTCTCTACAATGTCAAGTTTCTGAGATACGCAAAGGGGTTGAAAGTAGGGGGTTGAAAAGGGTTGAATTTTTTATTGGCCATATACTCACCCAGATACCCTATATACAACCCCGAAAACAATTTTCCTCTAAAATGTCAGATTTCTGAGATACGCAAAGGGGTTGTAAAAAGGGGGTTGAAAAGGGGTAATTTTTTTTTTCGTTTTATACTCACCCAGACACCCTCTTTACAATCCCGAAAACCATTTTTCTCTTCGACGTCAGGTTTCTGAGATAAGCAATGGGGTTGAAAGAAGGGGGTTGAAAAGGGGTAGTTTCAGATTTTTCCCATACTCACCCCGACACCTTCTATACAACCCCATAAAAAGTTTTCCCCTCCTGGCACGGCAAGTGGGAGAACAATTATGTCAATCAGTCAATCAGTGAGTGGTTTTTTAATTATATATAATATAACTAGTATTTCGCTTGGGGGCGCGAGTTGCAAGCAACCCGCGGTGTCTTTTTGGTATTTTTAGTAACAATTATTATCTCTACAATGTCAGATTTCTGAGTTACGCAAAGGGGTTGAAAGAAGGGGGTTGAAAAGGGTTGAATTTTTTTTGGCCATATATTCATCCAGATGTCCTCTATACAACCCCGAAGACCATTTTTCTCTACAATGTCAGGTTTCTGAGTTACGCAAAGGGGTTGAAAGAAGGGGGTTGAAAAGGGTTGAATTTTATTTTAGCCATATTTTCATCCAGATGCCCTCTATACAACCCCAAAAACCATTTTTCTCTACAATGTCAGGTTTCTGAGTTACGCAAAGGGGTTGAAAGAAGGGGGTTGAAAAGGGTTGAATTTTTATTGGCCATATACTCATCTAAATACCCTTTATACAATCTCGAAAACTATTTTTCTCTAGAATGTCAGGTTTCTGAGATACGCAAAGGGGTTGAAAGTAGGGGGTTGAATAGGGTTGAACTTTTTATTGGCCATATACTCACCCAAATACCCTCTATACAACCCCGAAAATCATTTTTCTCTACAATGTCAGGTTTCTGAGATATGCCAAGGGGTTGAAAGTAGGGGGTTGAAAAGGGTTGAATAGGGTTGAATTTTTTAGTGGCCATATACTCATCCAGACACCCTCTATACAACCCCGAAAACCATTTTTCTCTAGAATGTCAGGTTTCTGAGATACGCAAAGGGGTTGAAAGTAGGGGGTTGAAAAGGGTTGAATAGGGTTGAACTTTTTATTGGCCATATACTCACCCAAATACCCTCTATACAACCCCGAAAACTGTTTTTCTCTAAAATGTCAGATTTCTGAGATACGCAAAGGGGTTGTAAAAAGGGGGTTGAAAAGGGGTAGTTTTTTTTTTCGTTTTCTACTCATCCAAACACCCTCTATACAACCCCGAAAACCATTTTTCACTTCGACGTCAGGTTTCTGAGATAAGCAATGGGGTTGAAAGAAGGGGGTTGAAAAGGGGTAGTTTCAGATTTTTCCCATACTCACCCCGACACCTTCTATACAACCCCATAAAAAGTTTTCCCCTCCTAGCACGGCAAGTGGGAGAACAATTATGTCAATCAGTCAATCAATCAGTCAATCAGTCAGTGGTTTTTTAATTATATATAATATAACTAGTATTTCGCCTGGGGGCGCGAGTTGCGAGCAACTCGCGGTGTCTTTTTAGTATTTTTTGACTAACAACAAAGGGGTTGAAAAGGGTTGATTTTTTATTGGTCATATACTCACCCAGATATCCCTCTATACTACCCCGAAAACCATTTTTCTCTAAAATGTCAGATTTTTGAGATACGCAGAGGGGTTGAAAGTAGGGGGTTGAATAGGGTTGAATTTTTTATTGGCCATATACTCATCCAGATACCCTCTATACAACCCCGAAAACCATTTTTCTCTACAATGTCAAGTTTCTGAGATACGCAAAGGGGTTGAAAGTAGGGGGTTGAAAAGGGTTGAATTTTTTATTGGCCATACACTCATCCAGATACCCTCTATACAACCCCGAAAACCACTTTTCTCTAAAGTGTCAGATTTCTGAGATACGCAAAGGGGTTGTAAAAAGGGGGTTGAAAAGGGCTAATTTTTTTTTCGTTTTATACTAACCCAGACACCCTCTATACAACCCCGAAAACCATTTTTCTCTAGAATGTCAGGTTTCTGAGATACGCAAAGGGGTTGAAACAAGGGGGTTGAAAAGGGTTGAATAGGGTTGATTTTTTTATTGGCCATATACTTATCCAGACACCCTCTATACAACCCCGAAGACCATTTTTCTCTACAATGTCAGGTTTCTGAGTTACGCAAAGGGGTTGAAAGAAGGGGGTTGAAAAGGGTTGAATTTTTTATTCGTCATATACTCATCCAGACACCCTCTATACAACCCCGAAAACCATTTTTCTCTAGAATGTCAGGTTTCTGAGATACGCAAAGGGGTTGAAACAAGGGGGTTGAAAAGGGTTGAATAGGGTTGATTTTTTTATTGGCCATATACTCACCCAGATACCCTCTATACAACCCCGAAAACCATTTTTCTCTAAAATGTCAGATTTCTGAGATACGCAAAGGGGTTGTAAAAAGGGGATTGAAAAGGGGTAGTTTTTTTTTTCGTTTTCTACTCATCCAAACACCCTCTATACAACCCCGAAAACCATTTTTCTCTTCGACGTCAGGTTGCCGAGATAAGCAATGGGGTTGAAAGAAGGGGGTTGAAAAGGGGTAGTTTCAGATTTTTCCCATACTCACCCCGATACCTTCTATACAACCCCATATAAAGTTTTCCCCTCCTAGCACGGCAAGTGGGAGAACAATTATGTCAATCAGTCAGTCAATCAGTGGTTTTTTAATTGTATATAATATAACTAGTATTTCGCTTGGGGGCGCGAGTTGCAAGCAACCCGCGGTGTCTTTTTGGTATTTTTAGTAACAATTATTATCTCTACAATGTCAGATTTCTGAGTTACGCAAAGGGGTTGAAAGAAGGGGGTTGAAAAGGGTTGAATTTTTTTTGGCCATATATTCATCCAGATGTCCTCTATACAACCCCGAAGACCATTTTTCTCTACAATGTCAGGTTTCTGAGTTACGCAAAGGGGTTGAAAGAAGGGGGTTGAAAAGGGTTGAATTTTATTTTAGCCATATTTTCATCCAGATGCCCTCTATACAACCCCAAAAACCATTTTTCTCTACAATGTCAGGTTTCTGAGTTACGCAAAGGGGTTGAAAGAAGGGGGTTGAAAAGGGTTGAATTTTTTTTGGCCATATTTTCATCCAGACACCCTCTATACAACCCCGAAGACCATTTTTCTCTACAATGTCAAGTTTCTGAGATACGCAAAGGGGTTGAAAGTAGGGGGTTGAAAAGGGTTGAATAGGGTTGAATTTTTTATTGGCCATATACTCATCCAAACACCCTCTATACAACCCCGAAAACCATTTTTCTCTAAAATGTCAGATTTCTGAGATACGCAAAGGGGTTGTAAAAAGGGGGTTGAAAAGGGGTAGTTTTTTTTTTCGTTTTCTACTCATCCAAACACCCTCTATACAACCCCGAAAACCATTTTTCTCTTCGACGACAGGTTTCTGAGATAAGCAATGGGGTTGAAAGAAGGGGGTTAAAAAGGGGTGGTTTCAGATTTTTCCCATACTCACTCCGACACCTTCTATACAACCCCATAAAAAGTTTTTCCCTCCTAGCACGGGAAGTGGGAGAACAATTATGTCAATCAGTCAGTGAGTGGTTTTTTAATTATATATAATATAACTAGTATTTCGCTTGGGGGCGCGAGTTGCAAGCAACCCGCGGTGTCTTTTTAGTATTTTTTGAAAACAACAAAGGGTTTGAAAGTAGGGGGTTGAAAAGGGTTGGTTTTTTTATTGGCCATATACTCATCCAGATACCCTCTATATAACCCCGAAAACCATTTTTCTCTTCAATGTCAAGTTTCTGAGATACGCAAAGGGGTTGAAAGTAGGGGGTTGGAAAGGGTTGAATAGGGTTGAATTTTTTATTGGCCATATACTCATCCAGACACCCTCTATACAACCCCGAAGACCATTTTTCTCTACAATGTCAGGTTTCTGAGTTACGCAAAGGGGTTGAAAGAAGGGGGTTGAAAAGGGTTGAACAGGGTTGAATTTTTTATTGGCCATATACTCATCCAGATACCCTCTATACAACCCCGAAGACCATTTTTCTCTAAAATGTCAGATTTCCGAGATACGCAAAGGGGTTGTAAAAAGGGGGTTAAAAAGGGGTAATTTTTTTTTTCGTTTTATGCTTACCCAGATACCCTCTATACAACCCCGAAAACCATTTTTCTCTTTACCGTCAGGTTTCTGAGATAAGCAATGGGGTTGAAAAGGGGTAGTTTCAGATTTTTCCCATACTCACCCCAACACCTTCTATACAACCCCATAAAAAGTTTTCCCCTCCTAGCACGGGAAGTGGGAGAACAATCATGTCAATCAGTCAATCAATCAGTCAATCAGTGAGTGGTTTTTTAATTATATATAATATAATAATATAATATTGAGGTTGAGTTTCAATCCTCTTTTCATTGAGAAAATGAATAATTAAGATACAACCTCTTTGATATAAGAATGTTCATATTATCCATCTTACATATGTAAAATGTGTATTTTTAACATTCAATACCTACTATAATAATAACATAAGTAAGTGTAAAGGAATTCTTTTATATAAAAAATATTACAATGTTACCATACAATTTGTTTCATTTATTATCGTATTATAATAATAAATTATCTTTATAATATATTTATTGTAAAATCTATTTGTTCAAAGTAATTTACAAAAATAAATGACTAAATAATACAAATAATAATAATTATATAAAACATCAGAAAACTAAAGGAGCTGTTTGTCAAATGCTTGATAATTGTGGTAGCTAGCGATTTTATTGGTTGTTCAATGACTAACGCGTTGGTAAGTTTCAAAGTGGACAGCTTTACTTCTAATTCGTCTCATAAATGGTACTCGTATGATGGGTCTGTTGGCTTGTGTGTGATGGCAGCCACGATGGCCCTGCCGCCACAACTTGTGCTCGTTGAGCTGCTGGACCACCACGGCTCGCGCAGTCCGCTGGACTCTCTGTCGACTTCGCATATTTCCAATGTTTTGATGGTATGGCTTTGGTGGTTGTTGTTACCCGATTTGCTATAAATGGTTTCCATCGGGCTGGATCTCCTTGTATCCATCCCAGCACTGCAGTTGAATCAGTCCAGCAGTAGACATTCGTAGGGTAATCTGATAAGCAAAGGTTATGTTTGCAGATTGATAATAGCCTTGTCAACGGCGTGGGAGCCAAAAGCGGCGCCACCATGGGTACCGCGCAAGGGTATGTTCCCCGGGCTGGCGGGCCCGCGCCTCGAGGAGTTCGGCGTCAGCCCCGTGTCCGCGCGGCGCCGCCTGTTCGCGTGGCTGGCGCCCCACGTGGGCTCTGCTTGCAGCGGCCACGAGCGCTGGGCGTTCTACAACAACCGGACTGCACTTGAAGATTGTCACTTCGTGAACGCCCAGGCCCAGTAAGAAAAATAAGAAATAGAATAAGAGAAAAAAGTTTTACCTTTTTTTATCAATTTGAGCTTTGTTACTACTTACACGATAGTTAACTTAAAAATTTGTTGATTAATATTTTTAGAGACCCCACGGTAGATGTCCTGGCCGTCGGCGACTGCAATGACACGCTGAAGCAGCTTGAGGAGCGCGCCAATGCCACCCACACCCGGCTGAAGCTACAGTTCTTTGACCGCGCCCAGTTCTTGTACTATCTGAACACTGCCAACCACTCATTTCTGTTCCTTGATTGGGACATGTGGCAGGGGGAAGCTGGCGTGAGCGTCGTGGAGCCTCCCCCCTGCGTGACCTTCAACTATGATTGCAAACAGGAGCTCGATTCCTCTGTAGCTATGCGCGTCGCCGATGTCGACATGCTAATGGCGCACGCGTCTCAACTGTTTTACTTCGTTTATGACTTTAACCCCTCGCCGGAATCTTTGAGGCAGATCATAAAACGACAAGCTAGCGGTATAGACATTGAAGAAGCAGCGTGCGAATGGGCCTTAAAAAACAAAAGTTATGAATTGATACCACAATATGACTTCGAAAATTACGCTGTGATTACATATTTTTGCCAAGAGGATTCAGATAGCAGTTTCTTTATTAACATTTCAGAAATCGTCAAGAAAGAAGTATATAATCAGACGATGTCAGTAGTGCGGTGGATAGTGCCTATGCACATAGACCCTATTAACTGTTCTGACAAAAATAGCTTGAACTTCAAGATCCACGACTGGAAATCAAAAGCAGGCTACTTAAGAATTTTAGGCATCGTGTCGCTATCAGTGGAGGGTGTGGCGGCGGCATCGCAAGCAGCCATGGCCAGCCACATGCCGCTGATGCTGGCGGACGTGGCACCGGATCGGGACGGTGCCGAAGACGCCACGTGGCGTGTTGCCGGCCGGCCACGCCATCTAACGCTCGCGCTGCTCCGTTTAATACGCGAGGCGCACTGGACCCGCCTCGCCGTGCTGTCACAGAACACCACGGAGCTCGCTGCCGATTACTATGCTACACTCAAAGAACAGGCTGACGTCATTCTTGGAGAGTTTTCGATACCACTCAATTTAGAGGGACAAAGAACCCATGAAGTGTTACAGGATCTACGAGACACAAATGCACGCATCGTGTTTGTAAACGCTAATTTCCAAACTGCTGCCACAATCCTAAGTGCCGCGGCCGCGGCTGGCATGGGCTATTCAGATGGCTTCGTGTGGATAGTCCGCGACTGGCGAGAGGGTACCATGGTGTGCGAGACAAAGCACATTTCGTTATCGTTTTGGAGCCGGGGCGTGAAGGACCTGCCACCCGCGGAGGAGTGGGCGCCGCTGCGGGAGCAGCTGGGCGCCCTCCGGCCCGCCGAGCCGTGGCCGCCTCGTGCTGTGTCGCTGGTTGATGCACTACTCTCACTTACAATGGGTTTCAAAGAAGTTTTCCGACGGTACCCGGACACGCGACAAGACCTACGAACAGAAAAAGTGATCAAGTGAGTATTCTTGAGCTAATTCCAAAATATGATATCTATAATATAGTTATAAATCTTGCTTGTTAAGTTTAACTAGTTTAAGTTTTAGTTTTTTACACCATCTGTACCCTCTCGATCAATAAACAATTTTATTATTATTCTCTTTATACTTACATACTAATTTACTTCTTAAAAAACACAGTTAAAAAAATACAAAAAGTAGTAGGTAGTCCGCAGGTGTCGGGAGCAGGGTCTAACACCAATCGGCACAATGACAGCCGAGTCCACATTCCACATATCGACAATCTCGTGTGCTAAGTCGAGATACTTGATTTGTTTCTCTTTCTCAGCTTTCAGGAGGTTCTCGTCATGTCGGATGGTAACATCGATTATCATTGTGCGGCATGTTAATCGGTCACCACTATGTCAGGCTTATTGGCGACAATAGTCTTATCAGTGATGAGAGACCGATCCCAGTACAACGTGACATGGTCATTTTTAAGAACTGGCTCGAGCACATACTTGTAATACGGTACCTCAGAAACCATAACTTTGTATTTCAAAGCAATTTGCTGATGAATAATCCTCTGCCATTGTGGAACTCTTCACACCCGCAAGATGTGCAGTCTCAGAGAATACTTTCTCAAAGCCGATATGGGTATGCACCAAGACGTGGTCGCACAAACTTTTTGCTTCAGGAAGTCGATGCACTCTGTGATACGGGCCGTATATTCACGAGGGTTGATTCCATTCCCCCAAAAAGCCCGCTTCACAAAGCGCATCACGTGTTGACGCGTATTGCCCTCCCTGAAGCAGTATAGTTTGCCGATGAGTGTCCTAGCCTCATCGATACGCCGCTCGATCCTGCATTGCCAGCCTAGTGCAGCAGGTTTTGGTCGAATAGCCACGTCACAACTCGGGAACTTGACGTTTTCTACACGACATGCCGCAAATACAGGATTGAGTTCATATCAACGAGGTTCTCGCTGCTTTCGAAGATTTTTTGTAGCAGCGAGTCCATCGCACTCACCAGCGCCCTATTCTTTTTGTGCATAGGTAAGCGTGGTAATTGGGGCCTAAGTTCGGTCGGACTGATCTATACTCGCGAAGTGCATCCTCCAGGGCGCTCCTGCGTCAATCATTGCACTGGCTACTTACCGTAACAACCCTATCACCTACTCCATCACTGTCAATATTGGGCTGCGGTGTGATTGCGCCACTGGCTGGCGCCTGTACCGCGGTCTGTGTCGGGGTCGAGGTGATAAGGTTGTTCAGTACCTCTGAGCGCAGCCTACCTGACTAACGTAACCTAAGTACGTTGGATGACCCGCACCGGGTCCGACAATCATCGGGCCGAGACGTTCACAGTTGGTCCCAGGTACTGAAACAGTAACAGCATGTAACACAGTACTCAGTGAGGTTAGTTCCCTCCTCTGTAGACCCGTAATATGCGTTCATAGACTGAGTCCATCCCGTGCGCTGCACACTACCACTGGTAGCGAGGACCCGGCTCGGGGCCGGTGGGCCATTTAATAATTTGCTGTTTGTTACTACATTTCCATTTCTCTGTAGCATTTCAATTTCTGACGTAAATGGATTTTCATAGTTCTAGTAATGTTAGGTACTTCGGTAAATGTTTACGTTGCAGCTTTGGTGTCAATGCCCTCAGTACCCATGCCAAGACACGAGTTATTTTTATAAACGAATTATGTTGTAATAATAAATAATCTACCACACTATTACTGTTAATTCTTGAACAATGTTTACCACCTTTGTCCTTTTTATCTCTTCGTCTGTTTGGTAGATAGCCTGTTGTTCTTTTTCTACATCATAGGCCTTACCTTACTAGTTACTACTTATCATCCCACTGTTGGTCATGTCTCCATAACTTTTGAAATAATAATTTTAGTTTCGTGAATAGGGGTGTCAGTAACCCAAGAGGGTCATATAATTTTGATATTTCGGATAATAAGCTCCTTATAGTTTTTGTTTTTTTTTTAAACGTTTCAGTTGTAGGAATTTCTCCTGTATCGTAGGCGCGCTTATAAACATATGAACTCACATACACAAACAGTTGGACCCGAAATAACTATCTGTAGGCCATACAAATATTTGTTCCGTGCGGGAATCGAACCCGCGCCACGCAGCGCAACACTGATTCGCTCAACCACTGCGCCAACCACAGAAATCTTAAGATTTCTGTGGCGGCGCGCGGCGCCAACCGCGTCGTCAATTTTTTTCAAGTTGGTTTCGATGTTGTTTGGGAAAAGCCGTCACGGAATGTAAATTGATCTCCTTTTGGGTCCCAGCACAAACCTAAGGTTTGCAATTGCAACATGTCGTCATTTTTGAAGCTATAAACGAATTCGCCTCGACTTGTTGGTATGTTCCCCAGTTATTCCTGGCTGTTGGATGATCACTTTCGACGATTAAATCGTCCTGATTTCAAGTGCTAAATTAAATCATCTATCGATGTTACCCTGTTCTATATTGTAGCAGCCGTGTAACAGATCATCCATATAAAAACTGTTTTGCAGGCCCGCAGCCGCTTTTGGAAACTTGTATGGTTCATCCGCCACCAACTGTTTTAGGGTCATAACTGCCAAAAACGGAGCGGCCTTTATCCCGTATGTTAAAATGCCCTCTTTGCAATAACCAACACGGCATTTATTTAATTGCAAAACATATTTAAAAATGAGTGATGACCATAGATATAATAAATATGGTGATGACCAAAGGCTAAAAACTGCAAGCAAATTGAAACTGTGGACAAACTGTTTATTTAGCCATTTCCGAAATCTTTGCACCTCCAACTTAACACAACAACCAAGCCAAGCCAAGCGCAACATAACAACATTTTACATGACACATTTGCAAAATTAGCGAATGCATCCACGCTGTCGTCGAGCGGCAACAACGTTGAGAAACAAAACGCAAAGCGCCATGAACCCATGACGGGCTCCGTGAATGATGCCAACAAGCACAGGGTCTGGACGGGCCTGCTAGCGACTGCCTTCATAAAGGTTATGAGTGCGGATGGAACTTACCAAACCATGCGCGCCTTGATTGATCAAGGCTCCCAGATATCCTTAATAACTGAGAATGCGCCTCAGATATTAGGTATCAAAAGACGAATACGAAATATAAAGACGTAGGTATATAAAAGAGTCATCTTTGGAGTGGGGCAAAAGGAAAACAACTCTAAAATAAAGATTGGCATAGAAATGTATTTCAATGTACAAACATTTTGAATTCGAATCTCATGTGCTCATCTGGAACGAACTCATTAAAAGTCTACCAAACCAAACATTCACCAAAACAAATTGGACTTACATAAGCATAAGCATAATCAGCCTTTTTCATGTTCCCACTGCTGGGACACAGGCCTCCACTCTAGGAGAGGAAACGGGCCGTAATCCAGTGCGGGTTGGTAAATGTTATGTCTTCGAATTTTTGGTTCTAGGACATGCCGGTTTTTTAGCGGCAATTTAGCTGACCCGGTACTAGTTTTTTGGTATTCTCGGCCGGTACGGTACAATAAGGATCAGTTTTACTTACCTCTCCTTCAATTCCGTCATGATTAACTTGGTAATCATTTCAATAACTCTCCAAAGTATTAAGTTTCCTGTTAAAATAATCTACAGTTTTCCTATCAGCACTATCCTTCTGTAAGTTAATGTCAAGTTTTATGATGCCATCATATATCATTGATTGCGTTTCGATTAATTTCGCCATTATTATAGGATGTTAAACTTCAGCCGTTACTGACTATAAGTAAGGAAATTGATTACTGTATGCTCCGCTGTTTTACTCGGCCTCTGCTTCTACTGCGCTGTTCTGCTCCAATGTTCGCTCCGACAGCCCCACGACGTACACACACTGTTGTTTGTTACGATAGTTCAGACCTCGTACACTGAAATTCCGAATGTTCGAAATTACGTGATCCGACTCGAAGGACCAAAAATATGTCGGGGTACTTAGCAATGTCACAGATAACTAAATAGTTACTACGGCAATGTGTCGAATGTGTCGTGTTTTTGAGGAGAAACAAAATGTAAAACACTGTTTATTGAGTCACTCTCAAGCTGTTTTTATTGTTAAAATGTTAAATGAAATGTTGACAAAATGTACATCACACCCAGCTAACGTGATAGACGTTAAAGTGCACTGAATCTAATGCAAAGTTGTAAGTAATAAGCATAGATATAATAAACAAGGAGATATGCCCTGTAGCCGAAAATGTATCGGAACCTGTGTCTCCTGTTTTGCCCTACCACCCGGCAACTACTACGAATGCAGTTCAGTAAAAGCAATAGATACGCAGTCGCGCACACACCCGCATTTTTGAAATCGGACTGTACTACACAATCAATTATAAACCTTATCCTAATAAACACAGCGTATATTTACAGTACACCGTGCAACTTACTCACACAAAAACAACGCTGGGTATCGTTGTGCTGTGCAAAAGCAATTTATTTTACATATACGCTAGTGATTGACTTATCGATTCTGGCATTTATTACACACGCCATGCTGCCCATGTATAACAAATAAATAGCATGAATATGTTGACTATTTTAAGCAAAGGTCACTAATATATTATCTTAAACATGCCGATTACTATAATGCATTCGAAACTTTATCGAAAGTAAAATACAATTACCATAAAAAGTAAGGAAGTAGCACGAGGATAAGGCATACATACGATAATTCAAAGCCAAAAACACTTGAACGATTATTTACCAAAAATTTATTGCAATCTAAGAAAGTTTGGTACACTTTTGTAATATTTCATTCAACAATCGACATTGTTGTCGACAGTGTATCTGCACAATTACATCACTAACTCGCGGCAAGAAGCAGCGGCCGTACTATGCGATACATCGGCTTGCTAAAGTATCGTTTTGTGATTTTTACATTGCTCATCCAGTCACTTAGCGACAAACTTAGGTAGTGGTTAAGGAGCAGTGTATTCATTGTAATATGTTATTGTCGCTGTGACATTTGAAAATAAAAATAACATAGTATAAGCAAGAAATATTTTACGATTTGTTGTTTTTCATGATTTTAAAGACAAATATAGTAAAATACTTGTATTTTGATATGGTAAGTGATTCCATAATTAACAAAGTTTTGGTTTATGCTTCGGTTTTTACAAGAAAACACTGAACAACACGGCATTCTTATATTTTATCACGCTCACGGTCGTAAGCGCACTAGTTCGCGGATTCGACCATTGCGTAAGACATGCTCGCCCAGAGCATGTCGCGAGGACACCGACACGCCCCCTTGCCACTTCTCCTGTATTTTATATTTCTATGGTAATAAGTGTGTTTACAAATTAAAATTAGGCCAACGCGTCACGCCGATATTGCTAAGGTGTTCGGTGAAAACAACGAACAATTATCAAAACATTTTTATTTCGATCATCATTTTCTGGTTTTATACGTGACAGGCTGTCAGCCACGTAGACTTTTTCTTCTTTCTGAGCCTTTCTTGGGTTAGGTTAGAAAAATAACAATCAATAAAACTCAAACAACAATGATTGAGTTTTATTGATTGTTATTTTTATTCCAGTTGTCTTTTATTAGTTATCTTCAATTGTATTGCATATAAAAAGCTATTAACGAATTTTCTTATTGTAAAATTGTGAGGGCGAAATAAAACTTGTTTTGATAGCCAGAGTTGCCAGCTTATTATTATTTCATTCATTTATTTCACATACATATCGCTTACATTTTTAAATATTTCTATAAAAATTAAAAACATTTAAAAATTGTAACAAATTGTGGCCCGCCGGTATCGGGAACAGGGTCCAAGCTACCGGTGGTTAGGGCTCCTAAGAGAGGAACCTCCTAACAATACGCGCCGTATCCAGGAGTACCGCTTTCTGGATCAAGCCCTTGATCCAGCTGAAACGACAACGATAAATTGAAATATAAAACGGGATGAACCAACTTTAACAAACGTTGATAAGGAGCCGGACACGAGCTCAAACCACACAATCAACATCTTCGGGTTCGTCGCTCAGCTCCGCCTCGCAGCCGCCGGGATCTACGCCACCCGTGAGTCCAGAAATCCCGGTAGCTGCAGTTGAGCCGAGCTCGAGCGACGAATACTTCTCGCCGCCGACGACACCACCACCTGCGCGTCGGCGCGGACGGGGCCGACCACCGACCAGCTTAGGACCTCGAGGCCCGCCGGCCTCTGGCGGGGTCCCCGCTATCGGTGGAAGTGTGTAGCGCATGCGATGGACGCAATCCATAAACGAAAATGTCATGCGCTCATACTTTGGGGCTACAGAGGGGGAACTAACCTATTATTATTATTTTGATAGTTTTAATCTCTCGAAATGACTTCGAGAGATTAGACCTATCAAACTGACATGAGATAATTTCCTAGCACACTTTTGCCGTAAACTGCGGTTTAATGAGAATTAAAGAATAATTAAGTTATTTATTATTTATTTTGGCAGGTCACTGCAAGAAGTTCTTAGTGAAAATCCAGTTGCGGGTGTAAGTCAGCGTCTACACTACGCGGAGCGCTCGATCGAAGAGACGCAAGTGTTCGTGGACCAGTGGTGCGGCGGCAACTACAGTCAGCGACTGGCGTCATGGAGCGTGAACGCGACTAGCGGCGCCGTGCATGGTGACTTCTCACGGCCCAACGATTTGCCACAGAATGACGGCGCCTCGAGCTGCATCGTGCAGACCGGCGATCAGTTCGTCCCCAAATGCCACGACGCCGAGTGCGCCTTCGCGCTGCTGCTGCTGGCGCTGTTCCCCGTCGCGGTGCTGCTGACCCGCCGCGCGATACTACGCCGCCTTGCACGCCTGAAACAGGAGCAGCTGATCCAAGTGATCGCGCGGCGCCGGCATGTGGCCACCGTGCTGGCCGAGTACCTGGTGGAGCGCGCCGCACTGGAGCTACGCGAGGAGCTTGGTTCTGGCCGCTTCGGCAGCGTGTGCCTGGCACGGCTGCGCGTGCCTGGCCGCGCTCCGCGCTATATCGCCGCCAAGGCTTTGCGCGAAAACGCCGCGCCTGCCGAGGAGAGCGAGTTCCTCCGCGAGGCGTGCACGATCGCCTCCCTCGAGCATGCGCATATTGTGCGCCTGGTCGGCGTGTGCATCGCGGACGGGCCTCCACTGGTGCTCATGGAGCTAGCGTTCTTCGGCGACCTGCTGGGGTATCTGCGCGAGCGACGCCACCTGGTGGAGGGCACGGGCTCGGAGGAGCCGGCGGAGAGTGGCGAGGCGGAGCACGTGTCCGCCGAGGCGCTGACGCGCCTGGCGTGCGAGGCGGCGCAGGCGCTGCAATATCTGAGCACGCGCGGCGTGGTACATCGCGACGTGCGCGCCGCCAATTGCCTGGTGGACGTGCGGCGGTCGCTGAAACTAGCCGACTTCGGCATGGCGCGCGATACGGTGACTGGTGCCGACGGCGCGCCCGAGTATTCTTGTCGACGCCGCGGCCTGTTCCCCGTGCTGTGGATGGCACCTGAGAGTCTCGCTCACGGCGTGTTCTCGGCCGCGTCCGACGTATGGGCGCTCGGCGTGCTGATGCTGGAGCTGGTAACGCTGGGCGTGAGGCCCTACGGCAGCATGTCACCGCTGCGCGTGCTGGAGTACGTAGCAGCCGGTGGCAGCCCGCCGCTGCCACTGGACGCCACGCCTCAGACGTGAGTACCAGGCGAGCGGGGCGGAGCGCATCGCTTGGCACACTCGCAGCTAAAACAATGTGTTACAGGCGCGGGCTGGCGCGCTTGTGCTGGGCGCGCGCGGCGGAGCGGCGGCCGAGCGCGGCGCAGGTGGCGGCGTACCTGGCGGCGTGGCCGCGCGCGCTGAGCCCGGCGCTGCTGGGCCAGCGCGACGAGCCGGCCGACGCCGACAGCGGCTTCGGGGAGTCGCCCTCCACGGAGCTGCTGCCGCCCGACTCTCCTCTGCACTCCCTGGTACAGCACGACGATCTCGCTGCAACTCGCTGATCTGCATGGGTAAATTAAATTCAGAATATTGTTTACAAATACCGTAAGTCTGTAATAAATCCCGCGAGGTTATGAACTCTTCGTTATTTTGTACATTTGACTATAGGTAAGTACTGGTACGAATCTGTAGGTAGTCGTGTAGTCTTCCGTGGTCCGTATCTTTTTGTCCGAGTTATGATGATTGTGTTTTAATAGTTTAAAAACTTCAGTAGATAGTGTATAATTATGTATGTATTCGGACAAAATCGAGACTAGGATTCCCTTATAATAAGAACTACTGTTGTGTTGGATAAGGTATACGTTTGCTTAGCAGGAATTTGGTAATTTAAAATGCGTGTTTGCTTTAAGACTGTTTATTTGCGACTAATGGACCACCATTAGTCGCAAATAAACAGTCAGGCAATAAACAGGGGACCTACAAACGCTAATATATACTTAGAAAGTGTATCATATAGACCTAACAACTACTATAAACTATATCTACATACGACTCTATAAGGAACCCTTGGTTAGCGAGTTAGACTCGCACTTCTCCGTATTTTTATTTTTTTTAATGAAAAATTGTGTTGTGTGGTGCTTTTTGATACCGACTTCCGAAATTAAAGTTATTGTATACTTTTTTACTATTTTTTATTTAGAAGTAGGTAGATTGTATTGGAATATTGTTTTTATTTCGGAAGTCGGTGTGTTAAAAAAAAAGCAACCAAAACACCGATTCGATGGCGCGTTATGGATTCAAGATTCAAGATTCAAGATTCAAAGCATTTATTTCAATTAAACCTTTTACAGGCACTTTTGAATTGTCAAGTCGAAAGAGGTGAAGCTATCTGCACGTTCCAAAGCGTAGATCTCTATGGAGAAGAACGTGCAAGAAACTCCACGGACACTCTTTTAAATCATGTTCTGTATTACATAACCTTGGTTACATCCTTGGTCGCTTCTATATGTGAGGACAATGCGAAGAAACAAAAAGGAAACTATAAAAACAATTCAAAGTTTAAAGATTAAAACAAGTCAGTGGCAGTTAAGAGGTGACCAGTCTCAACCGACGGCACCCGTTCACGAACATGACGCGTGTATTGGCACCATTTAGCTCAACCATTTTGAAGGGAACCGAATGATCCAACACACACGCCACCATCAGCGAAACATTTGAGCGAGCATGACATGCTCTCAACTGCCATTTTAGTTCAAGTCACAAAGTAAAGTATAACTTATCACAAGTAAATGGCTCCATGGTACTCACATGTACAATATTTGAAAATAAAATGCTTCTACATTATATAAAACTATGGTTTACAAAAACCAAGCAACTACAAGTAAAAAAAAAAGAAATTATTTATTAAGTATCAAAGTAATAGGTAAGTATTATATAAAAAAAAAAGAATAAATAAATGAGACAGAAAAAAAAAGGGGCGAGCATCTCTTCCAAATATAAAATCCTAACTTGTTTATCCAAGTGGTTGAGGCTGTGGAGCAGGACCGGCATTTAGCCAAGCATTATTATCTTGAATGTAATCCCCCAACTTATAATATGCTTGCTTGCATAATGTGCGTTTAATACAAGTTTTAAATTTCGTTTCATTCAGTTCTAATATATGGGGAGGAATTTTATTGTAACATTTTAAACAATACCCCATGAAAGATGTGGCTACTTTAGCTAGTCTGAAACCTGGTTGAACTAATTGATCCCTATTTCTAGTAGCATAATTATGTCTGTCGCCTCGCTTACTAAAGAGATGTAGATTTTTTCTAACGTACATAATGTTTTCATAGATATATTGACAAGGTACCGTCATGATGTTAATTTCCTTAAACAGTTCCCTTAGAGAATCACGCCGGCGGAGATTGTAAATGGCTTTGATGGCTCTTTTCTGCAGAATAAAAATTGACTCGATGTCTGCAGCCCGGCCCCATAACAAGATACCGTAAGACATTATACTATGAAAGTAACTGAAATAGACTAGTCTCGCGGTATCAACATCAGTAAATTGGCGGATTTTCCTAACAGCATATGCTGCTGAGCTTAGTCGTCCTGCAAGAGATGCTAAATGAGGACCCCATTGTAGCCTTGAGTCAAGCGTAATCCCCAGGAAAACCGTTTTATCGACGAATTCTAGTTTTTCCCTGTTCAACACTATATCACAATCACTACTTTTGACATTTGGTAAAGCAAATCTTATGCATTTCGTTTTCTTCCCATTTAAAACCAAATTATTAGCAGTGAACCAATTTTGGACCTGCAAAAGGGCGTTATTTACGATGTCAAGATTATTACTACGTCTATTTATTTTAAAAATCAAAGAAGTGTCGTCAGCAAACAAGACCATGTTTAGCTTGTTTTGCAATAAATGGGGTAAATCATTTATATAAACTAGAAATAAAAAAGGACCCAAAATTGAGCCCTGTGGAACGCCCATTTTCACGTTTAAGCCCGATGAATTAACACCGTTAATTTGCACTACTTGCTGTCTATCATTCAAATAAGATTTAACAAGGCTTAAAGCTGTTTTGCCCAGTCCGTAGTGCCCAAGTTTCAGGAGTAATGTTTCGTGATCCACACAATCAAACGCCTTAGATAGGTCGCAGAAGATGCCTATGGCATCTTGTGCCTCTTCCCACGCATTAAATATATGCTTCAGTAAGGTGACACCAGCGTCAGTAGTACAACGTCCTCTGGTGAAACCATACTGTTTATCATGCAAGATGTTATTCGTGTTAAAATGATAAAGCATTTGATTTAGCATCACTTTTTCAAATACCTTGCTGAAGACTGGCAACACGGATACTGGTCTATAATTATTTGTGTCTTTACTGTCCCCGTTTTTAAAAAGTGGTATTACTTTACTGAATTTCATTAGGTCCGGAAAGACTCCTTGATCCACACACAAATTAAATATTAAAGCTAAGAAAGGGGCTACAGTCTCAATAATTGAGGTACAAACTTTGATAGACAATCCCCATAAATCTTCCGTCAGTTTAATTTTGATTTGTTTGAAAGCTTTCATTACTGTTAAGGGGTTTATATGCTTAAAATTAAATTCAGTCGGGCAGGCTGACACATTCGACTGTAATAAATCAAAAGCAAGCGAAGGCGAAGAATTTAAAGCTTCAGTAGTTTTAATAGGGATACTGGTAAAGAAATTTACAAATTCTTGAGCAACTTTTAGGTTATCACTAATAAGACCCTGAGTAGTCTCCAATGTGAAATCCGTATTATGTCTTTTATTCCTGTTCGTTTCATTATTTATAATTTTCCAAACCGTCTTTACTTTGTTGTCTGCTGTTTTTACCTTTTTGCTTATGTATAAAGCTTTAGCTACCTTGCAAGTATTTTTATAAATTTTTGAGTAAGTAGCTACATACTTATTAAAAGCTTCAGTATTAATAAAAGGCTTAAGGCCGTATAGCTCGTAAAGTCTTTCCCTACTTTTTCTGAGTCCTTTAGTCGCCCAGTCACTAAATAAAAACTTAGGGCAGATAGTTTTAGTTGTCTTTTTAAAAGTATTATTGAACTCAGTTTGGACAACAGAAAAAAATTCTTTATATAGAATATTGCCATTATTCATTGTGAAGTCCCGATCACTTAACTTGTTGCTTAATGTGCTGTTAAATTTATATAATTTACCTGATGTTATTGGTCTTGATTGTATCTGCACTTGTTGTATACGTGAGGTGGACTCAAAAGTTACCGTTAGCCCACTGTGATCAGAAGGGAGACAATTTACAATGGCTTTTTCAAAGTAGTTGCAGCAACAAAAAACATTATCAATGCATGTAGCAGTCGTTGACGTAGTTCGGGTTGGTTCAATGAACACATTTGATAAATTGAATGACCTAAAGAGATTTAAAAAGCGATTGCTATCTGAATTATCTTCAACAATATTAATATTAAAATCTCCACAGATAATTAAAAGTTTATTACCACTTGCAAGTTTTGCCATAACATCTTCCATCACAGACTCAAAAATAGAATAGTTTTGATAATTAGGGGGTCTGTAAACGCACACTATGACATGCTTATCTAGCTCAACACAGGACAGTTCAATGTTATGTTCAACTGACAGTTCAACTATATCTTTTCTAGTTTTATATTTAATAGAGTGCTTAATTAAGATAAGTGAACCCCCGCGCAGCATTGATTTACGATTAAAACAACTGCCCAAACTGTAATTATTATAATTAATTATCATTTCAGAATCCTTTAGCCAATGCTCTGTTACACAAACAATGTCATACATTGTTTTTTCTAAAAATAATTCAATTTCCAATTGCTTCGAGGAAAAGCCTTGAATGTTCTGAAGGTATAGAGTAAAGGATTTCTGATTGGCTCCCTTTTTGTTACTGCTAGAAGATACCGTGTTGTTTACAAGCTCAGCCAATTTGTCTATGGTACCCTCTGTTGTCTTATAACCTAGTTTAAATTATTAGAGCCAGCAACCAAGACATTAGTACTATTACTAATTGTGGTGCTAATACCAGAGTACTTCGACATACTAATTATGTCTGAGTTAATATTAAAAACTAATAGCCTCGCTATTTGACGTCTAAAACTAACAGGCAGATACACAGTATCCCTAGTCGATTTAAGTTTATCAACAAAATTGTTGATGTCAAAAAATAAAAGCTTGTCACTATGGTGACTTACTAAAAATTGCATATGCTTATTTAGCATGTGTATATACTTATTTTGCCTATAAGATAGCTGCTCAAAGTATGGAAAAGCACACAAAATGATCTTCTTACAATTAATCTTCAAAAGTTCAGTTATACTATCAGTGATATCATTATTTGTTACATTTAAGCTATTCCCTACAATAATAGTTATTATGGAATTAATATCATACTTATTCTCAGTTACAGATGATAGTATGCGGTGGTAGGAAGACTGAGGAGTGCAATAATTTTGAGAAGGAAAAGGAAGGCTGTTACTAACTAATTTCCCTAACCCTCTTCCTATACTGTCTGAAAACATTACTGACTGTAAACAATCCTTGCTATTAGGAGTGGAAAAACTACTAACTGCTGAATTTACCACTTGAGAAGATTTTTGCACAATATCAGGATTGTCTTGGATGGGAGCACAATCCTGAGTACTCATAGCTTGGGATGGGTCCTCTGTTACCACAGGCCGGGGGGCATTGAGGTTGCATTTGTCCTGACAAGTGCACTTGGTGTTGCTAAGAGTCAGCAAGTCTACTCTGTCGACTAATTCATTTGTAGCTAGGATATGTTCCTTGATTTGGTTTTTTGAACTTACATATTTATTATAAAGCGACTTAAGTGAATAATCCAAATTTTGTATTTCGGATTGTAAGCGCTGAGTGTCAATTTCATAAATATTTATTTATATTATGGCTCTATATAGAGGTATTTCATCTGAGTTGTACGGCATATTATTATTATACGCTTTGTTGTAAGGTCTTTGGGGCGCAGTGGAAGTGTTATGGTCGGCTGTCAAAATAAAAACTGGTAGAACACAAACTAAGTAAAATAAAACAAAACAATATTACATCGACTTTACCATCTAAAATAACGGATTGCAAAAAATAAACTGTGTATGTCGTATAGTGTATAGTAGCAAGAAAGAGTTATGCTGAGAACATAGAACGATGTCACCAATACAAAATGTTAGTAATTTATTAAACAATCACTGACAATATCAAATCCAAACGGTGGATTTGATCTGTCAAATATTTTATTATTTGATTTTGATTTGTCATGATTTTGGAATGAAATCAATGTATATAGTGCGCGGGCCCTCAGAATATGGCGTTCAAAGGAGGTTTGAGTGCTCCTGAACAATGTTTTACAGTATTTTTTAAAGTTAGACCATAAGGATTGAGTTTGGAATTAAGTCTTCTATTCCAAATCTTTTATATACAATTTTATAATTTTTTTAGATACTTTGCTGTAGGCCAAGGGTGAATTTGTGGATGAATTTCGATTATTTTTCTTTTTCAAAATAATATGAATAAATTTTGCTATAGATAATTACTGTGGAGCAAACTTCAAATCAATTAATTGATTCTGCCATTGCAAACATAGAATCTACATACCATGAACCTATTGATCACCACTCAATATTCGACACGAGCCAACCTAGCACTAGTCAACTTCCTATTGATCACCACTCAACATTCGACACGAGCCAACCCAGCACTAGTCAACTCCCTATTGATCACCACTCAATATTCGACACGAGCCAACCCAGCACTAGTCAACTTCCTATTGATCACCACTCAACATTCGACACGAGCCAACCCAGCACTAGTCAACTCCCTATTGATCACCACTCAATATTCGACACGAGCCAACCCAGCACTAGTCAACTTCCTATTGATCACCACTCAACATTCGACACGAGCCAACCCAGCACTAGTCAACTCCCTATTGATCACCACTCAATATTCGACACGAGCCAACCCAGCACTAGTCAACTTTCTATTGATCACCACTCAACATTCGACACGAGCCAACCCAGCACTAGTCAACTTCCTATTGATCACCACTCAACATTCGACACGAGCCAACCCAGCACTAGTCAACTTCCTATTGATCACCACTCAATATTCGACACGAGCCAACCCAGCACTAGTCAACTTCCTACTACACCTTCAAGCAGGAAGAAAAAAACGAAGCTGACTTAATCACCAATAAAACTTAAGAAATTATGCATGCTGTGTTATTCACACCGCAATATTTTTTATTGATCAGTTGCAATAAAGCTGTTATAATTATTGACTATTAACATGAAAATTTAATAGGCACATTTCTTAAAATACTTAGTTATATTTACCTAACATAACTAAAAACAGAAAGTAGATATTTTATTGTAACAGGTCTAGATTTACAGATACAGCTAAACTTAGTAAAAACTTAGAAACATGTAAGAGAAATCATCTAAAAAAATACGTAAATTCAAAGCACTTATAATATTATAGCTAGCCTGAAATGTCCCACTGCTGGGAAAAGGCCTCCCTCCACTCCTTCCACTGTTCCCGATCCTGTGCCACATCCTGCCAATTCCCAAGGAAGACATCCAAGTCGTCCCGCCATCTCCTTCGTGGTCTGCCGCGGCCCCGTCTCGCGATGTCAGGGCACCAATTTTGAGTTTTATACGCCCACCGCTCGATGGACATATGGTAGACATGTCCAGCCCAGTCCCATTTAAGCTGGGCAGCCTTCTGAGCTACGTCAACGATCTGTGTTTTTGAACGCACTATCGTGTTTCGAATTCGATCCGTTAATTTATCACCAAGTATATTGCGCTCCATAGCACATTGGCAAACCTTGAGTTTGGAATTCAAAGCAATATCAAATTAAAAAAAAAAAAACACTTTAATTTAAAATGCTCCACTATCAAAGATTATTTTAAGATGAAAAAAGTTGGTATAATTTAGTTATTTTCTGTTTTACTTTCAGACTATGCAATCAACACCTCGAAAGAAGATGTTGAAGAAGAAATTAATCAAGTTGAAGCAACTATGTACTGGAAAATTGAACGCAGAATGGGGAAAAAACATGTGCATTTGGAAACTATACTCACAGAACTCAACCATACATACATTAAAATTGGTTATCTTCTATCGAATATTGAAGGCGGTAATTTAGACTTCCTAAAATGTGCAGGAAGCAAAATTAAAGCAATACGTATTCAGAATCGTTTCGCAAATTTTCTCTGTGTCTACAATTCTACATCTACATATATTAGTCCAAAAGCTTACAGTTTCGTAAGAAACCATTTTGATACATGTCTACCGCAAGACACTTTATAGATAGTATTCTTGTGTCGATTGCCAACCTGGGTCCACCCAAGAAGCCTTTACATTTATAAAGGCGATTGGCAACAAAACTAGCGATAAGGTAATTTGTGCCTTGAGTTTAGACGAAATGGCAATATGTCAACATGTTCAATGGTAACAAATCGGTAGGCTATGTAAATATTGGTGAAAATTTAGATGTCGATAGACCCTTGGCTAAGGACGCTTTAGTATTTATATTAACCAGCATTAATGACAATTAGAAGCGGCCCATTGGTTATTTTTTACTAATGGCGAACAAAGATGTGCCCTTCAAGAAATTGCATTAAATTAATCTATTATCCGAATGTGGGGTCATAGTGGCCTCTGTGACTTTTGATGGCTGCCCTGCAAACTTTGCAATGTGCAAATATTTAGGGGCCAAATTTGATGATTTGAATATTTTAAATCCAACGTTTACCGTGAATGGCAATACAATAGTAGCGTATTCTGATCCATGCCACATGATTAAATTAATAAGAAACTGTTTGGCGGACAAAAATGAAATTAAAGACGGTGGCAATCCAACTTCCATCTTTACGCAGATGATTTGCAGCTATCGACACTTCTTGCTGGCGGACGCGGACGCAGCGATTAATGCCATGAATTGTGACCTGGAGAGGATTAAGTAATCAATGGGCGAAGTCATACGGCTTACAGATTAACCCGTCCAAGTCTCAGGCTATGATCATAGGCAGTCGTTATTATCGCAGTGCGCTTGACACTTCCACGTGGACGCCTTCAGCCCTTAACGGATCGACCATTGCGTACACGCACACGGCAAAGAATCTCGGTGTCTTCATTGACAGCAATCTTTCTCGGCGAGCGCAAGTGAATGAGGTTAGTCGTAAGGTGCACTTTTCCTTCCACTCTTTAAAAACTCTTCAAACTTTTTTGCCCTTCAAATCTAAAATTTATTTAGCCCAAACATTAATTCAGCCGATCATTGACTATGCTGATGCCTGCTACCTGGATGTCACTGGGGAGCTCTTAAACAAGCTCTTAAACAAGCAAAACCTGTGCATTCGTTTTGTTTTTGGCCTGAGGAAATACGACCATGTCTCTCAGTTCCGCAAGCAACTCAAGTGGCTCCCTATCCGTCTTCGCAGGAACACTCGAATATTAGGTCTCCTTTTTAATCCTGCATATCGTGGCTACCTGCGTGATCGTTTACTCGCCCTGCAGATGCGCTGTATAGGTCCCACCTGAAACATCATCTAAACTTTCCACCCCATAATACTCATTCATAATTATTGCCACTCCTTTTCTTTTCCGGCAGTACGTCTGTGGAACTCACTCCCACCTAGAATAAGACTCTGTAAAAATATTTCTCTTTTTAAAAAAACAAGTAAGAGCATTATTTGTCCATTATACTGTGATTCTGTATATTATAATAGTTATGTATCTATCTAAATATATATAACTCAAAAGTGACTGACTGACTGACATAGTGATCTATCAACGCACAACCCAAACCACTGAACGGATCGGGCTGAAATTTGGCATGCAGGTAGATGTTATGACGTAGGCAACTACTAAGAAAGTATTTTTGAAAATTCGCCCCCTAAGGGGGTGAAAAAGGGGTTGAAAGTTTGTATGGGGAAACAAGGTTAGTTAAACTATTTTATTTGAAACTTCACAGGACTACTCCCATCATTTTTCTTTTTTTTTTGTAACTAACGTTGTGGATCACAGTTGTCCAAGCAAAATAAAATTATTATTATTATAAGTAAACCTATGTTTCAGTTTCTTTCAGAATTCAACCCCTAAAAGGTGGAAAAGGGGTGACAAATTCTGAAAATCAATATGGGTATCGTTTTTATGGTTTATCGGGTCGCTGGTTACGAAAACAACAACTGTTTCACAGAAAATTGCACAAAATTACACCTGAACAAAAAAATAAAAAAAACTTTTTACAAAAAACTACAACCGACTTTTACACAAAAAAATAAAAAAAGTGCAAAATAACTTTAATTTCGGAACTCGGTGTTTGTGGTTGCTTTTTCGTTTTTTGAACACCGACTTCCGAAATTAAAGTTATTTTGCACTTTTTGATCTTTTGTGTAAAAGTCGGTTGTATTTTTTTGTTAGAAAGTTTTTTATTTTTCACTTCCCCCCACCTAAACGAACCAATCACATTGGTGTAAAAAAAAGTACTGCTCCTTTGCAGAGTAAACTAAGAGGTCGTCAATGTAGATAATGTAGATATTTTTTTTAGATTTTTCGAAAACCGCTTGGTAGATTTCGATAAAATTTTCATGGGACCATTTGGAAAGTATACCCTTTCCAACAAAAAAAGAATTTTTCAAATCGGTTGACAAGCGACGGAGTTATGCGCGAACAAACATAAAAAAAAACAAACATCCGAATTGAGAACCTCCTCCTTTTTTAGAAGTCGGTTAAAAATAAACAAACAAACCAAATACATACACATATAATTATGTTTTTTAAATTTAATAAAATGGCAAAACCAATATAAATATTTAGGTACCTATCTATTTTGAATTGACCTTCAAGTTCCAATCATTACCAATATATTTACCAATAGCTTATGCCGGCGACTTCGTCCGTGCAATTCTACTTCCTTTCTTAGCGCTCGCCTACGCTACGTTACGTTACGATATAACCGAACTCCACGCGGACGAAGTCACGGGCAAAAGCTAATTATTTTATAAAGAAGTATATACATATTTAGGTATATTTATTTGTGTATATTTTTTGTATGTTTATTTTAATTTGATTTGTATGTATAAATAGTTGTTATATATCTTAGTTAAGTTAGTATAGTATATTTTAAGTTTCCTTCTCTGTCTTTCTACACACGGTGTCTACGTTTCTTATCCCACTCTCTGTCGCAGGTCTGCTGGAAGAAATTTCTATTGAAATAAGCAGTACCTTTGTGCTTTTGATTTTGTACAAAATTTTCTTTTTTTAAGTATCTTGTGTGTACATAAATCAATTATTTCCTGGAAATATATTAAACATTTACACAGATTGCAAGAGTCGGAAGGAGTTCATTTAGGAAACAAATTAAGAAAATCTGAAGGTGTAAAATTATGAAGGTACGACTAGCCACCCAAACATTAAGTAAGTCCGTTGCAGAGTCACTTGTGCTTGAAAAAACTAATTTCAAAAGAAACATTCAGTTTAATTAACTCATATTTTAAAGAGGTTGAATTATACATAAAACGCTTATAGTTCAATAATGAGGAACTTGTACTCAAATCTGGTCGCGAAACGGATTTCTTAGGATTGTTGATCTGTGTCCGATCGGTGCAAATCATATATGAAGGTTATATTCAGTCAGATGCACTGGAATATTTGTGCACTTATAAATTATCGTAAGACCATAAATTTACATATATGTATTGCATCCTTCACCGGATGTATGTCTATATGCTGCAAAGATCCTGCGCTCGTTCGTGGCACACTATAGTACAGCAATTATAGCAAAACACAATATGCTAGCTAAAATGATGTCCTGTGTTATGAACAAATTTATAGGAAAACCATTATTTTCAGCATTAAAAGTCCATGAAACCGAGCAGCATCCATTTGATAACCACGTCGTTTTACTGTTAAAATCTATTTCATTCAGGTATCTTGAAGTAAGAATTCAATTTCTCAGTAAAAATTTGAGCCATAATAATGAAAAAAAAAATAGAAAATTCCACAATAACTTGATTTTATTTAAGGGCCAATATGTGATTCTACCATAGCATTAATTTAGGTATAAAGATTATATAAAAATATACTAACAAGGAGACGGCCTCAAATCGAACGGAGGCTCCGCGTGTAGTTAGCACTCAGTGACTGTATTCATATACTCAAACCCTAGAGCGCACTACTTAGCCATTGCGGAGAAGAAAAAAACCTGAAGATTGAAAAAAAAAATGAATTTGTATTAACATTTAATAAATCGTTATAAACAATTTCCTTTCAACTTTTATAAATTGTTAAATCGCGAATTTAATTATCTGAACGTGAACGAAATTTGCGTTTTAGAAGAAATTCTCAAAACTCCGTGCTCCTGTAAAAAAGCTGCATTTATTTCATTTTGCAAGTTGTCGACAAAATTTGTATTTTTCTTGTTTTCATGATAAATATCATCCAGGTTTGTGTATTCGTAAAGATTTTTTCAAAGTCAAAGTCTTTTATTTGTGGTCATAGGTTAACAAAGATGGTGCTTAATAACAATTAATGTATCTCTATGTCTTGCTAGTACAGCGTACAAGTACCAGGTTTAACCTCTACATAAAAACATTAATCTTAAATTATAATTACTTAACTCTATCCTACTTTATCAACTAAATTATCTAATATTATCGTTTAAATATTCTGTCATTGTATAATAAGCCTTATCTAATAAAAATACTTGCAATTTTTTCTTAAAATCTTGTAAATCTACTGTCTTCAAAATTTTTATAGGTACTTTATTACATATTCTTGTTGACATACTAAAAAAACTCTTGTCAAAAAGGGCAGTTCTGTGAGGTAGAGAAGAAATCTTTAAAGCATTCCTAACGGATTGCGGTTTTGCAAACAGATGTTTGTTCGTTTTGAAAAAAATCGCTTCCTCATAAATATATAAAAGTCATAGTTTTTAACGTCTGAAAGGAAGGCTTACATGAGTCTGGTACATGAATATTTGCAATAGCATGCACACATTTCTTTTGTGCTTTAAATACATACTCTGTATTAGTGGCGTTTCCCCAGAATATTAAACCATATTTAAGGGTTGATGCCACATATGCATGGTATGCTGTCAGTACAGCTGATTGGTCTACTACTTTCACTAATTTATACAAGGCATATGAATATTGGTTTAATTTTTTACATACTTTATCAATGTGTGTTTGCCATTTCATATTATTATCAATCCAGATACCCAGAAATTTAATACTAATAACTTTTTGGGATACAATTCAACAATGACTTTCTGAGTTCTTAGTCAAGCAACGTCAAATGGGGAGACTTAGGAAATTGGAGATATTGAGAAAGTACAGAGAACAATACAGTAGTTACTTAAGTATTATATTAATCTATGATTGAGAAAAAGTTTCTATCTGGTGTATCTGACACAACTCGTGGCGGGAATACAAAAACAGTGTTGCCAACACATTGGAAGGTGCGTTCCGATAATGGACGCCACACCACCCCCCTACGGAGAAAAGGAACCGCAGGTTAAAAGAGGACTAGAGGTCTAAAATTTGCTTGAAACGAACCCTGCGTCCAGATCTGGTCACCGGAGGCAAGGCTGGCGCAAAGGTGGTAGAAGGCGCATATTCGGGTGCAGCGGCTGATGGTGAGGTTGGTGGACCTAAAGCTGAACCTGGGGTCCTAGGTGGTTTAGCGGGAGCAGCAGCTGTCCTAAAAGGTGTGTGCAAGTTCGGCTCCAGATAGGCAGGTTTCACTCTATCTAGGCTGACCTCGACCCGCTTACCTTTAATGTCTAAGCTAATAGTTTTGTCGTTTTTTTGAAATGACCTTGTACGGGCCGGAGTATGGTGTCGACAGAGCGCGTCGAACAGCGTCATCCCTGAGGAAAACGTGTGACGCCAATGGGAGGTCTTTATAAATGAAGGTAGGTGTTCCGCTTCCTATATGTCGCGAGGCTGGAACTGGTCGCAAGTCTGCCATGTGCTGACGGAGTTGATCGACTAGGTCAGTCGGGTCGTCGATGTGGCTGGAAGTTTCATTGACCAGGAACTCGCCAGGGAGGCGGATAGGCTCGCCATATAATATTTCAGCGCAAGATGTTTTGAGGTCTTCTTTGACTGCCGAACGCATTCCGAGAAGCACGATGGGTAGAGCCTCTATCCATGAGGATTCATGGCACATAATAGCCGCCTTTAATTGACGGTGTAGTCGCTCTACCATTCCGTTGGCACACGGGTGGTAACTAGTAGTGCGGGTCTTCTTGATGCCACACAGCTTCATGAGTCGACTGAAGAGGTCGGACTCAAATTGCCGACCTTGGTCCGTCGTGACGAGCGAGGGAACGCCGAAACGGGAAATCCAACCAGACATGAACGTACTTGCTACTTCTTGTGCCGTTATGGTTCTGAGAGGCCATACCTCTGGCCACCGGGTGAAACGATCTATTGCTGTTAAGCAGTAGCTGTAACCCTCGGTGGTAGGTGGTAGAGGCCCAATGATGTCCAGATGAACGTGGCGAAGTCTGGCGGTTGGCGTGTTAAAATTTCCCAATGGCGTTTTAACATGTCTTGTCACCTTCGATCTTTGGCAAGGAATGCAAGCGCGTGCCCATGCATGAACGTCTTTTTTCATAGCAGGCCATACATAGCGGTCAGCCACCAGCCGAGCGGTTGTCCGCGCGCCAGGGTGACTGAGCCCATGCAGCTGTTCAAAAACGCTTCTGCGGAAGCTGTGTGGCAGCAACGGTCGTTGTTTGCCAGTGGATGTATCGCAAATTATTGTTAAATCAGTACCTGGGATGGGTATGCTCTCTAACTTTAAAGAGGAACCGCCATTCTTCGCGAGTTCTTTCACTTCCTCGTCTGCCTGCTGTGCTGCTGCTAGCTCTCTGTAGTCACCAGTTAGCAGTGATATGGCATCGACACGAGATAGGGCGTCGGCGACTACATTGTCGGTACCTTTGATGTGAACGACGTCGGTTGTGAACTGTGAAATAAAAGAGAGTTGGTTAAGCTGAGCGGGAGGGAGTTTTTCACGTCGCTGGGAGAATGCATATACGAGGGGTTTATGATCCGTATATATAGTAGTATGTTGTACTTCTAATATATGACGGAAGTGTTGTACGGCCTCGTATACCCCCAGTAACTCCCTGTAATAGGCAGGCCAGGTGCTCTGGCGAGGAGTGAGCTTTTTGCTGAAGAAAGCAAGGGGTTCCCATTGATTATTTACCTTTTGCTGGAGTGCTGCTCCAACGTGTGTACTGGAGGCGTCTGTAAAGAGACCAAGTTGAGCTGTGCAGTCAGGGTGAGCCAGAGTTGTCGCGAGTGACAAGCTTTTTTTGCAGTCCTCAAATTTTTTTAGGAGTTCAGGGGACCAGAGGAATGGCTTTGCTCCTTTACCGTCAATTTTTGTTAAAGCATCGACGAGTGCAGCTTGGTGTGAAGCGGCTCCAGGTAAGAAACGTCGGTAATAATTGATCATTCCAAGAAATCTGCGCATGGCCTGGACTGTTTTCGGTGCGGGAAATTCGAGGAGTGCTTTTATTCGATTCTCAGGCGGTCGCGTGCCTTGAGCATTAATACAGTACCCGAGAAAAACTACTTCTGGTGCGCCGAAAACGCATTTGGATGGATTAACTACCATACCAAATTCTCGCAGTTTTTCGAAGAGGATCCTCAGGTGCTGCTCGTGCTCTGCTGCTGTGCGCGAGAAGACCAGGATGTCGTCCACGTAGGCATAACAGAAATCGAGGCCTCGCACTATACCGTCAACAAACCTTTGAAAGGTCTGTCCAGCGTTTCGCAACCCAAATGACATAAAGGGAAATTCAAACAGCCCGAACGGTGTAATGATGGCGGTTTTGCAAATATCATCTTTGTGTACCGGAATTTGTTGGTATGCTTTAACGAGATCAACAGTAGAGAATACAGTTGAGCCAGCCAAATTGTGACTGAAATCTCCTATATGTCTAACAGGGTAGCGATCCGGGACGGTACGAGCGTTAAGGGCACGGTAATCACCACATGGGCGCCAGGATGCGTCCTTTTTGGGGGCCATGTGCAGTGGTGATGACCACGGGCTCTTTGATGGTCGTGCAGTACCTGAGGACAACATGTCGGCAAACTCTTTCTGGGCCGCCTTCAGTTTCTGGGGGGCGAGGCGACGAGGGCGGGCTGCGACAGGGGGGCCGTCGGTCGTTATGATACGGTGCACCGTGTCATGTTTCACCTCGCGTGGCACTCCTGATGGTCGAGTGATATCTGGAAAGGCCGCCAAAATCTTTAAGTAAGGTGAGCTTCCACAGTTGTCTACCACTGTTCTGACACTGGCTTGATCAATCATGGCAACAGTGCCATGGCTTGACATGCCTGTTTTGGCATCGACTAAACGCCTATTAGTGCAGTCAGGGAGCAGATGATAGTGGGCTAGGAAGTCAGAGCCAATTATTGGAGTTCCAACATCAGCAATCACAAATGACCACCTGAAATCTCGGCGGAGACCCAGATTTAATGTCAGATTCATGAGGCCATATGTTTTTATTGTACTACCGTTTGCGGCCTTGAGGTCATAATCTGCAACCTCAATTTTCCTTTGTATGGCAGATTTTGGATAACAACATATGTCTGAACCAGTGTCTATAAGGAATCGACGTTTACTGTTGACATCAGTAACAAATAAGCGGCGACTTACAGTATTATGTGAGGGACAGTCAGCAGCCGCTATCACTGACTGTCTCTCAGGTTTTCCGCTGGCTTCCAGCCGCAAGGCCTAGTGCAGCGGGTGGCCTTCGACTTGAATCTACGATGATACCAACATAGATCTGAAGGTGAACGGTCCCTAGATTTAGATCGAGTCCGAGAGGTGCTTCTATCGTTGTGACGACTGCGGCCACTGCTCAATGCTGCCACCTGTTCCGTTAATTGGTCCAATCGGCGACTGATTGTCTGTAGTGGATCATCTGAAACAGGTTTGCTCGTAGAATAAACTGTATTGGCAGTCGGAGATACCTCAACTATGCGGTCTGCTAACTCAGCAACCTTGTGTAGGGGCAGATCGGCCTGGGCAGCTAAAATTGCTTGAACCTGCTGTGGAAGACGTCTCAGCCAAAGTTGACGCAAGATGGATTCATCTTGCAGGTTAGATCCAGCCAGCGAGCGGAGATGGCGCAAAAACTGTGAAGGTGTGCGCTCACCCAGCTCTACGTCACTTAATAGCTGGTTCACACGCTTTTCTTCCGAAATGGATAATCTGCGGATCAGTTCAGACTTTAAAAATATGTATTTGTCCTCTTTCGGAGGGTCAATGAGAATGTCCTCAATGTCTGCTGCAACCCTCTCAGGCAGTACACATAGAACATGATTGTATTTTGTATTATCTGTTTTTATACCAGATATTTCGAAATTTGCCTCTGCTTGCGCAAACCATGCCACCACGCGACCAGGCCAGAAAGGAGGAAGCTTTAGTGCAATGTGTGAAACCTGAGGGATCTGATCCTCCTTGGGGTTTGGTGTGTTATTATCAGGCATGTTAGATTTTAAATTGTACAGAAGCTGTTAAAATAAGTAAAATTAATATTAAAGTTAATTAGGACATAAACCAGTAAAATTAATATTAAAGTTAATTAGGACATAAACCAGTAAAATTAATATTAAAAATAATTAGGACATAAACCAAGGATCGAAATTAACAAAATATGGAAGTTAGGAGGATCAATTATCTATGTTTACAATGCCAGCGTCTCACACCCAATAGTAGTATACATTTAGTGCTAGCCAGTATTTGGAACAAACCATGCAAGTTATACATTCAGGTGCTAACACTTAATATAACTTTATGTTAGTAATTTAGTTAGCAGCAATGCAATATGTAAAATAAACCACTTATTTAGTTAAACTGAAGTGCACACAACAATAACACAAGAGAGGACATAAAGTTCACATAAAAAAATAAAAATAAATTCAAAGTCTTTGTTTCATGCTGAAGATAAAGTTCAAAAGTTCCACTCTGTAGCACCCAAGAAAAAAAATATAACTTACTTACAGGTTTTGTCTAACAAACAATACTATATGTTGGTATTATACTATATAATATTGGTGTGTATGTATGAGCAGGAATGCGGGAAATTTCTTCATAACCTCAGGTTCATGTGCATGATCATGACTGTATCTTCTGTAGCTTGTTGTAACTTTTGCTTCAATAGTTTGATAAAGTTTGGCTGACAACAGGTGGGCATTTGTTTTTTGCAGTCACAGGCGTCACAGCCAAGTGCTTTTCGGCGTTCGGGTTTCCTTCTGTGTACTTTGTAGGTAGGTAATAACAATAGCTCGTATCAGGGTTTCGTACTGTGATAGGTAATGCTCTTTCGAGTAGGTAGGTATATCACGTCGGGGTCACCAGTTTTGGGATACAATTCAACAATGACTTTCTGAGTTCTTAGTCAAGCAACGTCAAATGGGGAGACTTAGGAAATTGGAGATATTGAGAAAGTACAGAGAACAATACAGTAGTTACTTAAGTATTATATTAATCTATGATTGAGAAAAAGTTTCTATCTGGTGTATCTGACACAACTCGTGGCGGGAATACAAAAACAGTGTTGCCAACACATTGGAAGGTGCGTTCCGATAATGGACGCCACAACTTCTTCAATATGTGTTCCATCATATTCTATATTCAAAGAGTGTTGTATTTCTTGTGGGTATGTGACAATTTTTGTTTTATTTAGGTTAATCACTAAATTGTTTCTTAATAACCATTCTATAACTAGCTTAAGAGTAGTGTTAATAGCGGACTCTAAGGAATTTAATTATTTTTCTGTAAAAATGACGATGCTATCATCGGAAAAGAGAATCATTGGATGTTCTATGGCTTTAGTGAAGTCATTGATATAATTTAGAAAAAGGAGCGGCCCTAGTACGCTACCTTGAGGTACACCGAATTGCACTTTCATGAAATTTGAGTGATATCTTTGTACTGTTCTACTCAGTGGACATATGCTGTCTATTTCAACCCTTTGATATCTGTCAATTAAATATTATTTTAATAATTTATGGACATCGCCTCTAATTCCGAAAGCATTTAATTTATCTAGAAGGATTTTATGATCCACATAATCGAACGCTTTAGTCATGTCCATGTACAATGTAGCAGTAGGAGTTCGATTATCCGTGTTGTAATATATAGGTTTTAAAAGGTCATGTATAGCCACATTAATTGATTTATTTCTTCTCAAACCTTTTTGCTCTTGTGTAAATAAATTATGTTTAATTATGTAGATGAATGATTGAAAGAATTGCTAATGCTATAAATGTATTAACAGGAATATTCATTGTATTTAATAAAATGTTATTTTATACAAAATAAATAGTAATGTTTAAAAGAATTGTGGCTTTTGTATTTACTCCATCTACAGTTCTAATCGTTAAAAAGTTAGAAATCATTAAATTCGCGATTTGACAATGTATAAAAGTTGAAAAGAAATTGTTTATAACGATTTATTAAATGTTAATACAAATTCTTTTTTTTTTCAAACTTCAGGATTTTTTTTTCCGCAGTGGCTAAGTAGTGCGTTCTAGGGTTTGAGTATTATGAATACACTCACTGAGTGCTAACTACACGCGGAACCTCCGTTCGATTTGAGGACCCCACACCCTTGCCGTCTCCTTGTAAATTATCGTTAGCATTGCTATTAACAGCTGATTATTCCGCCATGTCAACAAAATTTTAATAAAGCTATTGTAACAAACTGGTGTTTAATTTAAACCACTACCTTAAAGGGTGTGACCTTATCTTTTTAATTGCCATTATTTTGTCAATTAAAATAAATAATAGCTGTATAGGTAGACCTTTAATTATGATTAATTGAGTTCATAATTCTTTTCCCTAGTTACCGCATTTTTTATACTCCCCATATTTTGGGAAATCAACATTATATGGCAACTCTCGATGTGATACAAAGTAACAATTATTATTGCTGTTTCGCGACTGGCCACGCGGCGGCCCTATGTAGAGGTACTTCATCTGAGCCTTGCAATAACTGCGCCCGAGCGTTCCATCATGTTCTATTATATCTATAAAACAAAGACGGGTTTGTTTCACCACTTATAACTCGAGATCTGCTGGACCAATTTTCTTGGTTTTTATTCATTGGATTTGTCTCCGCCCCGAATAGCAGAATACATCTTAAAAACAATGAAAACTCGACGAATACATATGTAATTACGAATACGACGAATACATATGAAAAAATTCGCGGGTAGTCAAAGGTGAAACAACTAAATTGTATCTCTTTATTTAAAATTTATATTAAAAATAGTAAAATTTATCAATTTTATAAATAAATGACATATATCATTTACTAGTGATATCTACCTGCCAGTAAAGTGTTTACAACTCCAAAACACAAAATTATTTGCAACATCACTGCACAATGGAGGCAATCAACCGCACTATCACTGATATGAGCAATCTATTCAGTCAAAGGATGTCAGACTTTGAGAAGGAGTTGCAGAAAAGTCCAGGTACCACAGCAATTACCACCACAGGCTTGGCAGCAGAGTTTGCATCTTTCCGGACATTTATTGTTCAGGCGCTCGGTACTCTCCAGCAGCAAGTAGGCATGCTAGCGCAAAGTCTTGACAACATGGAGATGCGTGGGAGGCGTAAAATTCTGCTGTTGCATGGAGTACCAGAAGAAAAAGACGAGGAGACTGCACAGGTGGTGGCTCAAGTTGTCAAACAACGTCTCAAGCTCGACTTGGCTGCATCTAGCATCAAGAGGTGTCACAGGATGGGGCGCAGCACATCTCACAGACCCCGACCGATACTCGTCAAACTGCATGATGTGGCTCTCCGGGACAAAATCTGGTTCGGCAAAACCAAGCTGAAGGGGTCTGGCGTCACAATGTCGGAGTTTCTAACGAAGGCCAGACACAGTGTCTTCATGGCGGCGAGGGATAGATTTGGTGTGACCCAATGCTGGACTACTGAGGGCACTGTGTTCGTCCTTGACTCGAAAGGATCCCGGCATCGAGTCACTTGTTTCGCCGACCTCAATAAGATTTCGCAGCAGCCGGAGCACATAGTCGCCCAGCCGGAGCAGGCCTCGGGACAGTCGGAGTCTGGGGTTGTTCAACAGGTCGCAGTGGGAAAGGTAGTTAAAACCAAGCGTGCTGTAGCCCGGAAATGATGTCTGCATTCTTTGTTTTCTTTTACGCATATGTAGTCCAGGTAGTAGGTATTTCGTCTTGTTTTCAGTAGGTAGTCAGTGTTAAATACACTTTTATTTAATTTCCCGTTCGTTTGTGTACCCTTTTGTTCATCTTTTCATCAAAGTTATATGTCACTGTCACAAACTCACAACTGTCACTTGCGTTCCAATATTGCTGCACTGATTACCTTAAACATCATTTTAATTTCGTTCCGTTACACGGTTCTACATTTTATTTTGTGTTTAATTTTTGTGATGTATTGCTCGTTTCTTGTGTGTATATTTTTAGTTTCTTGTACTTTTTCTTTTTTTTTATGCCTGGACTACTAAATCTAATTGTATAGTTTTTATCACAAGCTTTTTATTTGTTGTAAAGCACAACTGGCAGGTGGACGTTAACATATATATATTTTTTTTTTAAACCCCGAATATTTTATTGTTATAGGTATTTATTCTTATTGTATTTATTATTTAGGTCAATATTAATGCTCAGCCCTGGCTGTAGCAGTGATACTGATACTTTTTATTCATTGAATAGCGAAGATGATAGCTTCGTAAGTGTTCCTTCTCTAGCTGACACTCTAGTTTCCTTTTTTTCCGATGTCACAAAGAACTTTAATGTTGTCCATATTAATGCCCAGAGTATTCCGGCTCATTTCCCCGATATGCTGGCCAGTTTTGACTGTAAGAATATTCATGCGATCCTTGTTTCTGAATCATGGTTAAAGCCCTGCCTTTCCTCTTCCTCTTACTCTCTTCCAGGTTATCAACTCATCAGGAATGATCGAGCGGTCGGTGGTGGTGGTGGGGTGGCCATTTATCTTCGTAACTACATTCCTTTCTCTGTTGTTAATATGTCCACTCAGCCAACACCGCCGAACGCCGGTGAACATCTTTTCCTGGAAGTTGAACTACATCACTCTAAAATTCTCCTTGGAGTCTACTACTGTCCTTCTCTTCGGATTAACTACTTTTCTTCTTTTGAACGTGTTTTAGAAGCATTAATCCCCTCTTACAGTCATAGCATCATAATGGGTGACTTTAATACGTGTCTCCTTAAAAATGACTCCCGCTCTACTTCTCTACGACGTATTGTCGAATCTACAAACCTCTCTATTCTTGATCTTGGTGCCACGCACCATTTTCCTAACTCGGTTCCCTCACTTCTTGATCTTATTTTCGTTTCATCTCTCGATCACGTCGCCAAACATGGTCAATGTTCAGCTGACGCCTTTTCCTATCATGACCTTATTTTCACTTCTTATAAAATTCGAACACCTAAGCATAAGTCCAAAACACTTCTACTTCGCAATTTTGATGGGATGAACATTGATCGTCTTCGTGAGGATGCCACCAATATTGACTGGACGCCTCTGGTTACTTCCTCATCCGTTGACGAACAAGTTGGTTTTTTAACTTCTACCTTAATGAATCTTTATGACACTCACGCACCTATTCGAGCTGTGAGAGTCAAGCATCTTCCAGCGCCATGGTTGACTGATGATATTAAACTTTTAATACATAAGAAAGCGACTGCAAAGTTTAAGTATAAAATTCGGCCAAATGATATCAACAGGGAAAAATATGTCTCAATTAGAAATCACAGCAGCAAGGTGTGTAGGAACGCATACCGCCAACATATCCATAGTTCAGTTCAAAATGGTGATCCAGCTAAGGTCTGGAATTTTCTCAAATCATTAGGTATCGGAAAAAAGTCTCATGATATTATGATTCCTAAAGATTTAGACTTCAACTTATTAAATAGTCACTTTTCTACTTCGCTCGTATTGGATAGGGCCACCAAAGCTGCTACGCTAAGTCATCTTTCAAACCTTCCGATACCAGATTATTCCCCTTTTGTCATAAGTCAATTCACTGCTTGTGATGTTAAAAAGAGTATTTTATCGATAACATCCAACGCCGTTGGTAGTGATTGTGTCAGTCGTAAGATGATCATTCCCATCCTTGATAACATTCTTCCGGTTATCCTTTTTATACTTAATTTTTCTGTTTCCAGTAGAGTCTTCCCGCATGCCTGGAAAGATGCCCAAATTATTCCTTTACCTAAAAAATCTCATCCTGCATCCTTTTCTGACTATCGTCCCATTTCTATTCTCCCATTCCTATCCAAAGTCCTTGAAAAACTTGTTCACCAGCAACTCGCCACATTCCTTTCCAAGCACAACCTGCTTAATCCCTTCCAATCTGGTTTTCGACCTGGACACAGCACTACTTCGGCACTTGTGCATATTACGGACGATATCAGGTCTGGCATGGAAATGGGGAAGTTAACAGTACTGGCATTGCTTGACTTTAGCAATGCTTTTAATGCAGTTGACTTCGACATTTTGCTTGGCGTTCTGCACTCTTTTAACATATCTCCTTCGGTAATTGACTGGTTTCATAGTTACCTGTTTGGCCGCCGGCAGCGTATTTGCACTGAGGGATCTTTTTCTTCTTGGTGTGACACCTCTTCTGGTGTGCCGCAGGGTGGCGTGTTATCTCCTCTACTTTTCGCACTTTTTATTAATTCTATCACTCAACGACTTTCTTCTTTCTACCTCTATATATCTACTTGTATGCTGATGATCTCCAAATTTACACTCAAGCCCCCCTTGGAGAGTTATCTGATGCCATTGAGACTATAAATAAAGACCTCGCTAGAATTGGTGACTGGAGCAATGATTTTGGGCTAAAGATCAATCCAACTAAGACGCAGGTCATTGTAGTTGGTAGTTCCCGGACTGTCTCTAAGATAGACTGGTCGAAACTTCCTCAGGTTTCTTTTAATAACGCCATTATTCCTGTAAGTCACGTTGTGAAGAACTTGGGGATTTATATTGACAGCACTCTTTCCTGGACTAAGCAGCTGCAGGAAGTAAGTCGTAAAATGTTTGCGTCAGCGGGCTCCCTGAGGCGCCTTCGCAATTTTCTTCCCATTACCACTAAAATTGCGATAGTACAATCTCTTCTTCTCCCTATCCTGGACTATGCAGATGCCAGCTATCTTGATCTTACCCAAGACCAATTGGACAAGCTTGAGCGACTTCAAAATCTCTGTATCAGGTTTATATTTGGCTTGCGCAAGTATGACCGCGTTTCTGAATTTCGTGTTAAGCTCAAATGGCTTCCTATTCGCCTTCGTCGGAATGCCCACATACTTTCTCTACTTTATAATGTGCTCTTTAATCCTTCTACCCCTTTTTATCTTAAAGAACGCTTTCAGTTCCTCTGTGACACGCATTCTAGGTCCTTGAGATCATCGGAAAATCTAAAATTAAGTATTCGTATGCATTCCACTTCCTTCTTCGATAAATCTTTTAGTGTACAAGCAGCTCGTTTGTGGAATGAATTACCCATAGAAGTGAGACGTGCTCAAACGCTACCAGCGTTTAAAAAAATGGTGAAGGAGCATTACTTTTCTCTATAATTTTTCCGCTCCTTTCTCATCTATATGCCTATTTGATATTATATTATATTTTATTTATGTATTTTATATTATTATGTCTAATTAGTATTATTTATAACGATTGTACACTGACAGCCCTAAATCTATCTCCTTTCGTTCAGTCCATCCAAAGGTTGTCTGTAAGAGATTGCCTTGTGCGATAAGACCGCCCATTGTACACTTGTTTTTATAAATTTTTTTCCTGTTTTTATTACAAGGTGTACAATAAAGTATATAATAAATAAAAAAAAAAAAATAATTATGAAAGATGAATCATTTCCATAAATGTACCTGTCAAAAATTGTATGCGCTAAAGATTCACTAGTACTAGAAGACCAGAAAGAAACATGTCGAAATATTTCAGGGGCTGAAAACTTAAGAAGTAAGGAGTCACGTGTACCAGCAGACCATAAACATGTCGAAGCATTCCTGGGGCTGGAATTGTGAGTGAAGACTTACAAAGAACCAGGATACCAGAACCATAATTATTTAACATCAAGGAGTAGGCAACGAAAGAAAGAGCACAGCCAGAAAGAATAAACAACTTTAGAACAGCTTAACCACGAAATGGAAATACTGAGCTACTACAACACTATACTCCTAGCTCCCCACAAGCACTTGAGTAATTGTAAGAAACGAGGACTGATTGATGGAGTGGGATATGTTGCTAACAGCCTCTTTGGTATTCTAGATGAACGATTTGCAGAAAAATACCACAACGACATACAAGCTGTCCAAAATAATGAAAACTACTTACTTGGTTTGATAAAAAACCAAACTTCAATAGTCGAACTTCAAAACAATATGCTGAAGAAGAATGAACAAAATATCAAGCGACAGTTTGGTTTAATAGACGACTTTATGGCGCAGACTAACGCCAACTCAGCCAAAGTGGAGTCAGAAATGGAAGTAGTGATGGCTACTAACTACTTCAACTCGGCCGCTCTAACAGCATACTTGCTGATAACTAATTTAAAGAGGGTCCAAGAGATGCTGTTTGAAAGCCTTACTGATGTTTACAAAGGGCACATAGACATCCATCTACTTACACCTGTCAACTTAATTAAGCAGCTAACTGAAATCGCGGGAAAACTCCTGAGGACCTCGACGTTGCCTGTCCAAAACATCAGAGACGATATCAAAGACCTCTATAAACTATTACTATACATGAGAGCGCGAGTCACCACTAACTACTTCTTATTCGAGAATATTTTATTTTATTCAGATGAAGATTTCACCCTATACCAAGCTACTCCGTTGCCCATGAAAACAAGCACAGGAACAGTCAGCGTCCAACTCGCTTCACAGTACATCGCAGTAAACTTCGGGAAAAGCTCTTATGTTTCCTTAACAGAAGATGACATGAAGCACTGCAATCAGATTCAACCAGGCAACTTGATATGCAACAAGAATCTACCTATATTCAACTTACATAACAGCAATGCCCCCTTTTTTTTTTGGATGGGAAATCATCAAATGACCCCTCCCGCCCTGGGTGGAGCGGTAGGGAGTGTCAGACTTTTACTGACTAAAACCCACCCGTGCTCCTTCTTGTGCCCTTTGCGTTCCAGGGCTGCGGTAACTCTTTCGAACAAATTCCGCAACCCTAGCGGGCACCGACCCTATGGGGCCCCGTCCCTGGTGCTGTCGGCTCCTTGAGACGCGCGTGGAACACAACGCGTCGTCGACTCAGCCTGGTATCGGAAAGCGAGCCACCCACGCTCACCTTCCACAGGCATCAGCCACTGCGCAATAGCACAGCGGCCAACTTGTCTCTGGAGGAGGCTGCAATGGGACCATTTCTGTTGCTGGCCCGGGGCCTTCTGACTCGCCACTGTTGGGGGACGCCGGACCATGTCCTCCAGGACGGAGACCTGCTTCCGGAAGGGAGCCAGCTCATGCCGCACCAGGTACCGCACCTGGCTCAGCACCTGGCTCCCCCCCAGCGCCGCCGGACTCAGCCCCCCCTGCGGCTCCTCGGAGGCCGCTCTGGCCATCCCCGCCAGGTCCCTCCGGAGCGACTCATTCTCACGAACGAGTTGCTCCGTAATGACCGCGAGGCGGGCGACCTCCGCCCGCAACTCCAACGCCTCCTCCGAGGCAGGCCCACCGACTTTGTCCGGCGCTGCCGCGAGGATGGAGGCTTTGGCCGCGCTGATGGCCTCCCGCTTGGAGGACTGCTTCCTCTTGAAGGCCACAGCGCGGATCGCGGCCTCCACCACCTCCTCAAACTTCGCCCTCTGCTCCTCGGCAGCGGGAGGTACCTCTCCCGGGGACTCTGAGTCGTCAGAGTCGAGAGGAGGCGGAAGAGTAGAGGGAGCCCTGCGACCGCTCCCTCCAGGGCGACGCCCCTCCTCTATCAACCTCCCGGCCCGACGCACCACCTCCCGGGTAGAGGGAGCCAGCCCCCTCCCTGCCTCACAGCCCCTGCCCCGCCTAGCGGTGAGGATCTTTCGGGCGGAGGCAAACTCGCCCTCGGAGGAAGCTTCTCTGTCATCCTCCCGTCTGGGCCGCTTGCGGAAGAACTTTACGTTCTCCGAAGCAGCCCCCCCTCTTCTGTTTCCAGAGCCCGCCGAGCTGACCATTACTAGGTCAGGTGCAGAGCCAGAATCTGATTCTGCACCTCCCCGGCGCTCAGGCGAACCCTCCTCTACAAAATCGTGCGCCATCAGCTCCTTAAAGGAAGCGGATCCGGATGACGACGATGATTCGGAGCCTCCTCGGCTCTTGTTGCCACTGGCAAGCGGAAGGTCTTTGTTGCCCACCCCAGAGTACGGAGGGCAGCCCGCCGAAGCGGGGTGGGATTCCCCGACCGCTGCGCAGTCGGGACCCACCTGGGGACTTATTTTACAGAGGCCTTTTTTCATTCTTGTTCTTGTTCTTGTTTGTTTGCTCCTCCGCCCTTTCTCCCTCACAGGGCCTCTCCTCCCACCCGCTCACTGCCTTCATAGCCACGTCTGATGAGCAGACGCGTACCAGAAGGCAGCGAGCGGGATTCCTCGCGTGTGTGTCTCTCTTGGTCTGATCCCTCACTTGCGACCTCATGAGTGGCTCTACCGGGAAAGCTCGCAAGATCATGGAGACGCGCAAGCCCCACCACGACGGCAACGTGGAGACACATTCGGTGGGGAGCAATGCCCCCTGCGAAGCAAAACTATTGGGTAATCGAACGACCTCACCTTGTGACGTAAAAAAGTTGCTGTATAAGCAGGAGTGTATCTCGTTACACGCAACGAATACTTGGCTGGCGATTTGCTGCGGAACTTGCACAATACGAATTGTGTGCGAAAATGATATCCCTACACACTCCATGACTTCCGGGATACTAACCTCGGCCCAGGGTTGCTTGTTGCAATCGAAGGAATTAACAATTCACTCGCACAACAATTCACTCGCACAACAGCAATATGAAGATGGACCTTTCTATGAACATACCGTCGCTTAACTCGGTTGTAAATAACATTGTGAACATAACACACAATATGTCACATGTCATGTTGCCAGAAACTGCAGAATGGGAAGAAATCGACAAGCGATTAGCTATTATGAAAACACAAGAAAATCGGCTCCCATCGACCATTTCCACTCATGACCTACACCAATACGCCGTCTGTTATACCATTGTGGGAGTAATCATCATTATCTCTGCGGGATGGTTTGCAAAGAGATATGGACCATCTTGTCGCCCAAAACCAACTAAAAGCCATTCAGCTTGAAGAGATTGAACTGCAACCGATACAACACAGAAAGCGAGAAGAAAACATACACACGGCGAGCCAAGCAGAACTGCAAGCGGAACGTCCACGTTATGCAGACAACATCGCATTTAACTTCGAATAAGTTAATGTATTATTTGTTTCTTTGTAATAGGGTTCCTTCTCTTGAAGAGCTTTCATTAACCTGCTGTACATCTTTGTGTAGTTGCCAACATGTACGGTCTCAACCGTACATTGACTTTGCGAACGCAGCAAACTACTTAGATGTCGTGCGTCACAAATATTACGCTATAATTATAGCTTCTGATGCAAGGCAGGTCGAGTCAGACAACAACTGTGTAACCAACCACTTGTCAAGAAATATAACTACAAACTTAACTTGTGGTTCTTTCTTTGTACTCCACAACTTTACCAACATCAACAAAGTGATAGTGTACGGTGCCTACAACCATTGGCTCCTACATACAGTGTTTCTTTAACGTATCAATTTAACATTTTTAGTGAAAATATAAGTTTTTTGTTGTTGTAGCGATTGTTGAGAATGTCCCAACACACTAGATAATTGTCCGAGCTTATTTGTAAGTGTTGTATCAATCTTTCAGCTTCTCCTTGGACCTTGCTTTTCAAAAATTGCATCTTCTGCGCATTTGACAAGGATGCATTGTTATGGATGGCTTCCGTGAAAAGGTCTTTGAACGGTACCCACTGGTTAAACTTTCCGTGGAATAGTGGTATCTCCAACTTTGGTGTCGTTTTATCTCGGTAAGCTCCGGACCACATCTTGGTGTTTAATGCCTTCTTCAGATCGATATATTGGTTTTCGAATCTTGTATAGCGCTCTTCATATACTGCGTTCTTGTCTTCGTTGAGTTCACACTCGATTTCCCAATGGAGGCTGTCAATAGCAGACCAACGCGCTTGTAACTTGCGAGAATTGCCCTTATTAAAGGATTTCTTAGACTACCTAGAGGCGAAGTTTACTTCAATGGAATCGTCGCAACGTAAACAAGACAACTATCAGAAGATAAGCTCAGTGACAATAAATCCATCAAGGGAATACATTCGTCTACTCATTTACGTTACATAACATAACATAACTTTCCTTACGAGTCTACCTACATAACAAGTTCATAACATTTTCACTGTTGGGCTTTACAACCCCAACATTTGGTCCTTCGAGCCGGATTTTTATTTAAAATAAAATAAAAACATTCTTTTTTTCGAATCGTAATTTTTTTTATCATATATGGATGCTATACTATTGCGGGTTAACGGGAACGCCCTCTGTTATTTAATATACTGTATTATATCGGCGAAAAACCCAGCTACAATCTATTACCGTTTATGTTTGGTTGTCTTTGTTTAACGAATAACATTGTAGTATACTTTTATTGTGCACGCTGTCCTTTTGTTTTTACACAAATAATATCGTTATGTTATTTTGCGAAATAGGTAATGTTTTTCTAGACTTCCGATAAAATATATTTATTTTATTAACTCGGTTCTAATAAAATAAAAAAATACGTAAATAAGTTTATTTACATTGATTCTATAAAAAAAATAACTTTCATTTGCTATATAAATCATTCTGTAAGGATGGATAGTTTATAAAATAATCGTAAAAAACACTGTTTTATTTTTCCTGTAAAATTTGGATTTATCGATAACGATATTATTCGGTGGGAGGAGCGATATGTTGTTTGGTATTAAGCGGTACCCGACATGACAAATCAGAAATATTAAAAAAAATATGAGGACTCATACATGCGTTTGATTGAATAACCGCACAAAATGATAATGTAATGATGTAGGCAGCAGAAGACAGCAGACTGCTTGGCGCACCTTCCCGCCGGCCTCCTGGCACTGCTCACTGCTCCAGAGCATCGTACGAGATGTACACATATCGTTCTGCTGCACGACTGAGGCACTCGTCCGCTTTCGTTTTGTAGGCAATATGTATGTATTTAATTAGTGTTCGGGCGACATTATTTACCGACAAGGAAAATATTATTTACATTAAAACTACGACGTAGGTACTCGTAAATAAACCTAACATATTATTATTACAGTAAAGGTCTCCTCACACGCAAGTGGTTCTACAACTCCAATGGTTTGTCTTTATAACCTTAGATGTTTGGATCCAGTAGGTAGGTGGCTTCGTTGATTGCAGCGTCCGTGGCTTTCATTAAATCCCCGAAAGTACAGGTACATGGGTACTTGGGGCTCATGCCCTGAACCGGTGTTCCTTTCTGGGCATGAGCCATGGAGTATCCGACGGGTCTACATACAACATCACATTTCGCCAGATTGTGTTTGCAGCCTACCTGGGTGCGCTACCGATTCAGTGCCTTTCATTCAGGCCTCTGCAGATCACATCCAGGTGGCAGATGTTCCTGGGATTGCGTTGAGTAGTCGGGTGGTGGTGGATAATGTTCTACCCACAGCCTGGTTCTCGCATTAAGTGGACGGTCTTTGAAGGCCTTGGTGCGACGAAGAAAACACTTTCGGCTCTTAAGCCTACCCGAGATCTTTGTACTACTGCTGGTGAAATACTGGAGATGATTTAAGGCAACCAGATATAATTCAACACGTCACGTTCAGGGCGATGTCGACTGGCTTTGCATGAGCGAGTCGGTGCCTCACTGGACTCTCAAATTCGCCAGATCATAAGTGGAAGGACATGCCAGTGGTGCGAAGAACATCGGGTGCTGCTCCCCAGTTTGTAGAAATTAGTCGGCGCTACATGTTGTTTCGGGACAGGACCGTATGCTCCGTGTTGTGGCAGCGCACATTCAAAGTTACGGCTCTGTCCAACGCGACGCCCAGCTACTTCGGGCTATGGTGTTCTACTTCAGTTGCCTGCCTCGTGATGTTTAATGTCATATTTGAAAAACGATTGCAGAGATGGAAAAGCCCCTTCCAAAATGCAATTTTGCGCTTTCTATCTATGCAATATTTGACTAATAAAATCTAATTAGTCCATCAGATAGATTTCCTAAAAAAGTTTGGACAGGCATTTTTTTCTTTTTTGACGAAAATAAAAAACGAAGACGATACAGTGCGTTGAATACTCGTGTGACGTTACTACTTTATATCTTCGTAAATTTTTAAAGATTTGATAAAGCAAAAAAGACGTGTCCAATATTTTTCAATAATCCAACCGACGACGGACTAAATAAAGTCATATTTTTTTATTCAGGAAACATCCCTATTGTTTAAAGAGTTCGGGTGAAGAGTATTATTGTCATAACACCTCAGTACCTACCAAGCGCCTCAGTACCTGCCAAGCGCCTCAGTACCTGCCAAGCGCCTCAGTACCTGCCAAGCGCCTCAGTACCTGCCAAGCGCCTCAGTACCTGCCAAGCGCCAAGTACCTACATTGTTTTCCAGTTATTGGTTTATAGACAAAACTCCTACCTTGTGGATAAAGGAAATGTAAAATGTCCACAACTGACTAAATTTAATATGTTCTGGTGTTATGTTTGTGCATTGGTCTTCTTAACTTGGTAAGGTTCGATCTCTTTGCTGACTGATTCTCTTTTAGATGGCGCTGCAAGTTTCAACCTCCCGTAATGAAAACGAATTTCTTCTTGAACACTTTAGAATTCGTTTCTTTTTAACAAAAACTAAGTTGTGATTTGCGTAACTATGAGTAGTTACGCAAATTTGTTGTGTATAAATATAACCTATCTATATTATATTGGTTTTGTACTTTATAAGTGATGGCTTTGAATCGTTGACGCGACGCGACGCTCAGCGCTCAACGAAGTGTAGGTATACTAAACTTAAAAATATAATATCTTTTGATTTTGTGCGTCGATTTTGATGAAATAAAACTCGGGATAACCAGTGGGGATAACACTTAATATTTTAAGAATCTATCTTTCGAATTTAATTAGAGGTATCTAATTGGGTCATAAACAAAACAGGAATAAAAATAATAAAAAAATAAAAAAGTGTTCTTTATTATAAAAAATCAGTATGTATTATGCCAAATAGTGTTGGCAACACGAAAAACGGCTGTGACGTGGAGGGGGCCAAGGCGGCGAGAGTGGAGTGGCGAGATAGACCGGGGTGCAGTGCGAACCCCGTAGCGCGCGCTCGTGTTATTTCTTAAGTATTCCGTTAAAAAGAACAGTGGATAGCAAGATTGAATTCTATTAATAGATTACATTTGATTTATCACTGTATTTTGTTTGAAGTGTTCAATATATACTTTCGTTTGGAGTTATCAAGTATTTGCATTCTTGCCTAGTCTAATATTCACATTTACTTAACATCAGGAGTGACAAATATTATTTTTCCTACGCCCCTTTAAAAACTAATTAAATACATTTTGGTACCTACATAATGGGTAAAACAGGTAAGGGTAAACGCAAACGTAAGGCAAAACGTACGAGATATACGTCTAGTAGCAGCTGTTCAAGTACTAGTAGCAGGAGTGGCTCTAAAACACCCCCATTGACGCCTCCTCGACCTCGAAAAAGGGTAAAGTTACACGATGCTGGAACTGTGAGTAATTTAAATACACTTCATAATATAATACCCGAATTCGACCCATTGAACGATAATGTTACGTCATGGCTAAATGTGATCGAATCTTATGCATCAACTTTTAAATGGTCCGATTGTGTAATTCGTTACCAAGCCCTAAATAAGCTTAAAGGTTCTGCTAAAACTTGGTACGAGTCTATATTACGAAACGATCACATGTGGACAGCTTGGTTATGGAAAGATTGGAAAGAAAGAATTTCCAATACTTTCAAAGTCAAAAGAAATATGTTCGAATTACTGCGAGAAATTATTGATAGGAAACCTGTTGAAAATCAGTCCTTATATGATTTCTTTTTTGAACAAAAGGCTAAAATCGACAATTTATGCTTAAATTTTTCGGAACACGATATTATCTCTATTATTTTAGGCAATATAGGTGATAGTAATATAACAGCTTCTGTCGAAGCTAGTAATTTTAAATCGTGTGACAGTTTAGCGGGATTCTTACATAGTCGTATTTATAAACAAAAATAATAAAGGAGTGGCCGCTGCGGAAAATATCAAATCTTGGATCAAAATCTTGGCAAGGTAAAATTGTATCAGTTAATTACATTTTTCATCTAATTAAAACGTGGGTTCAATCCCCACACGTGGTAAATTTTGTTTTGGCATATGTACTTACAACCAGCTATAAGTATGTTATTTAGATATACATAAATAATTAATAGCCAGTGATACCCAATTATTATTTAATGTGACTTAAAAATATCACATCTTAATTATAGAGACGTGGAAATGAGTTATTTTAGATTGTACCGATCTGCCACAAAGATACCTACTCAAAGGATTTCACTATCCAGGGTAGGAGTGGTGAGCTGAAACATTTACTTCCTAAGACTAAAGGAGTAGACTGGAACAGGCACCACTCCGGACTAAAGGAGTGAAAAGTTGGGTTGCAGAGATTGTCTAAGCCTAAAGACAAAAAACTCTGAGTGAGAGGGCAGCTCAGTACATAAATAAACGATGGATCTCTCAAAGTTCCGTTTAAAAGGACTTTGAATCAGATGCATTCGTTGAAGTTATTGAGACAGCAGCAGCACAATCAAGTTAAATAGGTACCACCTTCTAATTCAGAATATGGTTTTCAGATAATAGGTTCACTATGAAGGAGTGATTTCAAAGGAACGTGCATGAGGGCATGCACGATGCAGGAGGGCCGTGTTGGCAACACGAAAAACGGCTGTGACGTGGAGGGGGCCAAGGCGGCGAGAGTGGAGTGGCGAGATAGACCGGGGTGCAGTGCGAACCCCGTAGCGCGCGCTCGTGTTATTTCTTAAGTATTCCGTTAAAAAGAACAGTGGATAGCAAGATTGAATTCTATTAATAGATTACATTTGATTTATCACTGTATTTTGTTTGAAGTGTTCAATATATACTTTCGTTTGGAGTTATCAAGTATTTGCATTCTTGCCTAGTCTAATATTCACATTTACTTAACAATAGTAAAATAATTATACTGTCCACACAATCAGAGATCAAAACCTTATTTTCATGAAAATATGTGACATTTTTATTTTTATGTGTCCACCGAAAAGACCAGATAATCCACAGAAAAGTTCAAAATAGAGCTTTTAATAAAAAAAAAGTAATTCCAAAACTTCGAAAACATAAGAAAAATAACAATTACGCTGCACTTTACATCGTCGTATTAACAATACAATGAATCATTCAACACTGTTAAACAAAAAAAATAAAAACTTTATGTCCACAGAAATGACATCTTTTCTGTTGACATAATTACGTCGTTGTCACTGCAGGATATTGTAAAAATGAAAAACGTTTTTTTCACAGAAAACTTCAACATATTTTTTGGAGTCTAAAGATTTAATAATTTAATTTATAACTAAAATTATATATATATTATTATTAGTATATTTTTGCTAAAAAAAAAAGAAAGCGTTTCTGCATTTACAAAGTCCTGCACTGATGTTAATGATATTTAAATAAAGTTAGAAAAATAAACGGTGGTGCTCATGTACCAATTTAAAATATAGATTCATCATCTTCACTGTCTGTGTAAGGACTAATGAATGGTTTTTTAGTTTGTTGCGGAAGGAGAATCAAATCTTCTTCGTCTTCCGTGTATGTTTTGTTATTAATAAATGGCTTTCTTACAAATCGCGAGTGTAATATATCATCTGAATCATCTGAATCATTGGAATCTGAAACCAGCCACAGTCGTTTATTAGGACGAGTAGGGACACTTTGAAATACTTCTTCTGGTGTGACTTGAATTGACCTATATGACACTGTAGAAGCATCAGGTGTGGCTATATTTCTCGGAGATAAGTTTAAGGCATCAGAGACGAAACTATTGGGAGTGCTTGACCTTGTACTTTCAGGTTGAACATTTATTTGTCCGATTTCAAAATGTGGACATATTGTCGTAGCTGCGCAAGACAGACAACTTAGTCTTCTTGCATGTAAAATATTTGGTGTACTTCGACTCCAAGTAAGTTGGTGTATCTTTAAAGTACCCTTAAAAGCTTTCGTTCTACTCTTATCAGCAATGCTTTGAATGTCTTGAATATACGGGTCACCAATTCCATAAATCTCTATTCCTTTGCAGGTTTCTTTTAAACAAGACATAAGAGAATCCTAATCCGATACGTCTTTGCCCATTGCAACCGAATTATCACATAGTCTTTTTATACATCCACCTACTCCATCAGGAGCTTCTTTTCCTCATCAGTGAGATGCTTAAGATTACTTGTTCTTGGCATTATTAGCTGAAATAGAAACCATAACCCACATGCACACCACTTCAAGCAAAAACGAGCATTAACTACATATTACATTTAAAAACCAAAATGCCAAAAAAAAAAACAAAAAAAAAATTGTCAAAATAATTGGAGGTACTATTAGGCGTTAGGTCAGGAGTGCGGACGATGCCAAGTGCCAAAACAAACCTAGCAATACATGCTTTCTAATGTTAATTGTGTCATAAAAAATATAGGTTAGAAAAAAGTTCACTTCCGTGGACCTGGTCTATTCCGTGGACATTGTGTCCACCGAGAAGTTTGTCCACGGAAGGGATAAAAAAACTAAAATAGCCATTCAAAACATTAAATTTTGAGGTTACAATATGGCGCACCTGGTTTTTGCCAATGGCCTCTCATATTGCACCACGATAATCAAAACATGTATTTTTTACGCCAGTACTTACCAAAATATAGATGGAACTGAAAAGTTGCAACGATCTTTGACACAAAAATAAAACAAACACTTATTTAAGAATATTTCAACAATTTTTTAACGGAGCGCAAGTGTGTTCCACCCTTAGAGTCTTTGGTTCCACCAAGTAGCTTTACTCAACTGACAGCTCGACAATGTTGCCAACCAAAATAAATAAACTAGTGCCGCGTTCCACATAGCAAATATTGAATTTATAATTTAGTTTGACCAAGGAAGGGGTTGCAAAATTGGTAACATCATGTTTATGTGTAATAATTTATTTATATTGTGTGTTGATTTTTCATAATAATGTAAAATGTCATCTATAAGATGTTAGTAACTAATAAAAAGACAAAAATATTGAAACTTTTAATTTGAAGTATATTTTTTCTTTAAGCAAACTTTGGAACCTAGATTTACACGGCCCACGGAAGGGTACATAAGCGTAACTTTTTTTTTTAATGTTATAAAAAATATCAAATAAAATTAAGATATTTTAACGTACATTGGTACAACATCGAAATCGTTAATTTATTAAATAAAAATATTAATGTACAAAGTATGTTTTAACAAATTTTTATCAAACGCACATTTTCTTGCCTGTTTTGTTTATGACCCAATTGCGTGATGCTCCCACAAACGAACAGACAAACAGGCAAAAATTACAAAAATTGCATTTTTGTTTACTATGTGTTTTTTTCTAACATTTCTCAGTTATTTTAATGCAAAAATATTCAATGTACAGACAAAGCTCGTGATTTTATTATATGCATAGATAATAAGCAGTTTAGGAGTTATTAGGACCACTCAAAATCATAACCCTTCTTTTGCTTTGCCGTAGTGGGTTGAAAAGAACACATTGGGCATAAAAAAAACGGCCACATCGCTGTCAAAGAGTCCTTTAATTATTCCTTTATTTACCCACGATGTCATCAGGATATACTCTATTCATTCTTAAAAAAGAATTTGAAAAGTAGTAAAGAAAAAGTCGACCCTAATTGTGGTACGCTTTTTATATTTGGGTAAATTTGTTTGTACCTGATTAGCTTGTCGCGCCTCTCTTCGCTTTAGTTGGAAGCGGCGACGCGGACGTCGCCGTCGCGCGTCGTCGGTCGTTAGTGCCGCGAATGTGCGGCTACCTTTATTTCTGGAAGAGCAGTTCGTGTACGGGTGGCGCGAACGCCGCACTCTCGCCGCGCAAGTTCGCCGTGTCGCCGCTATGTCGTGTATCGTGCGGGCCGCGGGAGCCGCTCGCGCCTCGTGCCCAATGTGTCGTGCTCGTACCGGCTCGCCCACCGCGCTGCTGCTGGCGCTGCTGCTGGGCGCCAAGTTAGCATTCAGCGCCACAGACGCCGCCGCGGCCGCTGCGCATGCAAACATGACCAACTGTACCCTCCTGGCAGAAAAGACCGCTGACCGTGAGTGATCCTTCACGCTACGCCACGCTGCTTCTTCATGTTCCGCAGCGGCGACTGCCACCGGCGGCTCCTTCGCTTAACGTGTTGAACGCGTTCTTGGTTCGCACATCACAATCCACTAACTAGGTAGTACTGTATCGACCTACGTCTGATGTTAATCAAACCCAAAGCGCATGCAATGCAAATCGGCATCTCGTGGTATCTAACACCAATTCTTGCTAATGTTTCCTGCAGTTTCGATTATAGCGAGAACAAAACAACCGAATTAATTAAAAATCCTCTGCCGTCCCGCCCGCAAGTATGCGCAGGCCATTCATTTCCATTGAGGTCATGTCTTCGACGAAACGAAACTATGATTTTTGTATCAGACTAGCTGACCCACGCAACTTCGTCTGCGTCACTTTTTTCATGAATACTCGGCTCCTATTGGTCGCAGCCTGATAATATACAACCTTCCTCGATAAATGGGCTATCTACACTGTCAGTATTTTTCTAATTGGACCTCCTGAGATTAGCGCGTTTAGCCAAACAAACTCTTGAGCTTTATATATTAATACTTAGTAATATACGTTGTTACAATAGAAGGTAATTACATCGATGTTCAGTTTTCCTCAAAGATATTATTATTTATTAGGTATGGACATACATTTTGTTGTACAAGCAATAGCTACCTATACATTCGTAAACAGGATAGAACTCCACAAATATGTTGGAGCTAAGTTACATACTTTTTGCAACTTCGTTATCCTCCCGCTCCCTTAAGCTCAAATCGACAGATTTCCTAAAGGTAAAATTAATTCACATACATTATTTATAACAAATACGTTGGAATATTTTTTGACGTTTATTAATTACATAATTTTATTATCATCCAAACATTCATTCTCATCCGCCATCAACTTCATCCTCCATTTCGCCATCGGATCAGTCTTGCAATTATATTATAAATGGATCGATAATATTATCGAACCTACTATCGCGATCGCAGTAATTATTTTCATTTTTCTGGACATGGTCATCACATCTCTGCCATTTTTCCGCAGTGAATTCCGAAAACAATTTATTCAATAAGTTTTTCTTTTCGTCTCGAGAAGAATTAATATGGTTTAGGGCTATGTTGTTTTTAATATCAGCCCAAACCAGCTCTATTGGGTTCAAATCTGGATGGTACGGGGGTGAACGCAGAATAGTGTGTCCATGGGCTTTCAGGAGTTCGTCAATTCTGTACGCGGCTGCTCTTCGTGTAGGTATTATTGATAAGCAGTTGCAGTTAAGCCTTTGTCATGGTTTCTGAAAATTCTACATTGTGGCGCAGCAATAAGTGCCACATTTCACTTTTGAGGCTTGCTATAGTTGGCTTCTTCTCAACCTGAACGCTGTGGTAAGACGCGTTGTCCATCACAATTACAGAATTCTGCAGCAACTTAACTTTTAACTTTTCAGCCACGCACTTATAAAACGTAGGCCATTTATATCTCGATGATAGTCACCGGTTTTAGCATCTGATTTGAATATACCTAGTCAATGCACCATCAAGCAAGCCGACACCCAGCGTGAAGAATTACCAAACGCCATCCCTTCCCAATATCAGAATTAATTCTGGGTTCTGACGATGATTGTCAACATTTGCTGACATGGTGACTGGCGTTGATGTATGTTTCATCAAGGAAATATACCTACATATGTAGCGGTTTTTGTGTAAAAGTTTTCTTGAAAATTCTCGTCCACAAATCAATATGCCATCTTGTCTCAAACTTGATAGTAACTAACGGACACTTGGTATTTTTTTTTCGTATTTTTAATTCGTAAAACTGATTAATTTTTATTCTAATAACTCCTAAGTCAAAATCATCCACAACATGTTTTTTCTTTATAACTTATTATTTTGGCGATTGAAATATTTGTTGGGGTTTAGCAAAGGTGCAAGTAATAAAATAGTGGACTGTAAAATATATGCGGTTTATTCAAGAACACTAGGACGCGTGCTGTTTGATCCGTCACTCCTTGACAGGTTAATGCGCGCGCAACCGTCGGCAAGCGCCTCGTCCCGCACTCCCCGCTCGACGCTGGCGCCCTCCAGTGGTCAGTGGCGGGCGGTGCGACGTTTTGTCTCCAACATATTAATCGGTTTGAATTTTCTTTTTCGCAGTAGGTACCCCTCCTCCGCAACGATCCTGGCAATATTCGCATCACTTTTAAATTCAAAGCTTTCTTTGTCTACTTTTCCAATAACATTCGGCCACTTTAAAAATGACGGTCTTAACATCACGAGATAACACAAGACCCATCTTTCACTCTTCATCAAGACGACACTAGCGCCCGCCGCGCGCCGCGGCGCCGTGAGCGTTGACGGCGGACTGACACAGCGCAACAGCCGATGCTCCCCCGTCTCGCCGCGGGCCTTCCTTATGCGCGGTACAGCGGTATTGGTCAAACTATACTTTTTCAAACTTTAGACAAATTATTATTAAGTGGAAAATAATTTAACACCCGAGAGGCAAAAACGTCCGGTAGACTTCTACAGTAAACGGTAAACTGCCACCGAAATGGGAAAATTGTATACTTAGACAATTTTGCCCTGTACATTGATAGCTATTATTTAAAATAGATATTATATATAGTATAATACACACATATTGTCGTTTTTGTATGTTCATACACATCTCCAACACCGAAACACCGGCCTCATCTAGTTTATAACGACCAAAAATATTGACGTGTGAAAGTGTTATTTACAACCTACTTACAAAATAAATATCATTTATCATTTATCAACACGGATCGTTCTGACGAGAATACCACAGTATTTAAAGTTTCTCTTTAGATGAAAGGAGAATCTATTAAGGATTTTGGCAAAAAGTTGATTTCTGCGTAGATGGTGCTAAGAACACGATACCTACCTACATATGTGAAAAGTTAGGCTCAAAATTACTTTCATTCCAAAACAGACACTTAGAGAAACTTTTGCTGGTGACACAAACTGAGTTGATGTACTGGGTAGGTACTGGGCGATCTGTGCTTACTAAACTCTTAATAAAGTCTGGCCAAATGATGTTAGCTAGTAGCCATTCGCCATTTTTAGTTTTGAAAACATCTTCGCTAGCGTGAGCGTTTTGCCATATTCTATTTAAATTAAAACAATACTTTGCACAAAACGATTTTAAGGTCTTTTTATGTTCATCACTTAACTCGACTAAAAGTTTGGACCTTATCTCATTGTACAAGCAATCATTATTTTTAATACTAGGTACCACTGTCAATAACGAACGAACGATTGTAACGAAGAGATCAAGGTTTGTCACAATTTTTTAAACATCTTCACAAACATGGTTATCACAAATAAATAATCACACAGTATCACAGATAATCACAAATATTGAATAGTATGTAGGGGTAGTGCGTCTATTACGATGGATAATAGAATATTGAAGTGGGTTTGAATGCAACTGAATAGGTATCTTGTGCAATATTGGAGTAATTTTTGGAGTTATTTAAAGATAAAAAGAGGTGGGGCTAGTAACTACCCTAATGTTATGACAGATGGTGTGAGCATTTCTGAGAATATCAATGAAATTTGTAATTATTTTGCAACTCACTTTTCCAAAGTGTATAGTACTGATCAAAGCGACGTGCATGTACATTCGAATGGTTGTTTGAGTAATAATACTCTGAGCCAGTTAACAATATCTCAAGATCAGGTCCTCAGACAATTAAAAAAAATAGACGTTAATAAGGGCGCTGGCCCTGATAATGTTCCTTCTTTGCTTTTACATAAGTTATCAGAAAGTTTGTCGTTGCCGTTAACTATAATATTCAATAGTTCTTTGCATCAGGGATTTTTTCCGAGTATATGGAAGGAAACTAGAATTGTGCCCATTTTTAAAAGCGGTGAACAATCTGATGTGACCAACTATAGGCCCGTAGCTATTCTCTCTGTACTGGCCAAAGTTTTTGAAGCACTTATATGTCCTATATTGTGTAGACATATCTCGCAGTTGATAATAGATAACCAATATGGTTTTATAAAGGGTAAATCAACGGCTACAAATTTGGTGACTTATGCTGATAGTATTATTGATGCAGTTGATGCGCGTATTCAGGTCGATGCAGTCTACACTGACTTCAGCAAGGCATTCGACACAGTCGATCATGGTTTACTTGTCGAAAAGTTAAAGTTATACGGTGTTTCGGATCCCTTGCTGAGTTGGTTTAGGTCATATCTGGCAGAACGGACGCTTAGAGTTGTGGTGAATGGCTGCAATTCCGATTCATACACAGCCACTTCAGGAATTCCCCAGGGATCTCATTTAGGACCACCCTTATTCATTCTATTCATCAATGATATACATAAGTGCTCTCTGAATTCTAAAATATATCTATTCGCTGACGATCTTAAAGCCATAAAAGAGATAAGATCTACTGCTGATTCGGTTAAGTTTCAGTGCGATTTAGATAGGCTGAGTAAATGGTGTGAGCATAATAGAATGGCTTTAAATATAGGGAAATGTAAGCACATCAAATTTACTAAAAAAATAAATATAATACCCTCAACATATATGATAAATGATCAACAGCTAGAAGAAGTGGAATCTATTCGAGACCTGGGCGTTCAATTTGATAAAACGCTGAAATTTGTTGAGCATATTGATAAAATCACACTAAAAGCATCAAAAATACTTGGTTTCGTTATGAGAGAGTGCAAAAATTTTAAAAATATTAAAACAAAGAAAATTATGTACAACTCGCTAGTCAGGAGTCACCTGGAGTATTGTAGTGTTGTCTGGTCCCCTAAATATAACGTTCATATCAAGCGTATCGAGCGATTGCAAAAAAGGTTCCTATGGCATCTCACTTATCACTGTAATATGGGCAAAAGGCTCAAATCGTACCAGGACAGGTTGAACTATTTTGGGATTGTCTCGTTAGAGAAACGTAGAGATATGTTTGATTTAATCTTTCTTAAAAAATTAGTAACAGGCTCTTTGAACTGTCCTGAGTTGCTGAGTAAAGTATCCTTCCATGTTCCACGAAATTTGCCAAGAAGTCATAATAGGAGACTGTTTAGCATGCCAAAAAGCAATACCAATTTAAGACAGCATTGCTCACTTTCCAGAATGTATGCTGTCTATAAAAAACACGATGAAGACATTGATTTATTTCTTACATCTGTACCTACTATAAAAAGAATCTTAAATAGTGTTTCACAAAATGATTGTTGTTAACTGTTACTGTATACTCTCCTTATTTCTAGTTTTTTAATTGTTCACTGTAATTTTTCATTATTGTTTTTTCATCATTACAATAGCGTTGTATGCGTAAAGTTAGTGCATGTAGTGCTCTTCTTTAAGTGATGAGGCACTTAAACTTAAGTCTGGAATGCTTTCTTGTATTGTAATAGTGTACTCATTGTTGAAGTGCCAAATAAAATAAATAAATAAATAAAAATAAATAAATATTGATGCACCAATCACACACAAATTATTAGGTATGTCATCCCACCCCGTGGCACAAACATCCTCCCCCTTTATTATTCTGACTGTTTCGTTAACGTCGGCATATAAAATTATATTATTGCTAATATATTAAGCGGAGGTTCGGGATTTGATTGAAATAAGTACCTACATCAGTTTTAACAAATTTCCAAACAGCTATTTATTTTTCCCCGCCTTCTGTAATTTATTTTTACAATACTGAATTTTTAGCTTTTTTCAAAAGATTGTAACAAAAGTACCGATACCTTTTATAAATTACAGAAAGCACTTCGTTAGCAGAAGCGAGTCTCAATGTGTGTGATCCAGGCAACGACCATGATGTTATTTGGTCGCTGAATCCAAGGTTTTATACAACTATACTTTCTAGGCATTGTCTTAGTGAACGTTTTATTCCTTATTGCAGATTGAAGCGAATTTATTAAATACTTTTCATCACACTTCCTCGTAAAATGAGCCTTATTACATCGTTATTAGGTCCATCAGTCCATGAACCGAATTAATAATATTACACACTAGTGCATAATAGAAGTATCCCTACAATAGTAGGTACATTATGATACAAGTGAGCTAAGTCGCTCATATAATCAAAGGTCGCTCATTATGCACGACTCACGAGCCGTTCGGAGTGTAGCCTTAGGGTCGCTATGGACCCCACCGAATGTGTCTCCACGTTGTCGTCGTGGTGGGGCTTGAGCGTCTCAATGATCTTGCGAGCTTTCCCGGTAGAGCCACTCATGCCGGAAGGTCGCAAGTGAGGGATCAGACCAAGAGAGACACACACGCGGGGAATCCCGCTCGCTGCCTTTTGGTACGCGTCTGCTCATCAGACGTGGCTGTGAAGGCAGCGAGCGGGTGGGAGGAGAGGCCCTGTGATGGAGAAAGGGCGGAGGAGTAAGGGACCGCACCCTTTAAAAAAGGAACAAGATGGAAAACAAAGGCCTTTGCAAAATGAGTCCCCAGGTGGGTCCCGACTGCTCAGCGGTCGGGGAATCCCACCCCGCTTCGGCGGGCTGCCCTCCGTACTCTGGGGTGGGCACCAAACGCCTTCCGATTGCCAGTGGCAACAAGAGCCGAGGAGGCTCAGAATCGACGTCATCCGGATCCGCGTCCTTCAAGGAGCTGATGGCGTTCGGTTGTGATGCGGGGAGTTCGCCTGAGCGCCGGGGAGGTGCAGGGTCAGATTCTGGCTCTGCACTTGACCTAGTAACGATCAGCTCGGCGGGCTCTGGAGACAGAGGAGGGGGGGCTGCTGTGGAGGGCGTCAAGCTCTTCCGCAAGCGGCCCAGACGGGAGGATGACAGTGGGTCGTCCACCGAGGGTGAGTTTGCCTCCGCCCGCAAGATCCCCACCGCCAGGCGGGGCAGGGGCTGTGAGGCGGGGAGGGGGCTGGCTCCCTCTACCCGGGAGGTGGAGAGTCGGGCCGGGAGGTTGGTGGAGGAGGGGCGTCGCCCTGGAGGGAGCGGTCGTAGGGCTCCCTCTACTCTTCCGCCTGCTCTCGACTCCGACGACTCGGAGGCCCCGGGAGAGGTGCGTCCCCCTGTCGAAGAGAAGAAGGCCCAGTTTGCGGAGGTCGTGGAGGCCGCGATCCGCGCTGTGGCCTTCAAGCGAAAGCAGTCCTCCAAGCGGGAGGCCATTACGGCGGCCAAAGCCTCCATTATGGCGGCGGCGGCGGCCAACGTCGGCGGGTCCGGAGAGGCGACAGAGTTGCGGGCGGAGGTCGCCCGCCTCGCGGCCGTAACGGAGCGACTCATTGCAGAGAATGAGTCGCTCCGGAGGGACCTGGCTGGCATGGCCAGAGCGGCCTCGGAGGAGCCGCAGGGGGGGCCGAGTCCGGCGACGCTGGAGGGGAGCCTAGTGCTGAGCCAGGTGCGGAGCCTGGTGCGGCAGGAGCTGGCTCCCTACCAGAAGCAGTTCTCCGTTTTGGAGGACATGATTCGGCGTCCCCCACTAGCGGCGACACAGAGGCCCCAGGGCCGGCAGAAGGCGGCTTCGTACGCGGCCGCCGTGGCTGCCGGCCCGGGAACGTCTGGCCAGGCGAAGGCGAAGGCCAAGGGCGGAGCCGCGCCGGCGCCAGCGACAGCGCCTGTAACGCCGGCGACTACGACGCCGGCGATGACCAAGTCGGCCCCGGCGAAGAGGGGTAGGAGGAAGGCTGGAGGAGCGGCTAAGGCTGCGGCGCCAGTGGTGCCGCAGCCGCCCCCACCCCCACCCTCGGACCCTCCTGCGGCCGAGGCCGAGTGGCAGGTTGCTGACCAGAAACGGCGGGCCAAAAACAAGGCGAGGAGGCAGCGGCGGAAGGCCAACGCCATTGCGGCGAGGCTTCGCGCCCCAAAATCCGCGGCTGTAGTGCTCACACTGCAGCCGGAAGCGGAACAGAGGGGCGTGACGTATCTCGCCGTACTGAAGCGGGCGAAGGAGGCGGTGAGCCTCCAAGAGCTGGGCATCAGCGGGGGCATCGGGGTCAGGAGGACCTTAACCGGTGCCCGCAAGCTCGAGCTCGCCGGAGCGGAGAGTGGCCCGTTCGCGGACGCCCTGGCCGAAAGGCTGAGGGCGGTCCTACCCGCGGACGAGGTCCGGGTGTCCAGGCCGACTAAGCGCATCGACATGCGCATAGTGGGCCTGGATGACTCCGTGACGGAGGAGGAAGTTGTGGCCGCCGTCGCCAGGACTGGGGGGTGCTCTGCCGAGCTCGTCAAGGCGGGCACCCTCCGGCCTGACAACACGGGCATGCAAACCCTTGTGGTGAGCTGCCCCGTGGCGGCGGCCAGAACTGTGTCGGAGGGCCGAAGGCTCTTGGTGGGATGGGTGTCTGCGCGGGTAAAACTGCTGGAACCCAGACCTCTGAGGTGCTACCGCTGCCATGTGGGTAACCACACGGGAGCTATGTGCCCCTCGGAGGTCGACCGCAGCGGACTCTGTTTCCGCTGTGGTCAGCCCGGTCATAAGGCCGGCTCGTGCGAGGCCACGCCGCACTGCAGTGCATGTGCGGCTGCTGGCAAGCCGGCCGAGCACTGGGCTGGGGGAAGGGCCTGCGCGCCATCCGCCCCGACCAGGGGCAAGAGGTCCGCCGCCACCGCCGCCTCTGCCGCCGCCGCGGCTTCTGTCGCCGCCGCTGCCGCTTCTGCTGCGGGTGCTGCGGCTCCCAACGCTCGGGAGGGTGCTGAGATGGAGTGCCAGTAATGGTCCCATTTCGGCCCCCTCCAGAGGCAAGTCGGCCGCTGTGCTATCGCGCAGTGGCTGATGCCTGGGGACGGTGAGCGTGGGTGGCTCGCCGTCCGATACCAGGTTGAGTCGACGACGCGTTGTGTTCCACGCGCGCCTCAAGGAGCCGTCAGCACCGAGGACGGGGCCCCATAGGGTCGGTGCCTGCTAGGGTTGCGGAATTTGTTCGAAAGAGTTACCGCGGCCCTGGAACGCATAGGGCACAAGAAGGATCACGGGTGGGTTTTAGTCAGTAAAAGTCTGACACTCCCTACCGCTCCACCCAGGGCGGGAGGGGTCATTTGATGATTTCCAATACAGAAAAAAAAAAAAAAAAAAAAAAAAAAAAAAAAAAAGGGTCGCTATGGAGCAAGGACTTAGAATTTTTTTTCAGAAACTTTTTGATTTTTTTGCAGTATCGGGTTGACCTTGTCTGTAGCAACCACTTGGGATCTGAAAAGCATGGCCCTACGACGCACCGTTTCCGAGTTATGAGCCTTTTACTTTATATAAAACGATTTATATTTCCAAAATGGTAGCTCTGATGAGATGGTTTTCGGGAAAGAAATAAGCAAAAACTTAGAAAAAAAATCATCAGAAATTTTTAAGTGTCGGTCGTCGTTTCAAATGTAAACGGCCCATAACTCGGAAACGGTGTCGTAGGGCCATGCTTCTCAGATCCTAAATGGTTTCAGTTGCTGCAATAAAAATGGTCGAATTCCATTAAACAAAATAACTTCCAAAAATTGAATGTCTGAAAAAAAATTGTTTTCTTTTGCTGCTCTTAGTGCCCCTTAAGCGTATACTCCAACTCCTACACTCCGCCCCTAAGATGACCCACTGACCCACGAGGCTGTGTGTTGCGGCGAGGGCGTAAATCAGCTGAATGTCTGGCTAGTGAGCAAGTTGCTCACCGAGTTTCATACGCACTTTTTCAACACACTTGCGAGGAAGAAAAAACATGTATTGCATAAATCATAACGTTAGTGATAAAATGCAAATATTTTTAACCGACTTCTAAAAAATGAGGAGGTTCTCAATTCGGATGTTTGTATTTTTTTTTTTATGTTTGTTCGCGCATAACTCCGTCGCTTGTCAACCGATTTGAAAAATTCTTTTTTTGTTGGAAGGGGTATACTTCCCAAATGGTCCCATGAAAATTTTATCGAAATCGACCAAGCGGTTTTCGAAAAATCAACAAAAATCTATAAAAAAATGTCTACATTGTCTACATTGACGACCTCTTAGTTTACTCTGCAAAGGAGCAGTACGTTTTTTTTTACACCAATGTGATTGGTTCGTTTAGGTGGGGGGAGGGGAGGGGGTGTAGGTACCACTAAAAAGTGAAAAATAAAAAACTTTGTACAAAAAAATACAACCGACTTTTACACAAAAAATCAAAAAAGTGCAAAATAACTTTAATTTCGGAAGTCGGTGTTCAAAAAACGAAAAAGCAACCACAAACATCGAGTTATATAACCAGTTGTAGAACTATATAAAAAAAGCAAATCGGCATTAAGTCGTAGAGGTTGAGATAAAAAAGATACCTATTCAGAGATTATAACCTAAAACGAATCTAAGAGTGCGAATTTATTTATGTAGTACCTATGTAGGTTCAAAAAGGTGTTCAATCAAAATAGAAATGTTCCCCAACAGTACCATCGTGGTTCTGTATCTCTCTAGCCAAATAAGTTACCTATTCAAAATTAAAAACAATGGAATAACAGTATTACAGTAATTATATTTCGACGTTTCATTCTTCAGATATATAGAACAATGTAGTAATTTTTATCCTACTGGCAACTTCGCACTAGTAATTTAGTTACTTTTTTTTTTTCTACCTCCGGGTAGGCGCTATGTCGGCTCGTCATCATTATTTTTTCGTGCGTGGCAACAAGCACACCCATCTCCGGAATAAAATAAGTTTTAAAGAAAAATATAATAAAATGCCCAAACGAAGTGCTGACGAAAGAATACGATATTATAGTGCAAAAATAAAAAAGTTGAAAAAGCAAGGCAATGAAAAAAGGCGTAGTCGCCTAATAGTGTACCTACTCTACGTCATCGGATTCCGAGGAAATACAAGGTGAGTTTATTTTTTCCGCATTACAAAGTGAAGTGACGAAATTGTTGTATAAAAAGTGGAATTCACTTATGCATTCAGCGTCTCTAAGCTTCCCTGGAGGATCAACTGCGGGTTATCACGATGGGTTAGCATGACGCTAGAAAATATCAGCCTGGAGGTTCAACTGCGGGTTAACACAAAGGCTTAAACACACAAAAATAGGGTACCGTTGGACCCTGTGGGCCAGGACCCTATAAAAATCTATGATACAAGGATTCTTCCTACCAATTTAGCCTACCAATTTATTTAGGTAGCTAACAAAAAATTGTTAGCTAACTTCAAAAAAAAAAAAAAATTCAGATAACGGAACGCAAAACGTAGAGGTACACATTGATGTCGATGAAACACCACCAAATGTGCCATCAACCTCCATGTCACCCGATCACCAGCCACCAGCCTAGGAACAAGTAAACACTGAGCCTGAACTTGCCCCAGAGCTACTAGAAGCTTTGGGCGATGCTGTTGTCGATATTCCCGTGTACGGCCCAGACATACACGACAAGCTGGCTCAACGTTGGTTACCAATTCTTAAAAAAGGTATACAAAGCGAAGCCAAAGAAACGCTTTTGAAAGGATATGCGATTCCTAATAATTGCAAGCTACTCAAAGCACCTACTTTGAACGTAGAAATATCGGCTGCTGTCACTGATTTAGTAAGAAACAGAGACAAAAAGCTTCAAGCCAAACAGGACCAACTCGGCCTGGGTATTTCGGCTATCAACAAGGCAATGACCCTGCTGCTGACCGGTGAAGACAAGGTACAAGCTGTAAAAATTTTGTCAGACAGCTGCCGAATACTTACTGATCTCCACTTTACCGAGACACAAGTAAGAACTAAACTTATGACGCCAGGTTTGGACAAGTCGTTCTTAACCTTAATACAGGATCAAGACAGAGATGAAACCCTCTTCGGAAGTAAATTACCGGACAAAATCAAGGCCTCAAAAGCGATCGAGAAACAAGGGCTTCAAATTAAAAAAGCACCTATTCCAAAGCCGTCAACATCAAACATTCCGACGTCGAGTGCTCGTTTTCAGAATCATGGAAACTGGTCGGGGCCCCCTCGCTTCCCGTCATCGAGAAGGGGGGGGGCGGACATCTTCGTACCGGGCACCAGCACACCAACCTTACCGCCGGACGCCGCCTGCGCCACCGACGACAGCGCGAGCGAGTGCGGCCGCGAGCTCCAGCAAGCGTGCCCCTACGAGGCAATAACTCAGGTACATGCTGGTAGACTACAATTTTACTATGATTGTTGGCGTGGCATTACAAAGAACACGGTTATTCTGAGTTGGATTTATCACGGCTACCACATACCTTTTTCGCGTAAAGTTGTACAGAGTAGGTACTGTTCCGCGAAACTCATTTTCCGTGGAGGAAAAACGGGAAATGAAAGTAGCTATTCATAACTTATTAGATTTAGGCGCGATTACGGAACGAAAACCTAGATTTGATCAATTTGTATCTAACATTTTCTTGACACCAAAATCGAATGGTAGTTATAGATTTATACTAAATCTTAAACAATTAGCATGATTGAGCATTGAGCATTTTAAGATGGAAGATCATAGAACTGCATCAAAAATGGTACCAAAAAATGGTTTCATGGCAACCATAGATCTTAAAGAATCGTACTTACTTGTTCCTATAGCTAGATCTCATCGCAAGTATTTAAGATTTCAATTTGAAGACGAAACATTTGAATTTAACGCTTTGCCTTACGGGCTGTCTTCCGCACCGCGGACTTTCACAAAAATCATGAAAGAAGTTGTAGGTTATTTAAGACATCGTGGATTTAAATCTGTTATTTTTTTGACGATTTATTATGTCTAGGAGATACCTTTTTTTTTTTTTTTTTTTTTCTGGATGGGAAATCATCAAATGACCCCTCCCGCCCTGGGTGGAGCGGTAGGGAGTGTCAGACTTTTACTGACTGACAGCAGTGCGGCGTGGCCTCGCACGAGCCGGCCTTATGACCGGGCTGACCACAGCGGAAACAGAGTCCGCTGCGGTCGACCTCCGAGGGGCACATAGCCCCCGTGTGGTTACCCACATGGCAGCGGTAGCACCTCAGAGGTCTGGGTTCTAGCAGTTTTACCCGCGCAGACACCCATCCCACCAAGAGCCTTCGGCCCTCCGACACAGTTCTGGCCGCCGTCACGGGGCAGCTCACCACAAGGGTTTGCATGCCCGTGTTGTCAGGCCGGAGGGTGCCCGCCTTGACAAGCTCGGCAGAGCACCCCCCAGTCCTGGCGACGGCGGCCACAACTTCCTCCTCCGTCACGGAGTCATCCAGGCCCACTATGCGCATGTCGATGCGCTTAGTCGGCCTGGACACCCGGACCTCGTCCGCGGGTAGGACCGCCCTCAGCCTTTCGGCCAGGGCGTCCGCGAACGGGCCACTCTCCGCTCCGGCGAGCTCGAGCTTGCGGGCACCGGTTAAGGTCCTCCTGACCCCGATGCCCCCGCTGATGCCCAGCTCTTGGAGGCTCACCGCCTCCTTCGCCCGCTTCAGTACGGCGAGATACGTCACGCCCCTCTGTTCCGCTTCCGGCTGCAGTGTGAGCACTACAGCCGCGGATTTTGGGGCGCGAAGCCTCGCCGCAATGGCGTTGGCTTTCCGCCGCTGCCTCCTCGCCTTGTTTTTGGCCGCTTTCGCGGCCCGCCGTTTCTGGCCAGCACCTGCCACTCGGCCTCGGCCGCAGGAGGGTCCGAGGGTGGGGGTGGGGGCGGCTGCGGCACCACTGGCGCCGCAGCCTTAGCCGCTCCCCCAGCCTTCCTCCTCCCCCTCTTCGCCGGGGCCGCCTTGGTCTTCGCCGGCGTCGCAGTCGCCGGCGTCACAGGCGCTGGCGCGGCTGCTCCCTTGGCCTTCGCCGCCTGGCCGGACGTTGCAGGGCTGGCAGCCGCCGCGGCTGCGTAAGAGGCCGCCTTCTGCCGGCCCGGGGCCTTCTGTGTCGCCGCTGTTGGGGGGCGCCGGACCATGTCCTCCAGGGTGGAGAACTGCTTCCGGAAGGGAGCCAGCTCCTGCCGCACCAGGTTCCGCACCTGGCTCAGCACTAGGCTCCCCTCCAGAGGCGCCGGACTCAGCCCCCCTTGCGGCTCCTGAGAGGCCGCTCTGGCCATCCCCGCCAGGTCCCTCCGGAGCGACTCATTCTCCCGAACGAGTCGCTCCGTAAGAACCGCGAGGCGGGCGACCTCCGCCCGCAACTCAGACGCCTCTTTGGCCTCCGTTGCCCCGCCGACGTTGGCCGCCGCTGCCGCCAGGATGGAGGCTTTGGCCGCGCTGATGGCCTCCCGCTTCGAGGACTGTTTCCTCTTGAAGGCCACAGCGCGAATCGCGGCCTCCACCACCTCCTCAAGTTTGGCCCTCTGCTCCTCAATAATTGGAGGCACCTCTCCCGGGGGCTCCGAGTCGTCCGAGTCGAGAAGAGGCGGGAGAGTAGAGGGAGCCCTGCGACCGCTCCCTCCAGGGCGACGCCCCTCCTCCATCAACCTCCCGGCCCGACGCTCCTCCCGGGTAGAGGGAGCCAGCCCCCTCCCTGCCTCACAGCCCCTGCCCCGCCTAGCGGTGGGGATCTTGCGGGCGGAGGCAAGCTCGCCTTCGGAGGTCGACTCCCCGTCGTCCTCCCACCTGGGCCGCTTGCGGAAGAACTTGGCGTTCTCCGCAGCAGCCCCCCCTCTTTCCTCTCCAGAGCCCGCCGAGCTGACCGTTACCAGGTCAGGTGCAGAACCAGAATCCGATTCTGCCCCTCCCCGGCGCTCAGGCGAACCCTCCTCAACACAATCGAACGCCATCAGCTCCTTGTAAGAAGCGGATCCGGATGACGTCGATTCGGAGCCTCCTCGGCTCTTGTTGCCACTGGCAAGCGGAAGGCGTTTGGTGCCCACCCCAGAGTACGGAGGGCAGCCCGCCGAAGCGGGGTGGGATTCCCCGACCGCTGAGCAGTCGGGACCCACCTGGGGACTCATTTTACATTCGCCTTTTTTCATTTTGTTCCTTTTAAGGTTGCGGTCCCTATTCGCTCCGCCCCTTCTCAGGGCCCTCTCTCCTAACTTCACCTCTCCACCTGCTCGCTGCTCTCGCAGTCACGTCTGATGATCAGACGCGTACCAGAGAGCAGCGAGCAAGCGTGTGTCTCTCTTGGTCTGATCCCTCACTTGCGACCTTCCGGCATGAGTGGCTCTACCGGGAAAGCTCGCAAGATCATTGGGACGCTCAAGCCCCACCACGACGACAACGTGGAGACACATTCGGTGGGGGTCTAGGAGATACCTACGACGAGTGTCATACAAATGTTACCGAAATCTTAAATTACTGAATTGCTTAGGTTTTGTAGTTAACTTTGATAAAAGTACACCCACAACAATGTTGCAAATATTTAGGATTTATGTACGACTCTATCTTAGACATGTCAATAACATTGCCGTTAGAAAAGCGACACAAAATATTACAATTAGTGCAAAAATATTTAAAGTTACCGGTTTGTACTATCAGGGAATTTTCTCGCTTGCTAGGGGTTCTGACCGCAGCATGTCCAGCCGTAAGATATGGCTGGCTCTATACAAAAGAACTAGAGAGACAGAAATATTTAGCTCTTAAAAAGTATCAAACATACGAAGCTAAATTTAGACCTTCTGCTGTAATATTATCTGACTTACAGTGGTGGATTAAAAATATAAATTTCACGTCAAATACCCTCGAATCTAAAAATTTTGTTTTAGAAATCTTTACTGATGCTTCTAAAACAGGTTGGGGTGCATTTTGTAATAACGAACGTGTCAACGGTGGTTGGAAAGACAGCGAGCGCAACTTTCATATTAATTATTTAGAGTTGCTTGCCGTCTTTCTTGGTCTGAAATGCTTCGCTCGTGACCCAAAGTACAATGATTGTAATATTTTGCTACGCATTGACAACACCACCGCTATTAGTTACATAAATAAAATGGGAGGTATTCAATTCCCCCATTTAACCAACTTAACAAATACTATCTGGCAGTGGTGCGAGAAACGGAATATCTGGCTGTTTGCGTCGTATATAAATACAAAAGATAACATAGAAGCAGATCAAGAGTCGAGAAAAATCAATCCCGATATCGAATGGAACCTCTCTGACTCGGAATATCAGAAGGTATTGGCATTTTTTGGCGAACCAGTAATAGATCTCTTTGCTTCTCGCACTAATGCAAAATGCAAAACGTATGTCTCTTGGAAACCAGACCCTGATGCCATGACAGTAGACGCATTTACAATAAATTGGAAACACACAGGGTACTTCTATGCATTTCCACCCTTCTCTTTGATTTTGAAATGCATACAGAAAATTATTAAAGACGAAGCAATAGGTATAATTATACTTATTCCCTTATTGGCCGTCACAGCCTTGGTTTCCATTACTCAATAAAATACGTCAGTCTGATATTTTATACTTAACGCCTGATTCAAATATTTCCTTGTCCTCTTTCAGGACTCCCCAACTCCCTCTGAGACAGTTTACCCTGGCTGCGGCGGTGCTCTCAGGTCTGCCTTCGAGTCCAGAGGAACGCCAAGCGTTGCGCTCGACTTAATGATGGCTTCGCTATCCCAGAATACACTGTCTCAGTACAACGGTACCTATAAACTATGGTGGCAGTTCTGTGAAGCAAATAGTGTTAACCCTTACTTTGGTTCACCATCAGACATTATGTTATTTCTAACTGAACTATTTAACAAAGGTGCCACTTACGGATCTCTGAATTCTCATCGCTCAGCTCTTTCCTTGCTGTTAGGCAGTATTGTAACTTCTAACGACCAAGTTAAAAGGCTTTTAAAAGGCGTTTATAAATTAAGACCTGCCACTCCAAAATACACTTGTACCTGGGATCCACAAGTAGTTCTAAATTTTGTCGCAGAATGGATACCCAACAGAGAACTGTCAATTGAAAAAATCACAAAGAAGCTAGTAGTTCTCCTAGCATTATGTACAGCGCATAGATTACAGACGTTCTCTCTAATAAAATTACAAAATATTGTGGTAGGTCCATCTGGTATTCAGATAGGTATTTCAGATGTTATCAAAACATCCGCAGCTGGACGCGAACAACCTGTACTGATATTACCGTACTTTAATGAGAACAGGGCAATCTGCCCCGCCACTATAATAGAAGATTACATGTTCGCCACAAAAGATGTAAGATCTGAAGCGACCAACAGCCTTACATTAACTTATAAGCGTCCGCACAAACCAGCGACTGCTCAAACCATCAGCAGATGGATCAAGCAGGTGCTGCGTGCGAGCGGCGTGGACGTGTCTGCGTTCAGCGCGCACAGCACGCGGCACGCAGCCACGTCCGCGGCGGCCGCCTCTGGGCTCTCGTTGGATGCCATTAGAAAAGCAGCTGGCTGGACCAGTACTTCTCAAACCTTCGCAAAGTTCTACCACCGCCAAGTAGTGGACGAAGGTAACTTTGCTCGGCAGTGGCGTGCAGTGGTTCGAGTTGGGGTGGGCCGGAGAAAGTGTCCAAATAATTTTTAAAGAGTAACCACATTATTCAGGGTTGATTTTTAATGAAATGAGTTCTTTTTATTTTTTTTTAATTGCCTATTTAAAAAAAAAAAACTAAAAAAAAAGACACCAAATTTCAACCCTGAATAATGTGGTGTGTTTTTTTTTGGACATTATTTTCTGGCCTACCCTGGCTCGAGCCGCTGCACGCCACTGTTGCTCGGTCAGTATTACAGACAAACAACAATACTTTGTGATTTTATTGGCAAAAATTAATTAATTAACTTAGAATTTTGTTGTAATCACTTACATTTAAGTTGTAATAATTAAGAAGTTTATTATATAGATTACTACTATTAGTACCGTACTTTACATGATTTTATGAATAATATTTAATTATTTAGTTTTAATTACCTACAGAAAATAAAAGATGATCCTTAATTCCTTTCGTAAATCTGTTTATTTTATTTCACAAAATTTTCATCTCTGAACATCTACATTGTTCTATATATCTGAAGAATGAAACGTCGAAATATAATATATGATCAAACGAACTTGCAAAAGTGAAGTTCGATCGATATTATATGAGTACGTTTCATTCGAAGATATATACTCCCACCCTCCCAATACCCAAAACTGAAAATTTTGAAAAATATCTCTAAAAATAATGACGAGCCGACATAGCGCCTACCCGGAGGTAGAAAAAAAAAAAAAAGTAACTAAATTACTAGTGCGAAGTTGCCAGTAGGATAAAAATTACTACATTGTTCTATATATCTTCGAATGAAACGTACTCATATAATATCGATCGAACTTCACTTTTGCAAGTTCGTTTGATCATATATTAGTTTTGACACTGACAGTCCGTTCATGACAGCAAACGTTCCATTCTACGTCATCATAAATAATCGTAAAAATTATAACATTGTGTGTGTATGTGTGTTATTGTTTAAATCACATTTATATTTTACAAGATTAGTTTACAAAAAAAATGACTTTAAACCTCTACAAGTGTAAGAAAGTAAATCATGAAACACGGTATGTTCAATAACTTTTAATTCCCATCACCTACTGACTCAACATTTTTATATAAAGCTCTTACAATCTCTAAACATGATCTCGCAAGTGAAGTTACTTCGTTAATTTTTAAATAATGTGGGTCCAACTCGCCATCCTCCGCTGTTTATTGTGATAGTAGTAGCATTTTATCACTAAAATAATAATTATGAAGTAGGTTGTAAGGCCACAGATAATATAATACTTATGGCTATATTATTATGTAGTCAATAACCTTTTTTTTTTTTTTTTGGATGGGAAATCATCAAATGACCCCTCCCGCCCTGGGTGGAGCGGTAGGGAGTGTCAGACTTTTACTGACTAAAACCCACCCGTGCTCCTCCATGTGCCCTTTGCGTTCCAGGGCCGCGGTAACTCTTTCGAACAAATTCCGCAACCCTAACAGGCACCGACCCTATGGGGTCCCGTCCTTGGTGCTGACGGCTCCTTCGGCGCGCGTGGAACACAACGCGTCGTCGACTCAACCTGGCATCGGACGGCGAGCCACCCACGCTCACCGTCCCCAGGCATCAGCCACTGCGCAATAGCACAGCGGCCGACTTATCTCTGGAGGAGGCCGAGATGGGACCATTACTGGCACTCCATCTCAGCACCCTCCCGAGCGTTGGGAGTCGCAGCACCTGCAGCAGAAGCGGCAGAAGCGGCGACGGAAGCCGCGGCGGCGGCAGAGGCGGCGGCGGCGGCGGACCTCTTGCCCTTGGTCGGGGCGGATGGCGCGCAGGCCCTTCCCCCAGCCCAGTGCTCGGCCGGCTTGCCAACAGCCGCACATGCACTGCAGTGCGGCGTGGCCTCGCACGAGCCGGCCCGATGACCGGGCTGACCACAGCGGAAACAAAGTCCGCTGCGGTCCACCTCCGAGGGGCACGTAGCTCCCGTGTGGTTGCCCACATGGCAGCGGTAGCTCCTCAGAGGCCTGGGTTCCAGCAGTTTTACCCGCGCAGACACCCATCCCACCAAGAGCCTTCGGCCCTCCGACACAGTTCTGGCCGCCGTCACGGGGCAGCTCACCACAAGGGTTTGCATGCCCGTGTTGTCAGGCCGGAGGGTGCCCGCCTTGACGAGCTCGGCAGAGCACCCCCCAGTCCTGGCGACGGCGGCCACAACTTCCTCCTCCGTAACGGAGTCATCCAGGCCCACTATGCGCATGTCGATGCGCTTAGTCGGCCTGGACACCCGGACCTCGTCCGCGGGTAAGACCGCCCTCAGCTTTTCGGCCAAGGCGTCCGCGAACGGGCCACTCTCCGCTCCGGCGAGCTCGAGCTTGCGGGCACCGGTTAGGGTCCTCCTGACCCCGATGCCCCCGCTGATGCCCAGCTCTTGGAGGCTCACCGCCTCCTTCGCCCGCTTCAGTACGGCGAGATACGTCACGCCCCTCTGTTCCGCTTCCGGCTGCAGTGTGAGCACTACAGCCGCGGATTTCGGGGCGCGAAGCCTCGCCGCAATAGCGTTGGCCTTACGCCGCTGCTTCCTCGCCTTCCTCCTGGCCGCCTCTTTGGCCCTCCGCTTCTGGCCAGCAACCTGCCACTCGGCCCCGGCCGCAGGAGGGTCCGAGGGTGGGGGTGGGGGCGGCTGTGGCACCACTGGCGCCGCAGCCTTAGCCGCTCCTCCCCGAGCCTTCCTCCCACCCCTTTTCGCCGGGGCCGACTTGGTCGTCGCCGGCGTCGCAGCCGCCGGCGCCACAGGCGCTGGCGTTGCTCCGCCCTTGGCCTTTGCCTTCGCCTTGCCGGACGTTCCCGGGCTGGCAGCCGCGGCGGCCGCGTACGAAGCCGCCTTCTGCTGCTGGCCCGGGGCCCTCTGAGTCGCCGCTGTTGCCGCTGTTGGGGGACGCCGGACCATGTCCTCCAGCATGGAGAACTGCCTCCGGAAGGGAGCCAGCTCCTGCCGTACCAGGTCCCGCACCTGGCTCAGCACTTGGCCCCCCTCCGGCGCTGCCGGACTCAGTCCCCCTCGCGGCTCCACGGAGGCCGCTCTGGCCATCCCCGCCAGGTCCCTCCGGAGCGACTCATTCTCCTGAACGAGTCGCTCAGTAAGAACCGCGAGGCGGGCGACCTCCGCCCGCAACTCCGACGCCTCGTCTGAGGCAGTCCCGCCAGCGTTGGCCGCCGCTGCCGCCAGTATGGAGGCTTTGGCCGCACTGATGGCCTCCCGCTTCGAGGACTGCTTCCTCTTGAAGGCCACAGCGCGGATCGCGGCCTCCACGACCTCCGCAAACTGGGCCCTCTGGTCCTCAACAGCGGGAGGTACCTCTCCCGGGGACTCCAAGTCGTCAGAGTCGAGAGGAGGCGGACGAGTAGAGGGAGCCCTGCGACCGCTCCCTCCAGGGCGACGCCCCTCCTCCACCAACCTCTCGGCCCGACGCTCCACCTCCCGGGTAGAGGGTGCCAGCCCCCTCCCTGCCTCACAGCCCCTGCCCCGCCTAGCGGTGGGGATTTTGCGGGCGGAGGCAAATTCGCCCTCGGAAGACGACCCGCTGTCATCCTCCCGTCTGGGCCGCTTGCGGAAGAACTTGGCGTTCTCCGCAGCAGCCCCCCCTCTTTCATCTCCGGAGCCCGCCGAGCTGACCGTTACTAGGTCTAGCGCGGAGCCGGAATCCAACTCCACGCCACCCCGGCGCTCAGGCGAACCCTCCTCTGCAAATTCGTGCGCCATCAGTTCCTTAAAGGAGGCGGATCCGGATGACGACGACGAATTGGAGCCTCCTCGGCTCTTGTTGCCACTGGCAAGCGGAAGACGTTTGGTGCCCACCCCAGAGTACGGAGGGCAGCCCGCCGAAGCGGGGTGGGCTTCCCCGACCGCTGAGCAGTCGGGACCCACCTGGGGACTCATTTTGCAAGCGTCTTTTTTCATGTTTTCCTTTTAAGGGTGTGGTCCCTTTTCGCTCCGCCCCTTCTCAGGGCCCTCTCTCCCAACCTCAGCTCTCCACCTGCTCGCTGCTCTCACAGTCACGTCTGATGATCAGACGCGTACCAGAGAGCAGCGAGCAAGCGTGTGTCTCTCTTGGTCTGATCCCTCACTTGCGACCTTCCGGCATGAGTGGCTCTACCGGGAAAGCTCGCAAGATCATTGGGACGCTCAAGCCCCACCACGACGACAACGTGGAGACACATTCGGTGGGGATGTAGTCAATAACCTAACATATTGTTTGTATCGCATTTGTTGATGTGTAGTAAATATATAATTGTTGTTTTTCCTCGCAAGTGTGTTGAAAAAGTGCGTTTGTAACTCGGTGAGCAACTTGCTTGCTGGAAACTCAGCCCATTAACGCCGTCGCCTGCGGCTCAGGCTTAATTCCGCCTCGGCCGCAATAACAAACTTTCTCCACTTGTATCAAAATGTACCATTTCCGAGATCCACGCGAACGAAGTTACGGGCACAGCTAGTTAAATCTAAAAATTCTGGTTATAAAATCCCCAATTACAAAGGCCCTATTATAGGTACGGAACGCAGGGTTATCTACTGTTTCACGCGGTCATCTGTCACTACGCTAGAGCTGCAAGCTGCAGCAGCACTGCAGCAGGAGGTTTCAGTTTCAGTTTATGATGAACGTGGTTGTTATACAGGTTGAACACATCATAAAACATCACAAGACATCTTCCCATAGATATAATAAACAAGGAGATATGCCCTGTAGCCGAAAATGTATCGGAACCTGTGTCTCCTGTTTTGCCCTACCACCCGGCAACTACTACGAATGCAGTTCAGTAAAAGCAATAGATACGCAGTCGCGCACACACCCGCATTTTTGAAATCGGACTGTACTACACAATCAATTATAAACCTTATCCTAATAAACACAGCGTATATTTACAGTACACCGTGCAACTTACTCACACAAAAACAACGCTGGGTATCGTTGTGCTGTGCAAAAGCAATTTATTTTACATATACGCTAGTGATTGACTTATCGATTCTGGCATTTATTACACACGCCATGCTGCCCATGTATAACAAATAAATAGCATGAATATGTTGACTATTTTAAGCAAAGGTCACTAATATATTATCTTAAACATGCCGATTACTATAATGCATTCGAAACTTTATCGAAAGTAAAATACAATTACCATAAAAAGTAAGGAAGTAGCACGAGGATAAGGCATACATACGATAATTCAAAGCCAAAAACACTTGAACGATTATTTACCAAAAATTTATTGCAATCTAAGAAAGTTTGGTACACTTTTGTAATATTTCATTCAACAATCGACATTGTTGTCGACAGTGTATCTGCACAATTACATCACTAACTCGCGGCAAGAAGCAGCGGCCGTACTATGCGATACATCGGCTTGCTAAAGTATCGTTTTGTGATTTTTACATTGCTCATCCAGTCACTTAGCGACAAACTTAGGTAGTGGTTAAGGAGCAGTGTATTCATTGTAATATGTTATTGTCGCTGTGACATTTGAAAACAAAAATAACATAGTATAAGCAAGAAATATTTTACGATTTGTTGTTTTTCATGATTTTAAAGACAAATATAGTAAAATACTTGTATTTTGATATGGTAAGTGATTCCATAATTAACAAAGTTTTGGTTTATGCTTCGGTTTTTACAAGAAAACACTGAACAACACGGCATTCTTATATTTTATCACGCTCACGGTCGTAAGCGCACTAGTTCGCGGATTCGACCATTGCGTAAGACATGCTCGCCCAGAGCATGTCGCGAGGACACCGACACGCCCCCTTGCCACTTCTCCTGTATTTTATATTTCTATGCATCTTCCAAAAGACAATAAAGTGCATTTCATAGTAACAGTAATATATCTTTATCAATTTATTTTTATTAAATTAAGATGTATGAAAGGGGAAAAAAGAAATTCTCTCAATCCATCGAATTTCTGAAAGTGATGGTGTCGACAGGAGTGGTGAATTTGGGGCAGCGCAGCGTCTGGCAGAAGGGAGTCGCCAGCAACGTGACTCTGGTGTGGGGCAGCGAGCCGGCGCGCGCCGCCGCCGCGCTGCTGGCGGTGCTGCTGCGCCACGTGCGCCTGTACCGCGGCGTGCGGCTGGCGCGCGAGAGCAGCCCGCTCGGCACCGCCGCGCTCGCAGCCGCCGTACCCTTTAGCCCGATCGGCGCCTACACCGAGTACGTACTCGCCCAGATTATGTGATAAATAATGTTGAGTAGCTACATCAATGGATAAAATAAACTAACTCGCCGCTAGCGGGGGGCGCAGGGATATTAGGACGGGGAACCGTTTCCGGAAGGCAGCCAGCTCCTGCCGCATCAGGATCAGAACCTGATCCTCCGCAGGTACGGGCTGGCCTTGCATAGTTGTATCGTTGGAAATTCTTTATAGCCCATGCTATTCGTTCTTTAATCATTTTTAATCAGCAGGGACCTCGCAAAGGTTATAGTCGGGGAAGTGCGTTTCCAGAAGAACTTAACTGGTCTCTTGATTTGTTTGTGTGTATGAGTTGTCGGTTTTTTTCAGTGCGCCAAGAGTGACATCCTGATTGGTTGATCAACTGTCGCGATTCGGCGAAAAAGTGAGCAGCTGCCCCATCCCCCGGGTGATGATAATGGATCCCAGATCGATGCAATTTATACAGACTATACCTAGTAAGGCCTTTGATAGGATCGACCATGACATTCTACTGAGGAAGCTTTTCGATTTGGACATTAATTTATACAGATGATTTCCTCTTATGTGCAAAATAGGACACAAGTGGTTGTACTCAATGGCTTTACGTCCTCCTGATCAACCAACCCCTCTGGTGTACCGCAGGGCTCCCTGCTGGAGCCGTTATTATTTGTGCTTTTCATTAATGATATTAACGAGTATTTAAAATTTTCTAATGTTTGCAGATGACATGAAAATCTACACATTAATTACGACTTTAAATGACGCTAGACTTTTGCAAGAGGACATATGGATCTAGATTAGTAAACTATTGTAGAATAAATACATTAGATCTTGACATATCGAAATGCTTAGTTATCACGTTTACCCGGAAGAACCTTCCAGTCATATCCGTCTACTAAATTGCGAATTGGAATGCTTCTAGGCCATGCGACCATGAAAAGACCCAGACCATTACTACTATTGAGGTAGTACCCATGGTATGGGGGACCTGTTACTTGTCCATTACAATTGTTAATGTCTACAGTTTGCTGATAGGAGTGTCGACGGCGTGGGAGCCCGCGCCGCACACCTGGGAGCCGGAGCGCGGCACGCTGGCCGGCCTGGCGGGCCCGCGCCTCGCGGAGTTCGGCGCCAGCCCCGTGCGCGCGCGGCGCCGCCTGTTCGCGTGGCTGGCGCCGCGCGTGCGCTCTGCTTGCCGCGGCCACGAGCGCTGGGCGTTCTACAACGACCGGACTGCACTTGCAGATTGTCACTTCGTGAACACCCAGTAAGTAAAATAAGAAATAGAATAAGACAAAAAGTTTTACCATTTTTTTTTTATCAATTTGAGCTTTGTTACTACTTACACGATAGTTAACTTAAAAATTTGGTGATTAATATTTTTAGAGACCCCACGGTAGATGTCCTGGCCGTCGGCGACTGCAATGACACGCTGAAGCAGCTTGAGGAGCGCGCCAATGCCACCCACACCCGGCTGAAGCTACAGTTCTTTGACCGCGCCCAGTTCTTGTACTATCTGAACACTGCCAACCACTCATTTCTGTTCCTTGATTGGGACATGTGGCAGGAGGAAGCTGGCGTGAGCGTCGTGGAGCCTCCCCCCTGCGTGACCTTCAACTATGATTGCAAACAGGAGCTCGATTCCTCTGTAGCTATGCGCGTCGCCGATGTCGACATTTTACAGACATACGCGCCTCATCTTTTTCTGTACGTTCACGACTTTAACCCGTCGCCAGAATCGTTGAGGGAAATCCTTGCGCTACAAGCTAGCGGAGTAGACATTGAAGAGGCGGCGTGCCAGTTTGTCTTGGATAAAAATCAATATCGCGTTGGAAATAAAGACCAAAATAAATATGACTTACACAAATATACTGTGCTTATATACCAATGCTATGGTGATGTCAACAATATACAATATGACAGAATTCTAAAATTAATTAGCAAGTTAATATACTACTCGTCTAAAGATACGTGCGATTTAAGTTTCAAAAGACGTTATACTTTTTGTTCCAAAGATCACGATATGAGTGATAGATTGTACAATTACACACAGACAACAAATGTATACAGCTTGGTAGGAGTGGTATCCATGACAGTGAAGGGTGCGGCTGCGGCGTCTGAGAGCGCAGCCGCGGCGCGCGTGCCGCTGCTGCTGGCGGACGTGGTGGCGGAGCGCGGCGCGCGCGCGGCCGCCACGTGGCGCGTGGCCGGCCGCGCGCGCCACCTCGTGCTCGCGCTGCTCCGCTTCGTGCGCCAGGCGCGCTGGGCTCGCCTCGCCGTGCTGTGTCAGGACACCTCGGACCTCGCCGCCGATTACTATGCTGCGCTCAAAGACCAGGCAGAAATCATTCTTGGAGAGTTTTCGATACCACTCAATTTAGACGAACAAGGAACTCGTAAAGTATTACAGGATCTACGAGACACCAATGCACGCATCGTGTTTGTAAACGCCGATTCCCAAGCTGCTGTCACAATCCTGAATGCGGCGGCCGCGGCTGGCATGGGCTACTCGGACGGCTTCGTGTGGATAGTCCGCGAGTGGCACGAGAGCAAAGTGGAGTGCGGTACAAAACACTTCACAGTGTCGTTTTGGTCTCGAGGGTTGGAGGGGCTGCCGCTCGAAGACGGCTGGGAGCCGGTGCGGCACACTTTGAGTAAACCTCCGCTAAGCCAGTATCCGTGGCCTCCTCGCGCCGTCTCGCTTATTGATGCGCTGCTTTCACTATCAATGGGCTTCAGATATGTGTTGCAACGATACCCAGAGTTGCGAGAAGACCTGCGTAGTGACAAAATGATTCGGTGAGTACTGTAAGGATGTAACGATTCGCCACTAATCGGTTCGGATTCAGAAATCTGTATCAATATCTCCCACTACAGCATCGGTAGTTTAGGAAAAGTGAATCATCATAACCTAAATTTACTTTTATAAATGAAAATTCCGTAACCATACCGGTACAGTTTTCATCTTGAATAATATAAATCGTCTAACATGGACAGAACCCTAAAAGAACTTCTCCGCAAAAATAAAATAGTAGATGACAAAATAAAAACTATCTGGAAAATAATATATCATGAAACAGGAAGGAAGAAAAAGCGTGAAACTGAATTTAAATTAAAACTGTACATGGCCCGTGGCTATAAACTAGGATGCAGCGATAGCTTAGGAATTTGGAAACTTCTTAGCTGCTCGTAAAACTACAGAAGCTCTGAACACGCCACTCATCTCTCTGCTGCCTGACTTAGAACTGTTCCACACGAGCGGCAGGCTGCCACGTGCTGCCCACGGCAAAGTTAACTGCAGCCGGACCTGCTGTTGTTGCCTCCACCATTTTGTCAGTTGACTGCAAATAGTTCATGAGTACGCACGCGTCGCGAATTTTGTAAGATGAGTTCCAGTGACGAAATTGAATTGCTAATTGTTGCTGTAAAGAAAATTGCCCGTGTATGGAATTATAATAATACCACTGGTAGATTAAAGAAAAATTTATGCATTATGTAACGTGTACCTAGCTAGTAAAAATTGTCTTCTGTCTCCAAATATACCTAAAATAACTTATTCTATCGGCGTCATTAAATGATCATACACAGAATTACACGCACTCGAAATTAAAACTGCAACGATTTATGCCGTACGCACGTATACATAGATTGGCAGTACGCCCTAAAGCCACCTCTTTTGTACATCGTACGGGTTACGTAGTAACTATTTAGTAATCTGTGGTACGGGCCAGCATGTTTCATCGAACCGCCAATGCTCTGCGTTCTCTCTCCAGGTCCAAGTCGTCGGACAGAATATCGGTGACCCAATGCCCCAGGTACTTGAACTGCTTCACTCTGGAAAGTGGAGCGCCCTCCAGGGTTACAGGTGCGACTGTGTCGTACGTTTGTTACCCGCCTTAAAAACCAGAAGTTCACTCTTGGTGGGATTGTACCTGAGGCCGTGAGCCACCGCATAGTCCTTACTAATACGGAGAAGCCTCTAAGAGCATTTATAAATGGGCTCAGCAATACCGTATCATCAGCATAGCTAATGTTATTGACGCAGTGCCCGTCAATGGAGCACCCGATATTGGTATTGCTGAGCTCACAGACCATCTGGTTTATATACAGGTTGAAAAGCTTGGGTGAGCTGAGTCCCCCCTGCCTCACTCCGCATTCCAACCTGTATGCATCCGACAGGACACCCGCCCATTAAACATAGTTGTATTGGTTGTTATTCCAATACTTAAGCATAGTAATGAGATCGCTTGGAAGGTTCTCAATATTTGTCAGTTTCCTCCATATGCAGTCGTACGTAAGATACGAGGCCGAAAGCCTTGGAGAGGCCCAGAAAACATGCATACACAGGGGTTTTCCTATTTGTATAGTATTGAACAGTCTGTTTGAGACAGAGGATAGCTGTTTCTACTACCCCCGACCCACCACACGACCTAAGCTAGGGGAGACTCAACCCTAATAGCTCTGCTAATTAAGCTGGCAATCTCATTGGGGTCACTTATTACTGGGGTCACTGGATTAATATGTCTTAAATCTACAATTAACTTTTTTTTCGTTTTTCTCGGCTTTGACAAATATACGTGACGACGGGTGCAGTTATCTCTGGCGCTGGCAACACGCACATGATGATGATGCTGGCGCATGCCACTCGTGTGTTCCAGCTGTTAGGAAGAATGTCAAGGGTCGTCAATCAGAGTTGGCTCCCCGTGGCTGAAATAGAAGCTTTAAAAGTTCTTCAAATTAATTCAACCGAAGATGTTTGGGGAATGTCTGTACAAGTCTCTAGATCTAATGGAACTATCTCCCCCTACTTTGCTCTCCTATTGAACTTACTTAGCCTACTGCATTTATTCATATCCCAAAACATGAACACTTGGACATGCCATCAATCATTCCCGGTGGCTGAAAAAAAAAAACGAACGAGAACTCCTCCTTTATATGAGGTCGGTTAATAAACGTTGTGTGTTGATTTATTAACTGTGGCAGGTCACTGAAGGAAAGTCTTATCGAGAAGCCAGTCTTGGGCTTCAGTCAGCGTCTGCACTACGCGGAGCGCTCGATCGAAGAGACGCATGTGTTCGTGGACCAGTGGTGCGGCGGCGTCTTCGAGCGACGGCTGGCGACGTGGCGCGTCAACGCAACCAGCGGCGCCGTGCGCGGCAACTTCTCGAGGCCCAACGACCTGCCGCTGGATGACGGCACCTCGAGCTGTACCGTGCAGTCCGGCGATCGCTTCGACCCCAGCTGCCACGACGCCGAGTGCGCCTGCGCGCTGCTGCTGCTGGCACTGTCACCCGGTGCCGCGCTCCTGGCGCGGCGGGCGCTGCGCCGCCGCCTCGCGCGCCTTCGGCGGGAGCAGCAGATCGAAGTGATCGCGCGGCGCCGGCACGTAGCCACCGTGCTGGCCGAGTACCTGGTAGAGCGCGATGCACTGGAGCTGCGCGAGGAGCTCGGCGCGGGACGATTCGGCAGCGTGTGCCTGGCGCGGCTGTGCGTGCCTGGCCGCGCCCCGCGCTTCATCGCCGCCAAGGCTCTGCGTAGCAACGCCGCGCCTGCCGAGGAGAGCGAGTTCCTCCGCGAGGCGTGCACGATCGCCTCCCTCGAGCATGCGCATATTGTGCGCCTGGTCGGCGTGTGCATCGCGGACGGGCCTCCACTGGTGCTCATGGAGCTAGCGTTCTTCGGCGACCTGCTGGGGTACCTGCGCGAGCGACGCCACCTGGTGGAGGGCACGGGCTCGGAGGAGCCGGCGGAGAGTGGCGAGGCGGAGCACGTGTCTGCCGAGGCTCTAACGCGCCTGGCGCGTGAGGCGGCAGCGGCGCTGCACTACCTGAGTGCGCGCGGCGTGGTGCACCGCGACGTGCGCGCCGCCAACTGCCTTGTGGACGTACGACGCTCGCTGAAGCTAGCCGACTTCGGCATGGCGCGCGATACGGTGGCAAGTACCGACGGTGCTCTCGAATACGCGTGCCGGCGCCGCGGCCTATTCCCCGTGCTGTGGATGGCACCCGAGAGCCTCGCGCACGGCGTGTTCTCAGCCGCGTCCGACGTGTGGGCGCTCGGCGTGCTGGTGTTGGAGCTGGTGACGCTGGGCATGCGGCCGTACGGCAGCATGTCCCCGCTGCGCGTGTTGGAGTACGTAGCGGCCGGAGGCAGCCCGCCGCTGCCGCTGGACACCACGCCGCAGACGTGAGTACCGCACGCGAGGCGAGGGCCCGCGGCAGCACGCACTAGCTGACGCAGTATGTTGCAGGCGCGGGCTGGTGCGGCGCTGCTGGGCGCGCGCGGCGGAGCAGCGGCCGAGCGCGGCGCAGGTGGCGGCGCAGCTGGCGGCGTGTCCGCGCGCGCTGAGCCCGGCGCTGCTGAGCCAGCGCGACGAGCCGGCCGACGCCGACAGCGGCTTCGGGGAGTCGCCCTCCACGGAGCTACTACCACCCGATTCTATTCTGCACTCCCTATATCAGCTTGATGATCTCGCCGCAACTCACTGATTTGAACAGGTAACACGCTTTAAGCCCGGCACAGCACATTATATCATATAAACAATATTATTATTATCTATTTTCTTCCAAATATATAAAAGCGAAAGGTCACTCACTCACTTATTCGTTGCGTAATATCGAATACCGTTTGACATATATTACACTCTGCTCTGTCTTCGAGATCAAGAAAACTATGTAGTAACGCGCAGGTACTGCCATCCAACCACTAAATTTGAAATCAACAAGACAAGTAAAAAAAAAAACATGAAACAACTAGAGCTGCCCTCCCTCGGCTAATCATTCGCGTTTTAGTGCTTGCGCTGTCCACCACGTTTTTTCGTTCCTCGCATCTATAATTTCAAGTGTTTTTTTTTGGACAAAGTGTGTATATCTATTATAAACAACGTAACGTGTAGTATATTTTTAATCATTATGCCGAAAAAACGGTACAGTACCATTATATATATATATTGAGGCCTACGTAAATCGAAAAATGAGGAAAATCGAGAAAAAGTTGAAGAAAAAAAGAAGAAAGAAGTTGTTTATAAATAAATAAATAAATAAAAGACGCCGACAGAGCTCATCTTCACAAGATTCGTTAAAAACAATAAGTAAGTACAAATTAAATAACAAATTACAGTGAAATTATGCCTACTATTCTACATACAGGAGGGAAAAAAAATCTATTTTTTTTTGCCAATACCCACATCGTCATATAATATAAATCTATGTTGGTAGTGAACATTTTAAATATGGAATGTGTCCCCCCATTTGATAACAGCAAGGCTGTTTACAGTTTAGAGGGTATAATCCCAGTGTTATTGCATAATGATTGTGAGCATTACAATGGAATAACTCCGTCAGAATTTATTTTAAATATTCCCTTCGTTTCCGTTGGTCGTGAACATTTTTAAGGAATGTGTCCGCCAAACTATTACAACCAGGCAGTGTACAGTTCATAGGAATTGATACCAGTGCTATGAGCTGATTGTGAGCAGTTCAAAGGAATGCTTCCGTCATGATCATGGTCGTAGTGACATTATATAATCAAAGGTCGTAGTATTATTATTACTACAATTCAATGCGTTTCGCGATTTATTATTAAATATGCGTTTAGTCCTGGACTTGTATTATTGACATACAAGCAGATCATAATACTGCCCGTTAACGTCCATTACAGACGAACCACCTAGAAGAAATATTTTTGAAACACGCTTATCTTCCCCCGAGCTACCCCGACAGTCCATTGAGCCCACACGGAACACAGACCTTCCTAGTGAGGTTGTAGTAGCGGTTCCGCACAACGACATTGGGAACGTATCGATGTTGGCCCCCTTAGAGGTGTCGTCTGAACCCGTTGCTACTGACACTGCCGTCACGGATCAGGACGTACAAATCGTAGGAAACAACGAAGCTGAAGACATTCTTCCAGATGATATTTTGGAAATATTAGGTGAAGCTCCTATAAGAGACAAAACGTTTGGCCTAGCCCTTAATTCAAGTCTAGCTATCAGATGGGAGCATACAGCAACAAATGGCCTTTCTAAGGATATAAAAAAAGAAATTTTTGAAAAACATGACATTCCAGAAAACTGTAAAAACATTGACGGTCCTATACTTAATCAAGAAGTAAAAGCAGCGTTATCAGAAGTTCTAAACAAAAAAGACAAGGCGATTGAAAATAAACAGAAACAGATTGCTTTGATAATTACTTGTTTAGGAGATGCTCTTTCACATGTCTTATCTACCGATAATACCAATTTAAAACTTGTTAAGTCGTTAACTGACGCTGGAAAATTGGCCTGTGACTTGCAACATACGGAATCGATGATTCGCAGAAGTTTTGTTTGTTCGTCAATTAAAAAGGAGATAAAAGATCACCTGTACACAACTCAAATAGATAGCCACCTCTTTGGCAGCCAGTTGGGGGATATATTAAAAGCTGCAAAAGCAATAAACAAAACTGGCGCGGAAATGAAGACCGGAGCCTCTGCACCTGGCCCTTCAAGACGATGTGTGAACAAAATGCAAAATTTAAACACGAGACGCCCACTTCCGCACCATGGCAGGCAGACGGGAGCTGCGGCGAGACGTCCAGCAGTGCCTGCTCCGAACACTCGACCCGAGAACCAGCGCCAGCAGCGCCGCGCTCCGCCACCCAGCAGCAGCCGCACGGTCCCTACAGGCGCTCACAGACCGCCGATAGAACTGGTGAGTCATGCGGGGCGTTTGTCGCAATTTTACGATAGATGGCGTCTTATCACTAGTGATGCAGTACATCTATCTTGGGTAAAAGGTTATAAATTACCTTTCAATGCATGTGTATTACAAAGTCACACGCCATCACTACCAATCCTAAACAGATGTGATTTGTTAGCCTATGGGGAAATCATTAATGATTTGTTAAACATGGGAGCTATATCACCCTGTCAATCATGTTACGGTCAATATGTATCGAGTACCTTTCTTGTACCCAAACCGGATGGAAGACAACGATTCATCTTAAATCTTAAGCCCTTAAACAGATTTATAAATACAAAACATTTTAAATTAGAAGATCTTGGCACTACGGTAAAATTAATTTCTAAGAATTACTATCTAGCTACACTAGATTTAAAGGACGCATATTTTTTTATTCCAATTGATATGGAATTCCGAAAATTTTTGCGTTTCCAAATACCATCTATCCAAGGTTTGGAAAGCGATCTTTATGAATTTAACGTGCTTCCATTCGGCTTGTGCACAGCTCCATACGTTTTTACTAAGCTACTTAAGCCTGTGATGGCATTATTAAGAAGTTTAGGCTATTTATCAACTATTTATTTAGATGATATATGCTGTATTGGAAAAACATACAAGGAATGTTTAGAAAATGTTCAAACGTCCAAATTAGTTTTAGAATCTTTCTTATTAATAACGAAAAAAGTTCATGGATCCCGAAAACCAGTTGTAAATATCTAGGCTTTACTATAGACACTGAGTTATTTCATATCAGACTAACAGACACAAAAAAAGACGCATATCACGAATGAAATTCGTAACTTTATGACCCTTAAACGTTGCAGAAGAGAAGAACAAGAAGACCCACCAGGTGAGCAAGACATCTAATGTCTTGCTCACCTGGTGGGTCTTCTTGTTTCTGCTTGCCCAGCTATTCAATATGGCTGGCTATACACAAAAGAGTTAGACAGGTGTAAATACCTAGCGTTATTAAAGTCGGATAATAATTATGAAAGTTATATAAATATATCTCTACATATTCACAAAGATTTATTTTGGTGGCGTTTTTTTTTTGACAGCGTTAACGCTGTCAAAAGTAACGTTAATCCTATTCGTGATGAGAAATATTTGCTTGAAATATTTTCTGATGCTAGCAAAACAGGGTGGGGGGTGGCTTGTGGCGAAGATACTGCAAATGGGCAGTGGGATACTGTAGAAAAGGACCTGCATATTAAGTTAATAGAATTAATGGCAGCCTTTTTTGGCCTTAAGATATTTGCCAAACAACTTAAGAATTGTCAGATCCTTTTGCGCATTGATAATAGCACAGCCGTATCTTATAATAATATAAATCGGATGGGTGGCATTTGATTTCCGCATTTGAATAGAATTACCAAAGAACTCTGGCAGTGGTGCGAGATAAGAAATATACACGTTTTCGCTTCTTATATTAGTTCAGAAAATAACGTAGGTAATAGCAGACGCGGAATCTAGGGCCACACATCCAGACATAGAATGGTAACTAAGTAAAAATGCTTTCAGCAAAATCGTCCACACGTTCGGTACACCAGCAATTGATCTATTTGCATCAAGAATCAACAGAAAATGCGACATATATATGTCATGGAAAAGAGACCCTGACGCTTATGCGATAAACGCACATTGAATTGGAAAAATCTAAAATTTTACGCATTTCCACCATTTTCTGTCATATTAAAAACTTTCCGCAAAATAATCACGGACGAGGCTGAAGGCATCGTTGTTGTGCCATACTGGCCTACGCAACCGAGGTTCCCGTTGATTGAAAGTCTGTTAGTGTCTGAGATTATCCTGCTCAAACCAAGCTCTTTTGTCTTGTTCCAACAGACCACCACTACCTCGGCTTACCCTGGCTGTAGGCAGATTGTCAGGACGGCACTACTAAAAAGAGGCGTCCCTCCTTCTTCTATCGATATTATGTATGCTTCACTTTCCAACAATACTATAAAACAATATGATACGGGATTAAAAAAGTGGTTCATTTTTTGTCAGTTTCATAGCGTTGATTTTTATGAAGCTTCTGTTCCCAACGTTATATATTTTCTTACAATGCTTATTAATGATGGAGCACAGTATGGTACTTTGAACAGCCATCGATCAGCTTTGTCTCTAATAATTGGATCAAAAATTGGATCTGATGATAGAATGATTCGTTTATTTAAAGGTATATATAATAATAATAATAATATAATAATAATGTTTTTATTGACATAAAGAAGTTGATACATATTCCATTGAAGCCCTGAATCCTGAGCTAGGTGGTACCTGTGTTACAGGAGTCAGTGTCTTCACTCGTTTGTGAAACATTAACAATTATGTATGCAACAAAATTAAAATTAAAATGTATACAATTAGTGCAAACTTGCTCTTGTGTGATAAGTGTTGTTTATATGTGTGTGTGGTGTTGTGTGTGTGGTGGTGTGACGGTGTAATGGTGTGTGTGGTGGTGTGATGGTGATGGTATGAAGGTGTGTGTTTGATGTTGTATTCCTCAGTGTGCTTATGCATTGTATTTTGAATCGTATCAGATATTATGTATGTTGATCTTTTACTATGTTTTCCGTCTGTAAGTAATCCAGAGTTTTGAGCCAAGTGTTTATTTTCATCTGTTAGGTATAAGCCAATAGAGATGCGCGTCGCGCCAGCGCCGGCTACTGCGCACACGGCGACGCGCAGCTCCGGGACCCCGCGCCCCCGCCGCGTGTCCGCGCTCGCGTATTGGAAATAAAGCGTCAGTGCGTTTACAGCAGCCGTTGTTTTACTTATGTCCCGTATCCAACAGTGGCGACGAGAGCGACCCACGCTATATCAAAATGGCTCAGTTTAGTTTCGGTATATTGAGTAATTTCGACCACACAGTGCACGAATGGCAGGCGTACAAAAGTCGCCTGCGGCAGTGGTTCGTAGCAAACGATATTTCTGAAAAAAACGACGCAACGGGTTCAAGACGACGAGCAATCCTACTGAGCGCACTCACGGACGGCACCTACCAGCTCGCAGCCGACTTAGCTTTGCCGAAACAGTTGGAGGAGGTGCCAGTGGAAGACATTTACGAGCTCCTTGACACACACTTTTCTCCGAAAAAATGTGGATTTGGGGAAAGGTACGCATTTTACGCGGCAACGCAGCAAACGGGTGAGACGCATGCGCAGTGGGCGGCGAGACTGCGTGGCCTCACGAAACATTGCAAGTTCGCGAACGTTGAGGAGACATTGCGAGACCGGTTTGTGATGGGCATGTTGGCAGGTCCCGAGAGGGACAAACTGTTCACGAAAGACACAGATACCTTGACCCTGGCAAAGGCAGTGGAGTTGGCGCAGAGCGTCCGGTGCGCGCGGGCAGGCGCCGCCGGCGGCGTTTCCACGACGGCGTCGATCACACAGCAAGAACATCCAGTGTTCAAGGTGCAGGGCAAGAGTGCGGGTTCTGATAAAGAACCGGTTATGGAGAAGTGTTCCGTGTGCGGTCGAAAGAACCATGCATCGTCTCAGTGCCGATTCGCGAACTTTACTTGTAGGAAGTGTAATAAAAAGGGTCACTTACGTAGAATGTGCAAAGTTAAGTGTGTTGTGACCAGTGACGTGAGTGAGGAGGACGACGATGGTGAGATTTTATGTTGTAATATCACTTCAGAGCGGGGAGAACCCATGACAGAAATCGTGTCCATAAATGGCTCACGCATAAAATTTGAGATAGATAGTGGATCTGCAGTAACTGTAATTTCCGAGGGTTTATACAACAAATGTTTTAGCAGGTTGCCCTTGTTACCTCCTAAGAAAAGGCTATTTACCTACACGGGTGGTAGTATTAGGTGTCTCGGTACGATTCGCCTGCCGGTCACATTTAGGCGGAGCACACACACGCTAGACGCTTACGTGGTACGCAGCGAAGGCCCGCCATTGCTCGGAAGAGATTTTTTATCCTTATTTAAGTTAAAATTAGCACCTTGCAATTTCATAAATAACGAAGCAAAAACAATCGATGACTTGCATAAAAGATTCAGCAACGTATTTTCAGATAAATTAGGTAAATTTAATAAATTCGAGGTCAAATTACGGTTAAAAAATGACGCAAAGCCAATATTTTTCAAAGCACGTTCCATAGCTTTTGCATTGCGAGACAAGGTAGATAAAGAGATAGTTCGCCTTGTTAATTTAGGGATTCTTAAACAGGTTGATCACTCGGAGTATGCATCACCCGTAGTGCCAGTACTAAAACGCAATGGAAGTGTTAGGCTATGTGCAGACTATTCGGCAACCATTAATAAACAATTAGTTGTCGAACAATATCCGCTGCCTACAGTCCACGAGCTGTTTTCAAAATTGCATGGGGGTCAACAGTTCTCAAAGTTAGATCTATCCATGGCCTATAATCAATTTGTTTTAGACGAAGAGTCACAAAAAATTACATGCATAAATACTCACCGCGGATTGTTTCAGTATACACGTATGGTTTTTGGTTTAACCAGCGCACCGTCTATTTTTCAGCGCGCTATGGAAAACGTGTTGTCTGGTATTGACGGTGTGTTATGCCTATTAGATGACGTTCTTATCACAGCTGATGGACCAGGTTTACATCTTCAACGACTAACGGAAGTACTACAGAGGCTGCAAGATGCAGGACTAACTTTACAAAAAGAGAAGTGCGAATTTTTTAAGGATGAAATCAATTATTTAGGTTACGTAATAAACAAAGACGGCTTAAAAAAATCGGCGGATAAGGTAATAGCAATTGAGAAATCCCCAGTACCCACAGATGTAGGCAAACTTCAGTCGTTTTTAGGATTAGTAAATTATTACCGCAATTTTGTACCTAACGCATCTGAAATTTTAAGTCCCTTATACGACCTCTTAAGAAAGGGTGTTAAATGGCATTGGTGCGACGAACATCAAAGTGCGTTCGTCAAAATAAAAAAACATTTAACGTCCGATCAGGTGTTAGCGCATTTTGACTCGAATGCAAAGTTAATCCTCACCGTAGACGCTTCACCTAATGGATTAGGTGCGATATTATCGCAAATTGATAAGGAAGGATGCGAGCGTCCTATTTCTTTTGCGTCCCGCACTCTAAACGCAGCTGAAAAACGTTATTCTCAGATACAGAAAGAGGCAACGGCTATTGTTTTTGGAGTTCGAAGATTCCATCAGTATCTATATGGTAAGTCAGACCCGTTCATTCTTCGCACCGATCACAAGCCTTTAATTTCAATTTTTGGGCCACACAAAGGTATACCGGAGGTTTCGGCAAACCGATTACAGAGATACGCGTTGTTCCTTAGCGCGTATAATTATACAATTGAGTACGTTCGTAGCGAAAATAACAGCGCGGATTATTTGTCCCGCGCTAGTCTTCCCGACGAAGCGGATAATAAGCGGTCGCGGTCAATGGCCGAGGACAGTGCTCAGCACGCTGCCGCCGCCGCCTCCCCGATAGACCGCGCGTCCTATGTTCATTTCGTGATAGACGGACACATGCCAGTTACGCGGGACGAACTGCGCAAGCAAACTAGCCGCGATGCGAACTTGGTTAAGGTAATTGATTTTATTTTTAAGGGTTGGCCTAGAAGCGTGTGTGATTTGAATTTAAAACCGTTCCACGCATGCAGGAATCAATTATCATATGAAGACGGCTGTGTTATGAGAGGGCATAAATTGGTTTTACCGGAATCTCTAAAAACGAAAATATTAAATGAACTCCATACTTCCCACCTGGGTATTGTCAAAACAAAAGCCGAAGCTCGTTCCCGGTTCTGGTTTCCAGGTATTGATAAAGAAATAGAAACGATGATTAACTCTTGCAGTGTTTGCATACATTTACGACCTACACCTCCGCGCGCCCCGCTTGCGCCCTGGCCATACCCCCCCCAACCATTCTACCGATTACATATAGATTTCTTGGGTCCGTTAGATAATAGACATTATCTAATTATAGTAGATGCACACACGAAATGGGTGGAAGTTTACGAGATGTGTGGTTCGACGACCTCATCAGCTACAGTAGAGAAACTGTACGAGTTTATTTCAAGGTTCGGGTTACCTAATACGATTGTAAGCGATAACGGGACAGCTTTCACGTCACAAGATTTTAAACGGTTCTGTAGAATTAACGGGGTTGAGCACGTGACATCACCGCCCTACAACCCTGCGAGCAACGGCCAGGCCGAAAGCTATGTAAAGATCGCAAAAAAAGGTATAAAGTCGTGTATTTTATCTAGTAACAGCCAAAAAGACACTAGGATCAAACTGTTAAAATATTTATTTGACTACCGGAACTCGGTACATTCAGTTACAGGGTTCTCTCCTGCTCAATTAGTGTTCGGACATAAACTAAGATCAAGGTTGGATCTGTTGTCGCCAAAACCGCTGTCGTCACCCTCAAACGTGTCACTGGACAGCACAGTAAAATCAAAACAGTGTTTGCAGTGTAAATACAATGGCGGCAAAAATACACAAGTTTTTAAAAACGGAAACGAAATATTGTACAAAAAATTTTGTAATAAAGAGAAGTTCACGTGGTGCAGAGGAACAATAATAAACAAAATTGGCAGAGTTGTTTATTTAATTAACGATCATTTAACAGGGAGTGTAGTGAAAAAACATAAAAATCAGATTGTGTTATTTAAGGGCAACCCCAATGTACAACATAGTTGGGATACTAGCGAAGTAGACGATGATGGTGACGATGACATATCATCAGCGGCATCACCGTGCCCCCAACCCGCGTTTCAAGCTGACGCCGCCGCCGCCGCGGGAGAGGGGGGGCAGGGTGCAAGTACGTCTCCTGCGGTGCCGGCCACGCCGGCCGCGTCTTCCTTGCCGTCCGGCCCTGTCCGTTCCGATAGAGCGTTGCGCCAGCTTCCAAAAGTGGACTACAGAAGCCTTGCGCTAGGCAAGTGACCAGTTGATTGCAAAATGTTGTAACTAATTGTTATTTACGGACTCATGTTGTTACGAGGTAGTATTAACCTAATTTTAATAATTATGCATAGGTACTCTAGATATATGTAGTTTTAAGTAGGTAGGTACTTCAGTATTATAATTTCCTGTTACTATTATTTCCTTTATTGATGTTGTGTACATATTGTTTACATTTATTATTATTAATGTAACTTCAAAATGTGTTGGGGAGATGTTAGGTATAAGCCAATAGAGATGCGCGTCGCGCCAGCGCCGGCTACTGCGCACACGGCGACGCGCAGCTCCGGGACCCCGCGCCCCCGCCGCGTGTCCGCGCTCGCGTATTGGAAATAAAGCGTCAGTGCGTTTACAGCAGCCGTTGTTTTACTTATGTCCCGTATCCAACATCATCTTAGCTTTCTTTTTAGTTAGTGGGTTGATGTTGAGAATTTTATTTAACTTGTTATATATATAAACAGTTAAGAATAGATGTTGTCGTCTAGCGGATGCGGTATTACATTTAACTGCGCGACATACAGTGCCGATGGTTCTCTTTTGTTTGTTTGCATGATTTACTGGTGTAATTTCATGTTGTTTCAATGTGAGGTTTTGCAGATATAATTGCCTAACTGTCAGTACCTGACAGCTTTCATACAGACTTTTTGTAGGGTACCGGTAGGGTTTGAAGGTCATGACTTTTAACACAGATCTTTGGGCTCTTTCAAGGTGAATCATATAGGTTTTACAGGCCCCCCCCCATGCCGTGATACAATAGCTCACGATTGACTGCACTAGCGCTAGATACACTGCCCGAAGTAACTCTAAGTCACATACCTGTCGAAGACTTTTAAACGCCCATATAAGTTTTCTAACCCGGGAGGCAGTTAGTTCAATATGGGGGCGCCAACTAAGTCCCTCATCCAGAATTACACCCAAGTACTTTATAGTTTTTTGTTGTTTAATTGAAACACATGAACATTGAACACTGTTATTGGGGTCATGACAGGAGTGTGCCCTAAGGCTTATTACCTCGGGTTTGGTTTTGGCGAAAGTAAATTGTAGGAAAGCGGTTTTAGAGATATTAAGCGTTAGTAAATTTAGTTTTAGCCAGTGCATTATTTTATGTAGCCCTATCTCAGCAGCTTGACGCGCCACATCCCAAGTCTCTCCGTAAAATACTAGAACGGTGTCATCTGCGTAACTGAATATTTTCCCGTTAGTAAGAGACTGCTGGCATAGGTCGTTTATATAGAGCAAGAAGAGGCTTGGGGATAGGCAGCTACCCTGGGGGACACCGTAGTCTATTCTTGCTTCGTTGCTAATTACTTTACCGATCTTAACCTTTTGTGTCCGGTCATTAAGAAAGTCTGTGAAAATGCTTAGAGCTTTTCCCCCGATTCCAGCATGCTCTAGCTTGCTCACAAGGGTAGGAATACTCACAGTGTCGAACGCCTTGGCCAGGTCCAGAAAAACACCCAGACATTTTTGCTTTTTATCAACTTTTCCAGAGACGTAATCTGCAAGTTGGTTAACTGCGTCTGTGGTGCTTTTTCCAGACCTAAAACCAAATTGCGCGTCCGATATTATTTTGTTGTGCTCTAGATACTTCATGAGTCTACGATTTAACAATTTCTCTAATATTTTGGATAGTACTGGCAAAACTGAGATAGGTCTGTAATTTTTAATATCGTCTTGATTGCCCCCCTTGTGAACAGGTGTAATCAATGCTTTCTTGAAGATTTGGGGAAAAACTCCTTGCTCAAAACAGACCTCAATGAGTTTTGTAAGAGGTGGAACTAGTGTTTCTTTACCTAATTTCAGAAGTCTAGCCGGAATGAAGTCCCATCCTGTGGCACAATCAGTTTTTAAGTTATTAATAACTGTCTCTACTTCGGCCTCATCCGGGGCTAGAAGGACCATTGATTCCCGCGCAGGGGGTGTTTCTATTTTGTATGGGGTTAGTGGAGAATTTTGGGTTTTGATTTTATCTGCCAATTGCTTTCCAATATTCGAAAAATAATGGTTTATTTGTTCTATTGCATGTGGCACTTGTGTATCAACAGAGGCGGCTAGAAGTTTATATATATATATATATATATATATATAAACTAAGACCACCATTACCTAAATACAATGAAACCTGGGATCCGTCTGTTGTGCTTAATTACTTATCTAATTTATATCCCAACGGTGAGTTGGACTTGGATTGTCTTACCAAGAAGACCGTAACCCTAATCGCACTAGTCACAGCGCACAGGGTTCAGACTATTTCGAAAATAAATACTTATTAAAAATATTTGTATTGATTCAAACCATATCACTATTAAGATTGCAGATTTGATTAAAACTTCTCGTATTGGTTCAACACAGCCTTGTCTACATCTACCATTTTTTACTAAGCAACCAGAAGTTTGCCCAGCTAACGCACTAAAAACTGCATCAATTAGAGGTGGGAAGAATATCTTTTCGAGGTCTAAAAAACTGGCGATGTAAAATCAGCGGAATTGAAAAAAAAAACACAGAAATTTGTTGCTTTTTTGTTGCTAGGTAATTAGTTGCTAAGAAATTAATTTTTTTGCTCCAACCGATCGCAAAAAATCGGTAATAGCGCTAACTTTTCATTAAGATAGCGTGGAAATCACTGGATGTGGACTGATCGATCAAGCGAATAGGGGTCAATTTGTTGCTAATTTGTTGCTGAAAGAAGAAATTTTAAAAATAAAAATTGTTTTGGTTTTTAATTATGCCAAAATAAATAATGTCCACGCCAGTTCAACTCTCGAGTTTTCCGTAAAAAAACGATTGTAAAAATTAGTTGCTGCTCATACTAAAGCTAGTTTGAGTACAGGGAGACAGCAACAAAATAAAAACCGAAAGTGACGACAAGTTGGAGATCGGTTTACAAAAAAACCGGCCACGCTAGCTTAACTAACGATTTTTCGGCGGACAAACTAAAGTGTAAATTTGTTGCTGCTCATGCTGCGGCTTGTTTTAGCATAGAGAGTCAGCAACAAAATAAAAACCGGAAGTCAAGACAAGTTGGAGATTGGTTTACAAAAAATCTGGCCACGCTAGTTTACTTCATTCCATATTTCATACTTATTACCAACATACAAACAATAAACAGCTAAAACATATTATTTTTTATTAAAATCTTTACCTGAACTAAGTTTTTTAAATGTCATACTAATTAGATACTTACAATAATATTTCATTCCGTACGCACATACAACGCTTTTTAAGGCTTTCAAATTCTACATAGTTTTCTTGATCTCGAGGACAGAGCAGAGTGTAATCGATGATTAAACGAACTTACCTGAAGTGAAGTTCAATCCCAATTACACGAAGGCTCTGTCCGAAGAGATCAACTCCCGCCCAGTCCCGTACACTCATGATCACTAGATCCATGAGACCCTTATGCGTTTTATGTATGTACTTATGTCGGTGTTATTACTATGGATCCAGTTCCCTTTACTTTGAACTAAATGATTAGCCGAGGGAGGGCAGCTCTAGTTGTTTCATGTTTTTTTTTACTTGTCTTGTTGTTTTCAAATTTAGTGGTTGGATGGCAGTACCTGCGCGTTACTACATAGTTTTCTTGATCTCGAGGACAGAGCAGAGTGTAATTGGGATTGAACTTCACTTCAAGTAAGTTCGTTTAATCATCAATAAAAATGAAATTTGACAGGGAGGTAGCTTATTGTCAGAGAGGTAAGCTTAACCTACTCTATTACGTTGTTCTAAGATCTAAATAATATCTAATCTAAATAATCGCGATTGTATGGTTTTCGATTACAAACTACATAATACTACTGAAATAATTACAAATATCAGTCGTACCTACCTATTTTAAGATTTTTGGACTTATTGGTGAAAAGAAATTCTTTCTCGGGCTACACTACACACCTGGCTCCTTTTCCGACACGTTATAAAAGCACAACACGGCATTATAAGCATTTTTCCGCGGAGCCTTGTACGTTGTTACAATATGAGCGCGATCATAGATATAATAAAAATCGGAAACCTGTGTCTTCTGTTTTGCCCTACTACGCATGCAGTTCAGTAAAAGCAATAGATACGCAGTCGCGCACACATCCGCATTTCTTAAATTGGACTGTACTACACAATCAATTATAAACCTTATTCTACTAAGCACAGCGTGTATTTACCGTAACATACCGCGTACCGTACAGCTTACTCACACAAAAACAACGGTGGGTATCGTAGTACTGTGCAAAAGCAATTTATTTTACATATACGCTAGTGATTGATTAAATCGGAAAGTTCACTCTGGCATTTATTACACACACCATGCTGCCCATGTATAACAAATAATAGCATGAATATGTTGACTAATTTTAAGCAAAGGTCACTAATATATTAGCTTAACCATGCCGATTACTACACTGGACAGCAAATAAACCGAGCCACCCGCTACCTAGGCACTCTAATTCAATTTTCTCAAAAACTAAAAAACCTACAATTATCAAAGTTGTACCTACAGAAAGTGCGTTTCATGGTGATTAAAATGAAAGGAAACTCATTGGGTTTAATCAATATTTCAGTGTTTATTAAGGATTTTACAAAGAACAGTCGTTTTCCAGTCGTGACAATCGTTAGTAATGATAAACTGAAAAAAAAATTAAAGCCAAAAACAAAGATAAAGTCAAAAAAAAGTTTTTAATCAATATTCCGTATTCCCTCCCCTTGCTCGGATAACTGCCAGCATCCTTGTATTCATCGACCTTACGAGGCTGACGATAAAATCTTGAGGAATTGTATTCCACTCCTCTTCAATTGCGATTCGCAAATTCGAAGCCTTGTTGGAGCAGGTACCCGGGCTCGAACCCGACGTTTCAGCTCATCCCATAAGAGTTCTATCGGATTCAAGTCCGGGCTTCGAGCTGGCCAGTCCATCGTACGAATGCTGACGTCGCGTAGATACTGGGTCACCACATGAGCAACATGAGGCCGTGCATTATCATGCATCAATTGCATATCCTGTCCGATATATCCTGCGTAAGGTACCACATGGTCTGCGAGGACTTCAGTAATGTAGCGATGTGAAGTCAGTCCACGTGTACGGCCCGTCGCGCGTCGGTTCGATGAAAACTAACGCTGTATGTGCTGTTAACGAGATGCCGCCCCAGACATTACAGATCCTCCAGCAACAACAGTTTCCTCGATGCAACACTGAGAATAACGTTCTCCAGGGCGACGATATACTCTCTGACGTCGATCACTTCCATGTAGACTCACCCTGGTCTCATCACTGAAGAGTACATTACTCCACTGCTCTAATGTCCAATCCCTATGCTCTCGAGCAAATTCAAGTCGTGCTCGACGGTGTGCTACCGTTATTGCTGGGCTTGTTGCAGCTCTTGTTGGGGTCAGGTTCCGTTCAGCAAGTCTCCTTCTGACGGTATCTGAACTTATGACCACTTGGCGTTCGTCACGCAGACTTTGTTGGACTTGAACTGCGTTGAGGTGGCGATTTCGCAGAACAGTAAGGTGGATATAACGATCATCTGCTGCTGATGTAGCCCTAGGTCTGCCCGTACCTGGACGACGATCGAATGCTCCAGTCTCTAGGTATCGTCTGTAAACTCGTTGCACCGAAGATCTGCTGATTCGAAGCCTTCGAGCGACTTCACGTTGCGCAATGCCTGCTTGAAGTAATGCTACAGCTTGAGCTGCTTCCTGAGGTGTTGTATACATTATTAATCGAAAAAAGTAGCATAAACACACGCGTCTGAGCAAACGATGGACACAAACTAAAGAAATGATAAGAAATATCCGACTACCCTCATTGTAGAGAAAAAGAACGCTAATTTCAAACTCTGGTGAAAACAGAGCAAATCGTTAGCATTGTGTTTGTTGCTTGATTACAATGTGAGTTGACGGTACTTTCGAATTAATTTGTAGTCATTTTAATCACCATGAAACGCACTTTTTGTAGGTATAACTTTGATAGTTGTAAGTTTTATACTTTTTGAGAAAATCGAATCAGAGTTCCTAGGTAGTGGGTGGCTCGGTTTATTTGCTGACCAGTGTATAATGCATTCGAAACTTTATGGGAAGTAAAATACAATTACCATAAAAAGTAAGGAAGTAGCACGAGGATAAGGCATAAATAAGATAATTCAAAGCCAAAAACACTTGACCGATTATTTACCTAAAATTTAATTAAATCAAGAAAGTTGGGGACACTTTTGTAATATTTCATTCAACAATCGACATTGTTGTCGATAGTGTATCTGCACAATTACATCACTAACTCGTGGCAAGAAGCAGCGGCCGTACTAAGCGATACATCGGCCTGCTAAAGTATCGTTTTGTGATTTTTACATTGCTTATCCAGTCACTTAGCAACAATTAGGTAGTGGTTAAAGAGCAGTGTATCCGTTGTAATATGTTATTGTCGCTGTGATATTTGAAAACAAAAATAACATAGTATAAGCAAGAAATATTTTACGATTTTAAAGACAAATATAGTAAAATACTTGTACTTCGATAAGGTAAGTGATTCCATAATTAACAAAGTTTTGGTTTAGGCTTCGGTTTTTACAAAAAAAACCACTGAACACGGCATTCTTATATCTTGTCACGCTCACGGTCGGAATTGCACTAGTTCGCAGATTCGACCATTTGCGTAAGACATGGTCGCTCGGAGCATGTCGCGTGAACGCCGACACGCCCCCTTGCCACTTCTGTATTGTATATTTCTATGAGCGCGACTGTTGACCGTTTGCTCGAAGACGTGGCGCGCCTGCCCCGCACAAGGCCCTTCTAACCTCTCTTATCTGTTCTGTGCTGGCGACCAATCAGTGTACAGTTCTACAATTTATTGGGTTTTCTTGCCTAGCCAAGTAGGCAATCATGGGGCACAGGGAGCTTGGGGCTGCCCGTCACGGATAGGTTAGCTCCGAATGGTATCCTTATTATACATTAATGTTAGGTTTTTTTAAACCCTGCCATTATGAGAGTGTATTCTGCTCAATAAAATTACCCAGTGTGCCAGAGTAAACTCTAAAATTGCATCCCCAAGCAGCAAAATGAGGTCTTCGAGTCTACTCTGCCCCCCAGTTGGGCAGCTAGTGAGGCAGCTAGTGGGTCAAAGCGGAATAATTCGAGTTCTAATTTCGTCATCGGTATTCTTTTCCTAGTTTCCAGGGTCGCTAATTTGATGCGCGCTAAAAAAAAATCTATGATGGAACTGATAAAAATCCTTTATTAATTTAATTCGCTAGAGAATATTACAATTTAAATACAATATTTAGTAACGTAATAACAATATCACCATAAATTACATTTATCAGGGTGCCGTCTAAGAATAATATTGATTTATCAGCCACGCCACCAGGTCACGCTACGCTGACAGACGGGCGACAGATGGGCGACAGACGGGCAACAGATGGGCGACAGACGGGCAACGGATGGGCGACAGACGGGCGACAATCGGGCACAGACGGGCGACAGAGCAGCGCAGCAGGTTTCCGCGAGCATCAGCATCTGCAACCGAATGTCCGATTATATTATTATGTATCTACCAGACTAGCAACACAGTCCACTTCGAATGCTTATTATGGTGGAGAGTGTATAATTGATGGTTTTAATGATATTTTGTTAAATAAACATCTGTTATGTGTCAAAATTAAATAATAGTCTCTTTTGTAACACAAACCAACAATATTTTATGTATGTTCATTTCATTTTAAGTTTTGTGCAAATTTTCTTTTCATTTTTTCCTAGATCCAATAGATTTGGCGGTGGTATTTCAGAACATTAATTTTAAAAAAATTGACACAAAATTATAAAAGACAAAATTAAAAGAATAACAATTTAAATAATTTCGATACACGTTGACACCAGTCTTAAATGTGGCTTTGGATGACTAAGCGTGCATCCGCAAAATGTCTAGTGCGAGTTTACCGGCCTTCTTGTCTTCCTTCCGCAGCACTGAAGACTTAACCACAACATGTCTGCGTAGGTGCTAGCGGAGCTTCACAGCGCTGCCAATGTGGTGCCTCGGACACATGGGCTGTCCTGCAGGAGAGGCGCGGGTGCCAGCCGTGTTACAGCGCTGCCAATGTGGTGCCTCGGACACATGGGCTGTCCTGCAGGAGAGGCGCGGGTGCCAGCCGTGTTACAGCGCTGCCAATGTGGTGCCTCGGACACATGGGCTGTCCTGCAGGAGAGGCGCGGGTGCCAGCCGTGTTACAGCGCTGCCAATGTGGTGCCTCGGACACATGGGCTGTCCTGCAGGAGAGGCGCGGGTGCCAGCCGTGTTACAGCGCTGCCAATGTGGTGCCTCGGACACATGGGCTGTCCTGCAGGAGAGGCGCGGGTGCCAGCCGTGTTACAGCGCTGCCAATGTGGTGCCTCGGACACATGGGCTGTCCTGCAGGAGAGGCGCGGGTGCCAGCCGTGTTACAGCGCTGCCAATGTGGTGCCTCGGACACATGGGCTGTCCTGCAGGAGAGGCGCGGGTGCCAGCCGTGTTACAGCGCTGCCAATGTGGTGCCTCGGACACATGGGCTGTCCTGCAGGAGAGGCGCGGGTGCCAGCCGTGTTACAGCGCTGCCAATGTGGTGCCTCGGACACATGGGCTGTCCTGCAGGAGAGGCGCGGGTGCCAGCCGTGTTACAGCGCTGCCAATGTGGTGCCTCGGACACATGGGCTGTCCTGCAGGAGAGGCGCGGGTGCCAGCCGCGTTACAACCGAATGGCAGAGGCCAGGTGGGATGACCATAGTGCCGGAAGGTGGGAAGGCCTCTGGTGTGGGATACAACGTGTTGCGGCGCTTGCACTGGGGCGGCCGCGCCATGCAGACAATGCGCGAATACAACAACCTTATTGGGAACTAGCAGCGCCCCACGGTTTAGCCGCCTAGTTCCCGTTCCCGTGGGAATATGGGGATAAAATGTAGCCTATGTTACTCAGGGTGAATGTAGCTTTCTAATGGTGAATGAATTTTTGTAATGGGCACAGTAGATTTTGAGTTTATTCATTAAAAACATACAACAAAAATACAAATGAGTGTAGATTAAGTATTTGAGCCATCTGGGGTTGAAGCACTAAGGCCCTGGGGTTAGGCTAGGGCGATTTGCTCATCAAGTTTTTGTGAAATCAGTAAGCAGTTTGTCGACTCTTCACGTGACCAGAGGGCTGGCCTTTTCTTTGGTTAACGAATCAGCATTGCCATTCAACGTGTCAATGCGGCCAGTGTTTTGGGCACATTTCCCGTTGACAGCGATGTGGAAGAATTTTTCGAAGCCCTTCACCCTTCCCCCCTTTTTACTCCGCTTGTACATTTATATATTTATTTATTTAAAACTCTTATACTATCATTACAGGTTTAGAAACCTATTTTAAATAACACGGTGTTTTTGGTTGTTTTTTCGTATTCTGAACACCGACTTCCGAAATTAAATATAGATGGGTAGGTCATACAAATATTATTGTTCCGTGCGGGAATCGAACCCACGACACGTAGAGCAACAGCCAATCGCTCAACCACTGCGCCAACCGTGTTGTCTAATATTTAATATGAAATTAATGTGCTATTTCGGCATACTTAAATGGAATGGAAAGTTCGTACACTGCCGCCCGCAAACCGGACGCATCGCCCACGGTCGACGCGCGACGAACTGTCTGCATGAGTACTGCCGCAGGCGTGCCACGGGACATGCCCTCGTGCTAGCAACAGTCGACACTATCTCTGCTTGCACTCGTCTAGCATAATCAAATGGCAAGGATTATTTATTAGCAACTCGCTTTAAAATATTTGTGGATTTTGAGGTACCGTATTACAAATATTACTCCGGGAGGCAACGCTATGGTTGAGCGAGTCATTTTATCATCATCAATAGCCTGTTGCAGTACACTTTTGGACATAGGCCACTCCAACTGCACGCCATTTAGATCTATTTTCGGCTTCTCGCATCCAGTTTCTGCCAGCCGTCCTGCGCAAATCGTCACTCCAGCGTGCCTGAGGACGCCCTACACTACGTTTGCCGAGACGCGGTCTCCACTCTAGAACTCGTTTTATACCGGCTGAAAATTATAATAAATAATAGTTCTCCCCTAAAACATAACAGCTCCGACAGCAGTGCAGCTAAAGGAGACAAATTGAAATAAAATGGAGGTTTAAAATAAAAGGAATAATAATAAAAGGAGGTTTGAAATAAAATTCATTCGGTATAAAATTCCTAGAAAAATTGCAACGCGCACCATATTATGCTCTCTAGAGAATGCAATCCGGACTATCCGTAATCCGAAAAATCCGGATACCCGCACATTTTTACTCGCCTCCAAATCCGGATTCGAAAATAAAATCCCGATTTTCTAGTAATTGGCTACATTATATATACGCGAATATGTCACCTCTGGGGGCGCGAAAGGGACGCTATAGGGACGCGAGAGGGACGCTATAGGGACGCGAGAGGGACGCGAGAGGGGCGCGAGAGGGGCGCGAGAGGGACGCGAGAGGGACGCGAGTGGCGGGAGGAGCAAGTGCGCGCTTCATCGTTCCGTTCGTTCGGCGACCGCGACGAGCGAGAGATACATCTTTGTTCTGTGAATGTCGCGACTCGCGACGTGACGTGGGTTTACGAGTTTGACATGCTAGCTGGCAGTGGCGAATGGTGATATGTTGAGAAAGGTAAGCCGTAGCAAAAAAAAAAAAAAAAAACGTTATTATATGCTTATTTCCAGGCCGGGCGCGGCAATTCCCTATTACGATTTACTTTTTTCTGTTATGGGCGTCATGCGAATTTTCGGAAAATAATTCAAACTTACTACTCCTACTAGTCCCAAACTCATGTAATGCTAAACAACTACGTATATTATATGCTTTTCGGTCTGAACATGTTTCCTAGATGAATTCGTTAGATTATTAATGTCGGTGTAACCCCCTTTATTCGATAAACTATTCCCATTTGAGAATAGTAGTCATGGCCAGCAATTTCAAAGCCCGTTAACCATTGATATTTATAATAAAGTGAAACACTAAAATGTTTGAAAAAAACCATCACGTCTTTTGTAATTTATAATCATATCTGGACGAGCACGGCCTAACTGAATTACATGTTTTTTTTATTTTCAAAACATAACCTTGAAAAGCATGTTTCCTCAGAGAGTAAATAATCTGTCAAACAACAATCTAACCCTATTTAATGCCGCCATCTCATTGATTCTACTAATTACTTTGCAAATCTACTTATTCTTAGTTACTAATTTCAATAAATATAGACTTACCACAAAAACCTACAAACTACTACAACGTACACGGTCAGCGTAAGTTACTTTCACTACACAACCAATCACTTTTTTGCACCAAGAAATAGATTCTAATAAGTGAAACTATTACAATAAATATTCAACATCAAATAAATAATACTATGCAAATTGCAATGGTCAAAATGCAATTACGTCAATGTCAAATGTCAATCAAAATTGAACGATGTCCGAACGAACGAATGCACGAAATACAATAAGTTATAAGGATAATCCTCTATCTCGCTCACGCGCACGCATTTTGTATTACTGTCTCTATAGTAACTCGGCGGGTACCGGCTTACTTCGCGGCATATAATTGCGGTGATCGCGGGCTGGACACGTGACGTCATGACGACTATTTTGCCTTATGAATTGAACTGTCAATAAGCCGATGGCGCCTACGAGTTAAATAATGTTGTTGAAGAGCAAATTTTGTCGGAATTGAATATTCATCTGTGTATGCGTTTTGTGATGTTTCTCTACTTTTAATAGTAATGATTGTGCGATTTTTCAATTACGATAGAGTAGTTGTGTTCCAAACTTCTGAAGGGAAGCCGGTGGGAATCGGCTTATGACCACGCTTCGCCACTGCTAGCTGATCAACAAGCTTTGGGCGCCTTCCAAATGGGGGGCCAAAACCGAAAAAATCACGCCTAAGTCGATCAAAAGTCAAAGTCATGGTGAGTGTTTTCTTTGTCTATCGCGATGTTGTGAAATCGCGGTGTTTCTTCTCGGAAGGCTAAACGGTAAATAAAGCATATTATTTGATTATTTGCGTTATGGATAGCAAATTAGACGAAAATAGCCAAATATGTGAAAAGAAAATTTTGAAAGGATTTTGCACTACGTGTTACCAAATGCGCATTCACATACGCCTTCGTAAAAGGCCATCATTGTCAACGAATTTTTGACCTAAAACTCAACAAATACCATCGAGCAACCACCTTATTTTCCAGATATCTTAACAGTCGACTTCTTCGTTTTTCCTAAACTCAAATTACTACTTCATGGCATCCGCTTTCCTTCGGTAGAAGACATAAAGGAGAGTTCGCGGCGAGAACTGAACTCAACTCCGGAAAAAGCGTTTAAAAATGTTTTGATGACTGGATTATTCGTTGGCTTAAGTGTATCGCTTCTGAAGGAGCATACTTTGAAGGTGATAAAATAATGTTGTATGAATAACTAATATTTTGTGTATTATTGGTCTTTTCGCGGTACTTTCTTGGCATACTAGTATTACTGATATGGAACCATCAAAACATTTTTGTTTGCTGCTTACAAAATATTCCTAGAGATGTTGATTTGTTTCAGTATAAACTGACTATAGATTTCAAAGAATAATCCAAAAAATCTGCGATTTGTGTAGTGTATGAGTCCATTTCTTAAGATCCTCAAATGGCTCGGAAGCAAAGTGTAAACATTATCAAGGGATTTTTAAGGTTAGAGGCAGTCCCATGCCACTTCAGCTTCTTCTATTACTGCCACGGCGTGTAGCAAAATTGGTAATGAAATACTTATTATTAAACGGCAAAAAATTACTGATTATTACAAAAGTAATGATTCGCTGAATAATTCCAAATAACAAAAAAAATCATATGATTTGATTTTCCTTGTTTTTTTAACGCATTTTCACAAATTTATGAAACATCATAGTAATAAACTAAAATGGGTCGATTTGTTGTTTTCATGAAAAATCCGAAATCGGGATAATCCGGATTGGATAAAAAACCCGCTCTTAAAAATACGGATTTTAAAATAGAACGGATTTGCATTCCCTAATGTGCCCGACCCAGTTTTCGAAAATGACAGTGGCACTTAGTACTGTGATCATTCTACCATCACTGATACGACTATTGTAGCCAATAATCCGGATATAGTGTTGAAAGATCAATTGGCGCGCCGCACAATGATGAATAATCAATGTTACTATCCCACATGACATATGCTGTTAGAAAGATAAGAAAGTTAACAGACGTAGAAACCGCACGTATGGTCTACTTTAGTTACTTTCACAGCATTTTGTTATAGGTACGGTATTTTGTTGTGGGGTCGGGCTGCTGACATTGAATCCATATTTATTTTCCAAAAGAGAGCTGTCAGGGCCCTTTATAATTTGCGTCCCACGATTCTCTTAGAGAACTTTTTGACACAAATGAAAGCATTTTTTTATTTTGATTAAAAGCACCCTTTGTAAACAAGCATATTACAAATTAGAAGATTACATTCTGGATAAGAATGCTTGGAAACATGCTGGTCGTGCTCCACAGGGCAATCGAGGGTGTAGACAAAATCAAACTGGTTGATTTATGTACCTATGGATTAAATTTATGAATGCATTTTTTGTTTTTGTGTCTTGTACTTTTTTTTTCTGTTTGCTTACTATTTCAATATTTGTAAATATGTGTATTTTTACTACCCCTTTTTTTGGATGGAAAATCATCAAATGACTTCTCCCGCTCTGGGCGGAGCGGAAGAGAGTGCCAGACTCTTACTGACTACTCTGACCCGTGTTCCTTCTTGTGCCCTTTGCGTTCCAGGGCCGCGGTGACTCTTTCGAACAAATTCCGCAACCCTAGCAGGCACTGACCCTATGGGGCCCCGTTTTCTTAGCTGACGGCTCTTTGAGGCGCGCGTGGAACACGACGCGCCCGAGACTCGCGCCTGGTTACTATCGGAGGCGAGCCACCCATAGTGAGCCATCCGCAGGCCCGCGCAGTAGGTGGCCGGGAATCGCCCTGCGTTTCCCGGCGCCCGGGGCGTCTTCTTCTGTTGAGGCGGCTGGGGCGAGAGGTTTCCCTCTTTCGTTTCGACGAGGACACGGCGGTGCTCCGCCCGCGCAGGGCAGACCTCCACCGTGTCCTCCGGGCGACCCACACAGTCCTGACAGCCGGACGTGTCCTCCCGCTGGGTCCGACACAGGTACCTCCCGACACAGCCGTGTGCGGTGAGCAGTGCGTCAGGCGGAAGGGGAGCCACTCCTCACAGAGGACACTTACCGCCGCGATGCTGGCGTGCCAGCGCCGGGTAGCAGCAGTCGCTGTGCACAGCGGCGTGAGATCGCGCGGCAGCAGTTTCCCCGGCGTAGCGCCTCCACACGCAACGCGTACACGTGCGCGAGGGCTCTCGCCTCAAAAGAAGCTTACCTCTGCTGGTAATATTTTGTTCTATAACTAGTATACTTGGTGCATCGTTCTTATATATGACGTGGTCAGCGACGGCGGAGCGATCGAGTCGTCACCATCTTGGTTCGGTGGTAAAGGGTTCATTTCGCAGGTGTCGTTGAATAATAACACGATGTGTAAATATAAACTCACTTTTTAATCAAATAAACTTAAATGGGCAATATAGGGTGATAATAATTTTAACTAGGCAAACCGACAGTTTCGTTTTGGAGAAGTGACTTGGTGCGCGTCTCGAAGCGAAGTGCCCGTTCGACAATCCCCACTTTCCAAAACGACTCTGTCCACGTGCCGCCATTGCAAAATAACGTCACGGCATTTGCCCCACTACTACATTAATCAATTGAGCAACTTTTAATAAAACAATATCGTTATCCACGACACGGCCAGCCTGACGAGTTACACGTCCTCGTGTGTATCTGTAACAAAATAACTAACTTTGTAGCATTTTTGAGAACTCGGCCAACCTGACCGTAACGTTTAATTACATTGACTATTCAATACTCATGCCTCAACAACCAAACAAATTTCTAAATCGTTTTAAAAACTTAAACACAGAAGGTTCCTCCAAGCCCCGTAATCACAAACCTCATAATTATCAAATTTAAAAAGAAAACACACCACTCATGGCCCAGCTGCTACAGCAGCTAGTGACAATTCATTGCCACCCATATCGTCAACAACTCACGTGTTACGACCAACACTTCATCTAGAGTCCGCGACTCTCAGGTCTATACATGACGCTACAGTCTCCTTCGAGACCCCGGTCCCCGCCACACCACTAGCTGCCCATCGCGCTCTGAACAACTCCACACTGAGTTGCAGTTACGACTACAAACTAATGCGTGCAGTGCGACCGAATAGCCATGGTATGTGTTCTATTTTTTGGTGGAGGCACCCTCCTCACCGTCTTCTACATTCAGCAAGTCTAACTCATCAGATGCGTTACTTGGAGGAATCTTTCGTATACGATCGTGGGCGTACTTATAAGTTCTATTACCAGTCAGAGGTTTCAATAGGTAACGATCACCATCAAGCAATTCTACAATTTTAAATGGTCCCTTGTATTTCGGGTCTAATTTCGTCTGATTTCTTTCTTCATTCTGAATTAAAACTAAATCACCAACATTAAATTTCATTACTTTAGCTTTATTTTTATCAAATCTAGATTTTTCGTAAATAGCACTCTTTTCTATGTTCGTTGCCGCTTGATCTCTTGTCTTGTCAATTTCTATTTCTGGTTCAGTATCATCCAAAGTTAGAAGATTTAATGGTCTAGCTACACGTCCTATCAGCAGTTCAAGTGGACTCGCCCCTGTTACACGATGGACAGACGAATTTAAAGCTAGTTGCACGTCTCCTAACGCTTCTTGCCAAGACCTATCAGACGTTTCTACAGCCGTAAGCATACTTTTTAAAGTGCTCATCGTCCTTTCAACTTGGCCATTGGCGCGACTTGAACCTGTAGCGATCAAATGCAAAGAAACACAATGACTCTCACAAAAATCTTTAAATTCTTTGCTGGCAAAGCATCGGCCCTGGTCTGCAATAACTCGAGCTGGAGCTCCAAATAGTGACACACTGGATTTAAGGGCTTTAATTGCATTAGCCGAATCTATTCGAAGAGTATGGTACATAAGGACAAATTTAGTGAAAGCATCGATTAAAACTATGACGTATTCTTTAGAATCATTTTTGCCACTAAGTTTGCCAGTTATGTCGACATGCACAGTATGCCATGGAATACTAATCTTAGGGATTGGATGAAGCTCAGCTTGCACACGACCTGAATGTGACTTAGACAGTTTACAAGTTAAACATCCATCGACAAATTTACGAACGTACTTGGCCATATGCTCGAACCAATAATGCTCGTATACCCTTTCGAGTGTCTTTTCCCACCCGAGGTGCATAAGCGAGTCGTGTACGTGGTTAATTACTGACCAACGGAAAGCCCGGGGAACCATTGGGAGACATCGGGTACGATTGTTTCTCTGAACTTTGCGATGTAGGACACCTGAGCGCATCTCGTAAGTCTTAGCAATATCAGGTGGTAACTGACCATCTTTGAGTTTAGTTACAATGGTCTGAATTTCTTGATCACGCAGCTGTTCTGCCAAAAGCCAGTTTTCTGACAAGGTAGCGAGATTAACACGTTTTTGTTCAACCTTTAAGAAACAAGGGGCATTTGAAGATTGTAAAGCGTTGCGTGACAAGAAATCAACATGAGCCATACGACGTCCCTCACGGTAATTGATTTGGAAATCAAAAGCTTGTAAAAAGGCCCACCATCGATGGACACGTGGTGTAATATCGACTTTGTTTCGTGAAGCTTTTAACGAATTACAGTCTGTAATAACCTCAAAATGCCTACCCTGCAAGTAATGTCTAAAGTGTTTTACAGCGTTTACCACAGCTAGAGTCTCCAACTCATAAGAGTGGTATTTAGACTCTGCTTTCGTGGTTCGCTTACTAAAGTACTCTACTACAAAAAGCTCACTGTCCATTTTTTGGAATAAAATAGCACCATAGCCATTAGCACTAGCGTCGGTGTGTAGCTCAGTTGGAAGGTCAGGATTAAAAATGGTCAACACCGGTTTAGTCGTCAATACCGAAATTATATGCTGTCTTATCTGCTCGTGTTCTGGTTTCCAAATGAATTGCTTTGCGGTAATGAGCAAAAATAGAGGAGTCATAATTTGAGAGAAGTTTTTGATAAACTTACGAAAATATGAGGCAAGGCCAATAAATTGTCGAAGATGATGGATGCTTTCGGGAGGAGGTAATTTAGTCAGAGCTTCTATCTTTCTAGGGTTCGGTCTCAGTTCCCCTGCAGTGATGTCATAACCTAAAAACTCAACATGACACTTCAAGAAAGAACACTTTGAAATATTCAAGGAAAACCCGGCTTTAGTTAGGGCTTCTAACACCTCACGCAACCTAAGGAGACCCTGACCCTCGGATACTGATGGTATCAAAATGTCATCTAAGTATAGTACCACATACGAGAAGATTAAGTCTCCCAAAGCATTAGACACTGCTCTTTGGAATACACTTGGCGCGTTTCGTAGTCCGAAAGGCATTGCAAGATATTCGAACTGCCCATCGGGTGTAATGAAGGCTGTACGTTCGATACTATCAGGGTCTCGAATAGGTATCTGATTAAACCCGCTAGCGCAGTCCAAACACGTATAAAAGTTCGCGCCGGACAACCTGGCCACTTGATCTGCTATAAGCGGCAAAGGAAACCTATCAGGTACAGTGTTGGAATTCAACTCGCGATAGTCCACCACCATACGATCAGAACCGTCACGCTTCTTTACGAGTAAGATAGGACTTGCAAACGGGGACTGACTAGGACGAACGATGTTAGCTGCTATTAGTTCCTTAACCTTAGAACGCACTACCTGCCTTTCATCTGCACTAAGTCTGTATGGCCTACGATAAACAGTGCGGTTCGGGTCCTGAAGCCTTATTTTTAGTTCACCAGATGTAACACGTGTGCGAGGTAAACTATCAATAAAAGCACGAGAGAATTCCTTAAGCAAAATTAATAGGGCTTCTTTGTTTTCAATATCTGTGTCAATATCATTAAGGTTATACACAGGTACGGGCTCGTAACTACAGGCCACAATGGACTTTAGTTTTGAAATATTCAGAGACGAATCAGACATTATAATTGTAAAACCCTGTTTTAGAATTTCTCGGCCAATCATTACATCGTATTTTAAACAACTATCGGGTAATAAATGAAATAAAATTTGCAGATGATTACCGTCTATTAGCACGTCGCAAAGTAATTGTTCAGTACACATTACGCTAGCATAACCTATTCCCTGTATGCGCACCATCGCGAATGTACGTTCACCAATGAAATTACGACTGACAGATTGTTTGACAAGAGAGCATTCGGCACCAGAATCAAAATAAAAATAGTACGACTCACCAGATTGTTGCAATTGCCCGCAAACACCTGCCACTTGACAGTTGTCGACGCGCCGTTCGATTACGGCGCCACTGCCGCTGCTAGAGGCCGCATGGCTTGCAGATAACGCGCCGCCCGTGCCTGTATTGCCACGATGACAATTTGATGCGATATGCCCACCTTCACCACAACGGAAACATATCACTTGCTTGCTGGTTCCAGGCGTGGCCGTCGAAGTCAATTGTCCCTTATTGGCGGTAGACACCGGTTTTGTTGGCTTCGAACGGCAATCAGCTGCTTTATGACCAGGTTTACCGCAGTTATGGCATTTGTACGTAGGGACGTTCAGTGTTTTGAAACGTTTCACATCGAGTCCATCTGGATGTCTGGTAGATCCGGCGTTTCGGTCAAACTTTCGCTTCAAACTTGCACTTGCCTTCACTTCTTGCAGTAATTTGTTACGGGTCGTAATTTCACTGGTAAATGCCAGGCGATACAACCTCGAATCGAACTGAGCGATATGAGCCAGCACGTATGACGTAGCAATTTCTTCTTGGCTCAAATTCTTCCACCTTGTCAACAGCGTCGTCATTAAACGACTTGCATAGGCTGCCAGACATTCACCATCCTTTGGGTTGCCATTATTTACACCGATAAGCGCCGCAGCGAGTGTTTCCGACAAATCGTAGCGTGCGAGAAACAGCTCACGAAAATGTTGCCACGTCATACCCACGTGTGAGATTTGCGATAGCCATGACGAGGCGCCGCCCTTCAGTGCCTTACTGAGAGCTATGATGAGCGATGCTCCCTCCAGTGGATGCTCATCCAGGCATATGTCAACCGTTGCGCACCACGCACGTGGATCAGAATCTGGGTGCTCTGGGTTGATTTCTGGCAGAGCAATCTTGGATGATGAGGCTGGTGTTCTGATAGCCTCTATCAACTGCATCATATTCCGCTGCTGGATCTCGAACATTGTGCGCCAGTGAGATTCAGATCCCATTTCTGATGACGTGGTCAGCGACGGCGGAGCGATCGAGTCGTCACCATCTTGGTTCGGTGGTAAAGGGTTCATTTCGCAGGTGTCGTTGAATAATAACACGATGTGTAAATATAAACTCACTTTTTAATCAAATAAACTTAAATGGGCAATATAGGGTGATAATAATTTTAACTAGGCAAACCGACAGTTTCGTTTTGGAGAAGTGACTTGGTGCGCGTCTCGAAGCGAAGTGCCCGTTCGACAATCCCCACTTTCCAAAACGACTCTGTCCACGTGCCGCCATTGCAAAATAACGTCACGGCATTTGCCCCACTACTACATTAATCAATTGAGCAACTTTTAATAAAACAATATCGTTATCCACGACATATATATGAAGTATTTTTTGTATACAAAATATTGTAAAACATTTATTTGAAAAGAGTTTCTTGTCCGTTTTTCTCCATAACAATCTACCTTACCAAATGGACGCTAGAGTCACTTAATTATGATAAATTTTAATGATGACATTCAAAAGTGAGGTTTAATGGCCTAATTGAAATAAACGTTTTGACTTTTGACTTTGACAAGAACCATCATCGAAAGCTCATCAAGCTGAAACAAGGATCATCGAAAGCTGAAAAGAAAAATAAATCACGTATCTCGACTTAGCACATGAGGTTGTTGATATGTGGAATGTGGACTCGGCCGTCATTGTGCCGATTGTCGTTACGCGGCCAATGGCCAAAAGCTTCGACGACCACCAGTCGCGGCGGGCGCTACGCGGCTGTGCAAGGGGCCTGTTTTGTATTTTTTGTAAATCTATCTGACGGGTAATTAGTTTTTTTTTAGTCAAATACCATATTGAACTTTCTATAGCATATTTCTATAGATATTTCAGTCATTCAGTTTCTTTTTTGTAAGTTATGCGTTTATTTTGTTACACGTTGTGTATATTAGAAATTGATGTGTCGCACCTGGGGGGCGGCGGGTGCAGCGGGCCGGGGGCGAAGTGCGGCGGGTAGGGGGGGGGCGGCATGGCCGGCCCCGGGCCGAACGCCGGCTTCAGCGGGTCGCGCATGAGCGAGTGGTACAGGTTCAGCGCGTCCACCAGCTCCGCCGACAGCTGCGTGAGGCGCGCGTGGCGCCGGTCCGCGCGCTCCAGCGCCGCGTCCACCAGCGCGCCCATCGCGTGCGCGCGCGCCTCCAGCCGCGCCAGGCCCGCCTCGTCGCCGCCCGCCGCGCGCGGGTCCGCCTCGTGCAGCAGCGCCAGCGCCGCGTCCATCGTGGCCTCGTCGATGCTGGCGGGCGGCTCGTCGCGCGCCGGCGGGGAGCCGCCCGGCGGAGCGCCCGGGGACGCCGCGCGCGCCGCCGGCTCGCCCAGCTCGGCCGTCACGAAGTTGGCCGGGAACAGGCCCTCGCCGCGCTCGCTGTGCCCCTTCCACCAGTTCGGGTCGCTCGAGTCGGTCACGTGAACTGCGTACAGAAGCAAATCGAACATGAGCAGGGGCGCGAGGCGCGCGGGAAGGGCCCGAGGCGCGTGCCGTACCGATCTCGCCGGCCAGGAACGTGAGCTCGTTGTCCTCTGCCGCCTCGAAGTCGTAGAGCGCGCGCACCTTGCGCGGCGGCGCGGGCTCGGGCGCGTCCACGCGCGGGTACAGCGGCGCGGGCGCGGGCGCGTCGCGCAGGGACAGCGCGATGGCGCGCGCGAGCTCGTCCTGCTCGCGCTGCGCCGCCAGCGCGGCGGGCGGGGGGGGGGGAGGCGGCGGGCGCCGGCCGCGCCTCGCCCGCCTCTGCGCGCAGCTTGGCGTGCAGCGAGGGGATGAGGTCGAGCTGCGGGTCGTCGCGGAACTCGCCCTCGGCCCACTTGCGCAGCAGCGCGCGCATGCGCTGCGCCACGGCGGGCTGCGCGCGCGCCAGCAGGCGGCGGAACTCGGTCTCGAAGTCGCGCGAGGCCACCTCGAGGTGGAACGCGCGGCCGCAGTTGGCCACGCAGGCGTCCAGCAGCGTGGCGGCGTGCACCTGCACGTGCGGGTCGGGGTGCGCGAGGCGGCGCATGACGGCGCGCAGACACTCCTTGGCGCTGGTGGCGGAGGCGCCCGCGCGGTCGCAGATCTCCATGATCAGCCCCCATTCCTCGCTCGTGTTGTTCTCGCTCGTCGCACGTTCTGTAAACAATGCACTCTTACTGGCCATCGCAACGACACATTCTCACTTTAACTGCGACTGAAGTGTGCAAACGGTATGTCGCCGTCTTTCTAAAAGCACACATAATATTGCACCAATATAGTCACAAAAATGCAAATTGCGAGAAAATTTAATAGAGAAAAGGCCGTTTATTTCACGAAGCGTGATAGAATTAGCTTTTATTCGTGTAACAACAGTTTTCCATCGAGAACCAAGAGATGCAAGGGAACACCACACATGACCGCTATCCTAAACGGATGTAAGCAGCACAGGCCAGAGACAAGTGGAACGCTTTGGAAGAGGCCTTTACCCGAGGAGGGGTTCTTGCAAGTGATACAATAATAATATATAGTTACATTATTTACCTCTGAAATACGATTTTTCTTTCTTTTTAACAAACCAATTAACTTTAGATATTAAGATTTATTAGAGTCCAGGGGCCGTATTATGACCTCTTAAAACCATCATGTTTTCGGTGTGAAAAAGAGACGGAGCTATACAGGACGAATAGCACTATCCTTTTCTCACACAGAAAACATGATGGTTTTAAGAGGTCGTAATACGGCCCCAGTACTTTTAAAAGAAAAACGGGCCCCTTATCTTCTCCTCTATCATGACGTCAGAACTCAAACAAATTATGATGATAGTGAAATAAGAAACATAGTTATAGGTAACTATGTTTCTATGCTGTCACGTAACAATACTGACATTTATTTATTTATTTATTTATTTATTTATGTAATTGCAACGGTAACAACATTAGAACTTAAAAGCGTTTTATGGTAGATTTTGGCTGAAGTAGATAGATAGATAAATTAAAGTTATTTTATACTTTTTGGTTTTTTTGTTTAGAAGTCGGTTTTATTATTTGTATAAAGTTTTTTTTATTTTTCACTTTTTAGTGGTTTACTCCCAGCTAAACATACCCATCACAGCGTACGTGGTATAAATTGGTGTAAACAATAAACAAACATGCGATTTCAGCTATCCCGACACATTTGCTATCATTTATTGAAATTAACAAAAAAGCCGCTTGTTCGATTTCGATAACATTTTCATGGGACCATTTGGGAAGTATAACCCTTTCCAACAAAAAAAGAATTTTTCAAATCGGTTGGCAAGCGACGGAGTTATGCGCGAACAAACATTAAAAAAAAAAAGCGAACATCCGAATTGAGAACCTCCTCCTTTTTTAGAAGTCGGTTAATAACATTTATTTAGTGCAAGAATAGAGAAATCGCAACGATACATCGCGCTCTATGACTTCAAGGCGGCTGTACCTACGTATTTACAATAAAAACAGTAAATTAATCCTTTTACTTTAATTCCGGGGTGGTTTTAGTCAGTAAGAGTCCCTCTGCCCACCCCGGTGGAGGACATCCATGAGGATTTGCCCCCGTAAAAAAAAACGGAGGCACTCCGGTATCACCGGCCTACCTCTGTCGCGTGGTCGAGGATTACATGATGGACAGAGCCATCATCTACCCCAGTAATCGGGGAGAGTGGAACCAGCGAGAGATGTCGTGCGGTGCTTCATAGGGTTTGGTTCTGGGGCCAGCCCTGTGGGACATCGGCTATGCTGGTCCTTTTGATTTGTCATGTAAAAACCAGTTGTGGGCACACAAAACAATCATTGTTCAACCCATATGCTGAGTTCAGAGCACCGAAAGTGTTAATGGGTTGTGCAGGTCTGGTAGGTTCATGATAACACTGGTATACAACTGAATCTGGTTTGACTGTGAGCCAACCCTAATATAGTTGGGAAAAGGCTAGGTAGATGATGTAGGTACTATAAAGCAAAATGAGTGTTGCCTTGCATTATTGTTGTCATTTCAATCATTTGACATTCAATTGATTGATAGAATTGTTGGCACAAAACTTATCTCACAAAGTATTAAGAAGAATACCAACTGCAACTAGAACTAGAGATATTGTGACTGTTACTCCTGGCCTTAGGGTATAATGTAATGTGGACAGCGTACTTAAGATGATGTCCTGATATGTTAACATAATTTAAGGTGATTGTTTCGCTGGCCTGTTCATACATTTAAAGCATACATTCTACTCCGTAGATAGACACTTTTTTCTCAAAACGAATCATTTTATCACTTTTCTACAATGAAATAGGTGCGCATTAGACTTTTTGGTAAATAATTTGCACTATATATTGAGAAAAACAGTTTTAAAAACCGGGCAAAATTTGACATTTCGTTTACTAGTGTGAGTGCGATTTGACAACCAAAACCATACCAAAACATACCGCCATGATTGCGATATGTTATAATAATTTGACGCTAGATGGCGTGCAACCGTTAATATAAATTTGAAAAATCATTACTCAATTTATAATAATGGATTTCATTAAAAAAAAACATTGTAATAACATAAAACTAACTATCATAAACAAAAACATAAAATATTATTGTTATCAAAAAATTGTTAGCATTACCTAGTTTATGATTATTGTTAGTAGGTGTTTTATTCATCATCATACCTACGTAGGACGCGGCGCGCGAGGTTGCCGTTCTTATTACTTGACCCTTTGACCTTAGACGTAACGTTGGAATTTCTAAGAAATTCTGTTGCCAAACTTCGCAATGTGATGATTCGATTGACTTGAAATAAAAAATACATTTTGAAACCAAGCTAGCTAGTGCGGTGATAGGCTTTACGCGCGGAATTTCTTGTATATTTTAAATTGTATGCATTTTCATTGATTTGAACTAATATTATTTTCTTGTATGTATTTCATTACAATTTCATATCATTATTGCAAGGTATTGTAGTATAGGTTGCTTACACGCAATTTTATTTTAAAATAAAAGTAGTCTTTCGGTGGTGTTAGCAAGTCGGCCCGTGAGTTTTGCTGGCTATTACAAACAATTACCTACAAACTAAAATCTTCTCATAATAGATAGAAATCACCGATCGATATTGTAAAGTTATAATAATATCAAGTATACAAAATTTTATAAGTACATAAGTACCTAAGTACTAAATAATATTATTATGTAAGTATCATTTGTAAACTTAATTTTTAAGTCGCTATATATATAAATATATTGTATTTCCTGTCATATTACTTTTTCACATTTGTAATACAAATAGTTATCGACGGACAACGAACAAACAAACATTAGTTTACTGACTTTACTGCAATCGCGTTTCATGTATATGGTTCGTAGATAGATTATTCCTATAGACTGCTGGATATTATCTTCCTTTGCATTCGCAAAAGACAAAGACAAACATATTATCGTCACTAGCAAAGAAAAGAGACGGAGTAGCAATATTTCTGTCCTTTATCGCGTGTCGGCTGAGCGCACATTATTGTGCAAATGTGCACAACGAGTTTGACGTTTGTGACTGTTGTCGATTTGCATCTTGCATCTAATTGATTTTTAACAATTACGTCCAAATAACAACAGAATACGTATCTTTTCGTGCTCAATTTGACATATTAAGTTTGTGCAATAGTGCAAAATGGTAAGATGCAGTGTAATAACCTATAAAAGTTATAGTTTGATGAAGATTGACGGATTATCCTTTCACTCGTAAGTATTCGATGTTTTTTAAGTATTCGATCACTTTTTGTTCTTCTATTTATAATCAAATAGTTGCAGTAATATACTAACTAATCTGTATAATGAGAAAAATGTCCTAAAATTGTGATTTGGCCAATATTTTTTATTTTCTTATCTAAAAGTTCAGTATTGGCCACGTTTCAACGGGGAATTTACCCTTTCATGTGGGTAGTATATTCAGGCTTTGATCTATACGATAAACAACTAATATCGTATAGATCAAAGCCTGAATATACTACCCACATGAAAGGGTAAATTCCCCGTTGAAACGTGGCCAATACTGAACTTTTAGATAAGAAAATAAAAAATATTGGCCAAATCACAATTTTAGGACATTTTTCTCATTGTGTAGTTGTAGTGTGTTTTACTAAAACACACTACAACTACATAGCTACTACTATACTACAAAAATGTAAGATAGTAAAAGTATCTTATTATACTTGCAGATTTCCAAATAAACCTGATTGGGTTCCAAAACTGAGTTCCAGAATTTGCAGTCAACACTTCGACTGTAATCTTTTAAAAAAGAAAGGAAGAAAACTTTCTTGTACCCTGATACGGTAATAAAAATAGATACATCATGTGATTGCAATGATAGCATTTTGTTACAATGATTATAAAATTTTAACATTCGTTTTTGTTAGATTACGGAATCAGTAAATCGAGTTAGCGATACGACAACAATCGTCAACACGCAAACGATTGTTTGTTCCAAGAGAAAAATCCAAACCAGACAAGAACTATGGACCTAAACAAATGATCCAATTGATATTGATGAAACACAATTGAGAATATTGTGTGAAGAACAACCGTTCTTCACTGAATTCCAAAAGTCACCAGAAGACACAGCTTTCATTGAAATGTCTACTGTAGCGCAGCATGAAAATGATTTATATACTACTCATAGGAGTGACTGTCTGACTGCTAGTCAATTTGAAAAGGTAATGTAATCAGAAATGTGCATGTGTAATTTCTGTGTTTTTTAGAACACCTATGCAGACAAAGCATCTTTAAAAAAAATATTTTATCTTACTTTTACAGGTATGCAAACGCCAGAGTACAACACCATGTCACAATTTTGTCAAGGATATTCTATATAAAAAAAATATTTGTACAAAAGACATGTTATATGGACAGCAAAATGAAAATGTGGCAAAAAGCATATTTATGCAACAGTATAATAAAACTGTAAGGCCTTCAGGTCTTTTTGTTGATGAAGAATTTGGATGTTTAGCTGGCAGTCCAGATGGTAAGTCTTTCTTTATCAATATTCATGTATCATATGTGTATAAATTGGATCTTACCTATACATTTGATAAATATGGAAAAAAATTATAATACTAGTTATAATCACGTAAATTTGTTATAGGTGTAATGAAATTGAGAGAGCCATAATAGAGATCAAGTGTTTTCCATCATTGGCGAGGAAAAACCAAAGCCTAGAGGCAGCTGCACTAGAAAAGAAAAACTTTGCTCTCACATTGGATAATAATGTTCTAGTTATGAATAAAAAGCATGATTATTACTATCAAGTAAGTTAATAATTCTATTGCATGTCCACTTTATAATTTATTTTAGCATGTTATTTACTCTTACTACAATATTAAATCTATTTCAGGTTCAAGGAAAAATGCGTGTCAGTAACATGGATAAATGTTACTTCATATGTTTTATTTCAGTCAATGAACCTTTGACTGTTATAGAAGTTTATTGAGATAATGAATTTATCAGCAATATGATGCCAAAGCTATTAGTCTTTTTTAAATACTGTATTCTGCCAGAAATAATTTTGAGACGAGTTCAATAAAATTCGAAATGTATTGATATGAAAGGTACACTAAATTATTACTTGTCTATTTACTTCATAATTTCCATTTTTTCAACATCCACATCAAAAGTTACACACAAAATATACTAATTATAGTAATTTCCTTTCGTAGCAGCTGTGTAGCAGCGGTTTACGGACAAGAAAATCAAGAACATCAGGAAGAGTGAAAACAACACATCAAATGATTTTTGTTTTACAAGGGGAGGGCACGGTGTGGGAAATTCACTTCGGGACGAGACTGCGTGTGGCAGTAGTTTCCCATAAGGGTATGCAAACCCTAAAGTATTATTTCAGAATGGCCAGTAATTTCGAAGAAATAAGCCTTTGAAACTCCACGTGTAACTGATATACTTGTTTATTTTCATCACTTGCACTAACGGCAAAATAGCCTAGTCAGTGGTGCCTCCGACTGCTACGCGGACGCTCAGGGTTCAATCCCCACATTGAGCTATCGTTTTTGTTTTTTAATTACTTATTTATTTCTTTTTAAATTAACTATTTCAATAATTAAATGAATTCAATCGAGAAAAACATTGTAAAGTATTAAATTAATTTTAATTTACATTAACTATTATACTTTCTAAATTATAAAGCAGCTAATAATTATCAATGTTTGAAATCAAATTTTTTGTTTACCAGAAACCTGAAATGGTGTGCTCATCGTAATGTAATCAATACATTGACCCTTTTTTTTCAGGTTTCTGAAAAACAAAAAAGAACTCTTGCTTTTTTTATTTCCTTTACAATCACAACAATACTTTAGCAGATATGTATAACCATTTGTTAGTTATATGTGATTATGGATGCTTCGATATTATCAAACATTTTCCACCTTCTTGGTTGTAATCTCTCATTCTAATTTGTTGTCTTGTTATGATTTATAATGTCTTGCGTTTGTCTTGTACTAGTGTGTGATTGTTGTAAATAAACATACCTTGAATTACTTCAAACTTGCATTGGGACTTAATACCTATTTTGATAAAGATTGTTTTTAGTAAACAGTTATGTATCAAGCAAGACATAAACTGTCACTATAAATACTTGTAATTTTTGTTAGTTGTTACATATGTTTTTTTTTAATAATGTATAAGGTAATATAATAAAACTATCTATTTGCAGTCTTGACATTCATTTCATTCCTAAAATAATAAATAGTTTACACCAGAAATACCACCTTTTATTATATAATCATAATTCCTTGTATTTCATAATACATATAATTGTAACGGGTGGCGTTAGAATAAACTTACCCCCCAGACCATTTTAATTTCGACGTAAGTACAGCCTAATAATTTTTCATTTCACGCCATCTAGTGGTTAATTTTGCTAAATGCTTTTGACTTTAAAGTAGTCGCTCATGTATATGTGTGTGTAAACGATACTATAATCAGATTTGTATGAAATATGGGGAATCAAATGGGTTTTGAGGCTTTAATTTGATTAATTTCGGTAAAGTGGAATCTCCGATTTGCGCGGTGTTATTTCTGTGACAAAATATTGTTCCAATTACACTCAAAACTAAATAAAACTGAAAATGTCGACTTCAGCGCCATCTAACGGGAAAATGGCCACGAACAACCCGTAGCATTCACCTCAATTTTGAATAGCTAGGTATTACCATAATAGTTGATTTTATTTGTATGTGGCTGTGTTACCAGGAAGCCTTCTAACAAGACTTGTTCTAAACAAATATGCTGTTACTTTTCCACTAGCAGCAAAGAGCAGTGCGGCAACTTCAACTTGGTGCACTTAGGAGGCTGACACATGGCGCGCAACCTACGGGCTGATCATGGCTGCCTCCGCCTTAGTCAGCTGATTCTGAATCAATATTGTGGCCCTCCTTGGCAATAATTTGGACAGCCTTGTGATATAACATTTAAATAGTCTGTCAGAACAGGCATGAGAAGATGTTTGGCACAAACCTTGTTTCATGTGTGTCTAAAAGGTTTTTATTCTAGTCTCCCTGTTCCTGACGACGACTGCTAACATGCTCATCTCCACTTAAGTGACACTCACAACTCCTGTGACAGCATCACTAAATTTTAACAAAAGTTGCTAGAAATTAACTCATAGCTATTTAAGTATTTATTCTTTTACTTATTAATTTAAATGATTCCATAAATAACCTAACTAACTAACTATTTTCCAATTGTTAAAAACAAATGCAATCAATCAAAATTTTATAAGTGGCCTTAGCACCAATATTTTAACACTCTCAATTGTGTTAGCATAAATGTCAATATGTACTGAAACAAAATAAACCCTGTCTGATGACAATAATGGCAAACCTCTTTTTTTTTCTATACAATTTGACTTAGGTAAGGGAATATTTATGTTAACAAGATTAAGTATGTTAAAAATCACACACTAAGTCTTCTGTTGTAAACCTGTAACTGACTTGTTTACACATAACAGTAAGTAACTGATATTAAGGTCAACTGTACCTATTATATACCCTCTTGCTTAAAATCAAAGTCACAATTTAGTCCTCCTGCCTAAATAATCTCTCCGAGACCGATACAGATTCAGGTTTAGCATTAATTTGCTTGTAGTATTCACGGCAACATAAGGTCAGTACCTAACTTACTTTAGTGGATACAACTGAAATTCATTTACAAAAGACTAAGTAGGCTCGTTAGGTAGGTAGCCAGTTCGCAACCTGATCCTCCGCCTGGACTCCGCCAGACTCGCACGAAGTTAAACTCATCGTATATCTACGCTTGCTTAATAAACTTACCAACATCTTGATCAAATGGCGAAGAATTGCCGAAAATACCCATATTTTTATACAAAAGAAGTAGCACCCATGAAACACTACACGTTAACCGAGCACTTTACACAATTTGAAGTGATAAGCATAAATTTTGTAGTATTAGTTATATTTTTTATAAACACGTACTAAATATTGAAAACAAAGAATATTTTTATCAATGGTACACAATACGTATTATTTCACTTAGTCACCAACCAATGACATACAGGGTTGTACTAGGCATGAGCAAAAAATATCGATATTATTAACGGATTTTTTAAATCGTAATATATCGATATTCAATTTTTATTTTTGAGTATTAATTTCGATTTTTTTACGCAGTTTTGGTTTCGTATTTTTAATGTTATTAGATACTTCTTGCATGCTCCTCGCGTATCATTAACTTTTAAAAACATCCCGCCACAATCTTTTTGAAACGCAATATAGCAGTAAGACTATTGGAAGCGTGTACGAAAATACTAAATACTTCTAAAACTAAAATACTAATCCATCGGATTGAGACGAATATGACCCTGAAGTTAACAGACAGTTAATAATTTTCGGATTTTTTTTCAACAAATCAATCACAAAACCTAAAAATATGATAAATAATTATATTATATAAATAATAAATAATAATGAAATAAATTGTTTAAGCTCGAGCATTAATAAAAAATACTGTTTTCTTCTATTATATTTACGAAGTTTGAATGCTTTTGGGAATATGTATGAATAATCATGCGAAAACTGGTGATCAATATTTTTATCTCGATTATTATCGATACCGTTTAAAAACATCGATACGATAAAAATCGATTTATTTTTTTTCACTTGCCCATCCTTAGGTTGTGCTCTGCGATGACATGACTCAAATCAGTGTTCCCAGTTATTGATATTAAAAAAAAAACCTGGGACTCCTCTAAAAAGTTTGTAACAATTTATTGAGTAGTAACTTAGATATTGTAATTTTAGTCAGAGTCTGGCCAACTAAGCTGACTACGATTTATTTATTAAACTTTATTTTAGTATTTATAATAACATTGCAACATATAAGGACTGTCACAATAAATTTACTGTCACATTGACGTAAGTTTGATATAATGCATTGAATTCTTACCTATACATACATTTCCTCATACAAATATTCAAGTGAAATATGATTCAGAACTTCAAATATCGTTGTGGCTCATTATTTCTAGTGAGATAATCTTATTTTATAAAAGGGACAACTATATTTTAAGTTGTTGCTATTATGGCAACATTTTATCGTGACGTACCTAGTGACAGTTGTAGGTAAGTGCCGTAGCAGCAAAGACCTTACAATCGTAGCAGCCATCTTATGCGACAAATTTATTGTAGTTTTGCTGTCAAATGGTTGTTTTTTTTTTTTTTATTATTGAGATTTGCGAGAAAATTACGAGGATTTTACTTTTAAAACTACATGTAAATATTGGAAAACAGAAACTCAACATGCCTGTGTGTTGTATTGTGAAGTGTGGTACTTACATGAAAGAATCAAAATCAATGACAACTGTTTTTGCACAGGTTAATTGTCGGTTTTCATGCAATAATACTCACAATAATACACATTCGATGATACTATTGTAACGTGATCATGAATTTATAGCTAACGTATTGATATTTGGGTTAATTTCCATGTAACAGGCCTTTTTATTATATTTGTTAATTCATTCGTTTGTTTATAACCATATGTCCAGGGACCGTACAACCCCGAATATAAGTGATTTTGGCCGACGCCGGACAAAATCTTTAAAACCCCGGACATTTGAGTGAAATAGTTTTTTTCCCCGAACAGACCCGAAAAAAAAGCCTTATAAATTATAAAAAAGGAGAGGGGATTCCGCTAGATGGCGTCTTGAGGTAAACAAAGTTTCTGAGTGTGCTCCCGTAAATATATTCCTAAAAATATTAAAAGTGCTCAAGAGACTGCAAACAGAACTTAAAAGTGAAAAAGGACACCATACTAAACCGTATCAGTGTTATCAACGACTTTCGTAGTGTGCAAACTAAAAATAAAGTTATATAAAACTGATGAACAAATACTAGCGAATCAGAAACAGTGATGTGAGTGAGATGTGAGAAGTCTCCAAATCAGTGTAATAAAAGAAAAGTGAAGTGAACTCGAAGTAAACAAACGTAATAGTCATGCAAAATCTCTCTAAATCAAATTGCAACAACAAAATTCGTTTTTTATTTGAAATCAAGTTATAAAAACGACATCTCGTGGACAACTTGCAAACTGACAGTTTTCAGTTTGCAAGTTGTGTTCTGTGTCATCGACTACACCAAATGACACCAATTTTACGGGGGCAAATCCTCATGGATGTCCTCCACCGGGGTGGGCAGAGGGACTCTTACTGACTAAAACCACCCCGGAATTAAAGTAAAAGGATTAATTTACTGTTTTTATTGTAAATACGGTATGTAGGTACAGCCGCCTTGAAGTCATAGAGCGCGATGTATCGTTGCGATTTCTCTATTCTTGCACTAAATAAATGTTATTAACCGACTTCTAAAAAAGGAGGAGGTTCTCAATTCGGATGTTCGCTTTTTTTTTTAATGTTTGTTCGCGCATAACTCCGTCGCTTGCCAACCGATTAAAAAAATTCTTTTTTTGTTGGAAAGGCTTATACTTCCCAAATGGTCCCATGAAAATGTTATCGAAATCGAACAAGCGGCTTTTTTGTTAATTTCAATAAATGATAGCAAATGTGTCGGGATAGCTGAAATCGCATGTTTGTTTATTGTTTACACCAATTTATACCACGTACGCTGTGATGGGTATGTTTAGCTGGGAGTAAACCACTAAAAAATGAAAAATAAAAAAAACTTTATACAAAAAATAAAACCGACTTCTAAACAAAAAAACCAAAAAGTATAAAATAACTTTAATTTCGGAAGTCGGTGTGTTCAACAACAAAAAAGCAACCAAAAACACCGAGTTCCGAAATTAAAGTTATTTTTTATCTATCTATCTACTTCAGCCAAAATCTACCATAAAACGCTTTTAAGTTCTAATGTCAGTATTGTTACGTGACAGCATAGAGACATAGTTACCTATAACTATGTTTCTTATTTCACTATCATCATAATTTGTTTGAGTTCTGACGTCATGATAGAGGAGAAGACAAGGGGCCCTTAGGTTAGGTTAGGTTATAGTGGACGTTTCGTTCGCTAGCCCTGCTGTCGCGAGCCGTGTCCGCGACTGGCGTGTCGCCGTGGAGGTGGAGACGTTGTCGGATCATCGCTACATCCGTTTCGACGTCTCCGCCCAGACCGCGGGTGGCCGCGGTCCATCGGCCCCGAGAACGGACGGTCCGCGTTGGGCGCGCAAGCGCCTCGACAGGGAGCTACTCGAGGAGGCCGCTATTGTGCAGGCCTGGATCTGGGAGTCGGCGACGACCGGACCCGTCGACGTCGAAGAGGAGGCGCAGTGGTTCCACGGGGCGATGACGCAAATTTGTGACGCGTCCATGCCCCGGGTCCACATACAACCCAGAAGGCGCCAGGTGTACTGGTGGTCCGCCGAGATCACGCAGTTGCGCATCTCGTGCGTGGAGGTGAGACGCCAGTACACCCGATACCGAAGAAGACGTCGTCGGGTCCCTGACGAAGAAGCCGCGCTGTATGAGGTGTACTGCGCGGCTAAGGAGGCTCTGTGGCTGGCCATTGGCGAGGCGAAGACGCGAGCTAGGGAGGAGATGTTGGAGACTCTGAACCGGGATCCGTGGGGGCGTCCTTATCGCTCGGTCCGGGGGAAACTCGGACCATGGGCACCCCCGCTTACGGAGAGTCTCCAACCAGAGCTGCTGGAGGACGTGGTCGCAGCCCTCTTCCCAGCACGAGCGGAGCACAGTCCGCCGCCGATGGCACTGCCCACAGCCGCAGAGCTTGAAGAGAACGCCAGCGTCCCAGAGGTGACACAAGCAGAGCTGAGGGCGGCCGTGATGCGGCTCCGGGCAAAGAACACTGCCCCGGGGCCGGATGGGATTCACGGCTGCGTGTTGGCCCTCGCTCTGAAGGAGCTTGAGCCCCAACTGAGAGGACTCTACACAGCGTGCCTAGAGCAGGGCCAGTTTCCCACTCAGTGGAAATCTGGTCGTCTGGTCCTGCTCAGGAAGGCGGGGCGCCCTGCGGACTCACCATCCGCGTACCGGCCCATAGTGCTGCTGGACGAGGTGGGAAAGCTGTTCGAGCGGATAGTCGCAGCCCGCCTCGTCAGCCACTTGTGCGGAGAGGGGCCGGACCTGGCGGAATGCCAGTTCGGGTTTCGGCATGGGCGCTCCACTATCACGGCGATATCGCGTGTGAGAGTCCTGGCGGAGGAAGCGGTGTCCCGGGGTGGGGTGATGTTGGCGGTGTCTTTGGACATATCTAACGCCTTCAACACCCTGCCCTGGAGTTGTATTCGGGAGGCACTGCGCTACCATCGAGTGCCTCCCTACCTCCGCCGCGTAGTTGGGGCTTATTTAGCGGAGAGGTGTGTCACCTATCTGGGACGTGATGGCAGACACCAGCGCCCCATGTCGTGCGGCGTTCCACAGGGTTCGGTCTTGGGCCCGCCTCTGTGGAACATCGGGTACGACTGGGTGCTGAGGGGCGAGCTCCAGCCGGGAGTGGACCTGACGTGTTACGCTGACGACACGCTGGTCACTGCCCGGGGGAGCTCGTACAGGGAGGCAGCGTTGCTGGCGACGGCTGCGGTCTCACAGGTGGTGAGCCGCATACGTCGCCTCGGCTTGGAGGTGGCCCTCAACAAGTCGGAGGCCATAGCTTTCCATGGCCCCCGGCGGGCACCGCCGCCGGGATCACACATCGTGGTCGGGGGGGGTCCGTATCGCTGTCGAGTCGACCATGAAGTATCTGGGATTGGTGCTCGACAGCCGGTGGGATTTCGGCCCCCACTTCCGGCGGCTGGCGCCCAAGTTGATGGGCGCGGCTGGGGCGCTGTCAACGCTGCTTCCCAATCTGGGGGACCCGAGCACCGCCTGCAGGCGGTTATACGTGGGGATCGTGCGATCGATGGCCCTTTACGGGGCCCCGATCTGGGCGGCTGACCTGACGGCCAGCACCATCACAGTTCTGCGGAAGCCGCAGAGGGTGATGGCCGTCAGAGTCATCAGGGGTTATCGCACGATCTCCTACGAGGCGGCTTGCGCACTGGCCGGATCTCCGCCGTGGGACCTGGAGGCGAAGGTTCTCGCGTCACTGTATCGGTGGCGCGAGGACGCGCGGGCGCGCGGCGAGCGACTGATGCAGCGACACATTGAGCTGCGTCGGTCGCAGCTGCGCGAGGTCCTGGTGGCGGAATGGCGGGACAGGCTTTCACGCCCTACCGCCGGCCTCGCCACTGTCGAGGCCATCCGGCCAGTGCTCGACCTTTGGCTCGGGAGAAGGCACGGCTCCCTGACGTTTCGTGCGACACAGGTCCTTTCGGGGCATGGCTGCTTCGGGAAGTTCCTGTGTCGCATAGGCAGGGAGCCGGACGCTCGGTGTCACCACTGCGTCGACTGTCGGGAGGACACGGCGCGGCATACGCTGGCAGAGTGTGCCGCTTGGGAGGGGCCGCACCGTGACCTCATCTCTGTGGTGGGCAGTGACCTCTCGCTACCGGCCGTAGTCCAATCTATGGTCGGCGGCGAGGAGTCCTGGGACGCGGTGGTCTCCTTCTGCGAAACAGTTATCTCGCAGAAGGAGGCTGCGGAAAGGGAAAGAGAGATCTCGACCTCTGACCCCGCCCGCAGCAGGCGCACCGGGCGTCGGAGGAGGGCGTATGCTGCCCTCTTCCGGCCCCCCTAACTGGGTCCAGGGGCGGCGGACTTGGGGACGTCTGTCGCCCCCCATTCATCCGGACCCGAGGTGGCGGCGCGAGGTGTTCCCGTGCGCCCCTCTCTGAAGTCACGGAGGGTGTTTAACACCTCACTCCCTCCGTAGACGCGAGGTGGCCCGCAGAGGCGGGCCGGCACCAGCCGGGGATTACGGATGTCGTATAAGTTCCCGCGATCCCCGGCGTAGGTGAGAGTTGGAACACCGGGGTGGTTTTAGTCAGTAAGAGTCTGACAGACCCCTCCGCCCGCCCCAGGGCGGAGGACATCCATGAGGATTTCCCCCCGTAAAAAAAAAAAAAAAAAAGGTTAGGTTGGGGTGGGGGACCACCCCACAGTGCTTGCGTCCACGTCGCGTCCCCTGGAAACGACCCAGTTCTGTCACCGTAACGGAGTGGCAGACTGGGATCGGCCAAAGTGCACTGTGCATCGTAGCTCTTTTGAACGCTTTGCTGTTACGATTTCGCGGGAGGCTATGCCTGCTCCACCGCGGGACGCCCTAGGGCGTTTTTTAAAACCCAAAGGCCCTTCTAAGGGCCAACCCAAAGGCCCTTCTCAGGGCCAACCCAAAGGCCCTTCTCAGGGCCACTCCGACGCTTCTGCGTCAGAGGCTAGCCGCGCGCCGTCTGCAGCTAGCTTCAGGGCGGTCGAGACGTCAGACTCGGAGAGCGAGTCCCTGGCCAGCGTCTCCGATGCGGGTGAAGTCCGGTCGCGAAAGCGCGAGTTCCGGAAGGTGGCATCCGAGGGTTCCTCGGGCTCGGGCTCGACGGGCAAGTCAAAGCCCAAGAAGGCGGCATCAGCCGCGGACTCGCATCTCGTGGGTCTCGCGGACGCCCAACGCGAGCTAGACCTGGCCCGGCGGACGCTGCACCAGCAGGAGCTGGAAGAGCGCGTTGCTGCCAAGGAGCAGCGTGCTCGTGCTGCTCGGACCAAGTCTGGGTACGGTGCGTCTCGCGTCCTGTACGCGGACCACTCCCTGGCCGAGCTGGAGCGGATGGCGGAGGAGGACGAAGAAGAGATCGTGGAGGTCGCCTCTAAGTCCTCCAACCTGAAGGGCACGTTCCAGAAGGCCCTTAAATGCCGTGCTGCGAGCCTGCGCGGCCGTCGCTGACGTGGCCAAGGTGGCCCGACCAGTAAAGCTGGCGGCGGTGGAGGTGGCCGACCTTGACGACTCGGTCACTAAAGAGGAGGTGGTGGCCGCGGTCGCATCCATTGGTGGCTGTAGCGTCGCAGCGGTGCAAGCCAGGGATATAAGACCTGGCCGCGGTGGCATGGGCACTATTCGGCTCGAGTGCCCAGTCGCCGCTGCTAAAGCCGTCGTCGACAAGGGACGGCTCTGCGTAGGCTTCAGCTCGGGTGTGGTCCGAGCACTTGTAGACCAGCCTCTGCGCTGCTACAGGTGCTTCGGTATCGGCCACACCCGAGCCCTCTGTCCGTCCCAGGTCGACAGAACGGACAGTTGTTACCGTTGCGGCAAGGTCGGCCACAAAGCCGTGTCCTGCACTGCCGCCAAGCCACACTGCCTAGTGTGTGCCGCCAGTGGCCGCCCGGCAGACCACATGATGAAGGGGAGGATGTGCAATCCCCCCGTCAAGAAGGGCAAAGCGCCGGCGCCAGTCGGGCCTGCCGCTAGCACGGCTGCGGATGAGGGGGGTGCGATATCCGATTGATGGCTAGAGTCGAGCATCGCATCCTCCAGGCGAACGCCAACCACTGCCGGGCTGCCCAGGATCTGCTGATGCAGACCATGGCCGAGTGGTTGGTGGACTTGGTGGTGGTCGCTGAGCCTTACTCGGTCCCTGCCAATTGGGTAGGCGATCGAGACGGCTTGGTGGCAGTGGTGTCGCGGTCTTCCACGGACTCCCCTCCCCTCTCGCTTTTAGAGAAGGGTCAGGGATACGTGGCCGCCGCGTGGGGAGATTTAGCCCTTGTGGGGGTCTATTTCTCCCCGAACCGCCCTCTCGCAGACTTTGAGGAGTTTCTCGAAACCCTCACTGCCGTTGTAGGGAGGGCGGCGCCACGCCAGGTCGTGGTGCTGGGCGACCTGAACGCCAAGTCGGAGGCCTGGGGCAACCCGGCTGCCTCCTGCAACTTCCGGGGCCGCGCCGTCGAGTTTTGGTCGACGTCTTGCGGTGTGTCCCTCCTCAACAGGGGGTCGGTCCACACGTGTGTGCGGCAACGCGGAGGTTCGGTGGTTGACGTGTCGTTTGCCACCCCCTTGCTAGCCGCACGCATCGTGAACTGGCGGGTGGAGACGGTGGAGACCATGTCGGACCACAGATATGTGCGGTTCGATATCTCCACCTCGAGTTCGAGCTCCCGGGGGGAGATGGCCCGCCCTGGCAGGTCTCCCTTCCCTCGGTGGGCTCTCACTCGCTTGGACCGGGAGGCAGCCAAGGAGGCGGCCTTCTTGCAGGACTGGCTGTCGCCCCCTGTTGAGGTCCTGGACGTAGACGTCGCAGCCGTGCAGCTCAGGGGATCCCTGACCGAAGTGTGCAACTCCAGCATGCCTCGGTCTCGCCGTCCCCCTCCCCGTCGCGCCGTCTATTGGTGGACGGAGGAGTTGGCGGGGCTCCGTGCCAACTGCGTGGCGGCCAGGAGGGCCTACACGCGGAGCCGACGGCGCAGCGCACGTGATCTGGCAGCCGAGGACCTCCTGTACGCCTCTTACAGAGAGGCGCAGGCGGCCCTCGGGTCGGCTATGTGCGCTGCCAGGGACGCGGCGAATGCCGAGATGCTGGAGAGTCTCGACCGGGATCCCTATGGGAGACCGTACAAGGCGGCGCGGAACAAGTTGCGCCCCCACGGTCCCCCGCTGACCGAGACCCTCGAGCCGGCCCTGCTGGATGGGGTGGTTCGGTCCTTGTTTCCACGCAGGACTGAATTTACCCCACCAACGATGGATCCTCCACAGAGGGAGGCGTCACAGGACGAGGAGGTCCCTCCGGTGACGGCGGAGGAGTTTAGCGCGGGGTTACTCAGCCTCCGCGCAAAGAAGACGGCCCCTGGACCGGACGGCGTCCCAGCACGGGTGGTAGCCATAGCTGCCGCTCAAATGGAGGACAGGTTTCGGGACCTTTTCAGCGCGTGCCTTACCGCTGGCAGGTTCCCGAAGCCCTGGAAGGAGGGGCAGCTATGCCTACTTCGCAAGGAGGGACGTCCGGTCGATTCCCCCTCGGCATACCGGCCTATCGTTCTGCTCGATGAGGTCGGCAAATTGTTCGAGGGGATCATCGCCAGTCGGCTGAACAGCCACCTGCGGAGGGTCGGCCCGGACCTGTCGGACGCCCAGTTTGGTTTCCGACAGGGTCGGTCGACCATCGATGCGCTGGCGACTCAAGGGTCAGGTGAGGGGGGCGTTTGAGGCGGGGGATGGAGTGCTGGCGGTGTCATTCGACATAGCCAACGCCTTCAACTCCATTCCCCACTCGACGATATTGGAGGCGCTCCGGTATCATGGAGTGCCCCAATACTTGAGGGACCTGCTAGCCGACTACTTGGAGGACCGCGAGGTCCTCCTTGTAGACAATTCGGCCACTCTGAGGCGGTACGGCGCAGAGTCCGGTGTTCCACAGGGGTCGGTGCTAGGCCCTCCTTTGTGGAACATCGGGTTCGACTGGCTCCTGCGGGGAGCCCTGCTCCAGGGCACGAGTGTCATCTGCTACGCGGATGACACTCTCCTCACTGCCCGGGGCAGAAACTTCAGGGAGGCGGCCTGTCTGGCTTCGGCCGGCGGATCCCTAGTCGCAGGGAGGATTCGCCGCCTGGGGTTGAGGGTGGCGTTGAACAAGACCGAGGCCGTGTTCTTCCACGGGCCTCGGCAGCGCTGCCCTCCGGATGCCCACATCGTTGTGGAAGGCACCAGGGTGGACGTACGGACCCAGATGAAGTATCTGCAGTATCTGCTAAACCGGCAGCAGAAGCCTGCGGCTCCTGCAGCCGCCAGCTCTCCAGTGGTTGCGGCCCCACCTTTGGCCCCTGCCCCTGCACTTGCGCCCGATGCGGAAATCGAAAAGATTGTCCGCATCTGCATGCAGCAGTGCGGGGGCATGATGAATGCCCGCCTGGAGGCCTTAGAGTCTAGGCTCCTCCCGGCGCAGAACCTCCGGCCACCGTTAGCGGCGGATAAACGGAGGATGGAGGAGGCGGCTAAGGCTGGGAAGGGGGGCCAAAAGCCCGCGGAGGGGCCCAAGAAGCCCGCGGAGGGTGCGTCAGCACCCCCTCCCAGCTCCACTGCGACCCCGGCGACTGCGTCTGATCCCACCCAGGAGGGCTGGACGACGGTCGTCAAAAAGGGCCGCAACAAGAAGACGGCGCCGCCGGCACCCGCTCAGCCAAAGTTTGCGCCAAAGAATAAGAAGAGGAGGTCCCGCAAGGGTAGGGCCCGGCTTCAGGATGAAGTCGGCGGTTACGGGGGCGCGGCTGTTTGAGGTGTCGGGCCCCTCCGGCAGCCGTGTCCGCGACTGGCGTGTCGCCGTGGAGGTGGAGACGTTGTCGGATCTCAACGCCAAGTCGGAGGCCTGGGGCAACCCGGCTGCCTTCTGCAACGTCCGGGGCCGCGCCGTCGAGTTTTGGTCGGCGTCTTGCGGTGTGACCCTCCTCAACAGGGGGTCGGTCCACACGTGTGTGCGGCAACGCGGAGGTTCGGTGGTTGACGTGTCGTTGCCACCCCCTTGCTAGCCGCACGCATCGTGAACTGGCGGGTGGAGACGGTGGAGACCATGTCGGACCACAGATATGTGCGGTTCGACATCTCCACCTCGAGTTCGAGCTCCCGGGGGGAGATGGCCCGCTCTGGCAGGTCTCCCTTCCCTCGGTGGGCTCTCACTCGGTTGGACCGGGAGGCAGCCAAGGAGGCGGCCTTCCTGCAGGACTGGCTGTCGCCCCCTGTTGAGGTCCTGGACGTCGACGTCGCAGCCGTGCAGCTCAGGGGATCCCTGACCGAGGTGTGCAACTCCAGCATGCCTCGGTCTCGCCGTCCCCCTCCCCGTCGTGCCGTTTATTGGTGGACGGAAGAGTTGGCGGGGCTCCGTGCCAACTGCGTGGCGGCCAGGAGGGCCTACACGCGAAGCCGACGGCGCAGCGCACGTGATCTGGCAGCCGAGGACCTCCTGTACGCCTCTTACAGAGAGGCGCAGGCGGCCCTCGGGTCGGCTATGTGCGCTGCCAGGGACGCGGCGAACGCCGAGATGCTGGAGAGTCTCGACCGGGATCCCTATGGGAGACCGTACAAGGCGGCGCGGATCAAGTTGCGCCCCCGCGGTCCCCCGCTGACCGAGACCCTCGAGCCGGCCCTGCTGGATGGGGTGGTTCGGTCCTTGTTTCCACGCAGGACCGAATTCACCCCACCAACGATGGATCCTCCACAAAGGGAGGTGTCACCGTACGAGGAGGTCCCTCCGGTGACGGCGGAGGAATTAAGCGCGGGGTTGTTCAGCCTCCGAGCAAAAAAGACGGCCCCTGGACCGGACGGCGTTCCAGCACGGGTGGTAGCCATAGCTGCCGCTCAAATGGAGGACAGGTTTCGGGACCTTTTCAGCGCGTGCCTTACCGCTGGGAGGTTCCCGAAGCTTTGGAAGGAGGGGCAGCTATGCCTACTGCGCAAGGAGGGACGTCCGGTCGATTCCCCCTCGGCGTACCGGCCCATCGTTCTGCTCGATGAGGTCGGTAAATTGTTCGAGGGGATCATCGCCAGTCGGCTGAACAGCCATCTGCGGAGGGTCGGCCCGGACCTGTCGGACGCCCAGTTTGGTTTCCGACAGGGTCGGTCGACCATCGATGCGCTGGCCCTACTCAAGGGTCAGGTGAAGGGGGCGTTTGAGGCGGGGGACGGAGTGCTGGCGGTGTCATTCGACATAGCCAACGCCTTCAACTCCGTTCCCCACTCGACGATATTGGAGGCGCTCCGGTATCATGGAGTGCCCCAGTACTTGAGGGACCTGCTGGCCGACTACTGGAGGACCGCGAGATCCTCCTTGTAGACAAATCGGCCACTCTGAGGCGGTACGACGCAGAGTCTGGTGTTCCACAGGGGTCGGTGCTAGGCCCTCCTTTGTGGAACATCGGATTCGATTGGCTCCTGCGGGGAGCCCTGCTCCAGGGCACGAGTGTCATCTGCTACGCGGATGACACTCTCCTCACTGCCCGGGGCAGGAACTTCAGGGAGGCGGCCTGTCTGGCTTCGGCTGGCGGGTCATTGTTCGCAGGGAGGATTAGCCGCCTGGGGTTGAAGGTGGCGCTGAACAAGACCGAGGCCGTGTTCTTCCACGGGCCTCGGCAGCGCTGCCCTCCGGATGCCCACATCGTAGTGGAGGGCACCAGGGTGGACGTACGGACCCAGATGAAGTATCTGGGTCTGATACTTGATAGCAGGTGGCGCTTCGGCCCACATTTCAGCGGGCTGTCGACGCGCCTGCTGAAAGCCGCGGACGCGCTGTCATGGCTCCTCCCGAACCTGGGGGGGCCTGGTGCGCTATGCCGGCGCCTGTATGCTGGCATTTTGCGGAGCATGGCCCTATACGGCGCCCCCATTTGGGAGGAGTCTCTGCACCGGAGGGAGAATGCGACGGCGATCCGCAGGCCACAAAGGGCCATTGCACTGCGGGTTGCGAGGGCCTACCGCTCGGTAGGCTTTTCGGCGGCGTGCGCTCTGGCCAGCACCCCTCCTTGGGAGTTGGAGGCGTGGGTGCTCGCCAGAGTGTACGAATGGACGGCGCGCCGGAAAGCGCTCGGGGAGCGCCCCGTCGCGGAAGAGAGGGAGGCCGTGCGGAGGGAGGCGAGGGACGCCATTGTGGTCCACTGGACGCAGGACCTCGCCGCCGCCACCTTTGGCCGCCGTACCCTGGACGCACTCGGTCTGGTCCTGCAGGACTGGCTCGAGAGGCGACACGGTTTCCTCTCCTTCCGTCTGGTGCAGGTGCTGTCAGGACACGGCTGTTTTGGCTCGTACCTGCACCGGATCTGGAGGGAGGAGACTGCGGCGTGCCACGACTGCGGCGCCGCGGAAGACAATGCGCAGCACACTCTCGAGGTGTGCCCAGCTTGGTCCGAGCGGCGCCGTAGTCTCATTGCGGAGATCGGACAGGACCTCTCGCTCCCCGGCGTGGTCAAATCTATGCTGGAGAGCGAGGAGTCCTGGGCAGCGGTCGCCTCCTTCTGCGAGGATGTCATCTCGCAAAAGGAGGCGGCGGAGCGCGCGCGTGAGGAAGACCCTCTCGCTGCGCCGCTCCGAAGACGAAGGAGAGGTCGGAGAAGAGGTCGTTTTCTCCCTCCTCCTGGTGGTGACACGCGGGCGACCGGCACGGGGGTGCCTCGTCACCGCCTTCGTCCGTCATTCCCGGCCCTCTCCCTACGAGGAGGGCGTGATGGGTTGGGTGGGTGTTCGTCGGAGGAGGACTGGACGCAAAGGCTGCGCCGGTCTCCCAGTCCCCCTCCAGTAAGACGATGCGGGAATGCCGCTGGGTCGTTTTAGTGGGTATACCGGGCTTAGCTCGGGGAGTCCCACATAGCCCCCCGCTCCCCCGAGCGGGAGGTATGCGTAATGCATTTTTTCCCAGCGCAAAAAAAAAAAAAAAAAAAAAAGGTTAGGTTGGGTTAGGTTAGGTTTTTTTTTTTTTTTTTTTTTTTTTATATAATTACGCTTTGTGTTTCTCCGATATGTCGGTCGGAGGCTTATTTTTCTTATGTATTTTTTTAGTCTTAATATTTTATATTTTTCTTAGATAATAATGTAATGTGATATAATTTCTTTTATTTTTACAGGATCGCCTGCTATATGATATGCTGTATTTTTTTTTTTTGGTTTTTTTTTTTTTTTTTTTGTTTTTTTTTTTTAACGAAATTAATTTTTTTTTTTTTTTTTGGTTTTTTTTTTTTTTTTTTTTTTTTTTTTTAATTGCTTTTCCCCGTTCATGGGAACAACGGGACCTTGTTGTTCTAATTGTCTCATTTATTCATGTTCTTGCATTGTTCTCCTTCGCACTTTCAAGCTTCACTCTGTCTTTCTTTCATACATACTTTCATACCTGGCCGGGTGAAACTCCCGCTGTTTCATCTATTTTCTACATCTTTACTTCACTTAGTTTAGGATACTTAGATACAAATTTATTTTTATTTACCTTATGTGTAATAATTTTCACTAAATACTAAGTTACATAAATGTTTCCTTATTTTTATACGTTAAACATTTTTGTGGACATTTTCTGTAATTGTTACGTTGTATTTGTACCTAGATTACATAGCTCTATTTTTATCTAACAATTTTGTGGACCTTCTTTCTAATTATGTGTACCTATATTACATAGCTCTATTTTATTAATATTTTTGTATGGACATTTCTCTAGTTGTAATTTTACCTGTTTCCTTATTTTAACAATTTATTTTATTACAATTTTTGTGTAACGTTTTCTTTTATTACTTTGTTTTTTATACATGATTATGTTTCCTTATTTCGATACAATTTTATTTACTAGTTACATTCTAATTTATTTTCTAACTTAGCTATATTTTCTTACGTTATACATTGTTATTTTCTACCTTACATATCTTACATATCTAGTCTATTTCTTACATTTTTAGTTCTACATGTATTTTTCCTTATTCTTTAATTTTTCTTAGGCAGGGCTTATGCTAATATTTTACTTAGATTTTTATTTTAATACGTTGTTTAGTTTAGGTTTTATACGGTACAATTGTAGGATAAAGTTTATACCTCTATTTATTCTTATTCTCTGCTGTTATTGGGAAAAGGGAGGGGGGAGAGGGGGGAAAAAGGGGTGGGGGATAAGGTGAGAGGATGGATTATTTTCTTATTGCTGTGTTTATTTGTTTATCTTAGGGTTACGGCAATACTATATATATATACTTAGGATATTACATATGTATTGTCAATTCTTAAGCATTTTACTTTTTTGCAGGTTTTTAAAAGTTGTTTGGGATAGGTGCATGATATCATAATATATATTAACTATATATTTAATATATCCGGGGGGGGGGGGGGGGGGGTGGTTTAAGCATACGCCGTTGTCGTCCGGGCCAGATAGTCCCATTTCTTGCGGACCGGGCACTCCACGCTGAACGCATTGTGCTCGGTCCTCTGGAGCTTTGAGTGCAAGCAGTTGCAGCACTGCGGTTCGTTGCCTGCAACATATTCCGCGCATTGGTCGCGCATATGCGGGCCTCCGCAGTGGCTGCACCTGTCTGCACTCTCCGTACAGAACTTCCGGCCATGCCCAAATGCCAAGCATTTCGTGCATTGGATGAGCGGCGACTGGTCCTCCACCCTGACCCTTTGCAGGTCAAGGTAGAGGGCCCCAGCCTCCGTCATCCTCTGCCACACCTTGGGTCTGACCTGGACGACAACGTGCGCTGTTCTTGGGTTTCTAGTCCTTTTCTTATACTTTATTTCAATTTCTTTCTCTTCCTGGTTCAGGTCCGCGAAAATGTTCTGGTTCTGGGAATAGAGCGCCCTCACCATCTCGCCGTCCTCGCTGTCCAAGAAGACATCTTTTAGGACGACGAGCGGGTTTTTGTTCTTCATGGGCGCCACTATTAACCCTTCACCCCGGCTCTCAATTTTCTCTTTGACTTTTTCCAACTCCGCTTGTGTGTCACACCCCAGTATGACCGTCTGGTTTTTGGCCTTACGGACCTTATTTATTTTGAGGCCTGTTCCCCTGGCATCGACCGCCTTCTTCACTCTGGCGAGCACCTCGTCAGCAGTCTCCTGGCTACCCTCAAAGGTGACCGCCAGTGAGTGAAGCGCCGGTCGAGGCCCAGGTTTGGCTGCTGTGACGTGGGCGTAGGTCTGCGAGTCAGGCCTTGGGTCGCGAGCCACTTCCCTTATGACCTCCGTTATTTTGTCCGTTCTGATAACGACCTCACCGGCAACGCCGTCGATTTTATCTTCGAGAACAGCCGCGGCATGACCAACGATCCCCACCCCTTTTATCGTGTGGTCAAGTTTTTGGCTGATCTCGTTGATCCTACCGACGACGTTGTCGGTGATGTCGGCACCACTTTCGGTGTAGTGGTCGGTCATATCGCGGAAGCTTTTTGAGACCCTCTCCTCAAGGTCGTTGAGCCGCGCCTCGATATGTGTCTCCACCTTCTCCAGCCTTTCAATAATTGTATCCTGGTGTTCGGATGACGAAGGCGTGGCGTGCGCTTTTGAAGGCGGAGCAGTTTTAGTCGCTGTCTCTAGGCTCTTTACTCGCCCGCTGAGCTCAAAGAGGATCCGTAGACATTTGTCCGACTGGGTCTCTAAGAAGATCTTAATATCCCTCCTCATTTGAGGGTAGTCTTTGACCCTAGCCGGAATATCCTCAAACGTCTTCATCACGTCCTGTAGAAGTTTGTCGTTTGAGGACGCGGCGTAGACCTCCGTCTGTTTGGTGTACGCCTCCATAATGTCTACGGATCTCCTTTTTCGCTCTGGTCTCCGGATAAAAGTCCTGGCAGCGTCCAGCACCTGTCCAGACGAGCCCGACGGGCTGGGGGTGGTGGTGGGAGCGAGAGCGCCAGAGGCCCCCGCCGACGCCCGTGGCGTTTCGGCTGTACCCACTAGGGGTCCTCGAACGGCGTCGAATTTCAGGGATATCCCCTTCGGCGCCTCGCGCGCTCCAGAGGGCCCTGCGTTTCCAGAGTGGGAAGAAGATGCCGTCTCCTGTGGTCCGCTGGCGCTGGCCACTGGCGCTCTCGCTTTCACTGGGGTGCGAAGTCCGAGAACCATTTTTAAGTATTTAAGTTTCGCTTATTTTTTCCGTTAATGCTGTTGTATGGTCTGTGTGTAAAGGGCACAGCCAAGAGAACGGGGAAAGTTGTCAGTTAGAGGTATAATAATCTGGTCTATAACCAGAACGATTTGACAGTAATCTATCTCTGTAAAGGAGGGTGAGATATCCTGCACTATAATATATATTACCGTTTCAATTCTGAGATTGAAAGTCAAAGTCAGTTAAAACAAAGCCGGTATTTTAATGTGTAAGGGGGAATGGGAGTGGGTCCAGTTACTGGTCCCTGTAAAGAGGGGGCCAGCAAATTAAAAGGATGGTCAAAGTACCCGCTGGGTGAGCAAATTAGCAAGTCAATTTGATTTGAGTCCTATATAGACTAAGTAAAGGCCCGTCTGCTCCAGAAATATAGTGCTGGAGTGGCCGTAAAACAACAAAATTGTTATTTTTGACCTCGGGTAACAGCCTAGAGGCAAAATCGAAAATAAAAATTTTTGGCGAAAATCTTTGTCTACCCCTTCCTATAGTACAAAGGGCGGGTGGGCGGGCAAAATTTTCTACGAGCTAGCGGGTCGTGCGAGGTGTCGGGAGACGCGTCTCGACGCGGGCGAGCTCGCAGCGAGGTTTTCAGCACTACTTTTAGAACAAAAAATTTTGATTACGGTCGAAAAACCTCAAAAAACCACTATTTTTAGCGAAAAACCCGAGTTTTCAGCGACCTGGTGGGTTTTAAAATCGCGCACAGCGCAGTAAAACCTAGGTTATGTTGGCGAGAACTGGATTCCGAAAACAGAAAAGAAATCTATCGTTAGGTTTAGGAGATATAAAATTTTGAAGATTTAAAAATTTTGAAAATACTGGTAAGTGTTATATCAAAAACACCCTTGAGGGGAGGTCAATTTTTTCGTGACTGTAGGTCAGCGGTCGCCTAGTTAGGACGATCGGGATCGAAAACCGCTTCAAAAACGCACTACAGGAGTCAAAGATATCACGGGTTAGGTTAGGTTAGGTTAGGTTGGGGTGCGTGCAGAAAACCTCCTCGTGAGCCTGATGACTGCTGGTTCCTTACGAATACGTTCGGGGGAAAGAGCAGTTGTCGGGCCGGTGCACCCTGGGCACGGCCAATAGGTTCTCCATGTCGGAGGGGCTATTGTCTGTGGCGGATTTCTGCGGGGTGGGGGAGCTTGGTGCTCCACGACGGTTCCTCTACGTATCCCTCTGATTCGCAGAGGGTACTGTGGAGGAACGTTGGAGATGGGGTCACTCCTGTCCGATCGACAGTCGTCGATTGGCGAAGGACGTGACCAATGCCGCTGCGGTGCAGGCGCACCAATGCGGCAGTTGCTCTCTCGTCACGGAACAATCCTGATGAGAGAGCTTCCGGCGGGTCCGCTGAGTCGGGTTGGCCGGACAGCGGACGGAGGCATGTATCAATGCCGCCGTCGGGGGGCTTGGCTTAACCGCCCGGCCCCAGAGGAAGGACACCTCTAAGATAAAAAACCACCCAATCCCAAGTTTTGGGAGCGCGGCGAGGGGATGAATGGCCGTTGGGAGTACGGTCGTTAGCGCTCCCACCTGCTGGTACCTGCCGACCCCAGCAGTATGTAGGCTTACCGGTGCATCTAGGCTCTGCCCGGTGGACATTGATGACCTATATCTACTCGTGGGAACAAAATGGACACAAGTTTAAAAAATAAAAAAGGAGAGGAGAAAGTGGAGGTACCACTTGCCGGCGACGGCAACAAGGGCCGAGGAGGCCCACGATCAGAATCCTTTGAGGATCTGATCAGTTTTGATTTAAAGGCTCCTGGCAGGGAGTCGAGCGGGAGTCGTGCGGACGCCACCTCTAAATTTTGGGGGAAGCGTACGCGCGACGAGAGGTCGGACCTGACGAGGTCGGTGAGTTTGTCCTCAAGTGAGGAGAATCTTCCGGCCGCTAAGGTGCCGACGGGGAGGAGCGGAAGAGGCCGTACTCCGCCTGCTGCGGTACCGTCGCGCGACGCCCGGGGTCGCTTTTTAAAGCGCCCTGACACGCCGGCAGCCAGCGGAGTAAGTGACTCTGACGGCGCCATGCAGGTGGAGCCAGGTGATCCTCAGCATTCCGCTGCGTCTCCGCTGTTGCTAGACAGCAACAAGGCGGAAGCCAACGCTGCAAAGCGGGCGCAGCGGAAGGCGGTCGCGGCTGATGAGGTCAGCGAGTTAGCGCGACAGGCTCGGGAGCGGCGAGCTGCTCAGGCGGCCTCCAGTGAGGGCTTAACGGCGGCGGCGCTCAGTCGCCAAGTTCTGGACGGCGTGGACGTTGTCCTGAAGGTTGCCACAAAATCGGGCAGCTTGAAGGGCACGTTCACGCGCGCCCTGAAAGAGGCAGCTGATGGAATTAAGGAGGCGGTTGAGGTCCTCCTTGATAGAACCAGCTCTGACGAGACGGCGAAGCTGTGGGAGGAGAACGGCCGTCTCCGAGCTGAGTTAGAGGACCTCAAAAGGGAGGTGGCCGCACAGAGAGCGGACCGGCGGCAGAAGCCTGCGGCTCCTGCAGCCGCCAGCTCTCCGGTGGTTGCGGCCCCACCTCTGGCCCCTGCCCCTGCAATTGCGCCCGATGCGGACATCCAAAAGATTGTCCGCATCTGCATGCAGCAATGCGGGGGCATGATGAATGCCCGCCTGGAGGCCTTAGAGACAAGACTCCTCCCGGCGCAGAACCTCCGGCCACCGCTAGCGGCGGACAAGCGGAGGATGGAGGAGGCAGCTAAAGCTGGGAAGGGGGGTCAAAAGCCCGCGGAGGGGCCCAAGAAGCCCGCGGAGGGTGCGTCAGCACCCCCTCCCAGCTCAACTGCGACCCCGGCGACCGCGTCTGACCCCACGAAAGAGGGCTGGACGACGGTCGTCAAAAAGGGCCGCAAAAAGAAGACGGCGCCGCCCGCACCAGAGCAGCCTAAGTCCGCGCCGAAGAAGAGGAAGAGGAGGTCCCGCAAGGGTAAGGCCCCACGCTCCGCGGCTGTAGTGCTTACATTGCAGCCTGGAGCCATCGAGAGGGGCCTAACCTACAAGGAGGTCCTCGCGCAGGCGAAGGCCAAGGTCGCGTTCCCTGATCTGGGTACACCGACCGGCTTCAGAATGAGGTCGGCGGTTACGGGGGCGCGGCTGTTCGAGGTGTCAGGCCCTTCGGGAAGTGAGAAGGCGGACCTCCTGGCCGCCAAACTCAAAGAGGCCCTCAACGAAGAGGACGTTCGAGTGTCCAGGCCCGTGAAGACCGCTGAATTGCGCGTCAATGGCCTGGACGACTCGACGACCCCGGAGGAGGTCGTGGCGGCCGTCGCCCGCAGTGGTGGATGTCCGCCGGGCGACGTACGTGTGGGCGAGATTCGCGCCGACGCTGCCGGGCTCGGCACCATTTGGGTGAAGTGCCCGGTGGCGGCGGCGAGGACGATCGCCGACAGCGGGCGGCTTTTGGTGGGATGGGTTGCAGCGCGGGTGAAGCTGCTGCAACCCAGGGCGATGCGGTGCTTCCGATGCCTTGTCGTTGGGCACGTCAAGGCGCGGTGCTCCGCCGACATCGACCGCAGCGACCAGTGTTATCGCTGCGGTCAGCCCGGCCACAAGGCGGCTCAGTGCTCCGCGACGCCGAACTGCAGCCTCTGTACAGCTGCAGGGAGGCCCGCGGGCCACAGTACGGGTGGCAATGCCTGTGGCGCGCCCGCCCCCAAGAAGGGCAAACAACAGAAGGAGGCGACCAAGGCTGTCGGGGGCTCTTTACACCCCCCTCAGCCTGGTTGCTCTTCGGCCGACTCCCGGCCTAAGAATGGTGCCGAGGAAATGGACTGTGTTTAATGGCACAATTCCATTTCCTCCAGGGCAATATCAACCACTCTGCCAGGGCTCAGGATCTTTTACTCCAGAGCATGACCCCTCCGCCCGCCCCAGGGCGGAGGACATCCATGAGGATTTCCCCCCGTAAAAAAAAAAAAAAAAAAAAAAAAAAAAAAAAAAAGGGTTAGGTTAGGTTGGGGTGCGTGCAGAAAACCTCCTCGTGAGCCTGATGACTGCTGGTTCCTTACGAATACGTTCGGGGGAAAGAGCAGTTGTCGGGCCGGTGCACCCTGGGCACGGGCAATAGGTTCTCCATGTCGGAGGGGCTATTGTCTGTGGCGGATTTCTGCGGGGTGGGGGAGCATGGTGCTCCACGACGGTTCCTCTACGTATCCCTCTGATTCGCAGAGGGTACTGTGGAGGAACGTTGGAGATGGGGTCACTCCTGTCCGATCGACAGTCGTCGATTGGCGAAGGACGTGACCAATGCCGCTGCGGTGCAGGCGCACCAATGCGGCAGTTGCTCTCTCGTCACGGAACAATCCTGACGAGAGAGCTTCCGGCGGGTCCGCTGAGTCGGGTTGGCCGGACAGCGGACGGAGGCATGTTTTAATGCCGCCGTCGGGGGGCTTGGCTTAACCGCCCGGCCCCAGAGGAAGGACACCTCTAAGATAAAAAACCACCCAATCCCAAGTTTTGGGAGCGCGGCGAGGGGATGAATGGCCGTTGGGAGTACGGTCGTTAGCGCTCCCACCTGCTGGTACCTGCCGCCCCCAGCAGTATGTAGGCTTACCGGTGTAACTAGGCTCTGCCCGGTGGACATTTTACCTATGCTACTCGTGGGAACAAAATGGAAACACAGTTAAATAATAATAAAAAAGATGACGAAGTGGAGGTACCACTTGCCGGCAACGGCAACAAGGGCCGAGGAGGCTCACGCTCAGAATCCCTTGAGGATCTGAGCAGATCGAATTTTACGACTCCTGGCAGGGAGTCGAGAGGGCGTGGTGCGGACGCCACCTCCAAATTTTGGGGGAAGCGTACGCGCGACGAGAGGTCGGACCTGACGAGGTCGGTGAGTTTATCCTCAAGTGAGGAGAATCTTCCGGCCCCTAAGGTGCCGACGGGGAGGAGCGGAAGAGGCCGTACTCCACCTGCTGCGGTACCGTCGCGCGACGTCCGGGGTCGCTTTTTGAAGCGCCCTGATACGCCGGCAGCCAGCGGAGTAAGTGACTCTGACGGCGCCATGCAGGTGGAGCAGAGCGATGTCGAGCGTTCCGCTGCGTCTCCGCTGTTGCTAGACAGCAACAAAGCGGAGGCCAACGCTGCAAAGCGGGCGCAGCGGAAGGCGGTCGCGGCTGACGAGGTCAGCGAGCTAGCGCGACAAGCTCGGGAGCGGCGCGCTGCTCAGGCGACCTCCAGCGAGGGATTAACGGCGGCGGCGCTCAGTCGCCAAGTTCTGGACGGCGTGGACGTGGTACTGAAAGTTGCTACCAAATCGGGCAGCTTGAAGGGCACGTTCACGCGCGCCCTGAAGGAGGCGGCTGACGGCATCAAGGAGGCGGTTGAGGTCCTCCTTGACAGAACCAGCTCTGAGGAGACGGCGAAGCTGTGGGAGGAGAACGGCCGTCTCCGAGCTGAGCTGGAGGACCTCAAACGGGAGGTGGCCGCACAGAGAGCGGACCGGCAGCAGAAGCCTGCGGCTCGTGCAGCTGCCAGCTCTCCGGTGGTTGCGGCCCCACCGTCGGCCTCAGCCCCTGCACTTGCGCCCGATGCGGAGATCGAGAAGATCGTCCGCATCTGCATGCAGCAGTGCGGGGGCATGATGAATGCCCGCCTGGAGGCCTTGGAGACTAGGCTCCTCCCGGCGCAGAACCTCCGGCCACCGCTAGCGGCAGACAAGCGGAGGATGGAGGAGGCGGCTAAAGCTGGGAAGGGGGGCCAAAAGCCCGCGGAGGGGCCCAAGAAGCCCGCGGAGGGTGCGTCAGCACCCCCTCCCAGCTCAACTGCGACCCCGGCGACCGCGTCTGACCCCACGAAAGAGGGCTGGACGACGGTCGTCAAAAAGGGCCGCAAGAAGAAGACGGCGCCGCCGGCACCCGCTGAGCCCAAGTCTGCGCCAAAAAAAAAGAAGAAGAGGTCCCGTAAGGGTAGGGCCCCACGCTCCGCGGCTGTAGTGCTTACACTGCAGCCCGGAGCCATTGAGAGGGGCCTTACCTACAAGGAGGTCCTGGCGCAGGCAAAGGCCAAGGTCGCGTTCCCCGACCTGGGTACACCGACCGGCTTCAGGATGAAGTCGGCGGTTACGGGGGCGCGGCTGTTTGAGGTGTCGGGCCCCTCCGGCAGTGAGAAGGCGGATATCCTGGCCGCCAAATTGAGGGAGGCCCTCAACGAAGAGGACGTTCGAGTGTCCAGGCCCGTGAAGACGGCTGAACTGCGCGTCAATGGCCTGGACGACTCGACAACTCCGGAGGAGGTCGTGGCGGCCGTAGCCCGAAGCGGTGGATGTCCGCCGGGCGACATACGTGTGGGCGAGATCCGCGCCGACGCTTCCGGGCTCGGCACCATCTGGGTGAAGTGCCCGGTGGCGGCGGCGAGGAAGATCGCCGACAGCGGGCGGCTTTTGGTGGGGTGGGTTGCAGCACGGGTGAATCTGCTGCAACCTAGGGCTATGCGGTGCTACCGCTGCCTTGTCGTTGGGCACGTCAAGGCACGGTGCACCGCCGACATTGACCGCAGCGAAGAGTGTTATCGCTGCGGTAAGCCCGGCCACAAGGCGGCTCAGTGCTCCGCGACGCCGAACTGCAGCCTCTGTACAGCTGCGGGGAGGCCCGCGGGGCACAGTACGGGTGGCAAGTCCTGTGGCGCGCCCGCCCCCAAGAAGGGGAATCAAAAGAAGGAGGCAACCAAGGCTGTCGGGGGCTCTTTACACCCCCCTCAGCCTGGTTGCTCTTCGGCCGACTCCCGGCCTAAGACTGGTGCCGAGGAAATGGACTGTGCTTAATGGCACAATTCCGTTTCCTCCAGGGCAATATCAACCATTCTGCCAGGGCTCAGGATCTTTTGCTCCAGAGCATGGCAGAGTGGTCGATTCATGTGGCTGTGGTCGCCGAGCCGTACTACGTCCCCCCTCGTGATAACTGGGTGGGTGACCTGGACGGCTCGGTGACCATCATCGGCGGGGCTCTTGCCGACCCGTCCCGAGGTCACGGCTGGGTGGCCGCCCTCGCGGACGGCATTGGCACTGTTGGGGCGTATTTCTCGCCCAACAAGAGCCTCGCCGACTTCGAGAGCTTCCTTGTCGAGTTGGGTGCCGTCGTGAACCGATACCACCCTCGCCCGGTGCTGTTGCTCGGGGATCTCAACGCCAAGTCTGCGGCGTGGGGATCCCCGGTCACCGATGCCAAGGGCGAGGCGTTGGAAGAGTGGGCGGTCACGACCGGCTTGACCGTCTTGAATCGGGGTTCGGTATACACGTGCGTGCGGCAGCGGGGCGGATCCATAGTGGACGTTTCGTTCGCTAGCCCTGCTGTCGCGGGCCGTGTCCGCGACTGGCGTGTCGCCGTGGAGGTGGAGACGTTGTCGGATCATCGCTACATCCGTTTCGACGTCTCCGCCCAGACCGCGGGCGGCCGCGGTCCATCGGCCCCGAGAACGGACGGTCCGCGTTGGGCGCGCAAGCGCCTCGACAGGGAGCTACTCGAGGAGGCCGCTATTGTGCAGGCCTGGATCCGGGAGTCGGCGACGACCGGACCCGTCGACGTCGAAGAGGAGGCGCAGTGGTTCCACGGGGCGATGACGCAAATTTGTGACGCGTCCATGCCCCGGGTCCACATACAACCCAGAAGGCGCCAGGTGTACTGGTGGTCCGCCGAGATCTCGCAGTTGCGCATCTCGTGCGTGGAGGTGAGACGCCAGTACACCCGATACCGGAGAAGACGTCGTCGGGTCCCTGACGAAGAAGCCGCGCTGTATGAGGTGTACCGCGCGGCTAAGGAGGCTCTGTGGCTGGCCATCGGCGAGGCGAGGACGCGAGCTAGGGAGGAGATGTTGGAGACTCTGAACCGGGATCCGTGGGGGCGTCCTTATCGCTCGGTCCGGGGGAAACTCGGACCATGGGCACCCCCGCTTACGGAGAGTCTCCAACCAGAGCTGCTGGAGGACGTGGTCGCAGCCCTCTTCCCGGCACGAGCGGAGCACAGTCCGCCGCCGATGGCACTGCCCACAGCCGCAGAGCCTGAAGAGAACGCCAGCGTCCCAGAGGTGACACAAGCAGAGCTGAGGGCGGCCGTGATGCGGCTCCGGGCAAAGAACACTGCCCCGGGGCCCGATGGGATCCACGGCTGCGTGTTGGCCCTCGCTCTGAAGGAGCTTGAGCCCCAACTGAGAGGACTCTACACAGCGTGCCTAGAGCAGGGCCAGTTTCCCACTCAGTGGAAATCTGGTCGTCTGGTCCTGCTCAGGAAGGCGGGGCGCCCTGCGGACTCACCGTCCGCGTACCGGCCCATAGTGCTGCTGGACGAGGTGGGAAAGCTGTTCGAGCGGATAGTCGCAGCCCGCCTCGTCAGCCACTTGTGCGGAGAGGGGCCGGACCTGGCGGAATGCCAGTTCGGGTTTCGGCATGGGCGCTCCACTATCACGGCGATATCGCGTGTGAGAGTCCTGGCGGAGGAAGCGGTGTCCCGGGGTGGGGTGATGTTGGCGGTGTCTTTGGACATATCTAACGCCTTCAACACCCTGCCCTGGAGTTGTATTCGGGAGGCACTGCGCTACCATCGAGTGCCTCCCTACCTCCGCCGCGTAGTTGGGGCTTATTTAGCGGAGAGGTGTGTCACCTATCTGGGACGTGATGGCAGACACCAGCGCCCCATGTCGTGCGGCGTTCCACAGGGTTCGGTCTTGGGCCCGCCTCTGTGGAACATCGGGTACGACTGGGTGCTGAGGGGCGAGCTCCAGCCGGGAGTGGACCTGACGTGTTACGCTGACGACACGCTGGTCACTGCCCGGGGGAGCTCGTACAGGGAGGCAGCGTTGCTGGCGACGGCTGCGGTCTCACAGGTGGTGAGCCGCATACGTCGCCTCGGCTTGGAGGTGGCCCTCAACAAGTCGGAGGCCATAGCTTTTCATGGCCCCCGGCGGGCACCGCCGCCGGGATCACACATCGTGGTCGGGGGGGTCCGTATCGCTGTCGAGTCGACCATGAAGTATCTGGGATTGGTGCTCGACAGCCGGTGGGATTTCGGCCCCCACTTCCGGCGGCTGGCGCCCAAGTTGTTGGGTGCGGCTGGGGCGTTGTCAACGCTGCTTCCCAATCTGGGGGACCCGGGCACCGCCTGCAGGCGGTTGTACGTGGGGATCGTGCGATCGATGGCCCTTTACGGGGCCCCGATCTGGGCGGCTGACCTGACGGCCAGCACTATCACAGTTCTGCGGAGGCCGCAGAGGGTGATGGCCGTCAGAGTCATCAGGGGTTATCGCACGATCTCCTACGAGGCGGCTTGCGCACTGGCCGGATCTCCGCCGTAGGACCTGGAGGCGAAGGTTCTCGCGTCACTGTATCGGTGGCGCGAGGACGCGCGGGCGCGCGGCGAGCGACTGATGCAGCGTCACATTGAGCTGCGTCGGTCGCAGCTGCGCGAGGTCCTGGTGGCGGAATGGCGGGACAGGCTTTCACGCCCTACCGCCGGCCTCGCCACTGTCGAGGCCATCCGGCCAGTGCTCGACCTTTGGCTCGGGAGAAGGCACGGCTCCCTGACGTTTCGTGCGACACAGGTCCTTTCGGGGCATGGCTGCTTCGGGAAGTTCCTGTGTCGCATAGGCAGGGAGCCGGACGCTCGGTGTCACCACTGCGTCGACTGTCGGGAGGACACGGCGCGGCATACGCTGGCAGAGTGTGCCGCTTGGGAGGAGCCGCGCCGTGACCTCATCTCTGTGGTGGGCAGTGACCTCTCGCTACCGGCCGTAGTCCAATCTATGGTCGGCGGCGAGGAGTCCTGGGACGCGGTGGTCTCCTTCTGCGAAAAAGTTATCTCGCAGAAGGAGGCTGCGGAAAGGGAAAGAGAGATCTCGACCTCTGACCCCGCCCGCAGCAGGCGCACCGGGCGTCGGAGGAGGGCGTATGCTGCCCTCTTCCGGCCCCCCTAACTGGGTCCAGGGGCGGCGGACTTGGGGACGTCTGTCGCCCCCCATTCATCCGGACCCGAGGTGGCGGCGCGAGGTGTTCCCGTGCGCCCCTCTCTGAAGTCACGGAGGGTGTTTAACACCTCACTCCCTCCGTAGACGCGAGGTGGCCCGCAGATGCGGGCCGGCACCAGCCGGGGATTGCGGATGTGGTATACGTTCCCGCGATCCCCGGCGTAGGTGAGAGATGGAACACCGGGGTGGTTTTAGTCAGTAAGAGTCTGACAGACCCCTCCGCCCGCCCCAGGGTGGAGGACATCCATGAGGATTTCCCCCCGTTAAAAAAAAAAAAAAAAAAGGTTAGGTTAGGTTAGGTTAGGTTAGGGGGACCACCCCATGCGGAGGGCAGTGCCAGCGCCGACCTCTTCGCAGCCAAGCTGCAGGAGGCCGTCGCGGACGTGGCCAAGGTGGCCCGACCAGTAAAGCTGGCGGCGGTGGAGGTGGCCGACCTTGACGACTCGGTCACTAAAGAGGAGGTGGTGGCCGCGGTCGCAGCCATTGGTGGCTGTAGCGTCGCAGCGGTGCAAGCCAGGGATATAAGACCTGGCCGCGGTGGCATGGGCACTATTCGGCTCGAGTGCCCAGTCGCCGCTGCTAAAGCCGTCCTCGACAAGGGACGGCTCTGCGTAGGCTTCAGCTCGGGTGCAGTCCGAGCACTTGTAGACCAGCCTCTGCGCTGCTACAGGTGCTTCGGTATCGGCCACACCCGAGCCCTCTGTCCGTCCCAGGTCGACAGGACGGACAGTTGCTACCGCTGCGGCAAGGTCGGCCACAAAGCCTTGTCCTGCACTGCCGCCAAGCCACACTGCCTAGTGTGTGCCGCCAGTGGCCGCCCGGCAGACCACATGATGAAGGGGAGGATGTGCAATCCCCCCGCCAAGAAGGGCAAAGCGCAGGCGCCAGTCGGGCCTGCCGCTAGCACGGCTGCGGAGGAGGGGGGTGCGATGACTATTGATGGATAGAGTCGAGCATCGCATCCTCCAGGCGAACGCCAACCACTGCCGAGCTGCCCAGGATCTGCTGATGCAGACCATGGCCGAGTGGTTGGTGGACTTGGTGGTGGTCGCTGAGCCTTACTCGGTCCCTGCCAATTGGGTAGGCGATCGAGACGGCTTGGTGGCAGTGGTGTCGCGGTCTTCCACGGACTCCCCTCCCCTCTCGCTGTTAGAGAAGGGTCAGGGATACGTGGCCGCCGCGTGGGGAGATTTAGCCCTTGTGGGGGTCTATTTCTCCCCGAACCGCCCTCTCGCAGACTTTGAGAATTTTCTCGAAATCCTCACTGCCGTCGTCGGGAGGGCGGCGCCACGCCAGGTCGTGGTGCTGGGCGACCTCAACGCCAAATCGGAGGCCTGGGGCAACCCGGCTGCCTCCTGCAACGTCCGGGGACGCGCCGTCGAGTTTTGGTCGGCGTCTTGCGGTGTGACCCTCCTCAACAGGGGGTCGGTCCACACGTGTGTGCGGCAACGCGGAGGTTCGGTGGTTGACGTGTCGTTTGCCACCCCCTTGCTAGCCGCACGCATCGTGAACTGGCGGGTGGAGATGGTGGAGACCATGTCGGACCACAGATATGTGCGGTTCGACATCTCCACCTCGAGTTCGAGCTCCCGGGGGGAGATGGCCCGCTCTGGCAGGTCTCCCTTCCCTCGGTGGGCTCTCACTCGGTTGGACCGGGAGGCAGCCAAGGAGGCGGCCTTCCTGCAGGACTGGCTGTCGCCCCCTGTTGAGGTCCTGGACGTCGACGTCGCAGCCGTGCAGCTCAGGGGATCCCTGACCGAGGTGTGCAACTCCAGCATGCCTCGGTCTCGCCGTCCCCCTCCCCGTCGTGCCGTTTATTGGTGGACGGAAGAGTTGGCGGGGCTCCGTGCCAACTGCGTGGCGGCCAGGAGGGCCTACACGCGAAGCCGCCGGCGCAGCGCACGTGATCTGGCAGCCGAGGACCTCCTGTACGCCTCTTACAGAGAGGCGCAGGCGGCCCTCGGGTCGGCTATGTGCGCTGCCAGGGACGCGGCGAACGCCGAGATGCTGGAGAGTCTCGACCGGGATCCCTATGGGAGACCGTACAAGGCGGCGCGGAACAAGTTGCGCCCCCGCGGTCCCCCGCTGACCGAGACCCTCGAGCCGGCCCTGCTGGATGGGGTGGTTCGGTCCTTGTTTCCACGCAGGACCGAATTCACCCCACCAACGATGGATCCTCCACAGAGGGAGGCGTCACAGGACGAGGAGGTCCCTCCGGTGACGGCGGAGGAGTTTAGCGCGGGGTTGTTCAGCCTCCGCGCAAAAAAGACGGCCCCTGGACCGGACGGCGTTCCAGCACGGGTGGTAGCCATAGCTGCCGCTCAAATGGAGGACAGGTTTCGGGACCTTTTCAGCGCGTGCCTTACCGCTGGGAGGTTCCCGAAGCTTTGGAAGGAGGGGCAGCTATGCCTACTGCGCAAGGAGGGACGTCCGGTCGATTCCCCCTCGGCGTACCGGCCCATCGTTCTGCTCGATGAGGTCGGTAAATTGTTCGAGGGGATCATCGCCAGTCGGCTGAACAGCCATCTGCGGAGGGTCGGCCCGGACCTGTCGGACGCCCAGTTTGGTTTCCGACAGGGTCGGTCGACCATCGATGCGCTGGCCCTACTCAAGGGTCAGGTGAAGGGGGCGTTTGAGGCGGGGGACGGAGTGCTGGCGGTGTCATTCGACATAGCCAACGCCTTCAACTCCGTTCCCCACTCGACGATATTGGAGGCGCTCCGGTATCATGGAGTGCCCCAGTACTTGAGGGACCTGCTGGCCGACTACTTGGAGGACCGCGAGGTCCTCCTTGTAGACAAATCGGCCACTCTGAGGTGGTACGGCGCAGAGTCCGGTGTTCCACAGGGGTCGGTGCTAGGCCCTCCTTTGTGGAACATCGGATTCGATTGGCTCCTGCGGGGAGCCCTGCTCCAGGGCACGAGTGTCATCTGCTACGCGGATGACACTCTCCTCACTGCCCGGGGCAGGAACTTCAGGGAGGCGGCCTGTCTGGCCTCGGCTGGCGGATCGTTGGTCGCAGGAAGGATCCGCCGCCTGGGGTTGAAGGTGGCGCTGAACAAGACCGAGGCCGTGTTCTTCCACGGGCCTCGGCAGCGCTGCCCTCCGGATGCCCACATCGTTGTGGAGGGCACTAGGGTGGACGTACAGACTCAGATGAAGTATCTGGGTCTGGTACTTGATAGCAGGTGGCGCTTCGGCCCACATTTCAGCGGGCTGTCGACGCGCCTGTTGAAAGCCGCGGACGCGCTGTCATGGCTCCTGCCGAACCTGGGGGGGCCTGGTGCGCTATGCCGGCGCCTGTATAGTGGCATCCTGCGGAGCATGGCCCTATACGGCGCCCCCATATGGGAGGAGTCCCTACACAGGAGGGAGAACGCGACGGCGATCCGCAGGCCACAAAGGGCCATTGCACTGCGGGTTGCGAGGGCCTATCGTTCGGTAGGCTTTTCGGCGGCGTGCGCTCTGGCCAGCACCCCTCCTTGGGAGTTGGAGGCGTGGGTGCTCGCCAGAGTGTACGAATGGACGGCGCGCCGGAAAGCGCTCGGGGAGCGCCCCGTCGCGGAAGAGAGGGAGGCCGTGCGGAGGGAGGCGAGGGACGCCATTGTTGTCCACTGGACGCAGGACCTCGCCGCCGCCACCTTTGGCCGCCGTACCCTGGACGCGCTCGGTCCGGTCCTGCAGGACTGGCTTGAGAGGCGACACGGCTTCCTCTCCTTCCGTCTGGTGCAGGTGCTGTCAGGACACGGCTGTTTTGGCTCGTACCTGCACCGGATCGGGAGGGAGGAGACTGCGGCGTGCCACGACTGCGGCGCCGCGGAAGACAATGCGCAGCACACTCTCGAGGTGTGCCCAGCTTGGTCCGAGCGGCGCCGTAGTCTCATCGCGGAGATCGGACAGGACCTCTCACTCCCCGGCGTGGTCAAATCTATGCTGGAGAGCGAGGAGTCCTGGGCAGCGGTCGCCTCCTTCTGCGAGGATGTCATCTCGCAAAAGGAGGCGGCGGAGCGCGCGCGTGAGGAAGACCCTCTCGCTGCACCGCTCCGAAGACGAAGGAGAGGTCGGAGAAGAGGTCGTTTTCTCCCTCCTCCTGGTGGTGACACGCGGGCGACCGGCACGGGGGTGCCTCCGCCCGCATTGCACTCGTCACCGCCTTCGTCCGTCATTCCCGGCCCTCTCCCTACGGGGAGGGCGTGATGGGTTGGGTGGGTGTTCGTCGGAGGAGGACTGGACGCAAAGGCTGCGCCGGTCTCCCAGTCCCCCTCCAGTAAGACGATGCGGGAATGCCGCTGGGTCGTTTTAGTGGGTATACCGGGCTTAGCTCGGGGAGTCCCACATAGCCCCCCGCTCCCCCGAGCGGGAGGTATGCGTAAAGCATTTTTTCCCAGCGCAAAAAAAAAAAAAAAAAAAAAAAAAAAAAAAGGGGGACCACCCCACAGTGCTTGCGTCCACGTCGCGTCCCCTGGAAACGACCCAGTTCTGTCACCGTAACGGAGTGGCAGACTGGGATCGGCCAAAGTGCACTGTGCATCGTAGCTCACATTCTCGACTTGCTGTTACGATTTCGCGGGAGGCTATGCCTGCTCCACCGCGGGACGCCCTAGGGCGTTTTTTAAAACCCAAAGGCCCTTCTAAGGGCCAACCAAAAGGTCCTTCTCAGGGCCAACCCAAAGGCCCTTCTCAGGGCCTCTCCGACGCTTCTGCGTCAGAAGTTAGCCGCGCGCCGTCTGCAGCTAGCTTCAGGACGGTGGAGATGTCAGACTCGGACAGTGAGTCCGTGGCTAGCGTCTCCGATGCGGGTGAAGTCCGGTCGCGGAAGCGCGAGTTCCGGAAGGTGGCATCCGAGGGTTCCTCGGGCTCGGGCTCGACGGGCAAGTCGAAGCCCAAAAAGGCGGCATCAGCCGCGGACTCACATGTCGTGGGTCTCGCGGACGCCCAACGCGAGCTAGACCTGGCTCGGCGGACGCTGCACCAGCAGGAGCTGGAAGAGCGCGTTGCTGCAAAGGAGCAGCGCGCTCGTGCTGCTCGTTCCAGGTCTGGGTACGGTGCGTCTCGCGTTCTGTACGCAGACCACTCCCTGGCCGAGCTGGAGCGGATGGCAGAGGAGGACGAGGAGGAGATTGCGGAGGTCGCATCTAAGTCATCCAATCTGAAGGGCACATTTCAGAAGGCCCTTAAATGCCGTGCTGCGAGTTTGCGCGGCATAGTCGAGGAGCTGGTCAAGAGGACAGCGACCGACGAGACGCGGCAACTGCAGGCGAAGGTTGATCGCCTGCAGTCGGAGGTCAGCCAGCTTCATCAGAAGCTGGCCGACGCCACTGCCCGGCCAGCGGTAGACCCTAGACCTGCGGTGGAAGCCCCCTCCTCCAACCTTGAGGATATAATTCGAAAGGTCGTTATGGAGGAGCGGGCGTTCACGAGAGCCTGCATCGCAGGTATTGAGGACCGGCTCTTGCCGGAACAACGCCTCAGACCCCCGCTTGCGGCGGACAAGAGGCGTGAAGAGCCGGGGCCGTCCTCAACTGCAGCGGACAAGAAGCGCGAAGAGCCGGCGCCGTCCACACCAGGAGAGGACGCGCTTCTCCCTTCCACCACTCCGGCCAACGATGCAGGTTGGACTGAAGTGGTCAAGAAGGGGAAGGGCAAGGGCAAGGGGAAGGGCAAGGCAACGGCCGCTCCCGCCACCCCCGACGCCGCACCTCCCAGCCAGCAGTCGCAGGTGACTGGGAAGGGCAAAAGAAAACGGAGGAGGAGAAATCCCCCTCAGTCCGCAGCCGTCGTGGTGACGCTCACCGCGGAGGCTGCGGAAAGAGGGGAGACGTACGCGTCCATTTTGGTGCGGGCGCGTGCCAATGCCGATCCCACCCAACTGGGAATCGGCAAAGTTTCTTGCCGGCGGACCCAAACCGGGGCTCGGATATTCGAGTTCCCGGGTGCGGAGGGCAGTGCCAGCGCCGACCTCTTCGCAGCCAAGCTGCAGGAGGCCGTCGCGGACGTGGCCAAGGTGGCCCGACCAGTAAAGCTGGCGGCGGTGGAGGTGGCCGACCTCGACGACTCGGTCACTAAAGAGGAGGTGGTGGCCGCGGTCGCAACCATTGGTGGCTGTAGCGTCGCAGCGGTGCAAGCCAGGGATATAAGACCTGGCCGCGGTGGCATGGGCACTATTCGGCTCGAGTGCCCAGTCGCCGCTGCTAAAGCCGTCCTCGACAAGGGACGGCTCTGCGTAGGCTTCAGCTCGGGTGCAGTCCGAGCACTTGTAGACCAGCCTCTGCGCTGCTACAGGTGCTTCGGTATCGGCCACACCCGAGCCCTCTGTCCGTCCCAGGTCGACAGGACGGACAGTTGCTACCGCTGCGGCAAAGTCGGTCACAAAGCCGTATCCTGCACGGCCGCCAAGCCACACTGCCTAGTGTGTGCCGCCAGTGGCCGCCCGGCAGACCACATGATGAAGGGGAGGATGTGCAATCCCCCCGCCAAGAAGGGCAAAGCGCAGGCACCAGCCGGGCCTGCCGCTAGCACGGCTGCGGATGAGGGGGGTGCGATGTCCGATTGATGGCTAGAGTCGAGCATCGCATCCTCCAGGCGAACGCCAACCACTGCCGGGCTGCCCAGGATCTGCTGATGCAGACCATGGCCGAATGGTTGGTGGACTTAGTGGTGGTCGCTGAGCCTTACTCGGTCCCTGCCAATTGGGTAGGCGATAGAGACGGCTTGGTGGCAGTGGTGTCGCGGTCTTCCACGGACTCCCCTCCCCTCTCGCTTTTAGAGAAGGGTCAGGGATACGTGGCCGTCGCGTGGGGAGAACTGGCCCTTGTGGGGGTCTACTTCTCCCCGAACCGCCCTCTCGCAGACTTTGAGGATTTTCTCGAAACCCTCACCGCCGTCGTAGGGAGGGCGGCGCCACGCCAGGTCGTGGTGCTGGGCGACCTCAACGCCAAGTCGGCGGCCTGGGGCAACCCGGCTGCCTCCTGCAACGTCCGGGGCCGCGCCGTCGAGTTTTGGTCGACGTCTTGCGGTGTGTCCCTCCTCAACAGGGGGTCGGTCCACACGTGTGTGCGGCAACGCGGAGGTTCGGTGGTTGACGTGTCGTTTGCCACCCCCTTGCTAGCCGCACGCATCGTGAACTGGCGGGTGGAGACGGTGGAGACCATGTCGGACCACAGATATGTGCGGTTCGACATCTCCACCTCGAGTTCGAGCTCCCGGGGGGAGATGGCCCGCTCTGGCAGGTCTCCCTTCCCTCGGTGGGCTCTCACTCGCTTGGACCGGGAGGCAGCCAAGGAGGCGGCCTTCTTGCAGGACTGGCTGTCGCCCCCTGTTGAGGTCCTGGACGTTGACGTCGCAGCCGTGCAGCTCAGGGGATCCCTGACCGAAGTGTGCAACTCCAGCATGCCTCGGTCTCGCCGTCCCCCTCCCCGTCGTGCCGTCTATTGGTGGACGGAGGAGTTGGCGGGGCTCCGTGCCAACTGCGTGGCGGCCAGGAGGGCCTACACGCGGAGCCGACGGCGCAGCGCACGTGATCTGGCAGCCGAGGACCTCCTGTACGCCTCTTACAGAGAGGCGCAGGCGGCCCTCGGGTCGGCTATGTGCGCTGCCAGGGACGCGGCGAACGCCGAGATGCTGGAGAGTCTCAACCGGGATCCCTATGGGAGACCGTACAAGGCGGCGCGGAACAAGTTGCGCCCCCACGGTCCCCCGCTGACCGAGACCCTCGAGCCGGCCCTGCTGGATGGGGTGGTTCGGTCCTTGTTTCCACGCAGGACCGAATTCACCCCACCAACGATGGATCCTCCACAAAGGGAGGTGTCACAGGACGAGGAGGTCCCTCCGGTGACGGCGGAGGAGTTTAGCGCGGGGTTGTTCAGCCTCCGCGCAAAAAAGACGGCCCCTGGACCGGACGGCGTTCCAGCACGGGTGGTAGCCATAGCTGCCGCTCAAATGGAGGACAGGTTTCGGGACCTTTTCAGCGCGTGCCTTACCGCTGGGAGGTTCCCGAAGCTTTGGAAGGAGGGGCAGCTATGCCTACTTCACAAGGAGGGACGTCCGGTCGATTCCCCCTCGGCGTACCGGCCCATCGTTCTGCTCGATGAGGTCGGTAAATTGTTCGAGGGGATCATCGCCAGTCGGCTGAACAGCCATCTGCGGAGGGTCGGCCCGGACCTGTCGGACGCCCAGTTCGGTTTCCGGCAGGGTCGGTCGACCATCGATGCGCTGGCCCTACTCAAGGGTCAGGTGAAAGGGGCGTTTGAGGCGGGGGACGGAGTGCTGGCGGTGTCGTTCGACATAGCTAACGCCTTCAACTCCGTTCCCCACTCGACGATATTGGAGGCGCTCCGGTATCATGGAGTGCCACAGTACTTGAGGGACCTGCTGGCCGACTACTTGTAGGACCGCGAGGTCCTCCTTGTAGACAAATCGGCCACTCTGAGGCGGTACGGCGCAGAGTCCGGTGTTCCACAGGGGTCGGTGCTAGGCCCTCCTTTGTGGAACATCGGATTCGATTGGCTCCTGCGGGGAGCCCTGCTCCAGGGCACGAGTGTCATCTGCTACGCGGATGACACTCTCCTCACTGCCCGGGGCAGGAACTTCAGGGAGGCGGCCTGTCTGGCTTCGGCCGGCGGGTCCTTAGTCGCAGGGAGGATTCGCCGCCTGGGGTTGAGGGTAGCGCTGAACAAGACCGAGGCTGTGTTCTTCCACGGGCCTCGGCAGCGCTGCCCTCCGGATGCCCACATCGTCGTGGAGGGCACTAGGGTGGACGTACAGACTCAGATGAAGTATCTGGGTCTGGTACTTGATAGCAGGTGGCGCTTCGGCCCACATTTCAGCGGGCTGTCGACGCGCCTGCTGAAAGCCGCGGACGCGCTGTCATGGCTCCTCCCGAACCTGGGGGGGCCTGGTGCGCTATGCCGGCGCCTGTATGCTGGCATCTTGCGGAGCATGGCCCTATACGGCGCCCCCATATGGGAGGAGTCCCTGCACAGGAGGGAGAACGCGACGGCGATCCGCAGGCCTCAAAGGGCCATCGCACTGCGGGTTGCGAGGGCCTACCGCTCGGTAGGCTTTTCGGCGGCGTGCGCTCTGGCCAGCACCCCTCCTTGGGAGTTGGAGGCGTGGGTGCTCGCCAGAGTGTACGAATGGACGGCGCACCGGAAAGCGCTCGGGGAGCGCCCCGTCGCGGAAGAGAGGGAGGCCGTGCGGAGGGAGGCGAGGGACGCCATTGTTGTCCACTGGACGCAGGACCTCGCCGCCGCCACCTTTGGCCGCCGTACCCTGGACGCGCTCGGTCCGGTCCTGCGGGACTGGCTCGAGCGGCGACACGGTTTTCTGTCCTTCCGTCTGGTGCAGGTGCTGTCAGGACACGGCTGTTTTGGCTCGTACCTGCACCGGATCGGGAGGGAGGAGACTGCGGCGTGCCACGACTGCGGCGCCGCGGAAGACAATGCGCAGCACACTCTCGAGGTGTGCCCAGCTTGGTCCGAGCGGCGCCGTTGTCTCATTGCGGAGATCGGACAGGACCTCTCGCTCCCCGGCGTGGTCAAATCTATGCTGGAGAGCGAGGAGTCCTGGGCAGCGGTCGCCTCCTTCTGCGAGGATGTCATCTCGCAAAAGGAGGCGGCGGAGCGCGCGCGTGAGGAAGACCCTCTCGCTGCGCCGCTCCGAAGACGAAGGAGAGGTCGGAGAAGAGGTCGTCTTCTCCCTCCTCCTGGTGGTGACACGCGGGCGACCGGCACGGGGGTGCCTCCGCCCGCATTGCACTCGTCACCGCCTTCGTCCGTCATTCCCGGCCCTCTCCCTACGGGGAGGGCGTGATGGGTTGGGTGGGTGTTCGTCGGAGGAGGACTGGACGCAAAGGCTGCGCCGGTCTCCCAGTCCCCCTCCAGTAAGACGATGCGGGAATGCCGCTGGGTCGTTTTAGTGGGTATACCGGGCTTAGCTCGGGGAGTCCCACATAGCCCCCCGCTCCCCCGAGCGGGAGGTATGCGTAACGCATTTTTTCCCAGCGCAAAAAAAAAAAAAAAAAAAAAAAAAAAAGGTTAGGTTAGGTTAGGTTAGGAGGTGGTGGCCGCGGTCGCAGCCATTGGCGGCTGTAACGTCGCAGCAGTACAAGCCAGGGAAATCAGACCTGGCCGCGGTGGCATGGGCACCATTCGGCTCGAGTGCCCAGTCGCCGCTGCTAAAGCCGTCCTCGACAAGGGACGGCTTTGCGTAGGCTTCAGCTCGGGTGCAGTCCGAGCACTTGTAGACCAGCCTCTGCGCTGCTACAGGTGCTTCGGTATCGGCCACACCCGAGCCCTCTGTCCGTCCCAGGCCGACAGGACGGACAGTTGCTACCGTTGCGGCAAAGTCGGCCACAAAGCCTTGTCCTGCACGGCCGCCAAGCCACACTGCCTAGTGTGTGCCGCCAGTGGCCGCCCGGCAGACCACGTGATGAAGGGGAGGATGTGCAATCCCCCCACCAGGAGGGGCAAAGTGCAGGCGCCAGTCGGGCCTGCCGCTAGCACGGCTGCGGAGGAGGGGGGTGCGATGACGATTGATGGCTAGAGTCGAGCATCGCATCCTCCAGGCGAACGCCAACCACTGTCGGGCTGCCCAGGATCTGCTGATGCAGACCATGGCCGAGTGGTTGGTGGACTTAGTGGTGGTCGCTGAGCCTTACTCGGTCCCTGCCAATTGGGTAGGCGATCGAGACGGCTTGGTGGCGGTGGTGTCGCGGTCTTCCACGGACTCCCCTCCCCTCTCGCTTTTAGAGAAGGGTCAGGGATACGTGGCCGCCGCGTGGGGAGATTTAGCCCTTGTGGGGGTCTATTTCTCCCCGAACCGCCCTCTCGCAGACTTTGAGAATTTCCTCGAAATCCTCACTGCCGTCGTCGGGAGGGTGGCGCCACGCCAGGTCGTGGTGCTGGGCGACCTCAACGCCAAGTCGGAGGCCTGGGGCAACCCGGCTGCCTCCTGCAACGTCCGGGGCCGCGCCGTCGAGTTTTGGTCGGCGTCTTGCGGTGTGACCCTCCTCAACAGGGGGTCGGTCCACACGTGTGTGCGGCAACGCGGAGGTTCGGTGGTTGACGTGTCGTTTGCCACCCCCTTGCTAGCCGCACGTATCGTGAACTGGCGGGTGGAGACGGTGGAGACCATGTCGGACCACAGATATGTGCGGTTCGACATCTCCACCTCGAGTTCGAGCTCCCGGGGGGAGATGGCCCGCTCTGGCAGGTCCCCCTTCCCTCGGTGGGCTCTCACTCGCTTGGACCGGGAGGCAGCCAAGGAGGCGGCCTTCTTGCAGGACTGGCTGTCGCCCCCTGTTGAGGTCCTGGACGTTGACGTCGCAGCCGTGCAGCTCAGGGGATCCCTGACCGAAGTGTGCAACTCCAGCATGCCTCGGTCTCGCCGTCCCCCTCCCCGTCGTGCCGTCTATTGGTGGACGGAGGAGTTGGCGGGGCTCCGTGCCAACTGCGTGGCGGCCAGGAGGGCCTACACGCGGAGCCGACGGCGCAGCGCACGTGATCTGGCAGCCGAGGACCTCCTGTACGCCTCTTACAGAGAGGCGCAGGCGGCCCTCGGGTCGGCTATGTGCGCTGCCAGGGACGCGGCGAACGCCGAGATGCTGGAGAGTCTCGACCGGGATCCCTATGGGAGACCGTACAAGGCGGCGCGGAACAAGTTGCGCCCCCACGGTCCCCCGCTGACCGAGACCCTCGAGCCGGCCCTGCTGGATGGGGTGGTTCGGTCCTTGTTTCCACGCAGGACCGAATTCACCCCACCAACGATGGATCCTCCACAGAGGGAGGCGTCACAGGACGAGGAGGTCCCTCCGGTGACGGCGGAGGAGTTTAGCGCGGGGTTACTCAGCCTCCGCGCAAAGAAGACGGCCCCTGGACCGGACGGCGTTCCAGCACGGGTGGTAGCCATAGCTGCCGCTCAAATGGAGGACAGGTTTCGGGACCTTTTCAGCGCGTGCCTTACCGCTGGGAAGTTCCCGAAGCTTTGGAAGGAGGGGCAGCTATGCCTTCTTCGCAAGGAGGGACGTCCGGTCGATTCCCCCTCGGCGTACCGGCCCATCGTTCTGCTCGATGAGGTCGGTAAATTGTTCGAGGGAATCATCGCCAGTCGGCTGAACAGCCATCTGCGGAGGGTCGGCCCGGACCTGTCGGACGCCCAGTTCGGTTTCCGACAGGGTCGGTCGACCATCGACGCGCTGGCCCTACTAAAGGGTCAGGTGAAGGGGGCGTTTGAGGCGGGGGACGGAGTGCTGGCGGTGTCATTCGACATAGCCAACGCCTTCAACTCCGTTCCCCACTCGACGATATTGGAGGCGCTCCGGTACCATGGAGTGCCCCAATACTTGAGGGACCTGCTGGCCGACTACTTGGAGGACCGCGAGGTCCTCCTTGTAGATAAATCGGCCACTCTGAGGCGGTACGGCGCAGAGTCCGGTGTTCCACAGGGGTCGGTGCTAGGCCCTCCTTTGTGGAACATCGGGTTCGACTGGCTCCTGCGGGGAGCCCTGCTCCAGGGCACGAGTGTCATCTGCTACGCGGATGACACTCTCCTCACTGCCCGGGGCAGAAACTTCAGGGAGGCGGCCTGTCTGGCTTCGGCCGGCGGATCCCTAGTCGCAGGGAGGATTCGCCGCCTGGGGTTGAGGGTGGCGTTGAACAAGACCGAGGCCGTGTTCTTCCACGGGCCTCGGCAGCGCTGCCCTCCGGATGCCCACATCGTTGTGGAGGGCACCAGGGTGGACGTACGGACCCAGATGAAGTATCTGGGTCTGGTACTTGACAGCAGGTGGCGCTTCGGCCCACATTTCAGCGGGCTGTCGACGCGCCTGCTGAAAGCCGCGGACGCCCTGTCATGGCTCCTCCCGAACCTGGGGGGGCCTGGTGCGCTATGCCGGCGCCTGTATGCTGGCATCTTGCGGAGCATGGCCCTATACGGCGCCCCCATCTGGGAGGACTCCCTACACAGGAGGGAGAACGCGACGGCGATCCGCAGGCCACAAAGGGCCATCGCACTGCGGGTTGCGAGGGCCTACCGCTCGGTAGGCTTTTCGGCGGCGTGCGCTCTGGCCAGCACCCCTCCTTGGGAGTTGGAGGCGTGGGTGCTCGCCAGAGTGTACGAATGGACGGCGCGCCGGAAAGCGCTCGGGGAGCGCCCCGTCGCGGAAGAGAGGGAGGCCGTGCGGAGGGAGTCGAGGGACGCCATTGTGGTCCACTGGACGCAGGACCTCGCCACCGCCACCTTTGGCCGCCGTACCCTGGACGCGCTCGGTCCGGTCCTGCAGGACTGGCTCGAGAGGCGACATGGTTTTCTGTCCTTCCGTCTGGTGCAGGTGCTGTCGGGACACGGCTGTTTTGGCTCGTACCTGCACCGGATCGGGAGGGAGGAGACTGCGGCGTGCCACGACTGCGGCGCCGCGGAAGACAATGCGCAGCACACTCTCGAAGTGTGCCCAGCTTGGTCCGAGCGGCGCCGTAGTCTCATTGCGGAGATCGGACAGGACCTCTCGCTCCCCGGCGTGGTCAAATCCATGCTGGAGAGCGAGGAGTCCTGGGCAGCGGTCGCCTCCTTCTGCGAGGATGTCATCTCGCAAAAGGAGGCGGCGGAGCGCGCGCGTGAGGAAGACCCTCTCGCTGCGCCGCTCCGAAGACGAAGGAGAGGTCGGAGAAGAGGTCGTTTTCTCCCTCCTCCTGGTGGTGACACGCGGGCGACTGGCACGGGGGTGCCTTCGCCCGCATTGCACTCGTCACCGCCTTCGTCCGTCATTCCCGGCCCTCTCCCTACGGGGAGGGCGTGATGGGTTGGGTGGGTGTTCGTCGGAGGAGGACTGGACGCAAAGGCTGCGCCGGTCTCCCAGTCCCCCTCCACTAAGACGATGCGGGAATGCCGCTGGGTCGTTTTAGTGGGTATACCGGGCTTAGCTCGGGGAGTCCCACATAGCCCCCCGCTCCCCCGAGCGGGAGGTATGCGTAACGCATTTTTTCCCAGCGCAAAAAAAAAAAAAAAAAAAAAAAAAAAAAAAAGGTTAGGTTAGGTTAGGTTTTTTTTTTTTTTTTTTTTTTTTTGTTTTGGCAGGAGTGGGAAATCCTCATGGACGCCTCTACCGCCCCCACTGTGAGACGGTAGGGGCAGTGCCGGACTCTTACCGGCTAAAACCCACTCCTGCCACGCTTTTGTCCTCTGACATAATCAGAGCCTGTTTTAGGCTAATATTTGATTAGATATTATATAATTCTATTTAACAAGCTAATTTTTGAGAAATGTGGATTTACTAGTTTTTAATCAAAAGACAAGGGGATATACCTACAAAAAACTTATCTTAATGTACAATCTAGAATTGGAGAAGAAAAGTGACCTACAAAACTACTTATATTATTATACACTGCCTATAATCTAAAAGGCAGAGGACCTACAAAACTACTTATTATACTACCTACAATTTAAAAGGCAAGGTGACCTACAAAAATACTTATCTTATTTTGCTATCTAGAATATTGTTTTAGTCTAGTTAATTTTACACCCTATTCCTACTCTATGCTAGCCACTAATATACTAAATTATATTATGCTAGCATATTTACTTAATCTAGTTGCTTTTTATTTCCGCTTAAACTAATTCCACAATATTCAAAAGACACTACAGCACTTTCCATCTCAGCTGACTCAAAGTCCTCTTTTTGTTGCAGGTGACCTATTGTGGATGCGACGATGCTGTTCCTGTCGACGGTTCTCTTGGACCACCACGGCATGGCTGTTAGGTTTGTAAAATCTATTTTCAATTGGCCAAGTTTCTTACGAAACTTGGACCAATTGAGTGAGAATCCAAAGGCAATGCCGTAGTGATCGAGGTTCGTTGCATCGTCGTTAACCCTCAAACCATGCATCCACTCTAAGGCGTTCTTCGAGCTGATGCCGGCGCCTATTTCACTATTGTATCGCCTCCTTCGAATAAAGGCAGAGGTCGTCTCTCGCCGATGCAGCTTATTAGATTTTGAGGAGCCTTTAGCAGTAAGCGACGGTCGATCGGGCTATTTGATCCCATTTGTGCCGTACTGGGCAGTCGTGGCTAAAAGCGTTGTGTGGCGCACTATGCTCGACTTTTGCCTGCTCGCAGTTACGGCACACAGGTGGTAAGCCCGATACCAAGTCCGGACAATCTGGCCTCATGTGAGGACCGCCGCAGTGGCCGCATAGGTCTGCAGGCTCTTTGCAGAACCGCTTTCCATGGCCGAACCCTAGGCAGCGGGTACATTGGACGAGCGGGGTCTGATCTTCGACCCTCACACGCTGGAGATCAATGTGCACGCTCCCTATGTCCAATGCACGTCGCCAGATGGTGGGCGAGACGCATACTATGACGTGCCCCACATGAGGATTTCTTGTCCGTCTTCGGTATTTGACCGTCACTCTGCTTTCCATCCGCCCCGGGTGCCTTCTTTGGATTAAAGCTTTCCACCGCGGACCTCAGCTCCAGAAGCGTAAACGGTGGGTCATGATATTCATCATGCGACCACTCGTTTACACAACTGGCCGCTTCTCGGGTCCGACGGTGGTCGTCATTATCCGCCGCTTCCAGGTCTTCGGGGTAGAAGGTCTCGGCCAAAAGTCGAGCCGAATCTTGCGGGTTAAGTGATACTCCGTCTTTTACCAGGGGCAGGTCTTCGTGCCTTTTGGAGGTCCGACCGATGATCCTGTAGATCCCCTCCCAGACGCCCTCCCTGTCTTGTTTCTCACAGAACGCCTTCCAGCCTTCTGTCTGTGCTCTCCTGGCGTGGGACTCATACTTTTCCTTCGCTTGCAGGTACTCCTCGACGACTTTTTGTCTCCGAACCTTCGCAGCACATCGTATGCGGCGTCTCTTAGTGTTGACGTCGGTCATCAGTTCGCCGAGCTCGGTGGACCACCACGGCATTGTAATTTTATTGCTGTTTTTTATTTTAGAAATTGTAAGTTCGCACGTCTTGACTATTGATTCTATATATTTATTTGTAGTTTTTTCCAAATCTGTTTTATTATTAATTTTTGCTATTTTATCTACGTTTAAATTTGATTCTATTTGCAATTGGGCCAGTTTCGTATGAAACTGGCTCCAATTTGCTTTTTTCGTGTTAAAAATCCTAGTTGTTCTAATTGTGTGCGTGCCTTTTGATTTTAGTAAGTTAATTTTAAATACAATACCGTTGTGGTCCGAGCTCGTGATGCCTTCGTCAACTCTCCAGTCCTCCACCAGTCCCAACATTTCGGTTGAACATGCTGTTACGTCAACGAAACTGGTGAAGGACTGGCCGCCTCTGATGGTGTCGAAGGTCGGAGTGTTGCCGACGTTGAGTACCTGCAAGCCCATTTCCTCCAAGGTCCCCGCGAATTCCTCACCCCTGCTGTCGACGACAGAGCTGCCCCACCACGTGCTTTTTGCATTGGCGTCGCCGCCCACGATTGCCTCGAGCTGTGGCAACTCCTCGCGAATCCGCTTGAGGTGCTCCAGGTATGGCCCTATGGGCTGGTCTGGTTCAAAGTAGATGGAGACTACTGCGATTTCCCAGGCGCGGGTTCGGATCCTCACCACCACGATGTTGTTGGTGGTGAGTTGCGGACACTGTGCGACGTCCAGGTCATCGTCGAAGACGACGATGGCCGCCTTCACAGTTCCATTTCCTACTTCCGCGCACTGGTAGACTCTCGCTCCTCGGTAGTCTCGCATCCTCTTAATTCCGCCCACATACGGCTCCTGGAGCAGTGCGAAAGCAACCCTACGCTCGCTAGCCACGATCAGGAGCTCTTGGGTTGCTAAGTTCTTCCTCTGCAGATTCGCTTGGATCACCTTGTAGCTCGAGCGACAATCGGGGACAGCTCCTGGTGCAACCGGGACCACCTTAGCAGTACGCCACCGACAGGCGCGCCAATGCGTCCCACTTGACGCGGATCGGGCACGCACTGTCGAAGGCGTTGTGGTCCGATTTGCCCAGTTTCGCCAACACGCAATTGCGGCACTTAGGCGCCTCCGCCGCCGACAGCAAGGGGCAGTCCACTCGCAAGTGGGGGTCACCGCAGTGAACGCAAAGGTCGGCGGGCTCCGTGCACAGTTTTCGGCTATGCCCGTACCGCAGACAGCGCGTGCACTGCACCAGTGGTGACTGGTCCAGTACACGCACTCTCTGCAGGTCTATGTGCACTCGGCCCGCCGTCGTTAGCCTCTGCCAAATCGCTGGGGACACCTGCAGGACGATGTGGCAAGTGTGCGGGTTTCGCGTCTTGCGACGGTATCTTGCCGAGATCCTGACATCGTCCGCAGGTATATCCCCAACCAGATGGTGGTTCTGGCGTTTAAGCGCTGCGATGACCTCCACGTCCGTGTGGAAGGAGAGCACATCCTTAATGATGACGAGGGGGTCTTTGTTCTTGACCTCCTCTACTACGAGGTCTCCCGCCCTCTTAATGCGGTCTGCCACCCTCGTCATCTCCTCCCGGGTTTTAAACCCCACCACGACCTTTTGGTCCCTGGCCTTCCGCAGCCGCTCCACCTGCGTGCCTTCATTTTTGGCGTCCACTGCGGTTCGCAGCTTCGCAACGACCTCTTCACCGGTGTCTTTGTCGTTTTTTGAAGAAACGACCACCGAGTGAAGAGGCCTCTGCGTGTGCTGCCGCGAGCTGGCCACTTCGGCGAATGTTGGCCCCAGGCCAGGGACGTATGATGCGGGATTGGGAGTTTGCTTAAGCTGCTCCGACAGAGCCCGTGTATGCTCTTGGCATTCCTCCAGCGCCCTGTTGTGCTGCTGGAGGTTTTCCATGAGCTTCTTCACGAGCGCTGTCGGAACAGCTGCGCTCGGCGTAAGCTCCGTGGCATCGTTAACTCGGTGTTCCGGCTCGGCACCCGGTCCTCTGTCGGCCTCTGCCTCTTTCACCAGCTGGTAGAGCCTCTCCACCACTTTTGTGATTTCGTCCTTTATCTCTTTCTTAAGGTTTCGAGAACTCACCAACTGGATCTTTGCCTTAGAGAGGCAGGCCTTAGCCTCCGAGGTCCTATTGAGGTACCGAGCCGGCTGCGAGCAGGGCGGCGAGTTGTCCACGGCCCGCTTTTCCTCTTTCGAAGCCGCTGCCTTGGATTTGAGCTTGGGGGGAGACGTCGTGGGGGCCTTCTTGGTGGGGGATGGCGTCTTGAAAAGCTGGACTGCGTTACGCTGATCAGCCTCCCGCTCTCCGATGTCGCGCCTCACCGAAGGGCCCGCCTGTTCAGTGACTGTACTCCCCGAATCCAAGCTCTCCTCCGCGGCCTTGGTCGTCTTTACGGTCGGTGTCCTGAACCCGAACATGTCACCGGTAGGGGGAGTCACTTGATTTGGTTGTGGTAAGGGAACACTCAGAAGTCTCTGATCCCTGTAAAGGGGGGAACAGAAGACCTAATATTATAATAAATCAAAATAAAATATATAAATAATTATTAAGAAATATAAATTTGCGTCAATAAGTCAGTCAAAATTTAAAAACTATATAATTACTGTTAAAATTTCTGGTCCCTGTAAAGGGGGGATCAGAAGACCTAATAATATAATTAAAATGCGAATATAATCAATACATAAATAATTATAAATTTCGTCAAAAGTCAGATGAAGTGTAAAATATAAACACTGTTAAAATTGCTGGTCCCTGTAAAGAGGGGGCCAGCAAGTTAAGAATAAAATGTCAGTACACCCTGTGGGCGAGTCAGAGTTACGAGTTTATATAACTGACGTCAAATACGATAAAAAAAAGACTCCTCTGCTCCAGAATCTGGTGCTGCAGTGGCCGCAAAACGAAAGAAAAAGTTGTATTGGCCCGGGCTTTCCACTGCGGAGCAAAATCAAAAATAAAATTTTTCGACTATATCTTTCTCTACCTTCCCTATATAGAACAGGGTGGGTGGGCGGGCAAAATTTTTTGCGAGATAGCGGGTCGTGCGAGGTGTCAAAAGACGCGTCTCGGCGCGGGCAAGCTCACTGTAAGGTTTTCAGCACTACTTTTGGAAGAAAAAACTTTAATTGTGGTCAAAAAACCTCAAAAAACCACGATTTTTAATGAAAAAACCGAGTTTTCAGCGACCTGGAAGGGTTTCAATTCGCGCGCAGCGCCGGGAAACCTAGGTTAGTATGGTGAAAACCCGATTCAGAAAACAAAACAGAAATCTAACGTAAGGTTTGTGAGTTATTAATTTTTAAAGATGTAAAATTTTGAAAAATAGGGGTAAGTACTAAAATAAAACCACCCTTGCAGGAAAGTCAAATATTTTGCGTCAGTTGGTTGGCGGAGGCCTATTTATAATGATTACTGTCGAAAACCGCTTCAAAAAAGCTTTTCAGGAGTCTGAGATATCTCGATTTGTGTTTCGACGGTGCTTCCTAAGGTAGTTTCAGCTATATGTACCTATGTATGGAATTTAATAAAATTTAAGTTTTTTGCAGATATATGCGAGCTAGCGGGGCGTGCGAGGTGTCAAAAGACGCGTCTCGGCGCGGGCAAGCTCACTGTAAGGTTTTCAGCACTACTTTTGGAAGAAAAAACTTTAATTGTGGTCAAAAAACCTCAAAAAACCACGATTTTTAATGAAAAAACCGAGTTTTCAGCGACCTGGAAGGGTTTCAATTCGCGCGCAGCGCCGGGAAACCTAGGTTAGTATGGTGAAAACCCGATTCAGAAAACAAAACAGAAATCTAACGTAAGGTTTGTGAGTTATTAATTTTTAAAGATGTAAAATTTTGAAAAATAGGGGTAAGTACTAAAATAAAACCACCCTTGCAGGAAAGTCAAATATTTTGCGTCAGTTGGTTGGCGGAGGCCTATTTATAATGATTACTGTCGAAAACCGCTTCAAAAAAGCTTTTCAGGAGTCTGAGATATCTCGATTTGTGTTTCGACGGTGCTTCCTAAGGTAGTTTCAGCTATATGTACCTATGTATGGAATTTAATAAAATTTAAGTTTTTTGCAGATATATGCGAGCTAGCGGGGCGTGCGAGGTGTCAAAAGACGCGTCTCGGCGCGGGCAAGCTCACTGTAAGGTTTTCAGCACTACTTTTGGAAGAAAAAACTTTAATTGTGGTCAAAAAACCTCAAAAAACCACGATTTTTAATGAAAAAACCGAGTTTTCAGCGACCTGGAAGGGTTTCAATTCGCGCGCAGCGCCGGGAAACCTAGGTTAGTATGGTGAAAACCCGATTCAGAAAACAAAACAGAAATCTAACGTAAGGTTTGTGAGTTATTAATTTTTAAAGATGTAAAATTTTGAAAAATAGGGGTAAGTACTAAAATAAAACCACCCTTGCAGGAAAGTCAAATATTTTGCGTCAGTTGGTTGGCGGAGGCCTATTTATAATGATTACTGTCGAAAACCGCTTCAAAAAAGCTTTTCAGGAGTCTGAGATATCTCGATTTGTGTTTCGACGGTGCTTCCTAAGGTAGTTTCAGCTATATGTACCTATGTATGGAATTTAATAAAATTTAAGTTTTTTGCAGATATATGCGAGCTAGCGGGGCGTGCGAGGTGTCAAAAGACGCGTCTCGGCGCGGGCAAGCTCACTGTAAGGTTTTCAGCACTACTTTTGGAAGAAAAAACTTTAATTGTGGTCAAAAAACCTCAAAAAACCACGATTTTTAATGAAAAAACCGAGTTTTCAGCGACCTGGAAGGGTTTCAATTCGCGCGCAGCGCCGGGAAACCTAGGTTAGTATGGTGAAAACCCGATTCAGAAAACAAAACAGAAATCTAACGTAAGGTTTGTGAGTTATTAATTTTTAAAGATGTAAAATTTTGAAAAATAGGGGTAAGTACTAAAATAAAACCACCCTTGCAGGAAAGTCAAATATTTTGCGTCAGTTGGTTGGCGGAGGCCTATTTATAATGATTACTGTCGAAAACCGCTTCAAAAAAGCTTTTCAGGAGTCTGAGATATCTCGATTTGTGTTTCGACGGTGCTTCCTAAGGTAGTTTCAGCTATATGTACCTATGTATGGAATTTAATAAAATTTAAGTTTTTTGCAGATATATGCGAGCTAGCGGGGCGTGCGAGGTGTCAAAAGACGCGTCTCGGCGCGGGCAAGCTCACTGTAAGGTTTTCAGCACTACTTTTGGAAGAAAAAACTTTAATTGTGGTCAAAAAACCTCAAAAAACCACGATTTTTAATGAAAAAACCGAGTTTTCAGCGACCTGGAAGGGTTTCAATTCGCGCGCAGCGCCGGGAAACCTAGGTTAGTATGGTGAAAACCCGATTCAGAAAACAAAACAGAAATCTAACGTAAGGTTTGTGAGTTATTAATTTTTAAAGATGTAAAATTTTGAAAAATAGGGGTAAGTACTAAAATAAAACCACCCTTGCAGGAAAGTCAAATATTTTGCGTCAGTTGGTTGGCGGAGGCCTATTTATAATGATTACTGTCGAAAACCGCTTCAAAAAAGCTTTTCAGGAGTCTGAGATATCTCGGTTAGGTTAGGTTAGGTTAGGTTAGGTTAGGTTAGGTTAGGTTAGGTTGGGGGACCACCCCACAGTGCTTGCGTCCACGTCGCGTCCCCTGGAAACGACCCAGTTCTGTCACCGTAACGGAGTGGCAGACTGGGATCGGCCAAAGTGCACTGTGCATCGTAACTGACTTCTCGCCTTGCTGTTACGATTTCGCCGGAGGCTATGCCTGCTCAACCGCGGGACGCCCAAGGGCGTTTTTTAAAACCCAAAGGCCCTTCTAAGGGCCAACCAAAAGGCCCTTCTCAGGGCCACTCTGACGCTTCAGCGTCAGAAGCTAGCCGCGCGCCGTCTGCAGCTAGCTTCAGGGCGGTAGCGATGTCAGACTCGGAGAGCGAGTCCCTGGCAAGCGTCTCCGACGCAGAGGAAATCCGGTCGCGGAAGCGCGAATTCCGGAAGGCGACATCCGAGGGTTCCTCGGCTTCGGGCTCGACGGGTAAGTCGAAGCCCAAAAAGGCGGCAACAGCCGCGGACTCGCATGTCGTGGGTCTCGCAGACGCCCAACGCCAGTTGGATCTGGCTCGGCGGACCCTGCATCAGCAGGAGCTTGAAGAGCGCGTTGCTGCAAAGGAGCAGCGTGCTCGTGCTGCTCGAACTAGGTCGGGGTATGGTGCGTCCCGCGTCCTGTACGCGGACCACTCCCTGGCCGAGCTGGAGCGGATGGCAGAGGAGGACGAAGAAGAGATTGCGGAGGTCGCCTCTAAGTCCTCTAACCTGAAGGGCACTTTCCAAAAGGCCCTTAAATGCCGTGCCGCTAGCCTACGCGGTATTGTCGAGGAGCTGGTCAAGAGGACAGCGACCGACGAGACGCGGCAACTGCAGGCGAAGGTCGATCGCCTGCAGTCGGAGGTCAGCCAGCTTCATCAGAAGCTAGCCGAAGCCACCGCTCCAAGCGCGGTTCCTAGACCTGCGGTGGAAGCCCCCTCCTCCAACCTTGAGGATATAATCCGAAAGGTCGTAATGGAGGAGCGGGCGTTCACTAGAGCCTGCATTGCAGGCATAGAGGACCGGCTCTTGCCGGAACAACGCCTCCGGCCCCCGCTTGCGGCGGACAAGAGGCGTGAAGAGCCGGGGCCGTCCTCAACTGCAGCGGACCAGAGGCGTGACGAGCCGACGCCGTCCCCACCAGGAGAGGATGCGCTTCTCCCTTCCACCACTCCGTCCAACGATGGTTGGACTGAAGTTGTCGGGAAGGGGAAGGGGAAGGGGAAGGGCAAGGGGAAGGGCAAGGCAACGGCCGCTCCCGCCACCCCCGACGCCGTGCCTCCCAGCCAGCAGTCGCAGGTGACTGGGAAGGGCAAAAGAAAACGGAGGAGGAGAAATCCCCCTCAGTCCGCAGCCGTCGTAGTGACGCTCACTGCGGAGGCTGCAGAAAGAGGGGAGACGTACGCATCCATTTTGGTGCGGGCGCGTGCCAATGCCGATCCCACCCAACTGGGGATCGGCAAAGTCTCCTGCCGGCGGACCCAAACCGGGGCTCGAATTTTCGAGTTCCCGGGGACGGAGGGCAGCGCCAGCGCCGACCTCTTCGCGGCCAAGCTGCAGGAGGCCGTCGCTGACGTGGCCAAGGTGGCCCGTCCGGTAAAGCTGGCGGCCGTCGAGGTGACCGACCTGGATGACTCGGTCACGAAAGAGGAGGTGGTGGCCGCGGTCGCAGCCATTGGCGGCTGTAACGTCGCAGCGGTACAAGCCAGGGACATTAGACCTGGCCGCGGTGGCATGGGCACCATTCGGCTCGAGTGCCCTGTTGCCGCTGCTAAAGCCGTCCTCAACAAGGGTCGGCTCTGCGTAGGCTTCAGCTCGGGTGCAGTCCGAGCACTTGTAGACCAGCCTCTGCGCTGCTACAGGTGCTTCGGTATCGGCCACACCCGAGCCCTCTGTCCGTCCCAGGTCGACAGGACGGACAGTTGCTACCGTTGCGGCAAGGTCGGTCACAAAGCCGTGTCCTGCACGGCCGCCAAGCCACACTGCCTAGTGTGTGCCGCCAGCGGCCGCCCGGCAGACCACGTGATGAAGGGGAGGATGTGCAATCCCCCCACCAAGAAGGGCAAAGCGCAGGCGCCAGTCGGGCCTGCCGCTAGCACGGCTGCGGAGGAGGGGGGTGCGATGACTATTGATGGATAGAGTCGAGCATCGCATCCTCCAGGCGAACGCCAACCACTGCCGAGCTGCCCAGGATCTGCTGATGCAGACCATGGCCGAGTGGTTGGTGGACTTAGTGGTGGTCGCTGAGCCTTACTCGGTCCCTGCCAATTGGGTAGGTGATCGAGACGGCTTGGTGGCAGTGGTGTCGCGGTCTTCCACGGACTCCCCTCCCCTCTCGCTTTTAGAGAAGGGTCAGGGATACGTGGCCACCGCGTGGGGAGATTTAGCCCTTGTGGGGGTCTATTTCTCCCCGAACCGCCCTCTCGCAGACTTTGAGAATTTTCTCGAAATCCTCACTGCCGTCGTCGGGAGGGCGGCGCCACGCCAGGTCGTGGTGCTGGGCGACCTCAACGCCAAGTCGGAGGCCTGGGGCAACCCGGCTGCCTCCTGCAACGTCCGGGGACGCGCCGTCGAGTTTTGGTCGGCGTCTTGCGGTGTGACCCTCCTCAACAGGGGGTCGGTCCACACGTGTGTGCGGCAACGCGGAGGTTCGGTGGTTGACGTGTCGTTTGCCACCCCCTTGCTAGCCGCACGCATCGTGAACTGGCGGGTGGAGATGGTGGAGACCATGTCGGACCACAGATATGTGCGGTTCGACATCTCCACCCCGAGTTCGAGCTCCCGGGGGGAGATGGCCCGCTCTGGCAGGTCTCCCTTCCCTCGGTGGGCTCTCACTCGGTTGGACCGGGAGGCAGCCAAGGAGGCGGCCTTCCTGCAGGACTGGCTGTCGCCCCCTGTTGAGGTCCTGGACGTTGACGTCGCAGCCGTGCAGCTCAGGGGATCCCTGACCGAGGTGTGCAACTCCAGCATGCCTCGGTCTCGCCGTCCCCCTCCCCGTCGTGCCGTCTATTGGTGGACGGAGGAGTTGGCGGGGCTCCGTGCCAACTGCGTGGCGGCCAGGAGGGCCTACACGCGGAGCCGACGGCGCAGCGCACGTGATCTGGCAGCCGAGGACCTCCTGTACGCCTCTTACAGAGAGGCGCAGGCGGCCCTCGGGTCAGCTATGTGCGCTGCCAGGGACGCGGCGAACGCCGAGATGCTGGAGAGTCTCGACCGGGATCCCTATGGGAGACCGTACAAGGCGGCGCGGAACAAGTTGCGCCCCCACGGTCCCCCGCTGACCGAGACCCTCGAGCCGGCCCTGCTGGATGGGGTGGTTCGGTCCTTGTTTCCACGCAGGACCGAATTCACCCCACCAACGATGGATCCTCCACAAAGGGAGGCGTTACAGGACGAGGAGGTCCCTCCGGTGACAGCGGAGGAGTTTAGCGCGGGGTTGTTCAGCCTCCGCGCAAAAAAGACGGCCCCTGGACCGGACGGCGTTCCAGCACGGGTGGTAGCCATAGCTGCCGCTCAAATGGAGGACAGGTTTCGGGACCTTTTCAGCGCGTGCCTTACCGCTGGCAGGTTCCCGAAGCCCTGGAAGGAGGGGCAGCTATGCCTACTTCGCAAGGAGGGACGTCCGGTCGATTCCCCCTCGGCATACCGGCCTATCGTTCTGCTCGATGAGGTCGGCAAATTGTTCGAGGGGATCATCGCCAGTCGGCTGAACAGCCACCTGCGGAGGGTCGGCCCGGACCTGTCGGACGACCAGTTCGGTTTCCGACAGGGTCGGTCGACAATCGACGCGCTGGCCCTACTCAAGGGTCAGGTGAGGGGGGCGTTTGAGGCGGGGGATGGAGTGCTGGCGGTGTCATTCGACATAGCCAACGCCTTCAACTCCATTCCCCACTCGACGATATTGGAGGCGCTCCGGTATCATGGAGTGCCCCAATACTTGAGGGACCTGCTAGCCGACTACTTGGAGGACCGCGAGGTCCTCCTTGTAGACAAATCGGCCACTCTGAGGCGGTACGGCGCAGAGTCCGGTGTTCCACAGGGGTCGGTGCTAGGCCCTCCTTTGTGGAATATCGGATTCGATTGGCTCCTGCGGGGAGCCCTGCTCCAGGGCACGAGTGTCATCTGCTACGCGGATGACACTCTCCTCACTGCCCGGGGCAGGAACTTCAGGGAGGCGGCCTGTCTGGCCTCGGCTGGCGGATCGTTGGTCGCAGGAAGGATCCGCCGCCTGGGGTTGAGGGTGGCGCTGAACAAGACTGAGGCTGTGTTCTTCCACGGGCCTCGGCAGCGCTGCCCTCCGGATGCCCACATTGTTGTGGAGGGCACCAGGGTGGACGTACGGACCCAGATGAAGTATCTGGGTCTGATACTTGATAGCAGGTGGCGCTTCGGCCCACATTTCAGCGGGCTGTCGACGCGCCTGCTGAAAGCCGCGGACGCGCTGTCATGGCTCCTCCCGAACCTGGGGGGGCCTGGTGCGCTATGCCGGCGCCTGTATGCTGGTATTTTGCGGAGCATGGCCCTATACGGCGCCCCCATTTGGGAGGAGTCTCTGCACCGGAGGGAGAATGCGACGGCGATCCGCAGGCCACAAAGGGCCATTGCACTGCGGGTTGCGAGGGCCTACCGCTCGGTAGGCTTTTCGGCGGCGTGCGCTCTGGCCAGCACCCCTCCTTGGGAGTTGGAGGCGTGGGTGCTCGCCAGAGTGTACGAATGGACGGCGCGCCGGAAAGCGCTCGGGGGGCGCCCCGTCGCGGAAGAGAGGGAGGCCGTGCGGAGGGAGGCGAGGGACGCCATTGTGGTCCACTGGACGCAGGACCTCGCCGCCGCCACCTTTGGCCGCCGTACCCTGGACGCACTCGGTCCGGTCCTGCAGGACTGGCTCGAGAGGCGACACGGTTTCCTCTCCTTCCGTCTGGTGCAGGTGCTGTCAGGACACGGCTGTTTTGGCTCGTACCTGCACCGGATCGGGAGGGAGGAGACTGCGGCGTGCCACGACTGCGGCGCCGCGGAAGACAATGCGCAGCACACTCTCGAGGTGTGCCCAGCTTGGTCCGAGCGGCGCCGTAGTCTCATTGCGGAGATCGGACAGGACCTCTCGCTCCCCGGCGTGGTCAAATCTATGCTGGAGAGCGAGGAGTCCTGGGCAGCGGTCGCCTCCTTCTGCGAGGATGTCATCTCGCAAAAGGAGGCGGCGGAGCGCGCGCGTGAGGAAGACCCTCTCGCTGCGCCGCTCCGAAGACGAAGGAGAGGTCGGAGAAGAGGCCGTTTTCTCCCTCCTCCTGGTGGTGACACGCGGGCGACCGGCACGGGGGTGCCTCCGCCCGCATTGCACTCGTCACCGCCTTCGTCCGTCATTCCCGGCCCTCTCCCTACGGGGAGGGCGTGATGGGTTGGGTGGGTGTTCGTCGGAGGAGGACTGGACGCAAAGGCTGCGCCGGTCTCCCAGTCCCCCTCCAGTAAGACGATGCGGGAATGCCGCTGGGTCGTTTTAGTGGGTATACCGAGCTTAGCTCGGGGAGTCCCACATAGCCCCCCGCTCCCCCGAGCGGGAGGTATGCGTAATGCATTTTTTCCCAGCGCAAAAAAAAAAAAAAAAAAAAAAGGTTAGGTTAGGTTGGGGGACCACCCCACAGTGCTTGCGTCCACGTCGCGTCCCCTGGAAACGACCCAGTTCTGTCACCGTAACGGAGTGGCAGACTGGGATCGGCCAAAGTGCACTGTGCATCGTAGCTCTTTTGAACGCCTTGTTACTACGATTTCGCGGGAGGCTATGCCTGCTCCACCGCGGGACGCCCTAGGGCGTTTTTTAAAACCCAAAGGCCCTTCTAAGGGCCAACCAAAAGGCCCTTCTCAGGGCCAACCCAAAGGCCCTTCTCAGGGCCACTCTGACGCTTCAGCGTCAGAAGCTAGCCGCGCGCCGTCTGCAGCTAGCTCCGCGGTTGCGATGTCAGACTCGGAGAGCGAGTCCCTGGCAAGCGTCTCCGACGCGGAAGAAATCCGGTCGCGGAAGCGCGAATTCCGGAAGGCGACATCCGAGGGTTCCTCGGCCTCGGGCTCGACGGGCAAGTCGAAGCCCAAAAAGGCGGCAACAGCCGCGGACTCGCATGTCGTGGGTCTCGCGGACGCCCAACGTCAGCTAGACCTGGCTAGGCGGACGCTGCACCAGCAGGAGCTCGAAGAGCGCGTTGCTGCCAAGGAGCAGCGTGCTCGTGCTGCTCGGACCAGGTCTGGGTACGGTGCGTCTCGCGTTTTGTACGCGGACCACTCCCTGGCCGAGCTGGAGCGGATGGCGGAGGAGGACGAGGAAGAGATCGTGGAGGTCGCCTCTAAGTCCTCCAACCTGAAGGGCACTTTTCAGAAGGCCCTTAAATGCCGTGCTGCGAGCCTGCGCGGCATAGTCGAGGAGCTGGTCAAGAGGACAGCAACCGACGAGACGCGGCAACTGCAGGCGAAGGTCGATCGCCTGCAGTCGGAGGTCAGCCAGCTTCATCAGAAGTTGGCTGAAGCCACCGCCCCCCCAGCGGTAGACCCCAGACCTGCGGTGGAAGCCCCCTCCTCCAACCTTGAGGATATAATCCGAAAGGTCGTAATGGAGGAGCGGGCGTTCACGCGAGCCTGCATCGCAGGCATAGAGGACCGGCTCTTGCCGGAACAACGCCTCCGGCCCCCGCTTGCGGCGGACAAGAGGCGTGAAGAGCCGGGGCCGTCCTCTCTTGCGGCGGACAAAAGGCGTGAAGAGCCGACGCCGTCCCCACCAGTAGAGGACGCGCTTCTCCCATCCACCACTCCGTCCAACGATGCAGGTTGGACTGAAGTGGTCGGGAAGGGGAAGGGGAAGGGCAAGGGGAAGGGCAAGGCAACGGCCGCTCCCGCCACCCCCGACGCCGCGCCTCCCAGCCAGTCGCAGGTGACTGGGCAGGGAAAGAAGAAGAGGAAACGGAGGAGGAAAAATCCCCCACAGTCCGCAGCCGTCGTAGTGACGCTCACCGCGGAGGCTGCGGAAAGAGGGGAGACGTACGCGTCCATTTTGTTGCGGGCGCGTGCCAATGCCGATCCAACCCAACTGGGGATCGGCAAAGTCTCTTGCCGGCGGACCCAAACCGGGGCTCGGATATTCGAGTTCCCGGGTGCGGAGGGCAGTGCCAGCGCCGACCTCTTCGCAGCCAAGCTGCAGGAGGCCGTCGCGGACGTGGCCAAGGTGGCCCGACCAGTAAAGCTGGCGGCGGTGGAGGTGGCCGACCTTGACGACTCGGTCACTAAAGAGGAGGTGGTGGCCGCGGTCGCAGCCATTGGTGGCTGTAGCGTCGCAGCGGTGCAAGCCAGGGATATAAGACCTGGCCGCGGTGGCATGGGCACTATTCGGCTCGAGTGCCCAGTCGCCGCTGCTAAAGCCGTCCTCGACAAGGGACGGCTCTGCGTAGGCTTCAGCTCGGGTGCAGTCCGAGCACTTGTAGACCAGCCTCTGCGCTGCTACAGGTGCTTCGGTATCGGCCACACCCGAGCCCTCTGTCCGTCCCAGGTCGACAGGACGGACAGTTGCTACCGCTGCGGCAAGGTCGGCCACAAAGCCTTGTCCTGCACTGCCGCCAAGCCACACTGCCTAGTGTGTGCCGCCAGTGGCCGCCCGGCAGACCACATGATGAAGGGGAGGATGTGCAATCCCCCCGCCAAGAAGGGCAAAGCGCAGGCGCCAGTCGGGCCTGCCGCTAGCACGGCTGCGGAGGAGGGGGGTGCGATGACTATTGATGGATAGAGTCGAGCATCGCATCCTCCAGGCGAACGCCAACCACTGCCGAGCTGCCCAGGATCTGCTGATGCAGACCATGGCCGAGTGGTTGGTGGACTTGGTGGTGGTCGCTGAGCCTTACTCGGTCCCTGCCAATTGGGTAGGCGATCGAGACGGCTTGGTGGCAGTGGTGTCGCGGTCTTCCACGGACTCCCCTCCCCTCTCGCTGTTAGAGAAGGGTCAGGGATACGTGGCCGCCGCGTGGGGAGATTTAGCCCTTGTGGGGGTCTATTTCTCCCCGAACCGCCCTCTCGCAGACTTTGAGAATTTTCTCGAAATCCTCACTGCCGTCGTCGGGAGGGCGGCGCCACGCCAGGTCGTGGTGCTGGGCGACCTCAACGCCAAATCGGAGGCCTGGGGCAACCCGGCTGCCTCCTGCAACGTCCGGGGACGCGCCGTCGAGTTTTGGTCGGCGTCTTGCGGTGTGACCCTCCTCAACAGGGGGTCGGTCCACACGTGTGTGCGGCAACGCGGAGGTTCGGTGGTTGACGTGTCGTTTGCCACCCCCTTGCTAGCCGCACGCATCGTGAACTGGCGGGTGGAGATGGTGGAGACCATGTCGGACCACAGATATGTGCGGTTCGACATCTCCACCTCGAGTTCGAGCTCCCGGGGGGAGATGGCCCGCTCTGGCAGGTCTCCCTTCCCTCGGTGGGCTCTCACTCGGTTGGACCGGGAGGCAGCCAAGGAGGCGGCCTTCCTGCAGGACTGGCTGTCGCCCCCTGTTGAGGTCCTGGACGTCGACGTCGCAGCCGTGCAGCTCAGGGGATCCCTGACCGAGGTGTGCAACTCCAGCATGCCTCGGTCTCGCCGTCCCCCTCCCCGTCGTGCCGTTTATTGGTGGACGGAAGAGTTGGCGGGGCTCCGTGCCAACTGCGTGGCGGCCAGGAGGGCCTACACGCGAAGCCGACGGCGCAGCGCACGTGATCTGGCAGCCGAGGACCTCCTGTACGCCTCTTACAGAGAGGCGCAGGCGGCCCTCGGGTCGGCTATGTGCGCTGCCAGGGACGCGGCGAACGCCGAGATGCTGGAGAGTCTCGACCGGGATCCCTATGGGAGACCGTACAAGGCGGCGCGGAACAAGTTGCGCCCCCGCGGTCCCCCGCTGACCGAGACCCTCGAGCCGGCCCTGCTGGATGGGGTGGTTCGGTCCTTGTTTCCACGCAGGACCGAATTCACCCCACCAACGATGGATCCTCCACAGAGGGAGGCGTCACAGGACGAGGAGGTCCCTCCGGTGACGGCGGAGGAGTTTAGCGCGGGGTTGTTCAGCCTCCGCGCAAAAAAGACGGCCCCTGGACCGGACGGCGTTCCAGCACGGGTGGTAGCCATAGCTGCCGCTCAAATGGAGGACAGGTTTCGGGACCTTTTCAGCGCGTGCCTTACCGCTGGGAGGTTCCCGAAGCTTTGGAAGGAGGGGCAGCTATGCCTACTGCGCAAGGAGGGACGTCCGGTCGATTCCCCCTCGGCGTACCGGCCCATCGTTCTGCTCGATGAGGTCGGTAAATTGTTCGAGGGGATCATCGCCAGTCGGCTGAACAGCCATCTGCGGAGGGTCGGCCCGGACCTGTCGGACGCCCAGTTTGGTTTCCGACAGGGTCGGTCGACCATCGATGCGCTGGCCCTACTCAAGGGTCAGGTGAAGGGGGCGTTTGAGGCGGGGGACGGAGTGCTGGCGGTGTCATTCGACATAGCCAACGCCTTCAACTCCGTTCCCCACTCGACGATATTGGAGGCGCTCCGGTATCATGGAGTGCCCCAGTACTTGAGGGACCTGCTGGCCGACTACTTGGAGGACCGCGAGGTCCTCCTTGTAGACAAATCGGCCACTCTGAGGTGGTACGGCGCAGAGTCCGGTGTTCCACAGGGGTCGGTGCTAGGCCCTCCTTTGTGGAACATCGGATTCGATTGGCTCCTGCGGGGAGCCCTGCTCCAGGGCACGAGTGTCATCTGCTACGCGGATGACACTCTCCTCACTGCCCGGGGCAGGAACTTCAGGGAGGCGGCCTGTCTGGCCTCGGCTGGCGGATCGTTGGTCGCAGGAAGGATCCGCCGCCTGGGGTTGAAGGTGGCGCTGAACAAGACCGAGGCCGTGTTCTTCCACGGGCCTCGGCAGCGCTGCCCTCCGGATGCCCACATCGTTGTGGAGGGCACTAGGGTGGACGTACAGACTCAGATGAAGTATCTGGGTCTGGTACTTGATAGCAGGTGGCGCTTCGGCCCACATTTCAGCGGGCTGTCGACGCGCCTGTTGAAAGCCGCGGACGCGCTGTCATGGCTCCTGCCGAACCTGGGGGGGCCTGGTGCGCTATGCCGGCGCCTGTATAGTGGCATCCTGCGGAGCATGGCCCTATACGGCGCCCCCATATGGGAGGAGTCCCTACACAGGAGGGAGAACGCGACGGCGATCCGCAGGCCACAAAGGGCCATTGCACTGCGGGTTGCGAGGGCCTATCGTTCGGTAGGCTTTTCGGCGGCGTGCGCTCTGGCCAGCACCCCTCCTTGGGAGTTGGAGGCGTGGGTGCTCGCCAGAGTGTACGAATGGACGGCGCGCCGGAAAGCGCTCGGGGAGCGCCCCGTCGCGGAAGAGAGGGAGGCCGTGCGGAGGGAGGCGAGGGACGCCATTGTTGTCCACTGGACGCAGGACCTCGCCGCCGCCACCTTTGGCCGCCGTACCCTGGACGCGCTCGGTCCGGTCCTGCAGGACTGGCTTGAGAGGCGACACGGCTTCCTCTCCTTCCGTCTGGTGCAGGTGCTGTCAGGACACGGCTGTTTTGGCTCGTACCTGCACCGGATCGGGAGGGAGGAGACTGCGGCGTGCCACGACTGCGGCGCCGCGGAAGACAATGCGCAGCACACTCTCGAGGTGTGCCCAGCTTGGTCCGAGCGGCGCCGTAGTCTCATCGCGGAGATCGGACAGGACCTCTCACTCCCCGGCGTGGTCAAATCTATGCTGGAGAGCGAGGAGTCCTGGGCAGCGGTCGCCTCCTTCTGCGAGGATGTCATCTCGCAAAAGGAGGCGGCGGAGCGCGCGCGTGAGGAAGACCCTCTCGCTGCACCGCTCCGAAGACGAAGGAGAGGTCGGAGAAGAGGTCGTTTTCTCCCTCCTCCTGGTGGTGACACGCGGGCGACCGGCACGGGGGTGCCTCCGCCCGCATTGCACTCGTCACCGCCTTCGTCCGTCATTCCCGGCCCTCTCCCTACGGGGAGGGCGTGATGGGTTGGGTGGGTGTTCGTCGGAGGAGGACTGGACGCAAAGGCTGCGCCGGTCTCCCAGTCCCCCTCCAGTAAGACGATGCGGGAATGCCGCTGGGTCGTTTTAGTGGGTATACCGGGCTTAGCTCGGGGAGTCCCACATAGCCCCCCGCTCCCCCGAGCGGGAGGTATGCGTAAAGCATTTTTTCCCAGCGCAAAAAAAAAAAAAAAAAAAAAAAAAAAAAAAAAAAAAAAAAAAAAAAAAAAAAAAAAAAAAAAAGGTTAGGTTAGGTTCCCCACCGAAGGTGTCTCCACGTTGTCGTCGTGGTGGGGCTTGTGTGTCTCAATGATCTTGGAGCTTTGCCGGTAGAGTTACTCATGCCGGAAAGGTCCAAGTGAGAGACCAGACTAAGAGAGATACCGGGACGGGGTCGCTCCTGATCGATCGACGACAGTCGATTGACAGAGGACGTGACCATGCTGCTGCGGTGCAGGCGCACCAAAGTGGCACATGTTTCTCTCCCTAAGGAGAGAATTTTCGGCGGGTTCGCTGAGTCGGGTCGGCCGGACAGCGAACGGAGGCATGTTTAATGCCGCCGCCGGGGGCTTGGCTTAATTGCCTGGCCCAGAGGAAGGCTACCTCTAAGATAAAAAACCACCCAATCCTAAGCTTTGAAGCGCGGTGAGAGGATGAATGGCTGGAGGGAGTCCAGTCGTGAGCGCTTCCCCTACAGAGCACCTGCCGCACTCTGTAGTATGTAGGCTTACCCAGGTAAAAGGCTCTGCCTGGGTGGACATTTATTTCCTTACTACTCGTGGGAACCAAATGGATACCAACAATTTAAATAATAAAAAAGGAGAAGATGTAGTGGAGGTGCCACTTGCCGGTGACGGCAACAAGAGCCGAGGAGGCTCTCGGTCCTCGCAAGAGGATCCAAATATGTCCGACCAGGACTCGCGCGGTCGCTCCAAATTCTGGAGGAAACGATCGCGCGACGAAGTTTTTTCGGACCGAGCGGGGTCGGCAGGTCTCACCTCAAGCGAGGAGAACCTGCCGGCTGCGAAAGTGCCGACGGTAAGGAGAGGCCGGGGTCGCGCTGTGGGAGCTTCCGCTCCTCTCCCTCGGCGTGACGATCGGGGTCGCTTCAAACGACCCGATACGCCGGGAGTCGGCGGAGAAAGTGACCCAGGGGTTTCTTCCGGGGTCTCCATTGAGGAGACGAGAGGGGTCACCGTCTCTCTTGTGGGCACGAGAGCGGAAGCCAACGCAGCGAAGCGTGCCCAGAGCAGAGCGGTCGCAGCCGACGAGGTCGCTGAAATGGCCCGCCAGGCACGGGAGCGGCGGGCTGCTCAGGCGGCTGCGGGGTCAAGCCAAACGGCAGAGGCGCTGAGCCGCCAGGTGTTGGACGGCGTGGACGTTGTCCTGAAGGTTGCGACCAAATCCGGCAACCTGAAGGGCTCGTTCACCAGGGCCCTTAAGGAGGCGGCAGAAGGGATCAGGGAGGCTGTGGAGGTCCTCCTGGATCGCACGTCCTCGGAGGAGACGAAAAAGCTGTGGGACGAAAACAGCCGTCTCCGATCCGAGCTGGAGGACCTCAAGCGGGAGTTTGCCGCTCAGAGGGGTAACTGGCAGCAGCAGGCAGCTCCTGCATCCACCAGCCCCCCTCCTGCTGTAGCTTCGTCGACCCCTGCAGCTATACCACCGCCTGCACTTGCGATGTCGGACGAAGACATCGAGAGGGTGGCCCGAATCTGCATGATGCAGTGTGGGGGTATGGTGTCTGCCCGACTGGAGGCGCTGGAGTCGCGACTCCCTCCTGCTGAAACTCTCCGGCCACCGCTTGCGGCGGATAGTCGGAGGAAAGAGGGGCCTATTCAGGCAGGCACAAAGCTTGCAGAGGGGGCTAATAAACCCACGGGGGGGAACAAGAAGCCCACAGCGGGTGCTTCTGCGTCCCCTCCCCAATCTACTGCGGTCCCGGCGACCACGCCTCCCGCCCAGGTGCCCTGGACGACGGTAGTTAAACGGGGCCGCAAGAAGAGGGCGATGCAGCCGGCACCTGCTGGCCCGGCACCTGCTGGCCCGGTACCTGCTGGCCTGGGACCTAAAAAGGGTGCGAAGGCACCCAAACCGAGACCCCCACGTTCCGAGGCTGTGGTAATCACCCTGCAGCCTGAAGCCTCGGAGAGGGGGGTCAGTTTTAAGTCGGTGCTGGCTGAGGTGAAGTCGAAGCTTAACTTCAGCGACTTTGCCACCCCGGCCGGCTTTGGTTTCAGGACGGCAGTCACAGGGGCCAAAATATTTGAGGTGTCCGGTGCTGCAAGGCAGGAGAGGGCGGACATTCTGGCCGCCAAACTGCGGGAGGTCCTCAAACCGGAGGATGTCCGAGTGTCCAGGCCCACAAAAACGGCTGAGTTACGCGTTGGTGGGTTGGACGACTCCGTGACCCCGGAGGAGGTAGTGGCGGCCATTGCCCGAAGTGGTGAATGTCCGTCTGAAAACATACAGGCGGGCGAAATCCGCCGAGGTGCGACTGGGCTGGGCACAGTTTGGGTGCGGTGCCCGTTGGCAGTTGCAACCAAGGTCGCGGATGGCAGAAGGCTGCTGGTGGGCTGGGTGTCAGCGAGCGTGAAACTCCTGCCACCCAGGGTCATGCAGTGCTTCCGCTGCCTGGAAAAAGGACATGTCCGGGTGCAGTGCACTGCAGACGTTGACCGCAGTGATCTCTGCTATCGCTGCAGTCGACCCGGCCACAAGGCGGCACAGTGCTTCGCAGTGCCAAACTGCAGTCTTTGTGCAGCTGCAGGGAAGCCTGCGGAGCACAAACTTGGGGGGAAAGCCTGCAAGGCCCCCAAAGCAGGCAAAAAGAGTAAGGCTGTCGGAGTACCTGCGCCCCTCCCACAGCCCGGCAGCCAAGTTGATTCCCGACCCACGGAAGGAGGAGAAGCCGGAGAAATGGACTGCCAGTGATGGCACAATTTCATTTTCTCCAGGCGAACATCAACCACTCTTCCAGAGCTCAGGATCTCTTGCTCCAGAGCATGGCGGAGTGGTCGATCAACGCGGCAGTGGTCGCCGAGCCGTATTTTGTTCCTGCCCGTGATAACTGGGCAGGGGACGTAGACGGTTCGGTTGCCATAATTGGCGGGACTCTTGATGGTCCCTCCCGAGGACGCGGCTGGGTGGCCGCTATCATTGGGGGGATTGCCACCATTGGGGTATATTTCTCGCCCAACAGGAGTCTCGCCGACTTCGAGAGGTTCCTTGTCGAGCTGGGTGCCGTCGTGAGCCAGTTCCACCCTCGCCCGGTGCTGTTGCTCGGGGATCTCAACGCCAAATCTGCAGCGTGGGGATCTCCGGTCAATGATCTTAAGGGCGAGGTGTTGGAGGACTGGGCAATTGCGACCGGCCTGACCGTTCTGAATCGGGGGTCGGAGTTCACGTGCGTGCGGCAGCGGGGCGGGTCTGTAGTGGACGTCTCGTTCGCTAGCTCCGCTGTTGCGGGCCGTGTACGCGACTGGCGAGTCGCCGTGGAGGTGGAGACGTTGTCAGATCATCGGTACATCCGTTTCAACGTCTCCACTCAGACCGCGGACGGCGGCCGAACGTCGGCCCCGCGAACGGATGGTCCTCGCTGGTCGTATAAGCAGATCGACAGGGAGCTTCTCGAGGAAGCCGCAATCATCCAGGCCTGGGTTTGGGAGTCAACGACGAACGAACCCGTCGACGTCGAAGGGGAGGCGCAGTGGTTCCGCGGGGCGATGGCGCGAATATGCGACGCGTCCATGCCCCGTGTCCGCACACAACCCACAGGGCGCCGGTTGTATTGGTGGACCGCCGAAATCGCGCAGATGCGCAGGACCTGCGTGAAGGTTAGGCGCCGGTACAGCCGATACCGGAGGAGACGTCGTCGGGTTCCGGAAGAAGAAGCCGCGCGGTATGAGGTGTACCGCGCGGCGAAGAAGGCTCTGTGGCTAGCCATCGGCGAGTCGAAGGCTCGATCCAGAGAGGAGATGTTGGCGACCCTAGACGGAGATCCATGGGGGCGCCCTTACCGTACGGTCCGAGGAAAACTTCGCGCCTGGGCGCCCCCACTCACTGAGAGCCTAGAGCCTCAGTTGCTGGAAGGGGTGGTCGCAGCCCTCTTCCCTGCCAGAGAAGAGCTCGTGCCACCGCCGATGGCATTGTCCACAGCCACAGAGTCGGAGGATGAGGAGGTCCCCGAGGTGACACAGCCAGAGATGAGGACGGCCGTAATGCGGCTCCGGGTCAAAGCCGTTGCCCCGGGACCCGATGGAGTTCCCGGTCGTGCGCTCGTCCTCGCTCTGAAGGAGTTGGAGCCCCAGCTGCGAGGACTCTTCACAGCTTGCCTTGAGCAGGGCCGCTTCCCCGCTCAGTGGAAGACAGGTCGTTTGGTCCTGCTCAAGAAGGCAGGGCGCCCAGCGGACTCGCCGTCCGCATACCGGCCCATAGTGCTACTAGACGAGGTGGCTAAGCTTTTTGAGCGAATAATTGCTGCCCGCCTCGTCGGTCACTTGTACAGAGAAGGGCCGGATCTGGACGACAGTCAGTTCGGCTTTAGGCATGGGCGCTCCACCATCGATGCCATAATGCGAGTAAGAGTCCTGGCGGAGGAGGCGGTGTCCCGGGGTGGGGTGATGCTGGCGGTGTCCTTGGACATCTCCAACGCATTCAACACCCTGCCCTGGAGCTGTATTCGGGAGGCACTGAGGTACCACAGGGTGCCCCGTTACCTCCGCCACATCGTTGGGGCTTATCTGGCGGAAAGATGTGTCACCTTCTGGGGACGCGACGGCGAGGGTCGTCGTGATATGTCGTGCGGTGTTCCACAGGGCTCGGTTTTGGGCCCACCTCTGTGGAACATCGGTTACGACTGGGTGCTGAGGGGCGAACTCCAACCGGGAGTGGACCTAGTGTGTTACGCGGACGACACGCTGGTCACGGCCCGGGGGAGTTCGTACAGGGAGGCAACGTTGCTGGCGACGGCTGCGGTCTCACAGGTGGTGAGCCGCATACGTCGCCTGGGCCTGGAGGTGGCTCTCAACAAGTCGGAGGCCATGGTTTTTCATGGACCCCGACGGGCGCCGCCGCCGGGATCACATATCGTGGTCGGGGGGGTCCAAATCGCTGTCGAGTCCACCATGAAATACCTTGGACTGGTGCTCGACAGCCGGTGGGACTTTGGTCCCCACTTCCGGCGGCTGACGCCCAGGTTGATGGACGCCGCGGGCGCACTCGCAACGTTGCTACCCAATCTCGGGGGCCCGAGCACCGCCTGTAGGCGGTTGTACTTGGGGATCGTACGATCCATGGCCCTGTACGGGGCCCCAGTGTGGGCTTCGGATCTGACGGCCGGCAGCATCGCGATACTGCGAAGACCGCAGAGAGCGATGGCCGTCAGGGTTATCAGGGGATATCGTACGATCTCCAACGAGGCGGCTTGTGCACTGGCCGGATCTCCGCCCTGGGACTTGGAGGCGAGGGTCCTCGCCTCGCTGTACCGGTGGCGTGAGGAGGTGCGGACGCGGGGTGGTGAACCGATGCAGCGAGAGATCGAACTGCGTCGGTCACAGCTCCGCGAAGTCATGGTGGCGGAATGGCGGAACAGGCTTGCGCGCCCTACCGCCGGCTTCGCTACCGTCGATGCGATCCGACCAGTGCTCGACGAATGGCTCGGGAGGAAGCACGGCTCCCTGTCGTTTCGTGCGACGCAGGTGCTCTCGGGGCATGGCTGCTTCGGGAAGTACCTGTGTCGCATAAACAGGGAGCCGGACGCTCGGTGCCATCACTGCACCGACTGTCGGGAGGACACGGCGCAGCACACTCTGGAAGAGTGTACCGCATGGGAGGAGCAGCGCCGTGCCCTCGTATCCGAGGTAGGACCCGACTTGTCGCTGCCAGCCGTTGCTCGTTCAATGGTCGGGAGCGCCGAGTCGTGGGAAGCGGTGATCTCCTTCTGTGAAGATGTCATTTCGCAGAAGGAGGCTGCGGAGAGGGAGAGGGAGGAAGTGACCTCTCTCCCGATCCGCAGCAGGCGAACCGGGCGTCGGCGGAGAGCGGACAACGCCCTCTTCCAGCCCCCATAAGCGGTCCGGAGGGACGGCGAACTCGGGGTCGTTCGCCATCCCCCTATCCAGCAGGACCCGAGGCGGCAGCGCGTCGTGTTCCACGTGCGCCCCCCTTTTTGACGTGGCAGGGGGAGGACACCTCACTCTCCCCGCCAGGCTGAGGTGGCCCGCAGAGGCGGGCCGGCACTAGCCGGAGATCGTGGAAGTCGCACTAGTTCCCACGATCCCCGGTGCAAGTGTGGGAAGGAACACTGGGGTGGTTTTTAGTCAGTAAGAGTCTGACAGACCCCTTCGCCCGCCCCAGGCGAAGGACATCCATGAGGATTTTCCACCCCGGCAACAAAAAAAAAAAAAAAAAAAAGGTTAGGTTAGGTTAGGTTAGGTTAGGTTAGGTTGGGGTGGGGGACCACCCCACAGTGCTTGCGTCCACGTCGCGTCCCCTGGAAACGACCCAGTTCTGTCACCGTAACGGAGTGGCAGACTGGGATCGGCCAAAGTGCACTGTGCATCGTAGCTCTTTTGAACGCCTTGTCACTACGATTTCGCGGGAGGCTATGCCTGCTCCACCGCGGGACGCCTTAGGGCGTTTTTTAAAACCCAAAGGCCCTTCTAAGGGCCAACCAAAAGGCCCTTCTCAGGGCCAAACCAAAGGCCCTTCTCAGGGCCACTCCGACGCTTCTGCGTCAGAGGCTAGCCGCGCGCCGTCTGCAGCTAGCTTCAGGGCGGTCGAGACGTCAGACTCGGAGAGCGAGTCCCTGGCCAGCGTCTCCGATGCGGGTGAAGTCCGGTCGCGAAAGCGCGAGTTCCGGAAGGTGGCATCCGAGGGTTCCTCGGCCTCGGGCTCGACGGGCAAGTCGAAGCCCAAAAAGGCGGCATCAGCCGCGGACTCGCATCTCGTGGGTCTCGCGGACGCCCAACGCGAGCTAGACCTGGCTCGGCGGACGCTGCACCAGCAGGAGCTGGAAGAGCGCGTTGCTGCCAAGGAGCAGCGTGCTCGTGCTGCTCGGACCAGGTCTGGGTACGGTGCGTCTCGCGTTTTGTACGCGGACCACTCCCTGGCCGAGCTGGAGCGGATGGCGGAGGAGGACGAAGAAGAGATCGTGGAGGTCGCCTCTAAGTCCTCCAACCTGAAGGGCACGTTTCAGAAGGCCCTTAAATGCCGTGCTGCGAGCCTGCGCGGCATAGTCGAGGAGCTGGTCAAGAGGACAGCGACCGACGAGACGCGGCAACTGCAGGCGAAGGTCGATCGCCTGCAATCGGAGGTCAGCCAGCTTCATCAGAAGCTAGCCGAAGCCACCGCTCCAAGCGCGGTCCCTAGACTTGCGGTGGAAGCCCCCTACTCCAACCTTGAGGATATAATCCGAAAGGTCGTAATGGAGGAGCGGGCGTTCACGAGAGCCTGCATCGCAGGCATAGAGGACCGGCTCTTGCCGGAACAACGCCTCCGGCCCCCGCTTGCGGCGGACAAGAGGCGTGAAGAGCCGGGGCCGTCCTCAACTGCAGCGGACCAGAGGCGTGACGAGCCGACGCCGTCCCCACCAGGAGAGGACGCGCTTCTCCCTTCCACCACTCCGTCCAACGATGCAGGTTGGACTGAAGTGGTCGGGAAGGGGAAGGGGAAGGGCAAGGGGAAGGGCAAGGCAACGGCCGCTCCCGCCACCCCTGACGCCGCGCCTCCCAGCCAGTCGCAGGTGACTGGGCAGGGAAAGAAGAAGAGGAAACGGAGGAGGAGAAATCCCCCTCCGTCCGCAGCCGTCGTAGTGACGCTCACCGCGGAGGCTGCGGAAAGAGGGGAGACGTACGCGTCCATTTTGGTGCGGGCGCGTGCCAATGCCGATCCAACCCAATTGGGGATCGGCAAAGTCTCTTGCCGGCGGACCCAAACCGGAGCTCGAATTTTCGAGTTCCCGGGGGCAGAGGGCAGCGCCAGCGCCGACCTCTTCGCAGCCAAGCTGCAGGAGGCCGTCGCTGACGTGGCCAAGGTGGCCCGTCCGGTAAAGCTGGCGGCGGTGGAGGTGGCCGACCTTGACGACTCGGTCACTAAAGAGGAGGTGGTGGCCGCGGTCGCATCCATTGGTGGCTGTAGCGTCGCAGCGGTGCAAGCCAGGGATATAAGACCTGGCCGCGGTGGCATGGGCACTATTCGGCTCGAGTGCCCAGTCGCCGCTGCTAAAGCCGTCGTCGACAAGGGACGGCTCTGCGTAGGCTTCAGCTCGGGTGCAGTCCGAGCACTTGTAGACCAGCCTCTGCGCTGCTACAGGTGCTTCGGTATCGGCCACACCCGAGCCCTCTGTCCGTCCCAGGTCGACAGGACGGACAGTTGCTACCGCTGCGGCAAGGTCGGCCACAAAGCCGTGTCCTGCACTGCCGCCAAGCCACACTGCCTAGTGTGTGCCGCCAGCGGCCGCCCGGCAGACCACATGATGAAGGGGAGGATGTGCAATCCCCCCGTCAAGAAGGGCAAAGCGCAGGCGCCAGTCGGGCCTGCCGCTAGCACGGCTGCGGAGGAGGGGGGTGCGATGACGATTGATGGCTAGAGTCGAGCATCGCATCCTCCAGGCGAACGCCAACCACTGCCGGGCTGCCCAGGATCTGCTGATGCAGACCATGGCCGAGTGGTTGGTGGACTTAGTGGTGGTCGCTGAGCCTTACTCGGTCCCTGCCAATTGGGTAGGCGATCGAGACGGCTTGGTGGCAGTGGTGTCGCGGTCTTCCACGGACTCCCCTCCCCTCTCGCTTTTAGAGAAGGGTCAGGGATACGTGGCCGCCGCGTGGGGAGATTTAGCCCTTGTAGGGGTCTACTTCTCCCCGAACCGCCCTCTCGCAGACTTTGAGGAGTTTCTCGAAACCCTCACTGCCGTTGTAGGGAGGGCGGCGCCACGCCAGGTCGTGGTGCTGGGCGACCTGAACGCCAAGTCGGAGGCCTGGGGCAACCCGGCTGCCTCCTGCAACGTCCGGGGCCGCGCCGTCGAGTTTTGGTCGACGTCTTGCGGTGTGTCCCTCCTCAACAGGGGGTCGGTCCACACGTGTGTGCGGCAACGCGGAGGTTCGGTGGTTGACGTGTCGTTTGCCACCCCCTTGCTAGCCGCACGCATCGTGAACTGGCGGGTGGAGACGGTGGAGACCATGTCGGACCACAGATATGTGCGGTTCGACATCTCCACCTCGAGTTCGAGCTCTCGGGGGGAGATGGCCCGCTCTGGCAGGTCTCCCTTCCCTCGGTGGGCTCTCACTCGGTTGGACCGGGAGGCAGCCAAGGAGGCGGCCTTCTTGCAGGACTGGCTGTCGCCCCCTGTTGAGGTCCTGGACGTTGACGTAGCAGCCGTGCAGCTCAGGGGATCCCTGACCGAGGTGTGCAACTCCAGCATGCCTCGGTCTCGCCGTCCCCCTCCCCGTCGTGCCGTATATTGGTGGACGGAGGAGTTGGCGGGTCTCCGTGCCAACTGCGTGGCGGCCAGGAGGGCCTACACGCGGAGCCGACGGCGCAGCGCACGTGATCTGGCAGCCGAGGACCTCCTGTACGCCTCTTACAGAGAGGCGCAGGCGGCCCTCGGGTCGGCTATGTGCGCTGCCAGGGACGCGGCGAACGCCGAGATGCTGGAGAGTCTCGACCGGGATCCCTATGGGAGACCGTACAAGGCGGCGCGGAACAAGTTGCGCCCCCACGGTCCCCCGCTGACCGAGACCCTCGAGCCGGCCCTGCTGGATGGGGTGGTTCGGTCCTTGTTTCCACGCAGGACTGAATTCACCCCACCAACGATGGATCCTCTACAGAGGGAGGCGTCACAGGACGAGGAGGTCCCTCCGGTAACGACGGAGGAGTTTGGCGCGGGTTTACTCAGCCTCCGCGCAAAGAAGACGGCCCCTGGACCGGACGGCGTTCCAGCACGGGTGGTAGCCATAGCTGCCGCTCAAATGGAGGACAGGTTTCGGGACCTTTTCAGCGCGTGCCTTACCGCTGGGAGGTTCCCGAAGCCTTGGAAGGAGGGGCAGCTATGCCTACTGCGCAAGGAGGGACGTCCTGTCGATTCCCCCTCGGCGTACCGGCCCATCGTTCTGCTCGATGAGGTCGGTAAATTGTTCGAGGGGATCATCGCCAGTCGGCTGAACAGCCATCTGCGGAGGGTCGGCCCGGACCTGTCGGACGCCCAGTTTGGTTTCCGACAGGGTCGGTCGACCATCGATGCGCTGGCCCTACTCAAGGGTCAGGTGAAGGGGGCGTTTGAGGCGGGGGACGGAGTGCTGGCGGTGTCATTCGACATAGCCAACGCCTTCAACTCCGTTCCTCACTCGACGATATTGGAGGCGCTCCGGTATCATGGAGTGCCCCAGTACTTGCGGGACCTGCTGGCCGACTACTTGGAGGACCGCGAGGTCCTCCTTGTAGACAAATCGGCCACTCTGAGGCGGTACGGCGCAGAGTCCGGTGTTCCACAGGGGTCGGTGCTAGGCCCTCCTTTGTGGAACATCGGATTCGATTGGCTCCTGCGGGGAGCCCTGCTCCAGGGCACGAGTGTCATCTGCTACGCGGATGACACTCTCCTCACTGCCCGGGGCAGGAACTTCAGGGAGGCGGCCTGTCTGGCCTCGGCCGGCGGATCGTTGGTCGCAGGAAGGATCCGCCGCTTGGGGTTGAAGGTGGCGCTGAACAAGACCGAGGCCGTGTTCTTCCACGGGCCTCGGCAGCGCTGCCCTCCGGATGCCCACATCGTTGTAGAGGGCACTAGGGTGGACGTACAGACTCAGATGAAGTATCTGGGTCTGGTACTTGATAGCAGGTGGCGCTTCGGCCCACATTTCAGCGGGCTATCGACGCGCCTACTGAAAGCCGCGGACGCGCTGTCATGGCTCCTCCCGAACCTGGGGGGGCCTGGTGCGCTATGCCGGCGCCTGTATGCTGGCATTTTGCGGAGCATGGCCCTATACGGCGCCCCCATCTGGGAGGAGTCTCTGCACAGGAGGGAGAATGCGACGGCGATCCGCAGGCCACAAAGGGCCATTGCACTGCGGGTTGCGAGGGCCTACCGCTCGGTAGGTTTTTCGGCGGCGTGCGCTCTTGCCAGCACCCCTCCTTGGGAGTTGGAGGCGTGGGTGCTCGCCAGAGTGTATGAATGGACGGCGCGCCGGAAAGCGCTCGGGGAGCGCCCCGTCGCGGAAGAGAGGGAGGCCGTGCGGAGGGAGGCGAGGGACGCCATTGTGGTCCACTGGACGCAGGACCTCGCCGCCGCCACCTTTGGCCGCCGTACCCTAGACGCGCTCGGTCCGGTCCTGCGGGACTGGCTCGAGCGGCGACATGGTTTTCTGTCCTTCCGTCTGGTGCAGGTGCTGTCAGGACACGGCTGTTTTGGCTCGTACCTGCACCGGATCGGGAGGGAGGAGACTGCGGCGTGCCACGACTGCGGCGCCGCGGAAGACAATGCGCAGCACACTCTCGAGGTGTGCCCAGCTTGGTCCGAGCGGCGCCGTAGTCTCATTGCGGAGATCGGACAGGACCTCTCGCTCCCCGGCGTGATCAAATCCATGCTGGAGAGCGAGGAGTCTTGGGCAGCGGTCGCCTCCTTCTGCGAGGATGTCATCTCGCAAAAGGAGGCGGCGGAGCGCGCGCGTGAGGAAGACCCTCTCGCTGCGCCGCACCGAAGACGAAGGAGAGGTCGGAGAAGAGGTCGTTTTCTCCCTCCTCCTGGTGGTGACACGCGGGCGACCGGCACGGGGGTGCCTTCGCCTGCATTACACTCGTCACCGCCTTCGTCCGTCATTCCCGGCCCTCTCCCTACGGGGAGGGCGTGATGGGTTGGGTGGGTGTTCGTCGGAGGAGGACTGGACGCAAAGGCTGCGCCGGTCTCCCAGTCCCCCTCCAGTAAGACGATGCGGGAATGCCGCTGGGTCGTTTTAGTGGGTATACCGGGCTTAGCTCGGGGAGTCCCACATAGCCCCCCGCTCCCCCGAGCGGGAGGTATGCGTAACGCATTTTTTCCCAGCGCAAAAAAAAAAAAAAAAAAAAAAAAAAAAAAAAAAAAAAAAAAAAAAAAAAAAGGTTAGGTTGGGGTGCGTGGTCAGAAACCTCCTCGTGTGCCCAGTGGCTGCTAGTCCCTTATGGATACGTCCGGGGGGAACAGCAGCTGCTTGGGCCGGTGCACTCTGGGCACGGACAATAGCTCCCGCGAGCTATCGCGAGAGGTATTATCTGTGGCGAATTCTGACCAAGGGGGGGAAGGCCAGTTTGGCCATGGGAGAGCGCCTCTACGTGTCCCTCTGACATAGCAGAGGGCGCAACAGAGGAATGAGGTGGCAAGTGGGGTCCTTTACACCCCACGTGCGAGGCTTTGCACTGGCGTTTTTGCCTGCAGAGGGGAAAAAAAAAAAAAAAAAAAAAAAAAAAAAAAAAAAAAAAAAAAAAAAAAAAAAAAAAAAAAAAAAAAAGACGTTTGGGAGGAGTTATAGGGACCTCACCCTTCAAAGGAAATCATGAAAATGGCAACCTGCAAAAATGATTTACCCCAGGGTGGTTCCGACTGTTCTGCAGTCGGGGAATCCACCACGGAGCCCTCGGGTTCCGTCTGCCCCTCGTATTCTGGGGGGGGCAACAGATGCCAATTCTCATACGACGACAATTGCTATGCTCAACGGACAACCGATACCTACGATTTGGATGAGAGGAAGAAAGAGGAGGAGGACCCGGCAAGGGACAAACTATGGGCGAGGAAACGACCAGCAGAGCGGAATGAGTCTGGTTCCTCTAGTGAGGACGACCTGCCGGCATCAAAAGTGCCGACGGCAAGGAGAGGTCGCGGACGCACATCCACATCCGCAAACACTTTAGCGGCGCAATCACGAGATGCCAAAGGTCGCTTCCTTAAGCGACCTGCGGTGACTCCTACACCCAGACCCAGCGGCGAAAGCGAAGGAGACGCTTCTGACATGTCGCGCATGTCACTTGTCTCGGATGAGTCCGAACAAGCAAAGTCAGGCGCGCAGTCGGAGGAACGTCGGCCACTAGCTAAGAGAGGCCTATCAGCGGCAGAAAAAGCTGCTGCTCGAGCTGAGCGCGACGCGCGGGAGGAGCGCAGGATTGCCGAGCTGACCGAAAAGGTTAACGCCGGAAGGGCTGCTCGGTACTCAAGGGAGGCGGAGGACATGACCTCCACAGAGCTAAGATCGAGGCTTCAGGACGCCGTGGCGGCAATCAAAAGCGTCGCCAAGGCGTCCAAAGGGTTGAAGGGCACTTGCCAAAAAGCCCTAAAAGATGCCTCGACCTCAATACTAGAGACGACGGAGGCATTGTTCGCGCGGACCCTCTCCGAGGAAACTGCCCGGCTGCAGGCGGAAAATACCCGCCTAGCGGCCCAACTCGCAGAGCTCCGAAAGGAGCACGAAGAGTTCAGGGCCGACCTGGCGAAGGACCGCCAACAGCGCATGCGTGCCGAGGCGGGCATAGCGGTGCAGCCGGGCGGCTGCGAGGAGTCGGAGGTGGTCCGGCTCTTCCGGACGGAGATGGCGAGTTTTAACGCTCGGTTTTCCGTCCTGGAGAACAGGATATTGCGTCCGCCCCTGGCCGGGGACCGGAGGAAGCCGGAGCAAGCGCCGGTGACGTATGCGGCTAAAGCCGCAACGCGTTCGTCGGTGCAGCCAGACCAGGCAGTATCTCCAACTGCCTCAACCTCAGCGGCCCAGACTTCGGCCACTTCGACTTCGGGGGGAAAGGGGAAGGGGAAAGGAAAGGGCAAGGGGGCGTCTGGGGCTGCCGTACAGGCCACTTCTACCCCTGCTGCTTCTGCCCCCACAGCTTCTGCCGCTGCGGCTTCCAACCCTGTTGTGGCTGCCTCTTCTGGCGCCGAACAGCGCCCTGCGGCCTCCGAACCCAACCAGGGTCAGTGGGAGACCGTAGGCGATAAAAAGAAGAGGAAGAGAGCTGCCAGAAAGGCGGCCAAGAAGAAGTCTGCCGCCGAAAAGAAGGCTGCGCAGTCCGCAAAAAAGGAGGCTGAGCGGCTTCGTGCCCCTAAGTCCGCGGCTGTAGTGATTACATTGCAGCCGGGGGCTCAGGAGAGGGGGGTCACCTACGCCGGGGTCTTGGCGAAAGCCAAGGCCGATATCGATCTCGGCAGCCTTGGAATCGCGGGTATCCGGTTGAAACACACGATCACCGGTGCCCGCCTGCTCGAGGTCCCCGGCGCCACCAGTGGCCCGAAAGCGGACGTCCTCGCTGAGAAGCTGAGGGCGTCACTGGAGGCAGAGGAGGTCCGGGTCTCCAGGCCTACCAAATGCGCAGACCTGCGCATCACGGGTCTGGACGACTCGGCCACGGTCGAGGAGGTCGTGGCAGCAGTCGCAAGGAGCGGTGGCTGCCCTCCGGAGCAGGTGAAGTCGGGCGCTATACGCCCCGGCTTCGCCGGCCCCGGGGCAGTTTTTGTGAGCTGCCCCGTCACGGCGGCCCAGAAAATTCTGGAGGGCCGTCGGCTGGTGGTAGGGTGGGTCTCGGCGCAGGTAAAACTGCTGCCGGCCAGACCTCTGACGTGTTACCGGTGCCTAGCCAATGGGCATACTGGGGCGTTGTGCACGTCGGACGTCGACCGCAGTGGAAATTGCTTCCGTTGCGGTAAACCTGGACATACTGCCGGCACGTGTGAGGCCACGCCGCACTGCGTAAGCTGCGCGGCGGCTGGCAAGCCGGCGGAACACCGGGTGGGCAGCAAGGCCTGCGCCGAGCCACGAAAGAGGGGTAGAAGGGGGCGACGCCGCGGCAAGAAGGCCGCGGCAAAGGCGACTTCGCAGCCGGCTACTCAGCTGGCTCCCGAGTCGCAAGGAGCGGTGGAGGAGGTGATTATGGACTGTCATTAATGGCCCCACACATTCGCCTCCTCCAGTCCAACATCAACCACTGCGCCAGAGCTCAGGACCTCCTGCTCCAGAGCATGGCGCAGTGGTTGATCAATGTGGCGGTGGTTGCCGAGCCATACTTTGTTCCTCCCCGAGACGACTGGGTTGGGGACGTTGACGGCTCGGTGGCCCTTATAGTCTCGCGGGCTGCCCCTGGCTCTCCGTCCATCGAGAATGTCACTCGTGGTCGAGGTTATGTGGCGGCCCTTCTAGAAGACTGGGTGGCCGTGGGAGTTTATTTCTCTCCCAACCGCTCTCTCGCCGACTTCGAGGATTTCCTCGAGGGTTTGGGCGTCGTCGTCGGTCGTAGTCATCCTCGCCCCGTGCTCGTATTCGGGGACTTCAACGCCAAGTCCACGGCTTGGGGTTCCCCGGCCACGGATGCGCGGGGAGAGGTGCTGGAGGAGTGGGCTCTAGAAGTGGGCCTACAGATCCTCAACCGAGGTTCCGTCAAAACGTGCGTGCGACAGCGTGGCGGATCCATAGTGGACATTACGTTTGCTACCCCCGCTCTAGCACGCCGTGTCCAGGGCTGGCGTGTCATGGAGGAGGTGGAGACTCTGTCGGACCACAGGTACGTCCGATTCGACGTCTCCGCCCAGACCTCTGGCGCCCCGGCCCGAACGGTCCCGGGCGGGATCGGTCCGCGTTGGGCGCTAAAGCGGCTGGACAGGGAGGCCCTCCTGGAGGCCTCGCTCGTGCAGGCCTGGGTGACAGCACCGGACAGGCCTGTCGATATCGACGAGGAGGCAGATTGGTTCCGGGAGGCGATGTCGCAAATCTGCGACGTGGCGATGCCTCGGGTCCAGGCCTTGCCTGCCAAGCGTCAGGTGTACTGGTGGTCGCGGGACATTGACGTCCTGCGCAGCGCATGCGTGGCGGCGCGACGCCAGTACGCCAGACTTCGCAGGAGGCGTCGCCGCACTCCAGATGCGGCAGCCGCGGAGGCGGAGCTGTACGAGGGGTACAGAGAGGCGAAGATCGCCCTCCAGAATGCGATCGCGCGGGCCAAAGCCACGGCCCACGAAGAGCTGCTGGAAACTCTGGACCGCGACCCGTGGGGGCGCCCATACCTCATGGTACGGGGCAAACTTCGCCCGTGGGCCCCCCCACTGACCCAGAGTCTTCGGCCTCAGCTTCTGGAGGGAGTGGTGAGCACTCTGTTCCCCTCTAGGGCGGAGCATACGCCACCACCCATGGTTCCGCCTTCTATGGCGCCTGACGCGGACGACGACAGAGACGACGACGACGTGCCCGAAGTGACCTGGGTAGAGCTGGGAGCGGCGGTGGGAAGGCTTCAAGCCAAAAACACCGCCCCGGGACCCGACGGCATACCTGGCCGTGCGTGGGCCTTGGCTCTCAGGGCTCTCGGACCCCGACTGAGGGGGCTCTTTAGCGCATGTTGCGAGCGGGGCCAGTTTCCTCTCCGGTGGAAAACCGGTAAGCTGGTCCTGCTCAGAAAGGAGGGGCGCCCCGCAGACTCACCGTCTGCGTACCGCCCCATCGTGTTGCTGGACGAGGTGGGCAAGCTCTTCGAAAGAGTAATTGCAGACCGCCTCGTCACGCACATGAATGGGGTGGGGCCGGACCTGGCGGATAACCAGTTTGGTTTCCGCCGAGGGCGCTCCACCGTGGACGCAATTTTGCGCGTGAGGGCTCAGGCGGAGGAAGCAGTCGCCCGGGGTGAGGTCGTCTTGGCGGTGTCTCTTGACATCGCCAACGCCTTCAACACCTTGCCCTGGAGTTGCATTAGAGCGGCGCTCGAATACCATCGGGTGCCGACCTACCTCCGCCGTATTGTCGGGGCCTATCTCGAGGAGAGGGCCGTTATCTACCCGGGTCGAGAAGGATGGAGTCGGCGAGAGACGTCGTGCGGTGTTCCACAGGGATCGGTTTTGGGGCCGCTCCTGTGGAACATCGGTTACGACTGGGTTCTGCGCGGTGCGTTTCTCCACGGCGTCGGCGTCACTTGCTACGCTGACGACACGCTGGTGACGGCGCGGGGTGAGACGCATCGGCAGGCGGCCATCTTGGCCACAGCTGGGGTTGCGCAAGTCGTTGAGAGGATCCGGCGGTTGGGTCTCGAGGTGGCCCTGCAAAAGTCCGGGGCCCTGTGCTTCCATGGGCCTCGGAAGAGACCACCCTCGGGATTCCACATCGTGGTGGGAGGGGTTCGCATCGGCGTCGAGTCGACGATGAAGTACCTGGGACTCGTCCTCGACAGCCGATGGGAATTTGGGCCTCACTTTCGGCAGCTGGCGCCGAAATTGATGGGCGCCGCGGCTGCTCTATCGCGGCTGCTGCCCAATCTTGGGGGGCCCAATGCCTCCTGCCGGAGGCTCTATGGGGGGATCGTGCGGTCCATGGCCCTTTATGGGTCACCCGTGTGGGCGGACAACTTGGCGGCCCGTAACGTCGCCATCCTGCGGAGACCGCAACGGGCGATGGCCGTCAGGGTGATAAGGGGGTACCGTACGATCTCCTTCGAGGCGGCGAGCCTCCTCGCCGGATCGATTCCCTGGGATCTGGAGGCGAGGGCCCTCGCGCTGAGATATCAGCAGCGCGAGGAGGCGCCTGATCGGAGTGAGCTCCGTCAGATCCTAGTGGCAGAGTGGAGGGAACGACTTGCGCAACCCAGCGCAGGGCACGCCACAATAGCGGCGGTAAGGCCCGTTATGGAGGAGTGGCTGGAGAGGCGTCATGGCGCCCTCAGCTTCCGGCTGACGCAGGTACTTTCCGGACATGGGTGTTTCGGGAAGTACCTGTGTCGCATAGGCCGGGAGCAAACGCCCGGTTGTCACCACTGCGTCGACTGCCCCGAGGACACGGCCCTGCACACTTTACAGGCATGTCCTGCGTGGGCGACGCAGCGCCGCGAGCTAGTCGCTGCTGTCGGTGGTGACCTCTCGCTTCCGGCCGTGATTCTGTCCATGGTCGGAAGCGAGACTGCGTGGGAAGCCGTCGCCTCCTTTTGCGAAGAGGTGATGGCAACCAAAGAGGGAGCGGAGAGAGAGAGAGAGGCAGCTGCCACTCTCCCTTCCCGCGCCAGACGCACCGGGCGCCGGAGGCCGCGCGACGACCTCCAGCCACCGTAGTGTGTGGCCTGCGGGCGCCGGGTTAGGGGACCCGCCGCCCGATCAGTAACAGGCCCGAGTAGGCGACGCGACGTGTTCCACGCGCGCCACTCAGAAGGACGTGGGGCTAGGCCCCACAGAAGAGAGGTCCGCCAGGGGTTGGCGGACCGAGACCTGCCGGGGTTGCGGTGCATGCTTTTGCGAATCCCGTGACCCCGGCCTACGGTCAAGTGAAGGAACACCGTGGTGGTTTTAGCCGGTAAGAGTCCGGCACACCCCCCCGTCTTCCCCAGACGGGGGATAGTCCATGAGGATTTCCCCACGATAAAAAAAAAAAAAAAAAAAAAAAAAAAAAAAAAAGGTTAGGTTAGGTTTCTCTTGCGGCGGACAAAAGGCGTGAAGAGCCGACGCCGTCCCCACCAGTACAGGACGCGCTTCTCCCATCCACCACTCCGTCCAACGATGCAGGTTGGACTGAAGTGGTCGGGAAGGGGAAGGGGAAGGGCAAGGGGAAGGGCAAGGCAACGGCCGCTCCCGCCACCCCCGACGCCGCGCCTCCCAGCCAGTCGCAGGTGACTGGGCAGGGAAAGAAGAAGAGGAAACGGAGGAGGAGAAATCCCCCTCAGTCCGCAGCCGTCGTAGTGACGCTCACCGCGGAGGCTGCGGAAAGAGGGGAGACGTACGCGTCCATTTTGGTGCGGGCGCGTGCCAATGCCGATCCAACCCAATTGGGGATCGGCAAAGTCTCTTGCCGGCGGACCCAAACCGGAGCTCGAATTTTCGAGTTCCCGGGGGCAGAGGGCAGCGCCAGCGCCGACCTCTTCGCAGCCAAGCTGCAGGAGGCCGTCGCTGACGTGGCCAAGGTGGCCCGTCCAGTAAAGCTGGCGGCGGTGGAGGTGGCCGACCTGGATGACTCAGTCACGAAAGAGGAGGTGGTGGCCGCGGTCGCAGCCATTGGCGGCTGTAACGTCGCAGCGGTACAAGCCAGGGACATTAGACCTGGCCGCGGTGGCATGGGCACTATTCGGCTCGAGTGCCCAGTCGCCGCTGCTAAAGCCGTCCTTGACAAGGGACGGCTCTGCGTAGGCTTCAGCTCGGGTGCAGTCCGAGCACTTGTAGACCAGCCTCTGCGCTGCTACAGGTGCTTCGGTATCGGCCACACCCGAGCCCTCTGTCCGTCCCAGGTCGACAGGACGGACAGTTGCTACCGCTGCGGCAAGGTCGGCCACAAAGCCGTGTCCTGCACTGCCGCCAAGCCACACTGCCTAGTGTGTGCCGCCAGTGGCCGCCCGGCAGACCACATGATGAAGGGGAGGATGTGTAATCCCCCCGCCAAGAAGGGCAAAGCGCAGGCGCCAGTCGGCCCTGCCGCTAGCACGGCTGCGGAGGAGGGGGGTGCGATGACTATTGATGGATAGAGTCGAGCATCGCATCCTCCAGGCGAACGCCAACCACTGCCGAGCTGCCCAGGATCTGCTGATGCAGACCATGGCCGAGTGGTTGGTGGACATAGTGGTGGTCGCTGAGCCTTACTCGGTCCCTGCCAATTGGGTAGGCGATCGAGACGGCTTGGTGGCAGTGGTGTCGCGGTCTTCCACGGACTCCCCTCCCCTCTCGCTTTTAGAGAAGGGTCAGGGATACGTGGCCACCGCGTGGGGAGATTTAGCCCTTGTGGGGGTCTATTTCTCCCCGAACCGCCCTCTCGCAGACTTTGAGAATTTTCTCGAAATCCTCACTGCCGTCGTCGGGAGGGCGGCGCCACGCCAAGTCGTGGTGCTGGGCGACCTCAACGCCAAGTCGGAGGCCTGGGGCAACCCGGCTGCCTCCTGCAACGTCCGGGGCCGCGCCGTCGAGTTTTGGTCGGCGTCTTGCGGTGTGACCCTCCTCAACAGGGGGTCGGTCCACACGTGTGTGCGGCAACGCGGAGGTTCGGTGGTTGACGTGTCGTTTGCCACCCCCTTGCTAGCCGCACGCATCGTGAACTGGCGGGTGGAGACGGTGGAGACCATGTCGGACCACAGATATGTGCGGTTCGACATCTCCACCTCGAGTTCGAGCTCCCGGGGGGAGATGGCCCGCTCTGGCAGGTCTCCCTTCCCTCGGTGGGCTCTCACTCGGTTGGACCGGGAGGCAGCCAAGGAGGCGGCCTTCCTGCAGGACTGGCTGTCGCCCCCTGTTGAGGTCCTGGACGTCGACGTCGCAGCCGTGCAGCTCAGGGGATCCCTGACCGAGGTGTGCAACTCCAGCATGCCTCGGTCTCGCCGTCCCCCTCCCCGTCGTGCCGTCTATTGGTGGACGGAGGAGTTGGCGGGGCTCCGTGCCAACTGCGTGGCGGCCAGGAGGGCCTACACGCGGAGCCGACGGCGCAGCGCACGTGATCTGGCAGCCGAGGACCTCCTGTACGCCTCTTACAGAGAGGCGCAGGCGGCCCTCGGGTCGGCTATGTGCGCTGCCAGGGACGCGGCGAACGCCGAGATGCTGGAGAGTCTCGACCGGGATCCCTATGGGAGACCGTACAAGGCGGCGCGGAACAAGTTGCGCCCCCGTGGTCCCCCGCTGACCGAGACCCTCGAGCCGGCCCTGCTGGATGGGGTGGTTCGGTCCTTGTTTCCACGCAGGACCGAATTCACCCCACCAACGATGGATCCTCCACAGAGGGAGGCATCACAGGACGAGGAGGTCCCTCCGGTGACGGCGGAGGAGTTTAGTGCGGGGTTGTTCAGCCTCCGCGCAAAAAAGACGGCCCCTGGACCGGACGGCGTTCCAGCACGGGTGGTAGCCATAGCTGCCGCTCAAATGGAGGACAGGTTTCGGGACCTTTTCAGCGCGTGCCTTACCGCTGGGAGGTTCCCGAAGCTTTGGAAGGAGGGGCAGCTATGCCTACTGCGCAAGGAGGGACGTCCTGTCGATTCCCCCTCGGCGTACCGGCCCATCGTTCTGCTCGATGAGGTCGGTAAATTGTTCGAGGGGATCATCGCCAGTCGGCTGAACAGCCATCTGCGGAGGGTCGGCCCGGACCTGTCGGACGCCCAGTTCGGTTTCCGACAGGGTCGGTCGACCATCGACGCGCTGGCCCTACTCAAGGGTCAGGCGAGGGGGGCGTTTGACGCGGGGGATGGAGTGCTGGCGGTGTCATTCGACATAGCCAACGCCTTCAACTCCATTCCCCACTCGACGATATTGGAGGCGCTCCGGTATCATGGAGTGCCCCAATACTTGAGGGACCTGCTAGCCGACTACTTGGAGGACCGCGAGGTCCTCCTTGTAGACAAATCGGCCACTCTGAGGCGGTACGGCGCAGAGTCCGGTGTTCCACAGGGGTCGGTGCTAGGCCCTCCTTTGTGGAACATCGGGTTCGACTGGCTCCTGCGGGGAGCCCTGCTCCAGGGCACGAGTGTCATCTGCTACGCGGATGACACTCTCCTCACTGCCCGGGGCAGAAACTTCAGGGAGGCGGCCTGTCTGGCTTCGGCCGGCGGATCCCTAGTCGCAGGGAGGATTCGCCGCCTGGGGTTGAGGGTGGCGTTGAACAAGACCGAGGCCGTGTTCTTCCACGGGCCTCGACAGCGCTGCCCTCCGGATGCCCACATCGTTGTGGAGGGCACCAGGGTGGACGTACGGACCCAGATGAAGTATCTGGGTCTGATACTTGACAGCAGGTGGCGCTTCGGCCCACATTTCAGCGGGCTGTCGACGCGCCTGCTGAAAGCCGCGGACGCCTTGTCATGGCTACTCCCGAACCTGGGGGGGCCTGGTGCGCTATGCCGGCGCCTGTATGCTGGCATTTTGCGGAGCATGGCCCTTTACGGCGCCCCCATCTGGGAGGAAACCCTACACAGGAGGGAGAATGCGACGGCGATCCGCAGGCCACAAAGGGCCATTGCACTGCGGGTTGCGAGGGCCTACCGCTCGGTAGGCTTTTCGGCGGCTTGCGCTCTGGCCAGCACCCCTCCTTGGGAGTTGGAGGCGTGGGTGCTCGCCAGAGTGTACGAATGGACGGCGCGCCGGAAAGCGCTCGGGGAGCGCCCCGTCGCGGAAGAGAGGGAGGCCGTGCGGAGGGAGGCGAGGGACGCCATTGTTGTCCACTGGACGCAGGACCTCGCCGCCGCCACCTTTGGCCGCCGTACCCTAGACGCGCTCGGTCCGGTCCTGCGGGACTGGCTCGAGCGGCGACACGGTTTTCTGTCCTTCCGTCTGGTGCAGGTGCTGTCAGGACACGGCTGTTTTGGCTCGTACCTGCACCGGATCGGGAGGGAGGAGACTGCGGCGTGCCACGACTGCGGCGCTGCGGAAGACAATGCGCAGCACACTCTTGAGGTGTGCCCAGCTTGGTCCGAGCGGCGCCGTAGTCTCATTGCGGAGATCGGACAGGACCTCTCGCTCCCCGGCGTGGTCAAATCTATGCTGAAGAGCGAGGAGTCCTGGGCAGCGGTCGCCTCCTTCTGCGAGGATGTCATCTCGCAAAAGGAGGCGGCGGAGCGCGCGCGTGAGGAAGACCCTCTCGCTGCGCCGCTTCGAAGACGAAGGAGAGGTCGGAGAAGAGGTCGTCTTCTCCCTCCTCCTGGTGGTGACGGGCGGGCGACCGGCACGGGGGTGCCTCCGCCCGCATTGCACTCGTCACCGCCTTCGTCCGTCATTCCCGGCCCTCTCCCTACGGGGAGGGCGTGATGGGTTGGGTGGGTGTTCGTCGGAGGAGGACTGGACGCAAAGGCTGCGCCGGTCTCCCAGTCCCCCTCCAGTAAGACGATGCGGGAATGCCGCTGGGTCGTTTTAGTGGGTATACCGGGCTTAGCTCGGGGAGTCCCACATAGCCCCCCGCTCCCCCGAGCGGGAGGTATGCGTAACGCATTTTTTCCCAGCGCAAAAAAAAAAAAAAAAAAAAAAAAAAGGTTAGGTTAGGTTAGGTTAGGTTAGGTTAGGTTAGGTTAGGTTAGGTTAGGTTAGGTTAGGTTAGGTTAGGTTAGGTTAGGTTAGGTTAGGTTAGGTTAGGTTAGGTTAGGTTAGGTTAGGTTAGGTTAGGTTAGGTTAGGTTAGGTTAGGTTAGGTTAGGTTAGGTTAGGTTAGGTTAGGTTAGGTTAGGTTTTTTTTTTTTTTTTTTTTTTTTTTTTTTTTTTTTTTTTTTTTTTTTTTTTTTTTTTTTTTTTTTTCTACTACCTCCAACATGATCGGAGCCTGTGCTTATCCAATTCTCATGCATTCCAGTTCTCGCTTGTATTCCTCTCGTACTTTCATTCTTCATACTGTATCTTTCTATCATTCATCCTCATTCTTTCTTATGGGTGGGAGTCCCATTTAGTTTTCTACTCTTTACTAAACTTATTTTGTTTTATTTATTTCTTAACTGGGGTAATAAATTTTCACAAAGATGTTCATTTTAATATACAGCAGCTTCTTAGACCTAGTTACAATTCTTACAATTACGTCTTATATCTATGTTTCTTAATAATAACAAGTTTGGTTCTTATACACTCCTATATAAACCTTAATAACTCTCCAATTAATATTTTTATTTGCGACAATTTCTTAATCCTACTTAGGTTTTATTACTACTTATACAGTTAATGTTCTTACTATTATAAATCTTTTATGTCTAATTTCCTTATATTTACAGGTGATTTTTCTTAAAACTATTATAAATGGGTATTGGTTATCTTTTATTTAACATAATTTTTCTATTTCTTAACTATGCGTACTTCTTCTAACATTTTTATTCGATTTTTCCTATGCTTAACTAATATATACTCAAATATATTGTCAATACATATTTTCTTATACTGTTTTGTTCCCTTTAACGACTCTTTCTGCAATATTTACACAATAGTTTATAAAGCTTTCTCTTTTCTTCCCCAGCATAATTTCTCCAATACTTTCATGTGTTATTTTTAATTCCAATCTTTGTTCCAGGTCATACCGCTCCGCAGCGTATGCAGGGCAGTCGATGAGGATGTGTGGCACTGTTTCCAGCATGGATGGATCGCAGATGCACGATGGACTCTCCTTACACTTGAACCGATTCAAGTATTCAGAGAATCCACCGTGCCCCGTCATAATTTGAGTGGTCATATGTGACATAGATCCATTTGCTCTCATCTTTCTCACTATTCCGTACGCGGCCACCGCATCCGGGAAAAACATTTTCGTCACCGACGCAGTGTTACCTGTTGTGTACCTTCGGTTCCATTCGTCCAGCGCTGTCCCTCGAATAAGACGCTTGATATATGATATTGGACATAGGTCGTATTCGGGTTTCCTTTTATTATTCGTGGCAGCCTCTTTCGCTAGCTGATCCGCTCTTTCATTACCTTCAAGCCCTGCGTGGGCTTTTATCCAGAACAAGCTTACGATCTTGTTCTGGAGAGAAACTGCTCTTATATTTTCTCTTGCTTCCACTGCCAGGGCATGAAGGCAACTAGGGTTTTGCACCGTCATAAGGGCTGCCATGGAGTCGCTCAGAATCCCGAAGGTAGTTGCTGCGCTTTTCTGAATTTCCCTTGTCGCGACGCATATCGCCAGGAGTTCAGCCTGGTATACCGTGCAGTACTCCGGTAACGCCAACTTAACGGCTCGTATTTCGGTCCCGTTGTTCCACACGGACAGCGCGGCACCGACTCGCCCGCCGATCTTACTCCCGTCAGTAAAGATCTTGACTTCCACATCTGCGTTGGCGTTAACTTGCTCCCGGTCTGCCAAACATGTAATTTCCAGGCGAATACGCGCCGCGGGATGCGGTGATTTTAGCGCGGAGGTCACCCGTTCAATCTCCCTATCCCTCAATACCTGCTGTGACTCCCCTTTCTTTGCCTCATATAAAGAGGTTACCTCTTTAATGCGCAGGTCCAGGGGGAGAACTCCTGCTAATAAGAGGACCGAATTTAGAGAGACTGTTCGGTAGGCCTTACACATTTTTTGTGCTATTCCGCGCTGCACCGTGCCCAGGTGTTTTATTATCCCAAGTTTATTTGCGGCAGGTGCCCACGCGCTGGCCGCATAAAGGATGATCGGCTCTATGGTTGCCGTGTATATTGTTTTTATTATTTCCATGTTTAATCCCCAACTTACTTTGGCTGCCCTGCACAGCTGCTTGTATATTGTTATGGCCTTCCTGCAAACGTTTGAGATGTGTGTGTTGAAAGTCAACTTGTCGTCGATGGTGACGCCTAGGATTTTTATCTGGTTCGACATAGGTATGCTGATCCCTCCCATGTTCAGACGTGGGGTGTCGTATTTTAGTTTTTTGGTTATTACCATTGCGCAGGTCTTATGTGGCGCGAATTTTAGCTTGTTTTTGACTCCCCACGCCCGAACATGTTCAAGAGCTGCATTTGCTCGCGTTTCAATCTCCAACGCTGTGTCACCATCGAATACAAGGACCACATCATCCGCAAACGCCTGTGCGTAGTCTCCCCTTCCTTCCAATTGCTTTAGAAGCGGGTCCAGTAGGAGGTTCCAGAGAATGGGACCACCTATTGAGCCTTGTACGCAGCCTTTATTTGTGTCCTTTTCATATTCTTCACCAGCGTACCTTACCCTGACTCTCCTGCCGTCCAAGTAGCTGTCGATGACCCTCCTCAGGCCCAGTGGGCATTTTTCCTCCGCAAGTCGGACTCGTATGGCCGGCCACCAGGCGCTGTCGAAGGCTCCCTCTATATCCAATGATATTAGTGCAACTATCTTTTTCTGTTTTATTTTACTGCGAATATATTGCATTAGGGTATAGAGGGAGTCCTCGGTGCTCCTCTGTGGCATAAATCCATACTGCCGAGCGCTAATCCTTGGCAGGACGTGGAACCTGAGGCGGGCCACCAACATTTTTTCGTAAATTTTTCCGAGAACTGGCAACAGGCCGATCGGCCTATATGCTTTGGGGGAGGTGTATTCGCTCTTCCCTGGTTTTCTTAGGACCACTACTGTGGCCTCTTTCCAGCTTCTCGGAAAGTAATTGAGTTCCAGGCATTTGTTCATCAGGGCAAGGAAGATTTTAGGTTCGCTATTTATGGTACGACTGCATATATCGGCTGTGAGACCGTCCCTTCCGGGAGCCTTTTTTGGGTTGAAGGACTCGCTAGCCACTCTTAACTCCGACATTGTGAACGGAGGGTCTTCTGGTGAATCGCTGGATCCATCCTTGTTTATCTGGTTAGCCTTTGACCTAACGTGACTATGGTAATCATTGTCGGAATTTGTTTGGTCCTCCGGATAGAAGGTTTCCGCTAGTAACTTAACTGAGGCCTTTGGATCCAGCTCTACTCCATCTTTCATTAGTGGCAAGTCCTCTTCTCTGCTTTTTGTTCTTCCTATGACCCTATATATTCCCTCCCAAAGTCCCTCTCGGTCTTGTTTGGAGCAGAACTCTTTCCAGCTTTGTGTTAGTGCTTTATTTGCCTCTGTCTCATACACATTTTTCTTTTCTAGGTACTCCTCAACGACCTTCGACCTTCGGGCTGGAGCTGCAGATCTCACTCTTCTCTTCATGGTGGCGACCTTTCTCTTCATCTCCGCGAGTTTCTCCGACCACCACGGCAAGGTAAGTTTTTCTTTTAACTTTTTCATGGGCATTGTTTGTGTGCATGCTTGTTTTATTGCTTGTGTGAATTTATTTACTGTGTCATCTATTTCTTCTAGGTTACCTATGTTTGCTATTTTTGTAAGTGTTAAATTATGATCTATTGTTAATTGTGTGAATTTCTCATGAAATTCAGGCCAATTAGCCTTCTTTGTGTTATAGATTCTAGTTGTCCTTTCTATCCTTATCCCTTTTGATTTTTTCAGCCAGATTTTAAAGATAATGCCGTTGTGGTCGGAGCTCGTTAGATTCTGGTCAACTTTCCAGTCGTCCACCATTCCGAGAATATCTGTTGAACAGGCTGTGATGTCAACATAGCTGCTAAATCGTTGTCCACCTCTTATTGTGTCGAAAGTCGGAGTTTCTCCTACGTTGAGAATGTTGAACTCTAGCTCCCCGAGGACTGCCAGTACTTCTTCACCCCTTTGGTCGACTGTCGGGCTTCCCCACCATGTGCTCTTGGCGTTCACGTCGCCTCCAATGATTATTGGTTTCGTGCCATTTGCCTCTTTTATGCGTTTTAAATGCTGCATGTATGGTCCAAGTGGTTTGTCTGGTTCGAAGTATACGGAGACGAACGTCATCTCCCAGGCGCTAGTTTGGATCCCCACCACAGTGATATTATTTGTGGTAAGTTTGGGATATTGTTTAACGTTAAGATTGCTATCAAATACAGCAATTGCTGACTTAACATTATCCTCGCCAGTAGCAGCACTCTGGAAAATGCGAGCCCCCCGATAGTTCTTCATCTTCTTTGTCCCGCCGACATAGGGTTCTTGCAGCATCGCTACTGCTATTCCACGCTTTTCTGACTCTATGCACAGCTCGTCAGTAGCTAGCTTTTTCCTTTGGAGGTTCGCCTGCACTATGGTGTATGCGGTTTGTTTTACCTGGGAGCCTTTAGCAATACGCGACAGTCGACCGGGCCATTTCGTCCCATTTGCGTCGCGTTGGACACTCTGTGTTAAAGGCGTTGTGTTCCGTGTTTGTCATCCCCGCCTTTTTACAGTTTCTACAGGCAGGTGGTTCTCCAGCCAGCCAGTCTGCGCACTCTGCTTTCAAATGTGGGCCTCCGCAGTGGCTACAGACTTCAGCTGCCTCTTCGCAGAATTTCCTACTGTGTCCATATCCGAGGCAGCGTATACATTGGACCAGAGGGGACTGGTCATCTACTCTGATTCGCTGGAGATCTATATGTACAAACTTCCTAGCCGTTGCACGACGCCATATGGTAGGCGAGACACTGATTATGACGTGCCCGGTGTGTGGGTTTCTGGCTTTCCTTCGGAATTTTATTTCTGCTCGGTCTTCCCCGCTGCCAAGATCCTGAAATATATCCCCATTTTGGTTTCGTAGAGCCTTAAGGACGTCCTCATCGGTATTTATCGATAGAACGTCCTTAAGGATCAACATAGGGTCTTTATTTTTCATCTCCTCCACAGCGAGATTAACTCCTTTCTTTTCGATCCGATCTTTCGCTTTGTCTCTTTCTTCTCTAGTTTTAAATCCTATGATTACTTTTCTGTCCTTTGCCTTTCGCACTCTCTCAACTTTGACCCAGCCCTCTTTGGCATCAACTGCCTCGCGGATTTTGGTTAAGACTTGGTCACCCGTCTCCGTTTCCGTCTTCGATGTAACGACGATGGAGTGCAGCGTGCTTCGGCCTGAGTTCGGCTTTCCGCCATGGGTCGCTGCTACACTCGCATACGTTGCCAAGCCGTTCATCGCGCTTTCCGTTTGACTAACCAATAGGGCCTTTAGTTCTTCCATTTTTTGGTTGCTCTCCAGTAGCAACTTGGAATGCTCCTGAATGCGACTTTCTAGGGCTTTTTGCTCGGGGCAAATTGAGAAAGTTGCGTCGATAGCGGCGGGTTCTCTCTCCCTTGATACCGTCACCCCTCCTGTGGTTTTCAGTTTGGCCTCTCTCTCGGCTTCCTTCACCAGCTGAAACAGTCTTTCTAGCTCTTCGGTAACGGCGTTTTTTATTTCGGTCTTGGTGTTTCTGGACGCGCTCAGATGCAATTTAGCTCTCGTCAAACACGCTTTTGCTTCTGAGGACCGATCCGCGTATTTCGCCTTAGGCGATGTGTCCGTTGGTTGGTTGCGTGAAGTGACGAGGGTCCTAACGACCTTAGGAGGGCCAGTTTGTACCGGTTTAGTGGTTAGGGGGGGTGAGGTCTCGGAGGAAGCGGATTTTGCTGCTTCCCATTCTCCAACGCTTCGCCGGACATTTGGAGGTGATGCTCCAGCTTTTGGTGGTGAGGTGTTGACACCATCCACCTTCTTTATTGGTGTCCTAATGCCCATCATTGTTGGTTGGAGGTAGGCGTCAAATAAAAAGATTAAAAGTAAAAGGTGTAAAAGTGTATAAGGGAACAACACAGAATAAAGATTAAAAATGCGCTTCCGATCGTATAAATCGTCTGCGCGGTCAGCCTTAGGGTTCTATTTGGAAAATTTTAAACAATACAGACGAGCTATGTCCTTCCAAGTGTTAAAAACCACCGAGAAAGAGCGATTTTTTCGGGAGCTCTATGTAGAGTCGATTTGCTCGTGTCAGTGGAAAGCTCTCCCCGAGCCCTTTCAGGGGACCCCAAACTCGGTACGAATCGGCCCAAGGGTTCCGGAGCTATCTGAACTTGAAAATTCTGGTTTTTTCCCAATATGGCGTCCAAAAGATGGTTTAAATCGTATAGCTCCGAGGCTAGCGGCTCAAAAACCCCCGTGCTTGGGCTCTCCGTACTCGGCTCGACGAGCTCTATCCACTGAAATTATTTTCAGGCTGAAAAATCCCGAAACTCGGAAAACGTCTGAAAAGTACCCCTGCCTATAGCCAAACACTATTTATTAAAGACAGTGGAAATCCCGTCCTTCTACGACTCTCCGTTAAGGAGCTATGGAGGTTTTAAATTTGTCCAAGATGGCCGCGCGGCTGTCAAAGTTCGTCTTTGACCATGGATAACTCCTCTTGGGACAGTCGCAGAACCCCCGAGTTTGGGTTCTTCTTACTCGGCCTGATCTCCGCTATCCGCTGAAAATGTTTTCAGGAGCCTGAAAATTTTTATCTCCGAATCGCCTGAAATCGAGGGGTGGGGAAGGTCAACAGCCCCCAGGACCAAAGTCAAAAACCCCAACCTCCTACGACATCCGGTTCAGGAGTTATAGCGGTTTGAAATATAACAAAATGGCCGCCGAACTGTCAAACGTCGAGTTGTAAGGCCCGTAACTTTCGAACCCTTCGTCGTAGGAAGTCCGGGTTTCGAATGTACAACTCGGCGTCACTTCAGGTATTTTCTGAAAACGCTTTCAGCGACAAAAAATTTTTCAGCCTGAAAAGTCCTGAAACCTTAAAATTATTTAAATATACGGAATACTGCATGTAACTGCGTAAATCCGAGAAAAATCGGCCTAGCGGTTTACGAGATAATGCAAATTGAAATTTAAAACCTAAAAACCAAGATGGCGGAAAAATGTCAAAACTCTCAATTTGAGAGATTTTCAGCCCGTGTTTGGGCTTAATTAGGTCACAATATAAGTGTTGGGACCAGTCCCAACGTCAAAAATTGTTATTTCCTATTATTTTTGGAATAAAAGACAAAAAATGGATAAAATTCAATATCTCGGGATCCACTTGGCCGAAAAATCTATAAAAAATATCAAAAAATAGGGAAAATGCTGAGCTATAAGCTAATATAAACACTAATATGAATATCTGGATTTAAACTGAAAATTTTAAAGAAAATATGCTTTTTTCATGAAAATTCCTGTAACTTAAAAACTATGTCACTTAAAAATCTAAAACTTAAAATCTCTAGTCTTCTCATAAGCGCGCCACGAGCTGCAGTTGAAGATTTTGGAATTTCGAGTCACAACCGAAGATATAAAGGTCAGAATTTTGCAATTTCAATGACCTCTTAAAAATCAGGTATATAAGTTAGAACAAAAATACTTGCTGACGCAGTCTTTGTTGTCAGTAGAGATGACGGCAGCAAAGTTTGAGGTGGCTGGCTCCACGATTTCAAGTTTTTCAGGACCACGTGTTTTTCAATTTTCCAAGATATCTCGGAATTTCCCAGGTTTTTCCAGTTTCTTGGCTGGTGGGTCTGTAGACACGGTGAATCCCCACCACTTTTTTCTTTAAAAAAGTGGGGTCGTCGATCTGGTTTCGGCAGCGTTCCAGTTTTAAGTTATTTATTCCAAACTTAACCTCGAAAGATTTAAGTTTTTCGTTAATAACTAATGTTGCACTGCAATCCAGTAATAGCACTTCACATAAGCGGATAGGTATTCACTAGCCCTATCGTATGACACCAAATTCATTAAAATCCGTTCACTTTTGACCACTTTTTTGTATTTTTTATTGCGGAGCAACGCGGTTTTGCGACTGTTCTCCGTGGCAGCCGGGGGGGAACTGGGTTAGGTTTTTTTTTTTTTTTTTTTTTTTTTTTTTTATATTTTTTTAATACTTCTACCTCCAACATTATCGGAGCCTATGCTTGTCTTGTCTAATCTTTCATACCAGTTCTCGCATTTATGCCTCTCGTAATTTCATTCCACATACTTGTTCTTTCTTTCATTCATCCTCATTTATGCCTTTATGGGTGGGATTCCCAACTATGCTGCTTTTCTCTATTCTCTCTATATTCTTGTTTTTTGTTTTGTACTTTTATTTGGGTTTTTTGGAAAGGAATCGTGAGACAGTTTTTTAATTAATATGCTTTTTCCTTGTACATTTTCACTTAATCTTAGCTTACAGTATTTTACAGTTACATTACTATCTTATGTTACTTAACATTTCTTATTTCTAGCTTTATTCTATTCTAACGATGACAGGGGAACATTTATACATTTTCGCTTATTCTTATCTTATTTCTATTTACATATTATTTATTTCCTAATTTTTACTTAACTTTTATACACCTTTTATTTCTATGCTAAGATCTAATATAATACAATATATTAAGATAGCATATTTACTTATGCGGTTTTGTTTCGATCAATAACTTTCTGTGCGATATATTTACAGTAATCTAAGAATACTTCTTTATTTTTACCCATGATTATATCTTTTACATTTCGTTCCGTTATCTTTATGTTCAGTGCATGCTCGACGTTATAGCGGTGTTTTTCGAATTGAGGGCATTCGAATAGTATATGCGGGACCGTTTCGCTTGCATCCGGATCACAAATGCACGATGGGCTCTCCTTGAGCTTGAACCGGTTCAAGTACTCGGAGAACCCACCGTGCCCCGTCATAATTTGCGTGTTGATGCTGCTTATTTCTATTTTCCTGATTACACCATAGGCTGCCCGCACATCTGGGAAGAATAGTTTTGTGACAGATGCTGTGTCACTACTTTCGTATCTGCGGTTCCATTCATCGAGCGTGTCCATACGTATGCCACGCTTGATGAACGAAATCGGACACTGATCGTAATCGGGTTTTCTTTTGGAGTTCTCAGCGGCCTCTTTTGCTAACTGGTCGGCTCTTTCGTTCCCCTGTAACCCTACATGTGCTTTAATCCAGAACAAGCTTACTACCTTGTTCTGGCGGGATGCGGATGTAATATTATCCCTGGCTTCGACGGCAAGAGGGTGATGTGAACCGGGATTTGCTATTGTTTGAAGAGCCGCCATTGAGTCGCTGAAAACTCCAAAAGAAGATGCCTTGAGTTTCAAGATTTCCCTAGTTGCCCTTGTTATGGCTAGTAGTTCGGCCTGGTAAACCGTACAGTACTTTGATAGAGCAAGTTTGAGGGCTCTGGTCTCGGTCTCCCCGTGCCATATGGACAGTGAGGCGCCGACCCCTCCTCCAATCTTGCTCCCATCCGTAAAGATACGGACGTCCAAGTTACAGCTGTTCATCTGTTCTTGGTTCACCAGGCTGTCAAACTGCAAGATGTCGCATGTCGCGGGATGGGGATCCTCAATTGCTGGGGTCCGTCGCTCGACCTCCCTGCCCCCCAGTGACCTCTGGGGTACTCCCCTCTTGGCTTCGTACAACGATGCCGCCTCGCAGACTCGAAGGTCAAGGGGGAGCATCCCAGACAACACCAGGGCTGAGTTCAAGGAGACCGTGCGATAAGCCTTGGATATTTTCTGGGCGATTCCACGCTGTACGGTCCCGAGCTGTTTCCTTATGCCCAACTTTTTTGCCGCCGGTGCCCATACGCTGGCAGCGTAAAGTATTATGGGCTCTATTGTCGCGACATACATGAGGCGTATTACTTCTGGGTGCAGCCCCCAACTGACCTTTGCGGCTCTACATAGCTGCTTGTAGATTGCGATTGCCTTCCTACAGGCGAGTGAGACGTGGGTGTTGAAGGTCAGCTTTTCGTCAATGGTTACACCCAGAAGCTTTATCTCTCTTGACATGCCAATATCGATGCCCCCCATGCTCAGGCGTGGTGTGTCGTATTTCAACTTCCTGGTTATCACCATAGCAGTGGTTTTATGTGGAGCAAATTTAAGTTTGTTCTCGACACCCCACGCCAAAACATGATTGAGAGCATCATTAGCACGTCCCTCCACCTCTTGTGCGGTCTCTCCATCAAAAACCAAGAGGACGTCATCCGCGAACGCCTGAGCATACGTTCCCCTATATTCTGCTGCTTTTAGGAGGGGGTCTAGCACCAGGTTCCACAAGATTGGGCCACCAATTGAACCCTGGACACATCCTTTGTTTGTGCCCTTTCCATATACTTCCCCACCGTACCTGATCGAGACTTTACGGTCTCTGAGATAACTGTCTATGACCCGCCTAAGATTAATCGGGCACTTTTCCTCCGCCAGACGGACTCTTATCATTGGCCACCAAGCGCTGTCAAATGCTCCCTCTATGTCCAGTGATACAAGTGTAATTATTCTTTTTTGTTCAAGCTTTTTGTGAACGTACTGCATGAGGTCATAAAGGGAGTCCTCAGTGCTTTTCTGTGGCATGAATCCGTACTGGCGGGTACTCAACCTTGGTAGTAGGTGGAATTTTAGGCGGGCCACCAGCATCTTCTCGAAGATTTTTCCCATTACAGGCAACAGTCCGATTGGCCTATACGATTTTGGGGTGGAGTAGCTTTCCTTTCCAGGCTTCCTGAGTATCACAACCGTCGCTTCTTTCCAGGCTGTGGGGAAGCAATTGCGTTCAAGGCACTTATTAAGGAACTTCAGCATTAATTCCGGGTCATTTCTCACGGCCTGACAACAAATGTCTGCGGTAAAGCCGTCTGACCCAGGCGCCTTCTTTGCGTTAAAGGACTCCATCGAGTTTTTTAACTCTGCCATCGTAAACGGTGGATCACAGGGATCATTTTGTTCGCCAGAGTTTACGATTTCGGCCTTTATTCGGATGGATCGGTGATGAGCGTTATCGCATTCTGGAAAGTCTTCCGGATAAAAAGTTTCCGCCAGCAACTTTACAGAACCTTTCGCATCCAGCACATCACCGTTCCTTTCCAGAAGCAGGTCCTCCTCCCTACGTTGCGTCCTACCTATTACCCTGTATATACCCTCCCAAACCCCCTCCTTATCCTGTCTCCTGCAGAACTCCTTCCAACTCTCGGTCTGAGCTTTAGCCGATTCTAACTCATACGCCTCTTTATGTTTCAGGTACTCTTCGACGACCTTCGACTTCCGGATTTTGGCGGCACAGCGGATCCTGCGCTTCATGGTGGCGACAGCCTTCTTCATCTCAACGAGCCTCTCGGACAGCCACGGCAAGGTAAATTCCTCTTTTAATTTTTTAGTTGGTATGGTTTGCCTACATGCTTCGTCTATTGCTTTCGTGAGGTTATTTGTGGTTGTATCAATTTGGTCTATGTTTTTAATTTTATTAATTTCGTCAACTGTAAATTTAAACTGAATCTTCAATTGGCTAAATTTCTCATGAAATTTAGGCCAATTTGCTTTTTTGGTGTTATATTTCCTGGTAGTTCTCTCAACTTTTATGCTTTTCGATTTCTGCAAGAGGATTTTAAAAATAATGCCATTGTGGTCCGAACTCGTGAGTCCTTCATGCACCCTCCAGTCGTCTATCATGTCTAGGATGTCATTAGAGCAAGCGGTGACGTCAACGTGACTACTGTACCGCTTTCCTCCTCGGATGGTGTCGAAGGTCGGAATTTCCCCTCTGTTGAGTATGTTCAAGTTTAGCTCTCCGAGAGTTCCTGCCACCTCATCCCCCCTAAGGTCAGCCAGTGGGCTACCCCACCACGTACTTTTTGCGTTTGCATCACCTCCAACGATCAGTTTTTTAGACCCGACTACGCGTTCTATTTGTTTCAGTTGCTCTAAATAATGGTCGACAGGCTGGTCTGGCTCGAAATAAAAGGAGACAAGCGTGATCTCCCAGGCACTGGTTTGGATTCCCACCACCGAGATATTGTTTGTGGTGAGTTTTGGGTACTGTTTGACTCTGAGATCACTGTTAAACACAGCTATTGCCGCTTTAACAGTACCGTTTCCTTTATCAGTATTCTGGAAGATCCTAACGCCCTTGTGACTCCTCATTTCTCTCGCTCCGGCCACGTACGGTTCCTGTAGGAGAGCAACCGATATTCCGCGCTTCGTAGCTTCTATTAAGAGCTCGTTGGTCGCTAGCTTCTTACGTTGGAGGTTTGCTTGTACTACGCTATAGGGGGTATTTTCCACTGAGGTGCCCTTAGCAGTACGCAACGGCTGCTCTAGCTATGTCATCCCATTTTTGTCGTACTGGACATTCGTGGCTGAAAGCATTATGTTGCGTACCATGTTCCATTTTTGCCCTTGTGCAATTTCGGCAAACAGGTGGTGTGTTTGTGAGCCAGTCCGGACAATCTGATCTCATATGGGGACCGCCACAGTGACCGCACAGATCTGCAGGCTCTTTGCAAAAACGCTTACCGTGTCCAAAGCCTAGGCAGCGAGTGCATTGGACCAGTGGAGTCTGGTCTTCAACCCTGATTCGCTGGAGATCGATGTGCACGGTACCAATTTCTAAAGCTCGTCGCCAGATGGTAGGCGAGACGCTGATGACGACATGTCCAGTATGAGGGTTTCGTGTTCTTTTCCTGTATTTTACATCTACTCTGTTTTCCTCGCTGTCGAGGCCGTTAAAAACACCATGGTTCTGGTTTCTTAACGCCTTGAGAACGTCTTCGTCAGTGTTTATTGCTAAGACGTTCTTTAAAATCAGAAGTGGGTCTTTATTTTTAACTTCCTCGACAGTGAGGTTTACTTCTTCTTTTTGGAGACGAGCCTTAATTTTACTCCTTTCTTCTTTGGTCTCTAACCCTATTATAATTTTCCTGTCCTTGGCTTTACGCACTCTTTCCACCTTAATCCATCCATCTTTGGCATTTACTGCGTTTCTGACTCTACTAAGGACTTCGTCGCCTGTCTCCATTTCGTTTTTGGACGCAACCACAATGGAGTGCAAAGTACTGCACTTTGGCAGTGATTTTACACCCTGACTTGCGGCTACGTTCGCATAGGTGTTCCCCTTCTCCAGGAGCCCTTTCTGTTGGTCTATCGTCTCCTTTAGCTCCTCTATTTTTCTATTGCTTTCTATTAGGAGCTTCGTATGCTGTTCTATTTTTGTTATTATTTCACTAGAGTCGATTTTCTCGGGAGAAGTTGGGATTATGGTGACTGGTTCTAACTCTGTCCCTAGTGGCATATTTCTGGTTGTTTTTTGTTTTTCCTCTTTCAACTCAGACTCGATTTCTTTTACAAGCTGGTATAGTCGTTCCGTGGCTTCAATTATACCTGTCTTTATCTCATTTTTCGTATTTCTTGAGCTATTTAACTGAAGTTTTGTTCTAACCAGACAGGCTTTCGCTTCTGCTGTTCGGTCTGCGTATTTTATTTTAGGCGGTGAGTTTGTGCCTGCTGACTTCCGGGCCGTACTCACTGTTTTGCTCTCCTGCGTTGTATTTGGCTTTACTTTTGTTTTCGCAGGGCCAGCCTGCGACGTCTTTTCATTTAAGGATAGGGTGGGGCTGCTACTCACTGCTTCCCACTCCCCTACGCTGCGTCTGACATTTGGGGGAGCACCTGACCCGAGTTTAGACGGCGAGTTTTCGCCGTCTGTCACCTTTACCGGTGTTCTAAAACCGAACATGCTGGTAGGTATGCGTCAAATATAAAATCGTCAATAGGGACGAAAGTAAAATAAAAGTTTTAAGAAAAACAAGTCAAACAAGTAATGACACAAAAGTTTAAAAATAAAACCGCAAAAGTAAAATAAAATAATAAAATAATCTTAAAAACTATGTAGAGTTACAATAAGGTCTGTCTCTACTGAGACTCTACCCAGGCTAGCAGTTAGTTTTGGGTAGTTTTCAGTGGCTCTACAAAAATAGGAGTCAATTTAGCCTTTCAAAGCCTGTTTTTGCTTGAGTGGCTCTATGTAGAGTCAATCTAATATACTCATTGGATAGAGCTCACCGAGCCCGTTCCAACAAACCCAAACACGAGGGATTCAATCCTAATAGTTCCTGAGCAATCGCAGTCCAAAGTTTCTGGTTACCATTCAAGATGGCCGCCAGAAAGTGGTTAAAAGACGATAGCTCCACGACCACTTACGCGAATTTCCCCGTGCTTGGGCTTATCTTACTGCGCTCGACGTGATCCACCCAATGGCACCCTTTTCAGGCTGAAAAAATTTTTTCTCCTGAAAACGCCTGAAAATCAGCTCACTCGAGAATTTATTGTCAGGCGATTCCGGCAAAGCAAGTCCCGTCGCTCTACGACCCTCCGTTGTAGAGATATGACTGTTTAAATTTTCTCAAAGATGGCGGCACAGCTGTCAAAGTCAATCTTTGACAGGTAATATCTCCACTTCGGACAGCCGCAGAATACCCGAGTTTGGGCTCTTTTGGCTTGGCCCAACCTGTCCTGTCGTGCGAGCTAATCTCCAGGCTCCTGAAATTTTTCAGCCCCAAATTCACTGAAACCTATTCCGTCAGTCAGAGTTTGTCCCCCCAAGTCACAAACCGAAAACTGCAACTCTCTACGACCACTGAGTCCGGAGCTACGTTTAGTCAAAGTTTTCCAAAATGGCCGCCCAGCTGTCAAATGCCAAGTTTAAATGGCTGTAACTCCGCAACCGCTTATCGGAGAGAGTTGCGGTTTTGAATGTTAGAGTTGGCCTAGTGTCCCCTTTATGTCAAGAGTGGTTTCAGCACTGAAAATTTTCAGGCCTGAAAAACGCCTGAAAGCAGGGTCAACTTAATTCTGCAAGTTTTCTGCTAAGAACTGTGCAAATCCGGGTCTTCTACGTCCAATAACTTCGGAGATATGTGTAACTTTATATCGTAACCAACAAAACCAATATGTCTGAAAAAAGCTATTTTTGTCAATTTTGAAGTTATTGGGCGCAACTTTGGGCTTAATCTAGTCGCAATATACACAAAAAAGACATTCCTGGTGTTAAATATTAATTATAACTATTTAATTCTATTTTATATCAAAAAATAACAAAAAATTTAATAACTTTGTAACCGCTAGTCAAAAAATTTTGGAAAAAATGGCTTATTTATTGAAAAATTATACACTATAAGAATTTAAAATAAAAAGTATAAAAAAAATTAATTTTTAAATATAAAATGAATGTTTATATAGATTTTATGGTTTTTTAATTACTACGTTAAATTTAACTAAGCTAAAAATATGGTTTTTTCAGGATATCCTCTTCTAATTAGCGCGCAAAAGATAGCAGTTGCAGATTTGCAAAATTTTAATTTCTTCAGGAGTTATGGGTGTCCGAAATTTGGATTTTGAAATATTTATAAAAAAGAAAGTATTTTACATAAAATTTTTGTACTTGCAGAAATCGTCTTCTTCCATGATCTTCTTGTGTACTGCAAAGTTTCAAGTCGCTGTCACGTCTCGTTCTGGTTTTTCAGGCCACGTGCTTTTTTATTTTTTCACAATAACTCTGAAAATCCTGGGTCGAGGTGGATTCAGAGTGGTCCAAAAGAAAGGTGTTCTTATTCCACTATGCTTCTCAAAAGAAAAACATGGGGTCGTCGATCTTGTTCCGCAGCTATTGCTTGAAATGTTATAACTTCGGGAACTTAACCTCTAATCACAGGCTTTTTCAGCTGTTTCACTGCACAGCACTGCAATCCAGTTTATGATTTTCACTTATGGGTATGAGGGCAACTTCCCTCTACACGTCAACACTTGAATTTTGAAAATCGGAGCACTTTATACCACTTTTTCGATTTTTTAAGCGTGGAGCGACTCAAAAAACGATCCGACCACCACGAGGGTTGCGGGGGAACTCAACTGGGTTAGGTTAGGTTAGGTTAGGTTAGGTTAGGTTAGGTTAGGTTAGGTTAGGTTAGGTTAGGTTAGGTTAGGTTAGGTTAGGTTAGGTTAGGTTAGGTTAGGTTAGGTTAGGTTAGGTTAGGTTAGGTTAGGTTAGGTTAAGTTCTCGTGGCTTAGCGGTTTGACGCTGGATTGGCGACCAAAACCAAATTGGTTCGAATACGCGTTTCACCTGTTATCAGTATCTTTTGGGGGACCACCCCACAGTGCTTGCGTCCACGTCGCGTCCCCTGGAAACGACCCAGTTCTGTCACCGTAACGGAGTGGCAGACTGGGATCGGCCAAAGTGCACTGTGCATCGTAGCTCTTTTGAACGCCTTGTCACTACGATTTCGCGGGAGGCTATGCCTGCTCCACCGCGGGACGCCCTAGGGCGTTTTTTAAAACCCAAAGGCCCTTCTAAGGGCCAACCAAAAGGCCCTTCTCAGGGCCAAACCAAAGGCCCTTCTCAGGGCCACTCCGACGCTTCTGCGTCAGAGGCTAGCCGCGCGCCGTCTGCAGCTAGCTTCAGGGCGGTCGAGACGTCAGACTCGGAGAGCGAGTCCCTGGCCAGCGTCTCCGATGCGGGTGGAGTCCGGTCGCGGAAACGAGAGTTTCGGAAGGTGGCATCCGAGGGTTCCTCGGGCTCGGGCTCGACGGGCAAGTCCAAGCCCAAAAAGGCGGCATCAGCCGCGGACTCGCATCTCGTGGGTCTCGCGGACGCCCAACGCGAGCTAGACCTGGCTCGGCGGACGCTGCACCAGCAGGAGCTGGAAGAGCGCGTTGCTGCCAAGGAGCAGCGTGCTCGTGCTGCTCGGACCAGGTCTGGGTACGGTGCGTCTCGCGTTCTGTACGCGGACCACTCCCTGGCCGAGCTGGAGCGGATGGCGGAGGAGGACGAAGAAGAGATCGTGGAGGTCGCCTCTAAGTCCTCCAACCTGAAGGGCACGTTTCAGAAGGCCCTTAAATGCCGTGCTGCGAGCCTGCGCGGCATTGTCGAGGAGCTGGTCAAGAGGACAGCGACCGACGAGACGCGGCAACTGCAGGCGAAGGTCGATCGCCTGCAGTCGGAGGTCAGCCAGCTTCATCAGAAGCTTGCCGATGCCACTGCCCGGCCAGCGGTAGACCCTAGACCTGCGGTGGAAGCCCCATCCTCCAACCTTGAGGATATAATCCGAAAGGTCTTTATGGAGGAGCGGGCGTTCACGCGAGCCTGCATCGCAGGTATTGAGGACCGGCTCTTGCCGGAAAAACGTCTCCGGCCCCCGCTTGCGGCGGACAAGAGGCGTGAAGAGCCGGGGCCGTCCTCAACTGCAGCGGACAAGAGGCGCGAAGAGCCGGCGCCGTCCCCACCAGGAGAGGACGCGCTTCTCCCTTCCACCACTCCGGCCAACGATGCAGGTTGGACCGAAGTGGTCGGGAAGGGGAAGGGAAAGGGCAAGGGGAAGGGCAAGGCTACGGCCGCTCCCGCCACCCCCGACGCCGCGCCTCCTAGCCAGTCGCAGGTGACTGGGCAAGGAAAGAAGAAGAGAAAACGGAGGAGGAGAAATCCCCCTCAGTCCGCAGCCGTCGTGGTGACGCTCACCGCGGAGGCTGCGGAAAGAGGGGAGACGTATGCGTCCATTTTAGTGCGGGCGCGTGCCAATGCCGATCCCACCCAACTGGGAATCGGCAAAGTTTCTTGCCGGCGGACCCAAACCGGGGCTCGGATATTCGAGTTCCCGGGTGCGGAAGGCAGTGCCAGCGCCGACCTCTTCGCAGCCAAGCTGCAGGAGGCCGTCGCGGACGTGGCTAAGGTGGCCCGACCAGTAAAGCTGGCGGCGGTGGAGGTGGCCGACCTTGACGACTCGGTCACTAAAGAGGAGGTGGTGGCCGCAGTCGCAACCATTGGTGGCTGTAGCGTCGCAGCGGTGCAAGCCAGGGATATAAGACCTGGCCGCGGTGGCATGGGCACTATTCGGCTCGAGTGCCCAGTCGCCGCTGCTAAAGCCGTCCTCGACAAGGGACGGCTCTGCGTAGGTTTCAGCTCGGGTGCAGTCCGAGCACTAGTAGACCAGCCTCTGCGCTGCTACAGGTGCTTCGGTATCGGCCACACCCGAGCCCTTTGTCCGTCCCAGGTCGACAGGACGGACAGTTGCTACCGCTGCGGCAAGGTCGGCCACAAAGCCGTGTCCTGCACTGCCGCCAAGCCACACTGCCTAGTGTGTGCCGCCAGTGGCCGCCCGGCAGACCACATGATGAAGGGGAGGATGTGTAATCCCCCCGCCAAGAAGGGCAAAGCGCAGGCGCCAGTCGGGCCTGCCGCTAGCACGGCTGCGGAGGAGGGGGGTGCGATGACTATTGATGGATAGAGTCGAGCATCGCATCCTCCAGGCGAACGCCAACCACTGCCGAGCTGCCCAGGATCTGCTGATGCAGACCATGGCCGAGTGGTTGGTGGACATAGTGGTGGTCGCTGAGCCTTACTCGGTCCCTGCCAATTGGGTAGGCGATCGAGACGGCTTGGTGGCAGTGGTGTCGCGGTCTTCCACGGACTCCCCTCCCCTCTCGCTTTTAGAGAAGGGTCAGGGATACGTGGCTGCCGCGTGGGGAGATTTAGCCCTTGTGGGGGTCTATTTCTCCCCGAACCGCCCTCTCGCAGACTTTGAGAATTTTCTCGAAATCCTCACTGCCGTCGTCGGGAGGGCGGCGCCACGCCAAGTCGTGGTGCTGGGCGACCTCAATGCCAAGTCGGAGGCCTGGGGCAACCCGGCTGCCTCCTGCAACGTCCGGGGCCGCGCCGTCGAGTTTTGGTCGGCGTCTTGCGGTGTGACCCTCCTCAACAGGGGGTCGGTCCACACGTGTGTGCGGCAACGCGGAGGTTCGGTGGTTGACGTGTCGTTTGCCACCCCCTTGCTAGCCGCACGCATCGTGAACTGGCGGGTGGAGACGGTGGAGACCATGTCGGACCACAGATATGTGCGGTTCGACATCTCCACCTCGAGTTCGAGCTCCCGGGGGGAGATGGCCCGCTCTGGCAGGTCTCCCTTCCCTCGGTGGGCTCTCACTCGCTTGGACCGGGAGGCAGCCAAGGAGGCGGCCTTCTTGCAGGACTGGCTGTCGCCCCCTGTTGAGGTCCTGGACGTTGACGTCGCAGCCGTGCAGCTCAGGGGATCCCTGACCGAAGTGTGCAACTCCAGCATGCCTCGGTCTCGCCGTCCCCCTCCCCGTCGTGCCGTCTATTGGTGGACGGAGGAGTTGGCGGGGCTCCGTGCCAACTGCGTGGCGGCCAGGAGGGCCTACACGCGGAGCCGACGACGCAGCGCACGTGATCTGGCAGCCGAGGACCTCCTGTACGCCTCTTACAGAGAGGCGCAGGCGACCCTCGGGTCGGCTATGTGCGCTGCCAGGGACGCGGCGAACGCCGAGATGCTGGAGAGTCTCGACCGGGATCCCTATGGGAGACCGTACAAGGCGGCGCGGAACAAGTTGCGCCCCCACGGTCCCCCGCTGACCGAGACCCTCGAGCCGGCCCTGCTGGATGGGGTGGTTCGGTCCTTGTTTCCACGCAGGACTGAATTTACCCCACCAACGATGGATCCTCCACAGAGGGAGGCGTCACAGGACGAGGAGGTCCCTCCGGTGACGGCGGAGGAGTTTAGCGCGGGGTTACTCAGCCTCCGCGCAAAAAAGACGGCCCCTGGACCGGACGGCGTTCCAGCACGGGTGGTAGCCATAGCTGCCGCTCAAATGGAGGACAGGTTTCGGGACCTTTTCAGCGCGTGCCTTACCGCTGGCAGGTTCCCGAAGCCCTGGAAGGAGGGGCAGCTATGCCTACTTCGCAAGGAGGGACGTCCGGTCGATTCCCCCTCGGCATACCGGCCTATCGTTCTGCTCGATGAGGTCGGCAAATTGGTGGGGAGGTGCGCTTTGCCGGCGCCTGTATGCGGGCATCTTGCGGAGCATGGCCCTATACGGCGCCCCCATCTGGGAGGACTCCTTACACAGGAGGGAGAACGCGACGGCGATCCGCAGGCCACAAAGGGCCATCGCACTGCGGGTTGCGAGGGCCTATCGCTCGGTAGGCTTTTCGGCGGCGTGCGCTCTGGCCAGCACCCCTCCTTGGGAGTTGGAGGCGTGGGTGCTCGCCAGAGTGTACGAATGGACGGCGCGCCGGAAAGCGCTCGGGGAGCGCCCCGTCGCCGAAAACAGGGAGGCCGTGCGGAGGGAGGCGAGGGACGCCATTGTGGTACACTGGACGCAGGACCTCGCCGCCGCCACCTTTGGCCGCCGTACCCTGGACGCACTCGGTCCGGTCCTGCAGGACTGGCTCGAGAGGCGACACGGTTTCCTCTCCTTCCGTCTGGTGCAGGTGCTGTCAGGACACGGCTGTTTTGGCTCGTACCTGCACCGGATCGGGAGGGAGGAGACTGCGGCGTGCCACGACTGCGGCGCCGCGGAAGACAATGCGCAGCACACTCTCGAGGTGTGCCCAGCTTGGTCCGAGCGGCGCCGTAGTCTCATTGCGGAGATCGGACAGGACCTCTCGCTCCCCGGCGTGGTCAAATCTATGCTGGAGAGCGAGGAGTCCTGGGCAGCGGTCGCCTCCTTCTGCGAGGATGTCATTTCGCAAAAGGAGGCGGCGGAGCGCGCGCGTGAGGAAGACCCTCTCGCTGCGCCGCTCCGAAGACGAAGGAGAGGTCGGAGAAGAGGCCGTTTTCTCCCTCCTCCTGGTGGTGACACGCGGGCGACCGGCACGGGGGTGCCTCCGCCCGCATTGCACTCGTCACCGCCTTCGTCCGTCATTCCCGGCCCTCTCCCTACGGGGAGGGCGTGATGGGTTGGGTGGGTGTTCGTCGGAGGAGGACTGGACGCAAAGGCTGCGCCGGTCTCCCAGTCCCCCTCCACTAAGACGATGCGGGAATGCCGCTGGGTCGTTTTAGTGGGTATACCGGGCTTAGCCCGGGGAGTCCCACATAGCCCCCCGCTCCTCCGAGCGGGAGGTATGCGTAACGCATTTTTTCCCAGCGCAAAAAAAAAAAAAAAAAAAAAAAAGGTTAGGTTAGGTTAGGTTAGGTTAGGTTAGGTTAGGTTAGGTTAGGTTAGGTTAGGTTAGGTTAGGTTAGGTTAGGTTAGGTTAGGTTAGGTTAGGTTAGGTTAGGTTAGGTTAGGTTAGGTTAGGTTAGGTTAGGTTTTTTTTTTTTTTTTTTTTTTTTTTTAGAAGAATATTTACCGCGGACATATGCGTCCGCGCCCTTGTTTACTTGGCTTTTATTGTTTACATAATGGTATACATTTTTACTCAGTTCCGTCTCCCCATCTCGGTGGGACGACTGATTTAACTTCCTAACTTATAATTAGCTTATAACTATGTGAGTCCACCTCTGACTCAATTTTTTTTTTTTTTTTTTTTTTTTTTTTTTTTTTTTTTTTTTTCGTATAACTACTATTTCTTTTTTTTTTTTAAATGTATTTGTATTTGTATTATTACACTACTTGTTAGTTCATTGTTAGTTTATTATATGGGTTATTTCTAGGTAACAATTTTTCTTAACATTACGACTGGACTTAATTTAATTTCCTTTCTTATTTTTTTTTTTTTTTTTTCTTTTTTTCTTTTCCACACTTGATTGTTGGTTTGTTTATTTATTTATATTTTTTTTTTTTTTTTTTTTTTTTTTACAATATTACCACTATTAGTTACTTATTATCTACTGGTCTAGTGTTACATTATTTTGTTTTGTTCTTGGAACATAAGTTTCCATTACTTATTTTTAATACAGTACTATTATTTTGACATTTCAGTTTTTTTTTTTTTTTTTTTTTTTATGGTTACGGGATTGGGTGGGATGTTGGAAATTTTATGGGACTTGATTTCTACTTGTTTGGTTATATTCTTTTGTTGAGGGCTTTCACCACCTCCATCAAGGCCTCCACGACAGCGGTGTCTCGATGCTGCATGGCCGTCTTGAGGTTGTAATCGACGACCATTTTGGTTGACGCATCCATCGCTTTCCGGGCAAAACGCCCTATTGCGTCGCCGGTGTCGTCCGAGTAGTAGACACAGTTGGAAGTGTGTCTTGACACTGCGACGACCGCGTGGGAGACGCTTTCATGGATCTGGAGCCTCCTTGACTTGGTGTTTATTATGACGACGCTGTCGCAGGTCAACCCCTGAGCCTCGTGTATGGTCAGGATACGCGACCCTACGCCGGAACCGTACCCCTGGTCGGCAAGAGAAGCTTTCTCCTCCTGTGTGTGGACCAGGAATAGGGTATTAAGGGCGGTTTCCGGTATTCGCGCACCTGTATACGCTGCGACTCTCAGGGAGTGGGCCCGCGACAGCGACGTCTTGGAGGAGTATATACCTGGGTATATCTCACTCAGGGCCAGTGGTATGTCCATGGGGTTCCGATGCGTGCAGAGCAGCTCCTGGGTGATGCCAGCCACCAAGTTTGGACGGGTATACCTCAACTCGAATAGGTTCTCTCTGTCCAAAAATGGTAGCTGATTTACGTCCCCGATTAGAACGACCTCGCTCGCTCCAGACAACCTTACTGCCATAACTACGGCCCCAAAGTGGTTCATGAGGGCTTCGTCGACCGTGAGGCGACGGCATTTCTCCTCCTTTCTGAACCCGTTGGCTAAAATTGAGGCCATAGTGCGCACCTTGGTCTTGACCTGATCTCCATAGCGGCGCGCCAGCTGTTCTCTGAGATCTTTGGCAGCTTCGGTTGTTGTGGTCACTACGATGTCGCTCTCCTCGCTGAAGTGTTTTACCACCCACGTTGTTTTGCCGCATCCTGGCACCCCGTTTATCCACTCGATGCTGGGTATCGCCCAGTGCACCTCCGATGCAGAGTCCGAGACTCCCGAGACGGATTGCGCCATCTCGAGAATCTTGTCGTCCAGCATAATTTTGGTGCACTTGGCGGTAACCACCACCGGGTCTTCCTCAGGTGTCTGGAAGGTCAACTTCCCTGAGCGCTCCGTCTCCACTTTGTCCAGGGGTACGAAGCCACTTGTCGCGCTGTAGGCTACTGTGTACGACCCCTTCATTTCCCCTGAGATAACCTGGGAATTGGAGTTGTCGTACACCGCTGCCTCTGCTTCCTTGAGTAGGACCCCCAGCAGGCCCTCGTTTTTCCTTTCGAAGGTCTGCAGGATCTTCTTGCATGTTGCCAGGTTTACCTCTCTGGTTGCCCTGACAACTGCTACGAACTCAAGGAATGCGCTCTTGACATGGTCCGTGACGCCCGAGTTTGCTGCCAGGGTCGGCGGGCTGACTTGCCCCCTCTCCGCCCTGGTTGGTTTCGGTTTAGGTGGTGCCTTAACTTTTTGTGGTTGTGTAATGAATTTTTCCACTGCCCGCTCCTGCCTCTCTGTTGGTGATGAGCGGCTGGTTCCCGGGAGCAGTGCTTTGAGGAAGGTGCCAATTGTCCTTAGGTGGCTTGCGGACCGGGCTCGGTCCTCAGGGCTGGTGGTTTTTGCCCGTGCCTTCCTTTCTTTTTCTTCGGCAACCTCACGCTGTGCCCTTTCAGCTCCGCTCATGGTGGTAGGGCTTGTCGCGCTGCCCGTGCGGTCCATGGGGGCTTCGAGAAAACTCAGGGTTTCCCCTCTATCCTCATAGACCACTAGCTCGTGCTGTTCTGAGGCTTTCAGGCAGCCGAGTCGGTCTGCGACTTCTCCTCTGTCCCACCCTATCGCCATGGCGTCGACGCTGATGATGCGAGCTGTCCCACTCTCCCCTGCCCGCCCCATCTCCCGGAGCAACGAGCTCGCCTGGGCAAATGGAGTTTCCGCTCTCCACTCGAGTAGTGCGATTGTCTTACCTTTGAATCGCACTAAACGGCACTTATGGGCGGCCACCTCCACCTGCTGTAGCGCGGCATATTTGCTACCTTTTATGCTCGCTTTGGTCGTGCTCCCGTTGATTAGGGCGGCCAGGCCCGGTGAGATGGGAATTCGGGCTCTAGCTCGGCTTGAGCCAATACAGAAACTGATGCCGAGTTTTTCGGTTTCCCTGTTCATGAACAGGGCCACCCCACGGAGTCTGATGCCTGGAACTCCGCTTTCCCCGCATGCCAAGAACTGTGTGACTGACATGGTGGGTTGGGGTGGTTGTGGATCAGCCTCTGTAGTCGATGCCGCTGGCACTGCCCCCGGTGCAGGCTGTGGGTCTGCGTTTGTAGACGGTGTCGTTTGTAGTGTTGTGAGTGTTATTGTGTTTGTTGTAAATGTTACCGTAGTTGGTGTTGTCGTGATTGTTGTAACTATTGATGTTTGAGTGTTGTGAGTTGAGGTATTTGTTAGTGGTGGGTTTGTTGCGGTGGTGTTTTGTCGGGTAGGTGGTGGTTGGACTCGACTTCGCGCGGGGGCTTCAGATTTGTTTGGCCCAGCTGCGACTGTGGCTACCCTGCTCGCAAACGCCAAGAATGGGGTCCTCGTTTTTGGTTTTTCCATGAACTTATGGAGTGAGGACTGGCTCAGCTGGAGTCCTGTGCTTTGCTCCAGCTCCATTCTTTCGAGGCAAAACCTCGGGCATTCAAGAAGCAGGTGCCAGACTGTTTCCTCACTGGTCTGGTCGCAGATGCACGAGGGACTGTCTTTGAGGTGGAAGCGGTGGAGGTATGATGCAAACCCTCCGTGCCCTGTCAGAATCTGAGTGTGGGTTGGTTCCAGGACTGTGTCTCTAAGGGTTCTTTTCGCCGCTAGGACATCCGGGAAGAACACCTTCGTGACCGCACCCGTACTCGAGGACTCATAACGCGCTTGCCACTTCTTGACTGTCCCCTCCCGTATCTTCCGTCTCACGTATGATACGGGGACCTTGTCGTAGTCCGCTGTCTCCTTTGTGAGAGCTGCCTCCTTGGCCAGCTCATCTGCTCTCTCGTTCCCGGCTGTTCCCACGTGAGCCTTAAGCCAGAAGAGCTTCACCTCTCTGCCCGCCTCTCTAATCTCCCGCATGCAGTTCTTGATATGGAGTGCCAGGTGGTGAGTGACAGACGGTCTCATTAGCAGGTCGAGCGAAGATCTTGAATCACTCAGTATGCTTATGGAGGCCGCCCTCGATTCTCTTGCCATCCTGACAGCTCTGAACAGTGCGTACAGTTCAGACTGGAAGACAGTGTTGTGAGACCTCAGGCCAAAGATGCTAGACTTAGACTCCTTACCTCCTTCCCACCAGGTTAGGGCAGCACCGACTTTCCCCTCGATCTTGCTACCGTCGGTGTAGATCTGGGGTTCGGTTATCTGGTGGGTCTGTAGGGTTTCAGGAGTCCAGTCCTCGATGCGTGCGTACTCGGTTGGAATGAGTCGCGCTGGATGGGGTTGGGACAAGTAGTGGATATTCCTTTCCAGCTCGCAATCGGGAGGTAGGAACTCTCGGGAATGGCCCTTCTTGATTTTGAATAGGGCAGCCGCCTCTAATACGCGTAGGTCCAGGGGGAGTTGGCCCGACAGTACACGTGCCGATGTCAGAGACACCGTGCGGTATGCTTTGCAGATCTTCTGCACGAACCCCCTCTGCAGCGAGTCAAACTGATTACGTGTCATCAATTTTTCCGCTGCCGGGGCCCATGCGCTCGCTGCATACATCACGATGGGCTCTATCACCGACACATATATCGTCCTGATAATCTCCCTATTTAAGCCCCACGTCACCTTCGCCGCGCACGCGAGTTGCTTGTAAATGTCTGCAGCCTTACGACAGGTCGCAGCCACGTGCGCGTTGAATGTGAGTTTGGCGTCAATAGTGAGACCTAGCAGCTTGACCTCTTGGACTAGGTCTAGCCTCACGCCCGACATGTACAGAACCGGGTCGTCGTACTTCAGCTTTTTCGTTATCACCATCGCATTTGTTTTATGCGTGGCGAAACGTAGCTTGTTTCTGACGCCCCAGGTCGACACCACGTCGAGCGCGTTGTTGGCTGCCTGCTGCAGGGGACCGGTGGTATGGTCCGAGAATACCAGAACGACATCATCCGCGAAGGCTTGGCAGTATACCCCCATTCTAGCCATTTTGTGAAGGAGTGAGTCTAGGATTAGGTTCCAAAACGTCGGACCGGCTATTGAGCCCTGGACGCATCCTTTGTTGGTTCCCTTCTCGCTAGACGCTCTGGCGTAGTTGACCTTGACGTACCGGTCTCTGAGGTATGAGGCGACGAGCTTGTATAGGTTTTTGGGACAGCGTTTTACCACCATCCGTTTTTTTAGTGCTGGCCACCACGCGTTATCGAAGGCCCCCTCTATGTCCAATGATACCAAAAGCACGATCTTCTTGGCTCTGATTTCGGCACGTATGTGCTCCATTAGGTCATAGAGGGCGTCCTCGGTTCCGCGCTGTGGCATGAACCCGTATTGCTTTTGGTGGAGTGTTGGGTGGAAGTGCCACTGGAGTCTGCCTACTAGGAGTTTTTCGACTATTTTCCCGAGGACCGATAGGAGACCTATAGGCCGGTAGGACTTTGGGCTGGTATAGTCCTCTTTGCCTGGCTTTCGGAGGATGCACACGTGGGCGACCTTCCACTGCTTCGGAAAGTGTGACAGCGACAGGCACTTGTTTGCCATTGCCAAGAACACTTCCCTATCGCAGTTTATTGCCGCTGTGCAGATGTCCGCTGTTAGCCCATCGGGACCGGGGGCTTTCTTTGGATTTTGGTCCTGGAGGACCTTTTCCAGCTCCACGGCTGTGAAAGGTGGGTCGTCGGCGGACAAGCCTTGTGGATTTTCCTCCTCCGCTAGCTGTCTCAGCGCAGTGTGGTATCGTTGTTCGGCATCCGATGTGTCGTCGGGGTAAAAGGTTTTCGCGAGAAGGTCCGCTGATTGCTCAGGGCTGAGCGTGTTTCCTGCAGTGTTTCTCAGGAGGATGTTGTCCTGCCTTCTCGCCGTCTTCCTTAGTACCCGATAGATCCCGTCCCACATGCTTTCTCGGTCCTGCCTCGAACAAAACTCTCTCCAGCTTGCAGTGGCAGCCTCTGTTGCTGCTGTGTTGTACACTTCTTTGGCCGTGACGTACTCCCGAATAGTAAAGTCCCTCCGGCTGGGTGCTGCGTTCCGAATTCTCCTCTTTTTTCTAACCGTGTCTTTTTGTAGACGATCTAAAGAGGAGTTCCACCAGGGGGGCTTTGCACTGTGCCTCGGAGCTCCCAGTCTTGGTATAGTCTCCTCGCACGAGCGGTGGATGGCTTCGATGTATTGACCTATTGTACTTTCCAGATCTTCTGGACTCCGGATGTTCGAGACCTTGGCCTGGGTTATTTCTTTTCCGGCCAGGTTTGATTTGAGTTGCGTGCAGAAATCGGACCATTTTGCCTTCTTGGTGTTGTAGATGCGCGTCGTTACTGGCCTTAGGGGTTCCAAGGCTTTCTCTAGACGCATCGAGAAGGTGATTGCATTGTGGTCTGAGGAGGTTAGACCTCTTTCTACCCGCCACTCATCTATTTTCCCCAGGAGCGACAGGCTGCATGCCGTTACATCCACGATGCTTGTGCACCACCTGTCGCCCCTGTAGGTCTCAAATGTCGGTGTTTGGCCAGTGTTCAGGATCTGGAGGTCCCGCTCGTTTAGGTAAGAGCAGTACTCGGCTCCCCGGTGGTTTTCGGACACGCTGCCCCACCATTGGCTCCAGGAGTTTACGTCACCTCCCACCAGAATGTTATTTGTGTGTAGCTGTGTAGTTATATGGGTTGTTGCGGAAAGGTATGGGTTAAGTTCTTGGTCTCCCTCAAAATAGACCGATAACACTCCGATCTTGAGCTGGCCTACCTTAATGAGGACGGCTGCAATGTTCTCCGTTACCAGCTGAGGGTCATGAATGACCTCCAGACTGCCCCCGAAAACCACTACTGCCGCCTTCACCGGCTTCTGGCGGTTTAGGCTGCACTGGACTACTTGCGTGCCTGGGCTTTGCTTCATCACACCTGTTCTTCCCACATAGGGTTCCTGAACTAGTGCGACGGAGATTCCCTTCGCCTGTGCCGCCACCAAGAGCTCGTCCGTGGCCAGCTTGGAGCGTTGGAGATTGACTTGGATGAACTTCAATCTCCCTGCCGGTCCTTGAGTGTTTTGAGGGAGACTTTGTGGGTTTGTGGTGTTTGGGCTGCCCTCAGCAATAGGAAACGCGCGACCGCGCTATCCCATCCCACTTTTGGCGCTCCTGGCAGTCTTCGCTGAAAGCGGTGTGTGCCAGGTCGCCTGCTGGTCTTTGCGCCACCTTGCAGTTTATGCATTTCGGCTCTCTGCCCTCTGCCCTATTTAGGCAGTCCCCTCCGTTGTGCGCTCCGCTGCAATAGAAGCAGGCTTCTTTTGCGGCCCCGCATATGGACTTGTTATGCCCATATCCGAGGCACTTTGTGCACTGAACTAGGGGGGACTGATCCTCAATAGAGCACCGCTTTATGCCCAGATGAACTTTTTGGGCTCGGGTGAGGGTTTGCCACATCTTTGGAGAGAGTTCGACTACCGGGTGGCATTCGTGGGGGTTTCTCGCGCGCTTCCTGTATCGTACCCGGGCCGTCTGTTCACCCACAGCGACGTCTTGCAGCAGGTGTTTGTTTTGTGCTAGTAAGAGATCTATGATCTCCCCGTCGCTGTAGCTGGACAGAACACCCTTTATACATGCCAGTGGGTTTTGGGGCTTCGACTCCTGGACTTTGAGCCCGCCGTTCTTCCTGAACTGGTCCTTGACCAGGTTCAGATCGGCTTTACTGGCGCACCTCAGGACGACCTTCTGGTTTCGGGCCTTCCTGACTGTGTCGACCTTGGCTCCTGTCGTTTTTAGGTCCAGGGCTTCCCTGATCCTCTCGATCACGTTATCGCCAGTGTGCTGGGGATCCGTGGACGAGATGATCAGGGTGTGGTTCGGTTTCAATTGTTGTTGCGGTTTTGTGGGGGGTTTTGGTATACTGGCCACCTGGGCAAAGGTTTTCGGACCCTGCTGAATCTGTTGCGGTTTTTCCGCTTTGCCCAGGTCGGCCACCCCTTTCTCGATGTTTTGGAGGTGTTTTTTAACCTCCACCACTGCGAGCTCCGCCTCCAAGTTCGGCACTGCCGAGGGCTGGGTGGGGGGTTCTTTGTCCCGCAGTACGCGGAGGTCTGCAGATACGATTTCCAACCTTTCCGCTAGGGGCTGCAGGTGTTCCTTTATAGACTCTGTTTTTTGTAGAGGGGGGGGGGACGGAGGCGCAGGTTTGCTCAGCAGTTCTTGTAGCTGGGCTTTGACTGTGCCTATTTCCTCTTCAAACCTCAAGTTTGTGAGGAAATCCCTGTCTGCCTCCGACCCCCGGCTTTGATCCGCTCCTGGCTGGGTGGGATCAGGCTTGAGCTTTTCCATTTCTTTCCGGAGCACGTCCAGCTGGTTGGAGATGCTGGTCATCTGTGTCTCCAGTCGGGACATTCCACCACTCGAGAGGTCCCCTTTGGGAGCTCCAGGTGTCTTCTCCATGTCCTGCCGGGTCATCTCGTGCTCCTTCGAGTTTTTAGCGGAAGCTGCCCTGATCTCTTCTTTGACCTCCTTTAGGCCCTTGAATGCCTCAAGGGTCTCGTGGCCCAGCCATTCGCGGATTGTCTTCGCCTCCTTTTTGGTGTCTGTCAGGTCGGTTCTCATGAGTGAGAGCTCGGTCTTCAGCGTCATGACTTCTCGAGTATGAGCTCTCTCGACCCGCACTAGTTCTTGTGCGTGTCGAGAACGCTCCTTCTCGAGATTAAACTTGTGTCTCGCTCTTGAGTCCGCTAGAGACTGAACCGTCTCATATAGGCCATGTAGGCACTCAAGAGCGGTGACCTTGCACTCCCGCTTCATATTTCCCGCCGTCTCCAAGGCAGACTTCCCCCTCTGGAGCAGGTCGTTTGCCTCCCTCGTCGCCAGATCCATTTGGACACCTGTCCCCCTTCTCGGTGTTCGGTACAGGATGCTCTCCCTCTCAGGTCTGGTGTCCTGACCCGCCGAAGAGGCCACAGAGCTTTCCTCATCCGATATGATCCGACGAGGGGGGGATATGCCACACTGCTCCCACTGGATCACCACCTCCGAAACCCTACTAGTGCGTTCTCCCACTAGTGGCCCAGGCCCTGATGGTGTCGTTCCCGAGATGTGTGACGCCCCCACAGACCCGTCTGAGACTTCGGGCTGTGGTTCCGACGACGCCCTCGGGGTTGGGGCCGGGTATTGTGGCGGCACGGATGGATGCGCCGCTCTCTCGGACACCGCTGTCTTAGTGGTGTTCTTAAGTACCTTCTTTCGGAGGTTGGTGGAAGCGCTCGCAGATGTTTTTCGCGATGCGGCTGACGCAGAGCTTGACGTCGACATGGTTTTGTGAGTTAAGGATGGATAAGGGTTGGTTGGACTGGTTTTTTTTTTTTTTTTTTTCGGTTGGATGATTGGGTGAGGTTTCCCTATATTCTAAAGGTGTTAGTATAAATTACGGCTATGTTAGTTGTTGTTATTTGTGTTGTATTAAGGTTATGTTTTTTTTTTTTTTTTTTTTTTTTTTTTTTTTTTATTTTTTTTTTTTTTTTTTTATTAATTTAAATTAGAGGTGGACTCACGGAAGGAAGTTCTCGCTGGTGTTCTGCGACTGCGTCCGTCCGATGAGGAGTCCGGTCTGACAGAGCTCGATGTTGGTAAGCTCTGGGGCGATGGTGGTGTTATTGGCGGGTTCAGTTTGTGGTCGTCGGGTCCGTGGATTGGCAGTTACGCGCGTTCTCGCTGATGTTGCTCGCGAACGGTGCTGAATTCCGGGATTCGCTAGGGGCCAGATTTTAGGGCTCTTGATGCCCTTTCAAATGACACCAATCTCGGTCTTCTAGCACCAGGGGTTACGGAGATAGCTTGCGGGGGGGTGAGGTAGTCCCGAGGGGGGAGGGGGGGGGAGGTTTCGTGGGGAGGCGATAGGGGGTGGGGTCTTGGGTGGGGGTCTTGGGGGTCTTAGGGGGAGGTGAGGGGTGGTGGGGTCTTAGGGGGTCGTCACTCGTGTGGTGGTTTGGAGGTTTACGTTGGAAGGGGTATTCCCAGGTTGGGAGGGGGTGGTTGCGGAAAGTAAAGGGGGGTAAGTTGATTAAGGGGGGGGGGGGGGGTATATAAAGTAGGGGGGATTTCCCGGGGGCTGTGGCTGGGTCTTGGGAAGCCAAGTACTTTGAGCCCAAACTCAGGGGGGGTAGGGTGAAGGGTTCAGGAGTTCCCTCAGGACTTACGTATGCGCTGATGCGGAGCTGGAGCGGATTCTTCACGTCGGTCCGCGTGATGGCTGGTGTGTTGGAATAATTCTTCGGCCGGCTTCGGAGTCTTCACACAAGGCTGATATATTAAAGAAAAGCACGTGGTGACAAAAAGTGTGGTTATACCACGCGGTTTGAGGTTGTTTTTTGGTAATAACCTCGTGCTTTTTGGCGATCTTTGTACCTTTATATCTTTCTTGGTTTCCCTCCGATTTCCAAGATTCTTACGCCGTTGAATTTGTCTTTGTCTCCTCTCTCTGGGTGAATGTGGGAGAGGTAATCCGACTTGACGGTTTGAAGTTATTCCTCTCCAAAGTTGCAGGGTTCCTGCTCCGCAACCACTTGGCACACGCACTTGCCCACACTTATCCGGGTAATTTGACACTCACTGAACACCGCTGAACACTTTTTGTGCCTCTAAACTCAACGCGACTATTTTTCGTGAATTTTTGACGCGGAGTTGATGTTAGCTGTGGCTTGTTCGACCGGTTACTGGGTTAGGTTAGGTTAGGTTAGGTTAGGTTAGGTTAGGTTAGGTTAGGTTAGGTTAGGTTAGGTTAGGTTAGGTTAGGTTAGGTTAGGTTAGGTTAGGTTAGGTTAGGTTAGGTTAGGTTAGGTTAGGTTAGGTTAGGTTAGGTTAGGTTAGGTTAGGTTAGGTTAGGTTAGGTTAGGTTAGGTTAGGTTAGGTTAGGTTAGGTTAGGTTAGGTTAGGTTAGGTTAGGTTAGGTTAGGTTAGGTTAGGTTAGGTTAGGTTAGGTTAGGTTAGGTTAGGTTAGGTTAGGTTAGGTTAGGTTAGGTTAGGTTAGGTTAGGTTAGGTTAGGTTAGGTTAGGTTAGGTTAGGTTAGGTTAGGTTAGGTTTTTTTTTTTTTTTTTTTTTTTTGTTTTGGCAGGAGTGGAAAATCCCCACGGACACCTGAACTGTCTCTCGGTCTAATGAGCCCAGAGCCAGTTCAGGTAGTGTCGGACTCGAACCGACTAAAAACCACTCCTGCTCTGCTGGTGTCCCTCTGACATAGTCAGAGACCTTTTCGTTCCGAATTTTATTTAATTTAGAATTTAATGTTGAAAACAACTTTTATAAAATTAACCAAATATTAATGAAAAACTACAGTTAAAGAAACAATTTTGGAAAAAGTACAGAAATAAGACGGTTGTGATTCTATGCTTGCCGCGTTATATTCTCCAGTAATATAAGGGAAGCATAGACTACCCTATCCTATTTCTATTGATAACTTTTCCTATAATTTTGATACCAAATTTTAAAAAGGCCTCTCTACTCTTCCTATCGCTAAAGAGAGCTCCCGTGCTGTCTTGGCTTAGTCTGGTCCGCAGCTCCTGTTCGACTTCTATCCTCTCCCTTCCAAACACAGGACACTCGAACAGGATGTGCGGAACAGACTCCAGCACCCCCGGCTCACAGATGCACGATGGGTTCTCCTTACACTTGAAGCGATGCAAGTATTCGGAGAACCCACCGTGCCCCGTCAACATTTGGGTCAGCTCCCCGGTCGGTTTGATCTGGCGGACAATCTGGAAGGCGTCGATGGCGTCTGGGAGGAAGATCTTTGTTACTGAGGCTGTTGTTCCAGCTCTATACCTCCGGTTCCATTCGTCAAGCGACCCCATACGGATCTGCCGCTTGACGAATGATACCGGACAGCGGTCGTAGTCCGGTCTCTTTTTGCTGCGCAGTGCCGCCTCCTTAGCGAGGTGGTCCGCGCGCTCATTCCCATCCAGTCCAGCGTGTGCCTTTATCCAGAACAAAGAAACAACTTTGCTCTGGGATAGAGCCACATTGAGGTTCGCTCTCGCCTCCACTGCCAGAGCATGGAGGGAACCCTGGTTTGTGATCGTCTGCAATGCCGCCATCGAATCACTATAAATACCGAAGGTTCCCTCCCTGCGTCGCAGGATATGGCGTGTGGCTTCGCATATGGCCAGGAGTTCTGCCTGGTAGACAGTACAGCAGGTTGGCAGGCTGAGCTTTTGGGCCTTAATCTCTGCAGCACCGTCCCAGATGGACAGTGCTGCTCCGACTTTGCCCTCGAGCTTGCTGCCGTCGGTAAAAAACCGAATGTCCTGGCTGTTGTGGGACTCCACATGGGACTGATCTACCAAGCTCACGAACCCCATGGCCGTATGTTTTGCCGGATGTGGAAGCTCCGCAAATGCCACCACCCGCTCCACCTCGCGGCCCGCAAGTGACGGCTGAGGTACCCCTCGCTTTGCCTCATACAGGGCGGCTGCCTCCTGTATTCGGAGGTCAAGCGGGAGTATCCCAGCCAACACGAGCGCGGCGTTGAGCGAAACAGTGCGGTAGGATTTGCAGAGCTTCTGAGCGAACCCCCGCTGGACTGAATTCAGGAGTTTCTGAACTCCGACCTTCCTCGCTGCCGGTGCCCAGGCACTGGCTGCGTACAAGATGACCGGTTCGACCGCCGCGGTATAGATGCTGCGAATGACCTCAGTGTTGAGACCCCAGCTCACCTTTGCTGCTCGCGACAATTGTTTGTAAAAATTTAAAGCCTTTTTACAAACATTTGCCGCGTGGCTGTTGAAAGTGAGCTGGTGGTCTATGGTCAGCCCCAGTATTTTTATTTCTTTAGACATGCCAATGTCGACCCCGCCCATGCTCAGGAGCGGGACATCGTGCTTCAGCTTCCTGGTGATAAGCATCGCACAGGTCTTGTGCGGCGCAAACTTCAGCTTGTTCACGATGCCCCACCTCCGAACATACTCGAGGGCGGCATTGGCCTGTCTTTGGACCTCTAGTGCTGTATCCCCGTCGAAGATGAGCACCACGTCGTCGGCAAACGCCTGACAGTAGTCACCTCGTTCGCCGAGCCCCTTCAACAGGGGATCCAGCACCAGATTCCATAGGATCGGACCTCCAATCGACCCCTGTACACACCCCTTAGTCGTCGCCCTGAGGCACTCCGCTCCAGCGTACCTGACCCGGACGCATCTCTCGCTTAGGTAGCTGTCTAGCACCCTCCTAATGTTCACCGGGCATTTTTCCTCAGCCAGTCTGACCTTGATGGCCGGCCACCATGCGCTATCGAAGGCTCCCTCTATGTCCAGTGATACAACAGTGATCAGCTTCTTCTGGCTTAGCTTTTCATTGATATGTTGTATCATGGTGTAGAGGGAGTCCTCGGTGCTTTTCTGTGGCATAAAGCCAAACTGGCGAGTACTAAACCGCGGGATGAGGTGCCATTTTAGACGAGCTACCAGCAGCTTTTCGAGAATTTTGCCCAGGACAGGTAGGAGGCCTATCGGCCTGTACGACTTCGGGGTTGTGTAGGTGTCTTTACCTGGTTTCCGGAGTATCACCACCGTGGCCACTTTCCAGGCCCCAGGGAAGTGACCCTGCTCGAGACACTTGTTCGCGAGTGCAAGGAACACCCCTGGGTCCCGGAGAATGGCCTGCGCGCAGATGTCGGCTGTGAGACCATCCGCCCCGGGTGCCTTCTTTGGATTAAAGCTTTCCACCGCGGACCTCAGCTCCAGAAGCGTAAACGGTGGGTCATGATATTCATCATGCGACCACTCGTTTACACAACTGGCCGCTTCTCGGGTCCGACGGTGGTCGTCATTATCCGCCGCTGTCAGGTCTTCGGGGTAGAAGGTCTCGGCCAAAAGTCGAGCCGAATCTTGCGGGTTGAGTGATACTCCGTCTTTTACCAGGGGCAGGTCTTCGTGCCTTTTGGAGGTCCGACCGATGATCCTGTAGATCCCCTCCCAGACGCCCTCCCTGTCTTGTTTCTCACAGAACGCCTTCCAGCCTTCTGTCTGTGCTCTCCTGGCGTGGGACTCATACTTTTCCTTCGCTTGCAGGTACTCCTCGACGACTTTTTGTCTCCGAACCTTCGCAGCACATCGTATGCGGCGTCTCTTAGTGTTGACGTCGGTCATCAGTTCGCCGAGCTCGGTGGACCACCACGGTATTGTAATTTTATTGCTGTTTTTTATTTTAGATATTGTAAGTTCGCACGTCTTAACTATTGATTCTATATATTTATTTGTAGTTTTTTCCAAATCTGTTTTATTATTAATTTTTGCTATTTTATCTACGTTTAAATTTGATTCTATTTGCAATTGGGCCAGTTTCGTATGAAACTGGCTCCAATTTGCTTTTTTTGTGTTAAAAATTCTGGTAGTTCTACTTGTATGCGTGCCTTTTGATTTTAATAATTTGATTTTAAATACAATACCGTTGTGGTCCGAGCTCGTGATGCCTTCGTCAACTCTCCAGTCCTCCACCAGTCCCAACATTTCG